>JAWWNJ010000023.1:1200000-1800000 GCA_037176885.1 Favolaschia claudopus | reverse complement strand
CAGCGGCGGCGGCAAGCACGCCTGCACCTCCAGCTGCGGCCGCGTCGCGCAAATACATGTCGTCAGCAAATGGATCTTTCTCCGAAGGCTCCAATCCGACCCCTTGCCCATATCCGAGGAGTGAGCCACCGCGACTCATGGGCGGACGACTGCCAAAGCTCATCCCGCTCGCAGTGCTACCTTCCCGCCTGGCTTTCGGCCTGAACACACTCATCAAACTCCATGTGCTCCCGCCACTGCCCTGGCGGAAGCGCCCAAGTCTACTGGACCGATCATCGCCAGCGTCGTACCAGCCGAAATCCCTGTCCTCATCAACGAGCATGTCCCGGCGCTGCTGCCTCTCCCGCGTCGCAGCCGCCGCTCCACCTCCAACAACGGTGCTTAAGCCCAAAGCGCCGGCAACCCACGCGCCCCATGAGCCGAGCGTGCTGCCGATGGACTCGACAGCGCCGCCGACAATACCTTTCTCAGGCGGAGCGTCAAACATCCGCGCGGGAGATGCATCAGGCCCGCCTTCTTCATCATTGAGGGGAGAGAAGACGCCTCCGACACCGCCCTCGGTCCAGCGGTGATATTGCTGTCGGCGCATGTACCAAAATGCACCTAGACCTGCTGCGACGAACGCGGCGACACCAAGTACGGTACCGACCGCGATGGCAGTGGTCCTGTTGGTGGTGGACTGGGTATTCTTGCCATCGTCGCCGCCGCCGCCTCCCCCGCCCCCGCCCCCGCCATCATTGCCTCCTCCCCCACCACTTCCCTTGGTCGACGTGGGATGGACGGAGCTGATGGTCAGTGAAAATGAGGGATCTGTTGAGGTGGCCGTGTTTGTGGGAGTGATACCCGGAATTGTGCTGGCAATAGGCGCTGTTGGAGGCGGGGGCAAGAACTTTGGTTGGAACGCTTGTGCAGCTGGGTTGAAGATCGCTATGGAGGCATTCGCGGGTGCGTTCTGCTCATAACCTTGAAAGTGTATTAAATAAATGGATATAGACTCGTGAAAAAATAGACAAACCGAAACCAAATATAATCTGTTCGCCGTACATCACGGCAAAGTGGTCTCTCCGCCCACCTAGCTGTTCCAATGCGGAGACAGGGTTCCAAGTTGAGCTAGTGATGTTGTACATGTATCCGTCGGCGAAATTAGTGGTAAAGCCCGCATCACAGCCACCATGGATGAGGATTGTGGCGTCGTCGACCACGACGTAGGCAAAGTCACGACGACCGGCAGGAGCGTCGGAGGATGCGATATGGGTCGACCAGGTATTTGTGTTGGTATCAAATATGTAGAAGGTATCGAGGGAAACAAGCCCTGCGGACGACAAGCCGCCGAATATCATGATCTGACCGTTAGACAAGATGACGGCGGCGTGGCCAGTCAGACCAGGCGGTGCGCCATCGGTGGGGAGCTGTGTAAAGGACTGGGAATTGGGATCGAAAACAAAGTGTTCGGAGAACTCGGCCGTTGAACCGTCGACCGCCTCGCCTCCGAAGATGTACACCTTGCCTGAAGTATCGGTAACGGCGGCGTGGTGCATGCGGCGCGATGGCTCGTTGGCCCAGCCTGTTTGCTCGTGGTTGAACGACGGGACCAGGCGGTTGTAGACGTCGAGAACCCAAGCAGAATCAAGCCCCGTCGGATGTGGTTCGATGGGGGATGGCATGCCGCCGAAAAGCAAGAGGTCAGAAGCGTTGAATGCGGAGAGGGTGTGCCAAGCAACAGTGGGTCCCTGAGATTGGCTGGAGTTTCCGTCGCCACTGATCAGAACCCAAGGTGGAGAGTCGACGGAGAATGAAGTGTCGAGTGGGAGGTAGAGTAGATCGGACTTTGCACGAGCCGAGAAGTAGGTGAGGCCATCGCCGTCGTCCTGTTTACCACCTTGTACGAAGAGAGAGGAGGTGATTATGGAGGTAGCTTGACCCCATCTGTCCTACATTCAATACCGAAGCGACCGGGGTGAGATGCGGCGTACCTGGGCGGGGGAGAGTAGGAGTGAACTGCTGAGATGAGCAGCGCAATGTATAACAGGATAGTCATGGTAGGTCGTGAGTGTTGTTTTGGAGATTTTATTTCATGGAGAATGTCGTGGATTAAGTGTAGTTCGTGACGTCTTCGTGAGGGTTTCGAGTGAATGGGCTGCGCTTAGCCGGTCGTGGGACTGATGTGGAGCGACAACTCCGCCAAGGGCCAAGAAAGGAAATAAATCCAAGCAGCCAAGTTATTGTCGCCGCAAATTGGTAGACACCAGAGCCGTGTTGATAGCCAGTAGACGCGCCAATTCAACTTGGGTGGAGGAAGAGCGGAAGGAAGAAGAGCAACCAAACTCACAAGCTGATGACCTCCAAACCAAACAACCATATACAGTTAAGATTAGATAATCTTAGTTGACCCAACAGCCTCCAAATCAAACAGGAATCAACGCCACTTCTTGTATCCGCACCATGGCTGGCGTTCTGCCCGTATTCTTCATCCTCGCCATTGTCATCGCCCTCATGACTTGTGCCGCTGTCTTTACTCCCAAGGGCCCTCAACAAGTGTCAGTTTACTTTCCCGGGACCCTAATGGCTTCTGAAATGGAACAGGGTTATCCGAACTGCTATAATGCTTACTCTTGCCTCCTGCTATCTCATGTGGATGGTCACATATCTCGCTCAACTTCACCCTTTAATCTGTGTGTTCTGTGTTGTCCTTGCGTATTGTATGCTGAGTCTCTTGCTGCAGCGCCAATACGGACAGTCGAAGCGGAGTGATGACTTGCACGGAGGCTTGTGAGCCTGGAGTGTTTTACCCTACGGACTATATCAGGTATGGTCTCTTATTGCATGTCCTATCTTTCTAACTGTGTTGAATCAGGCGCTGTACCTTAATTGTTGAACGCATATATCCCAATCCAGTTTCTTTCAGCGTTCGGTGCCGAGAGCGTGAACTCTTTACTCTTTTTAAGCAAGCCACCACCTCAAGAGCCCAGAGTCTAATGCAAAATAAGCTGTGAAAGTCCGACTGTTGCTGTATTGTTTCGACCACACTCAGATTGCTCGTGGACTCCTTGGGACTATGCCAGCTGCTTCCCTCAAGGCTCTGCATTGTTGCTCTGTTCTGTTACTGCTCTCTGTCAAGGAATGCCATAAATGCAAGTCGTAGTCTACCTGGTGCTGGTTGAATAGCGGCCGCAAGCCGATTCTTGTCCTGGCACTCCGATTGCGCAGCATATCTCGAAATCAAAATGTGCTCATCGACGATTTTATGCGCCTCAGGGCCTTCATGCACGGTCCGGAGCTGTAAAGCAAGCAGCTCTCGCTGGCGAAATTACCACAAAGACCCCAAGCGCACAGACTTGACTTTTCCTGCGATGTATACACAAGTCGTCAATGAACGGTTACCAACTGTATTCCCTGTTTTTACTCCCATTCAGCAAGCACTGCAAGACACTGAGGCCCCAGCGTGGATGTTCAGAATCGTACTCTGAGGAGCTGTAAACCTGATCTCACTTCGAATGCTTTGCATGCTGGAACTCAACTTGATCGGTTGCTACTAGGAAACCCTCCAACCTATACACATCAGCGAAGAATGGACCCGGAATCTTATCATTCATACCATCCGTCCACGTTCATACTCCTATTCCGCGAACCAAACAAACGTGTCAACAAACGCGCTTGGGCACCGGCGCACTGCCACCTCCCTTGGGTACAAATACCTTCGGCTAACTCCGCCTCTCCTTCAGCAGAATCACCACCTTCTTTCGCGGCGGGTTGCTCTCTCCTCTTTCACGCCATGATCAGGGTCCTCTCTATTGATCTCATGCACCTCGCCAGAGTCTAGTGAGTATTCATAGCTACTTCTACGCATGTCGCTGACTCGGTTTGCAGTTGCAACGGGGACGGTCGTCGAGGTCGACGTTGACACTGGGCGAGGTCGTATTTTGTGTCGTATTCTCACTAGGCGAGGGTGCAGAATCAAGGTAAGCGTGTCCTAGCTCACCGTGAAGGATCTATATCTGACTCTCGTCGTTTCAAAGAACGCTCTTGGGCGAGCTGGTGAGCTTCCGCTGCTCTCGCTGTATACCCTCCTTACATTGTATGCAGCGTCGTACTTCCGCGCGACTGAACGTCCTTCAATATGTGGACGCTCGCTGTCAGCTATTACGCGTACGTTCTTCTCGCTGTTGTTCTTTCGTTCTCTGACCTTCACCCTCAGTTGACTCTACCATCCACTCTCCTATGCGCTCCCGATGGACGCGACGTAGTGTCCGTTTCATAAGAGTGCGCCTCCACTACTATTGCCTGCCCATCTTTCCTGACCCCAGATTCTTTCCTTAGTCCGGCGCGCCGCAGACAGACGCAAGCACACAGCCTGCCCTCGGAGACGGCGACGACCCCACTACCACCGTCTTTCACCACACTCTTCGATTTCGTCCCGACTGCGACAACCTCGCGCGCTCTGTGAGGGTGAATAGTCGTTGGGCCTGGGGACCCGGACATCGGTTGCTTTGGGCCTCTTCCCCTTCCCTCGTCCTACCCTCCCCCGTCCATCGGCGCTCGACACCTTCCACATCGACGCCCGATGCTCGATCGCAACTCGCCTTTGTTTACTTCGACTTCAGTCTTCGCAGCACCCGCAGACGCACCTTACGCGCGATGGTTAGTCGCTTTGGCTTTGGGACACGGACACCGGTTGCATTGGGCATCTCCCCCTTCCTTCGTCTCACCCTCCTTCGCCCGCGACGTTTTGCATCTCGCGCATTGACGCTCACGGTGCTGCATTTTATTCGCCTCTTTTCTTTTCGACTTGGATTCGCACCGGGAGGATCGCGGCGTGAGGCAAGGTGCGCGGAAGGGGACGCTTGGACTCGCACACCACGGCACGCGGTTTCACGAAGCTCAGCAAGACTCGGACCTCGAGGGCGGACGCGTCACGATCGGGGAGGTGGATTGTTGGGCTTTCTTCTGAGCGAATCCGTTGTTGATATTTTGTTTCGCCCTGGCGGCGAGGTGGTTTGGACTTTGGGTGGGCTTGGCGTCTTGGGCTTCATTCATCTGCTTGTATCTGCCTGGTTCAATTTATTTGTCGCGCGTCTTCTTTACGTCCCGTCCCATTATCACGTTTCGATTCATATCTCAATGACAACGACACAGTATCTTTCTGGGAGGACGACTCCGGAGTACTACGGAGCGACGGGCGACCGCGCCTGAGACCTTCGCGTAGCGAGTGAATCGAGCTATAAATTTTCTTGTTAACCATCAAATGGGTGCTTCACAGTATTGCGTATTGCCAGCTAGGCGGGGCGAGGCACGAGCCGCGTCTAGCGCAAGATAAGATTGCGAGAGAGCGCGGGGAGCGATCTGATTCACTGACGTCATCACAGGATCACCATTTGCAGCTCTGCTCGGTACCACCACCTCGCGCCGCGCTGGCGATTTTTGCGCGCTCCCGACCCGCCCTCCTCACGCGCTTCTGGGGGTCCGGCTGCTCGCTTCTGGCGTCGGTATCCCCCAGTCTCGTGTCGCACTGGCCGCGGGCTGCACACACGAGTACGTCTCCTGCCCGGTGTCGCCTTTGTTGCGCTCTGGTTGTCGGGAGCGTCTCGCGAGCTACGTCTCCCACTCCCCGGAGTTGCTTTTATTGCGCTCTCGGGGTCGGGAGCGTCTCACAGCGGCCTGCGGCCGCGCCTGACACACCACCTTCACTATGCATGTTCATTTGCCGCTTTATGGCATCCTTGCATGAATTTTTGTCTACCCCGTCTCTTCGCGAGACATTCTTTCTTTATTTTACATACTGTACTACATGTCAGCTCCCAGAGCGCGACGAGCTATCTTATCAGGCAACGGCGCTGCAACTAAAAAATGGGTGGGGACAAATGCTTCTTCAAATTGTTCAAAGCCTTTACAGTTCTTCAATGATTTTCCCCTAAAGGATAGTCGACGTCCGGCTACTGCTTTTAGGGACATCCGTCCCGTTGGACTAATTACGACGGTGGACGAAACAAAGAACACAGTTGGGCGGTTCATGTCACATCAATAGGTGACTTCGATAATTGGTGAAACAACTCCGACGTCCTGAATAGGAAGTTTGTGGCTGTGTCGAGTTCGAACGCCACTGAGTCTCAGGCCAGGCGCGAAAGAAACCCTGTGGGATGTAGGCATATGTGGTGAGACTATTTATTGGATAAATCCAATGCATTGCTACATGTAGCAACGCCCCTTGGCAGAATTTTATCTGCATCAAAGGAGAGAAAAAGATATGTAGAAAGTCAAATACAAATATAAATTCCGAGTGAAAGAGCAAACGAAAGCTAAACCTATTGCTACACGGTGTCTACAGTGTCTGTGGTCATATGCATACATTCCAGTTCAAACCTGAACCTTGCAAGAGTCGGATAACAACGAGAAGAAATCCTCTGACGAGGAACTGACACCTTCCGATCCCTCGTCAGCATAGGTCAGATAGAATAGCTTTCCTCCACGTGTGGAGACTATCGAGGACACCTGGTAAAAGTCCCCCGACGTTTTCGAAACAAAAATCTGGCTAGCGTCGAGCAGGGAATCTGGGTTTCGTCGATACTTGTTAATATCCGCACGTTTGAGAGGGAGACGTGCGGCATTTCGGAAATCCCTGGAGTGGAGAGCAGAGGCGGGTAGCGCATCTGGATTATCCGATTCAGGGTCTTGTTCTGCGTGTGCAGCGGGGGCAGGGACGGTGGCGGGAGGGAGATGCTGAGGCGGCGGATGATTTTCCAAGTTTTTTTGGCTGATCAACACATGAGCGTCGAGCAATACGTAGTTCGGGAAGTGAATGTGGACAGCTTACTGGTGAGCGTGACGCAACGTCGCGACTTCCGCCAACATGTCGATGTTGTTTTCCGCCCCCAGGATCAACTTGATACGCGAGCTGTGCATCATATTAACCTATTATCAGCAGCCTGGAGAGACAGAAATCGTACAGGAACATGGCAGTGGAGACGGCCACGATCCGCCTTGAGAAAGTTAAACGAAGTAAATATTCATTCACAGTGGCCGCGGCGTCAAGAGATTGACATACTCGTCCAGTGTAGTCGCCGGAACCTTGAGGTCTCGCTCCGCTTGGGCAATGGCAGCTTGCTCTTGGTCGCGAGGTGGCAAAGCGCCAACTGGAGGCCTGCCCACCGCGCACCGAGCATACGCCTCTGCCACTTGATTCGGGTCCGCTTGTTGAATGATGGTGCAATGGTCTTCTGCCAAAGCCTCCAGTTTGTAGAGCTCCAAAGCGAGCTCCTTGGCGAAGGCTTGCTGTTTTTTATTGAGACGAGGCATGATGGAAAAGAGGAAGGTTTGTTATGCGTGACATGGACGGTCACGACGTGCTTGCCACTGCCAAGCCACTACTTGCCATAATTGGCCAAACTACTCCTGCGTCTCAAAAAGGCAGTTTGTGGCTGTGTGCTTCCTTTTCTCGTACATACACCACCGAACTCCCCCACTACTCCCCCCCATACTTCATACAGATGTAGTCCGACTTACTCAGAGTGCTACCGCAAAGCCATCAGGCCAGGTACGACAAAATGCAATTTAAATCAAATCAGTTTTGCTGAGTGAGGGCGTGCGGCGACTTTGCGCCAATACGTACAAACGAATCATTACGATCAACATACGATACCAATAGATATATTTTCGGAGCATCAATCGTGGAAGTGTCAATTGCATACTAAATAGGTATGTATTGTACATCGGTCGAGTACAGAAGCAGATTGAGAAACTAAATTTAAGATAGATGCCAAGTCAGGCCATGACCTGGTGAGATGAGGTTAACAACGCAAAGAAATCGTCCGATGCGTAGCAAACGGCATCCGGGCCCTCATCAGCAAAAGTCAAGTAAAACGATTTTCCCGTCTTTTTGGCCATGATTGAAGACACCTGGTAAAATTTCTCTTCACCTGAACTTGACGAGACGAAGAAAAGATCGAGAAGCGAGTCTAGATCTTGTCGAAACCGTTCTACGTCGGTGGTCCCGAGCTTGAGTTGCGGGGCGTCCTGAAGCTCCTCAGTTGAGAGGTCGGAGGCGGGCAATTCAACGGGGTCGTGTGCTGTATTGACACTCGAGTTAATGTTTGCAGCAGAGTTGAGGCGCGGCACGTTGGGGTCGCCATAGAATCCATACTTAGTGCAGTACTCTGTGCTAAAATAACAAGAGTTTCAGAGCGATGACGTGAATAGATGTGAGCAACGTACTGCATAGCGACACGGTGCTTCATGATTTCTACGGTAAAGAAATGATCGTTCTCGCCCGCGAGCAGCAACTTGACGCGTCCACTGACAAAACAGAACATGATGTAGATTCCAGTCATGAAGAAATGATTTTTTCCTTACAGGAACGTCGCATTTGCCACGATCAATAGGCGCCTTAAACGTCACGTCAGCATTCATCAAGGAAATAAAGACCCTGGCATACTCTGCGATAGTATTTTAGTTGATGAGTTCTGGAGCTCTTGCTCGGCGTAAGCAATGCACTCCTGCATCCGATCTGGAGGTGGCAAAGAGCCTACACCGGCCTTGTCTTTCGCTAGCTGAGCATGCGCCTCCGCCACTTCAGCTTGGTCGAGATATCGAAGGATAGCCAACTGCTTTTCTGCCGTAACGTCCCACTCGAATAGTTCTTTGGCAAGCTCTTTGGCGGCTTTCTTGTTGGCGGCGGTGAGACGAGGCATGCTAAAGACAGTAGTGGCGGAGGTGGAGACGAGTTGCAGTGATGTGGTATGAAGAGAAAATATGTGGTGGTGATGTCTGCGCAGATTTCGTTGGACAACAATGGGCTACTTATCCCATATGGAACTTCGAATTCGCGTATTTGAATCGCGAGGAAAGCGTTGAGCAAGACAGTGGGTGCGCAATACGCTAGCCTCACAATCGACTATGTGTAAATAGAACGACTGATATTGGGGTCTCAATTGCTTCGAGCGTCTTCGCCCTCGTAGATGAGTGTAGAAAGTAGAAATCAACGAGTAGCCATCAGCCTACACTGCCACTGGAACCCCTTGCTCCAAAGTCGAGTGCAACGACATTGGGTGCCATGGCTGTAAGCAGCGTAACCCAGAATCATGTAGTAAGTATACTTGGATTCCAAAGCATGGGATGATTGTGCATTTTACAGTAGTTGCTACAGTAGTCCGAGGAGAAATTCAGATAGCAATGCGAAAGCTTATATTAATGTAAAAATCATCTCAATCCCGAGCCCATTCCCCGACCTTGGAAGATGAGGATAAGAGTGAGAAAAAATCCTCATACGTGTAGCAAACGGCCTCCTCTCCCTCATCCGCAAAGGTCAGATAAAAAAATTTCGCTCGTTTCGACATCATGATCGAGGAGACTTGATAAAATTCGCCTGCCTCCGATATAAAGATCTCGTCCATCAGTCGGTCTGGGTTGCGACGAAGAGTCGTGATTTGGTGAGGCTGCAGCGGAGTGCGGGCGACGTGCTGAAGATCCTGTGAGTCAAGATCCAACGCGGGCAATCCGAGCGGATATTTCGATTCGGGAGCACCCGATTCCTCGACAGCGGCAGCTGCGGCAGGAGGAGCAGAGACGATGGGAGCAGCAGAGTTGAGGCGCGGCACATTGGGATCGCCGTAGAATCCATGCGTTGTGCGGTATTGTGTGCTAGAATAACGAGAGTTTCAAACTGGTGATATAGATAGATGAATAACGTACTGCATGTCGTTACGGTGCTTGATAATTTCTAATGTGAAAAAATGATCGTTCTCGCCCGCGAGGAGCAACTTGACACGTGCGCTGAAACATAGAAAAAAAGATGAGGATTTCAGTCATGAAGAGACTTGGTTTTCCCTTACAGGAACAATGCGTTGGTCACAATCATCATGCGGCTAAAACGTCGTCAACATGCAATCGAAAAAAAAATCAAGACCGTGACATACTCGACGAGACTTGGGTTCTTGAGCGCTTGCAGCTTCTCGAGCTCTTGCTGCGTGTAATCAATGCAATCCTGCATCCGATCTTGAGGTGGCAAAGAGCCTACGGGGGGCCTACCCTTCGATATTGCAGCATGCGCCTCCGCCACTTTGGCTTGGTCGACATATCGAACGATAGCCATCTGCTTTTCTGCCATAACGTCTATCTCGAATAGTTCTTTGGCGAGCACTTTGGCGTCCTCCTTTTTGGCAGGTGTGAGACGAGGCATGCTGGAGGCAGTAGTGCCGGAGGTGGAGACGAGATCTTCAGAGAGGCGGGGCACGATGAAGCTTAAGTAGTGAACGTGGAGGGTCAGCTCGAGGATCGTGGAGAGAAGGGTAGGCAGCGGCGGTGTTCGCGTCGAGAGTTGTTATGGATCAACAAGGGTCCAAGTGGGCGTCTTATAACAGGAGACCGTGGGAATACGCGTGACCAGCTTTGCTTCATGGAGTTGTTGTAATGAGCGAGCTTGCCTTGGTGGGCTTTCACTGGGCATTTCTGGACAATGGCAATGAAACGCCAGCCGCAGACAATTGAAGTCACTAACTATCTGCTAGGGAAACTCGTCTCCAGGCGTCAGAAAACCACCGACATGACGGATTTGGCGTCGAAGCACAAATCCTGCTTGTCTATTGTTTGTCCGCTCCATTGGCGGTGAGTCACTATTCGGTGGAACGGACCAATCGATTGAACTTCGCTGACCCAGTTTCTCTCACCAGAATTTTGTGGCTGTTCCAGGATAATCCGATCTTTTGGCGGAGTCCTTGACCGGATTTGAATGTAGTCACTGGACATATTTTGCAAGTATTTCTGACTTGAGCCACTCCAGTTTGCATGGTTTGCAGGATCAACGTTAAACCTCGGCGTGAAACCTGTTCTCTTTCCCCGGGTTCCTCTGTCATCGCGCACGCATGAGATCGAACGATAAGTACCAGCACTGGGGGCAGCTCTTTCTATTCCGATAACAGATATGCTTCGACCGCCACAAAACAAATACAACACATTGTCCACGCAACTTCAATGCATTGTTCTGACACCGACAATGTTCACACAACATCGCATTGTTCTCTGTTGGAGGTTCTCAACTTGCAATCACATGGCCCGACAGTTTATATACCCCGGTTCTTCATGATCAGCGCTTGCTCCGGTTACCCATCTCCTTCTCCCCCCCCCACCAGAATTGTCCATGGCTGCTCCCCAGTTTATTGCTCCTGTACCCCCTATGGGCCTGTTCGGCTTTCCTGTGACTGCCTACTGCATCTCATACGATATTTACACGCTAGCAAACGAACTGGATTTACCTCAGGGCTGGAATTCTCCTCGAGGTACTTGAATGTTCCGCTATCGATTCATATCGAAACTGACCAGAGCTTCCTCTCAGCGAACATTTATAGGCAACTGAAAAGGTTTTTGCTCCTGGGCGGATTCACACGTAACCAGTACTCGGTGTGGGTCAACCAGAACACGACTGTCGCCGCGGCATGGCACACGATGTGGAGTCTTGAACTGTCACTTCCCCCGAACAAGTTATCTTCCACTGTGAAGGGCCTCCAACTGAGTCGCATGGATCAATTTGCCCTGATGGACGTCACCGCCGATGCCCAGATAGGTGGTGCTCATATTCCGAACATCAGAGGCCCCGTCCCCAGAGATCTCGTCCCTCAGCCCTTGGCACTGCAACCCCCAGCTGGTCCAATCCCTCCAAACGCCGCATTTGCGCGTCCTGTCCATTCTAGACCGAGCCCAGCGGCCAACGACCGAAACAACTATTACCAGTAATCACACTGGCTATTCGTGTCGTGAGTTCAGAACACTCTTATTTTTCGGATGGTTATTGACATTGAGACGCAACAGTGAAGGTGGCAGAGCTAGTGGTTGTGTGTACTGTATGAAGCTTGCCATTGTTGTATATGTAAACGTACGTTCTGATTTAGACCATTTGTATCGTCATTGTCTCGCCTTGGTTTTGTCAATCTTATATCAGTTCCAATCGATTCTCTGACGCCGGTATGGTGGCTGAGTTAGGATGAAAGCGAGTGCCACTTCAGTATTCACTACTCACTCCTCCATCAACCAACGTCAGAAGTTTCTCGTTGAATCTGTCTCTATGTAACATTCATCTTGCGTCCCCTCCAAATAAACATATCGATAGATCAAATAATTCTTAACCGCCGCAGGTTTCACCCGCGATCGATCGATGTGGATTCGCGACCAAACGTTCTCCATTACTTGTCGAACACGATGATGCATCGACTCGGCGACGTACTTCAGAAGTTTGGTCTTTCCGAATCCGGCACGGCAGCGGGTCTTCATAATAATATCATATGCGGCGCCTAGACGAATGCACCAATTGCGGGTGAGTGCGGCGAGCCACCCTGCTGGCGTTATCCTTCAGCCCGAAGCATTGAAGGTTGCTCTCTGCCCGTCTGCGATACCTGCGGATGCCGAACAGCACAGCAGTCAACGACTCTGCTAACTAATTGGGCTGATTATGCCAGTTGCTTTTCTGTGAGTTTCATAATCCTTTTGCGTCCTTCTGTTTCGTTGACGTTTCAACTAACAGACGTGTGCAGAGCCAATCGTGGTGTTGTACCAAAAGCTTGCCCTGTTGTATGAATGTACTTTCTTGTTGCAGAATACCTGTATTGTCGTTGTCTCGTCAATCAATCTCATCTCAGCTGCTTCAACTTGAATCCAGTGTAGCTCCGGGATGACTACATTCGACTCGACTATCATAGCTGCGTCAGAATGACGAAGGGTGCTTCAAGAGCGTCTGGCAGAACCATCAACGTGCATCCTCATCTATCATCGAAACAGAACTCACTCCTCCGTCAACCAACACCGTCTCACCGTTAACAAACCAATTCGCGACAAGGAAGAGCACCGCGGTCCCCATGTCGCGCGGTGAGCCAAAGCCTGGGGGAGTCGGAACTTCGAACGGAATAGCACTGGCCGCCGTGATCGTAGAGCGTCCATACTCGTCAGCAGTACCGGGGGCAGTCGCCTGCAACGCGTGTAAGTACAAAATACGTGTGAAAGGCTGTTAAAATTTACCGGAGTGGCGAAAAGCCCTAGTGCGAAAAAGGCATCAGCCATAGGCCACATGAGAGTGCGAACAACTAACCAGGGGCAATTCCATTCACGCGAATACCCAGCGGAATCAGCTCATGCGCAAGAGAAGACGTCGCATGTCCAATAGCGCTTTTAGACATGAGATACGGGATGGAGAAGGCGCCGGTGGCGGGATCCTTTGTCCATCCATTCATCGAGGAGATCATGATCACTTGTGGCGCAAATTTCTTCGCGACCGGCGTGTCTGCGGTCTTCCAGCGTTCGAGGAGGGGCAGGAACGCGAAGGTGAGCCAATAAGGGCCAACCTGAATCTGTTCAGCCAAGCAAGAATGAAGCTGCTATGATATAGCTATACCGCATTCGTGTTGAGCACGTTGGTAAAATCATCTTGCGAAACAGCGTCGAAGTACGCCGAGACGTAGTCTATGGCTGTCGCGTTGGGCTCTGGGCGGGTGTAGCTTCCTCGGTGGATGCCTGCGTTGTTGACGAGGACCGTGACAGCCTTCTCGCGTTCACCGATGGCCGCAGCAAGACGCGTTGCTTCCGACTGCGTCAGAAAATGCGATTGAGTGTTTTACCCTACCCAGCGAAGCTTAGAATCAAACCTTGAGTCTGATATCGCCCTCAAGACCATACATCCGTCCTCGAGCAGAGTCATTCTTGGAGGTGTTGTTATACTTTGCGCATACTCTGCACCGACATCGATTAGTTTCATGGTATACAACTTGAAAGGCGACCCACTCGTCCAGATCTTTTTGCGCGGGCCCGATGATGTATACAGTTGCGCCGTTGGCGATTAGAGTAGACGAGATCATCAACCCGATGCCCTACAAAAAGAGACATGGAAGAGTTAACCCAACCTGAGTGCTAAGTTCAAGCCACCAAAGAAGCTTGCCGTTCCCCCGCCAGTGACGACTGCGACGACGCCGCGCAGGTCAAAGATGTCGCTCGCCGTCAGAGATTGGAGGATTGCGTCTGCCATGTCGGACTCGCTTTGTTTGAAGACTCGGAGGATTGACAAGTTCTACTCGAGTTTTGCGAATATATATCATTGAGCGTCGCATTTGAAATGGTGTTGTGGGTCGCAAGTGGGTCAGGGAACGGTGCTCGATGTTATGACGAAGATATTGTGGGATATCCTAGATAAATCGGTTAAAACACGGAAAACCGCTTAGACGGGCTATCGGGCCCTGAGTCAGCACAGCGATTTTCAGTCCTGTGGGCAAAGAGATTCTAAGAGCTGATAAACCGCTTGAACGGCTATAACGGCTTGAACGGTCAACAGAGCCAGAAAGGAAGGCGTAGATTGAAATGCTAGCCCACCGAGCAAACACAAAGCATCGATAGCAGTCGGAAAACAATCAGATCCCGCCTAGTATGTATACACAGTTTCACAACAGTCCATTAATTCCCCAACTTTTCCTCCACCATTTCCGACACCCGGAGCCCGATATTCGTCGCCAGTGCCGCGAAAAGAACCAGGCAGAGAATCGTCGGCCCGTACTTGTCGTAATACAACCCCTCCGCCCTCCTCATACGCAATCGGTACGCACGATACACGAAGATGATGGCAGAGTACGCAATAGCGACCAAGGCCGCTAGTGTGAACAGCGCGGCGCTGATCAGCCCCCGCTGATCCTCCGGCGATGTGAAGTTGAGCAGAGTAGTCGCGATGGTTCCGATGAACACCGCGTTGGTGGCCCATTTCTAACGCATTGTGTTAGCGAGATTTTGAGCAAATGAGAAAGAGTACTTACCAAGAACGTTCGCTCTGCAGCGAAATAAACTTTCGGCTCAATCCTGACGGGCACCGATATACGCTTGCCAGGAGGAGCGCGAATATCTCGCGATAGTCTCCGCTCATCGTCGCGCGGTCGAGCCAACAACGGGTCATCCTCATCCCGGTCGTCATCCTCGTCTGCTGGTCGTGTCTCCTCCTCCTCCTCCTCCTCTTCTTCCTCCCTCTCCTGTTCTCTCTCCTCAGCTTGTTGAATGCGAACTCGCTTCTTCCGAGCCTCTTGTTGAGCCTCCTGTTCGCTCTTCAGCCGATCCCTCAACGTTTCGTCAAACGCAACCGACGGCGCAAGCGGGTCAATCGACAGCGTCCGTGGTTTCACAATCGGAATAGCCTTGCCCGTAGGTGGCCGTCCTCTCGCCAACACGTCGTCAAGATCCTCGTCCTCATCATCCTCTTCGGCGTCAGCCGCCTCGCGCCGCGCACTACGGACGACACCTTTCTGCTTTTTATCGCTGGGGACGGACTCCCGCCGCGCCTTGAGCATGTGCTCGCGGTACGCGATCGCTTCCTGCACTTCGGACCCGGTCAATCTCGCCCACTTGTCCTCGTCTTTCGTCGGCAACAGGTCACGGTCATCGTCGTCCTCGTCCTCCGATACTGGCTCGTTGTAGGTCCCTGTGCCGACCGCACCGTCGTCATCCGGAGTATGACTGCCCGAAGTGGGAGAGGTGGGTGTGTGCAGCTTTGTGGACCCCGAGGCGGAGGAGTGCTTCGTAGATGAACCCGAAGCGGAGGTGAAGTGGCTAGGACGCTCTATGACGGTTAGATAGCCCGTGTCCGGTTTCAGGATGTCAGTATCCACTATTTCTTGTGTGAATACGAACTGTGAAAGGAGGAAGAGAAGAACATACTCTGTGGAAGCCAGAACGGCACCAAATCCACCCGATTCGGCAGGAGCGTCGCGCAGCCGTGGATGAATTTGCTGTGCTCATGACGATTACATCGATGACTTCAAGCAGACCAGCGAACATACCTGAACTTCGGTACCGCCTCCACAAGGTGGGACTGCACAAGATCCATCACCCACTTGGGCGGTTCCTGACCAAACTGTGTCTGGAGCTTGACTTCCAAAACGCCGTATCTACATCGTGTTCGCTCATCAAATTGCTAATCCAGGGGGAGAGAAACATACTTGAAGATCTCCTTGTCTTCCACAGGGAGCTGCTCAAAAGGGAAGTCGATACCAATATCCGTGCGACGCCAGTTATCGCCCGCTCGATCCCTGCCATCCCAATTATCTTCCCGTACCATGGTCAGCTCTGTATCTAAAGAGATACGGACACGAGCATCGCCGGGGAGCTGGAAAGCCGTTCGGTTGTAGAAAGAGCGCATCACTGTACGAACCTTCAACACGCAATCCAATAAAAATATAGAGATAACAAACCAGGCTTCAAACCGCGAGACAGTATGGCATATTGCACCTCATTAGCCAGTTGAATCATCGAATCGACCTCTTGCTGCGTTTTCTTCCCCTTCTTCACGAGTTGCTGGAACTCGGCATCGACAGTGTACTCGCCGCGTAGGAAAGCGTTGACGAGGTGCTCTTTGATCGGGAAACGTGCCTTGACGGACTTTTCGCCCGTCCAGTCTTCGCGATGCGTTTTGCGTTCGACGAAGATCGTTTTGGCGTCGATGTCGCCGTACCAGCGGAGCCGGATGGCTTCGGCGCCTTCGGTTTTCTCTAAGCGGCCGAGATAGAGTTCGAGTGCTTCGTTGTCGAAGTAGATGGAGGTGATGGCTACGCGGAAATGAGTACAATTATAGAGGCAAAAGCAGAAGGCGGGAACGAACCAGAATCCTTCAGCTCAAACTCTTTATCAGGGTTGAAGACTATTCTCCGTTGGCTGAGTGAAATATTCAGGTCTCGAGATGAAATCTAACCTAGGACGGGCAAATGCCGAAGAATGGCCAGCTTGAGAGGAACGAGGTTGTCAGGGTGGACCTGAGGCATACAACAGTTTAGATATTAGTTGCGCAATCAACTTGTATCCGTACCCAGTACTTGGTTGTCTGGCGGACAAAAGCACTCTGGCTACCTCCCGCACTCGAATCTCCCTGCACAGGATGTCCTCTCGTCCGAACCAAATCGTATAACTTGGAAAGCTTAACGATCAAAGCATCCCAATTATACTTGTAGAACGGCCGCTTCTCGAGGTAATCTTGTACGAAAGTGGGTTTCAGAGGCATGTTGGTTTGTTTCTATTCGTCGTTAGCACACTTGAATCCAAGAGACAGAGAGACACGCACGTCGTGTTTCTTCAATATCTTCATAAAGCCCGTGATGTTGAGTTTCGCGTATAGAGCTAGATCGTGCACGTCCGCGACAAGATTTGCAACCTCTTCCTCAAGCGTGTGGAAGCGGTTCTCCAACGCGTCAAACGAGTCGGCACCCATAGATGAAACGTCCTCTTCAGAATCCGAATCGTCGTCGTCAGACCCTGCATCCAACCCATAGTTATCATCCCGAAGCTGCGTTTCTGCGTCGGCAGATCCATGGTGGTGGTGGCGGCGCGAGTGGGATGATGGCCCATCGTGATATTCTGCATGCTCCTCCGTTACGAGTCGCTTGACGTCGCGCTCCGCGTCCCTGATGCGCTGCGAGAGTTCAGTGGTTTTGGCTTTTTGGAAGTCGTGGATTTTATCGAGTTCTTTCTCGAGAAGGATGGTGAATTCCGCTTCGTCGCGTGCGCTCCATCCGGGGCCGGTAGTCCGTGTCTACAGTGACAAGATCAATTCAGTCTCTACTTCCCAGAGATAGAGGTACTTTTAGCTCTCGCTTCAACTGGTTATAGTCCAAGTAGAATGGCCGCCATTCATTGTACAAGTCGGTCTATTGAACCAATTTAGCGAGGTCGGCGTAAAGCGATAAGCTACAGACGTTGATCTTTCGTCCAAATTTCATGAGTAGCCGGAACTTCGCGAAATGGTCGTTGAGAGAAAGAGTTGAAAAAGCTCTCACGCCAAGTTACAATGTCGGTCCGAAGGCGCCGGGCTGTTCCTCAAGTGCTCGTCATCGTCGACGACGGTGATGACTGAAATTACAATTTGTTCAAGGAAAAAATATTCTGCGCTGTGCTATGTAGATAGAGATATCGTACGGCAGTAGAGCTCCATCCAGGCTTGCCCAGAGAACGTGGGATTCTTGCCAATGAGCTAACAAAGACCCAATCGCCTGCCGAGTAAAGTAAAGAGCTGGAGGATCATGAAGAAGTAACTCAGTATTAGATTTAGCTGGCAGCTGCGCATGGTGAGTACACTGGTGAGTCACTGAGTGTGGTGGAAGCATCTGTCTGGCCGTAAGACAGAGCTTGCCATGTGGTCCAAACATTGCTGTCGGTGAATTGCTTTCAGTTCTGTCAGGACTCTGAATTGGTGGACTAGTACTGGACCATGAACGGAAAGCGCTGGATGGGTGGTGTCTTGATTCCAAACATCGCAGTTAGGAACTCAGGGAAGACTCGAAGCAGGGTTACAACCACACTACGAGCAGAGTGAATTCTTCTGAAAGAATCAAGGGGAAATTACGAACAGCATCGCCAAAGAATTTGACGATTCAATTTTATCGTGTTTAGCAAGATTCACCTATTCAATGCTTTCTGCCCATAGGTGACCTGACATGGTCCAGTACTAGTCCACCAATTGAGAATCCTGCATCTGACAGAACTGAAAGCAATTCACTGACAGCAATGGCTCAAAGCTCTGCCTTACGGCCAGATAGATGCTGATAGATGCCGCCGCCACACCCAGTGACTCACCAGTGTACTCACCACACGCAGCTGCCAGCTACTTAGGATACTTCTCCATGGCCCCCCAACTTTACAGCACTCTAGTCGGCGGTCGATTGTGGTCTTCGTTAGCTCATTCGCAAGAGTTCCACGTCGCCAACGAGGTAGCCGTCGATACACACGAGAATTTTGAACAGCCGCGGGCTGAGAGAGAGCCACGAGCTCGAGGATCTGTTGTTCCAGACTGAGAGAGAGGCAATTACCAACGTCGGGAGAAACAAGTTGAACACACGAGTAGCTTGCAAAAGGAGGATGTTCGGGCCGAGTCGGCCGGACCTTCAAACAGTTTTGACGTTTACGGTCCTTGAGCGTCTACCACGATGGCTACTAGCACGTATGGCGCGACTGCGACCGCCTCGTCGCCAAAACGCACAACTAGCACGACAAGCGTCCCCAAAGGAATCGCGCGCACCAAGATCCTCCTCCTCGGTCAACGCCGCAGCGGCAAAACATCTATAAAAGAAGTGCTCTTCAACGCGCTCCCTCCCAAGCAAACGTTTTATCTCGAAACTACGATGCGCGTCATCAAGCATGCTTATGAGTGCGCGGGCTCTCTATCCTGTTTTCTCAAGAGACGAGAAGAATTGAAATGAATCGGCGTATAGCACTGTGATCCCGCTGGAAATATGGGACTGTCCGGGCAACGTCACAGTCGAAACTCTCGGCGCGCCGCTCTCGCGATTTAGTGCTCTCATATTCGTGATCGATATCCGCGTGCGTTTGCGCGTTCTGCACCCCGACGAAGCGAATTTCTGAGAAGAACTTGGCGCGCAGGATTTGTATAAACAGCCTATCAGCAAGCTCGTCGAATTCATCATTGCTGCGTCGCGCGATAACCCGCAGTTGCTTGTGGAGGTGTTTGTGCATAAGGCGGAGAAGTTGCAGGAGGATGATAAGATTGGTTGGTTTCGTTGTCATTTTCTTCCGGGTTCATGCTGATTGACGCTATGTAGAGAATTTCCGGCAGATACAAGAGCGGGTGCAGGACAGTTTGATGGAGAGGGAGTGTGAGCAGATGCCGTGTAATTTTCATCTCACCTCGGTGTATGATCATTCTCTGCATGAGGCGTTTTCGAAGGTTTTGCATAAGCTTATACATTCGCTGCCTTTCCTTGAGGATCTGCTCAATGTCTTCTGCGCTGTGGGTAATTGGCTCCTTCCTGATTACTGCGTACTGAGCATCAAAATAGAACTCCCAATCGCCCAAGGCTTTCTTATTTGATGCTGCATCGCGGTTGTATGTCGCGACAGACGCGTCTCCAGTAGATTCCGCTACACACAACCTCTGCTGCGATTATCTTTCCATGCTAAACGCATTTGGTCCTCTCTACCGGTGCAATTTCTCTCTTTCTCGAAAACAACTGAAATTGACAATGATTTCAGCTCATCAACTTCCAGCGCAACGCGCCTACGAATACCTTCCGTGGAACCCTCCCCCGACAACCCCTCGCCTCAAGAAACCAAACATCGCTTCTATCCAAGCGCGGCGGCGTCGCTGCATCCCTCTGCCCCGGGGACGACGTTGACGTATCATCTCATCACACCGCACCTTGCGCTGCTCGCGCTAGTGCCGACGGGGGTGTATGAGGGGAGGCGGGGGCTGCTTGAGTATAATGTGGTGTTTTTCAGGGAGGGCGTACAGGAGATATGTGCGGTCGAGCAGGAGGCCAGAGGGGGTTGATTTGGGTTGACGGAGGAAGTAAGTTACTAACATAGAGGATTGCTATACTATAGATGGCACATTTTATTGATAATTGTATTCTGTCTCGGAAACGCTCAGACGCTCTCTTGGGCAATTATTGGGGTTCGGTAAATTGGGGACGGAATCAGTAAGCTAGATTCGGGCTGATTGACACACTGCCGTGGTAGTACTGTACTGTAATGCAAGTCCCCAACCAGTTGAGTAGGTATTTATGGGATCTCGGATTCTGGAATTCGTATAATTATGCCTGCAATTTTCTCAACATATTCGAGATGAGAAACTGCGCAAAAAAAATCTTCTCGTCAAGACGACCATCTGTAGCTCGTACCCATTTTTGGAGGGCACCCAAAAGCGTTCGGAGGGCAGAAAGAAAGAGATGCGAAAAATCCAAGAAAGACCTGTCAAAAGCAGCGATGTTACGTACAAATGATTTGAGCGTGGAAAATTGCCCCAAGAAAATCGTTTTGGGGAAAACGTTCATTCTTAAAGCCTTTCTTCCTGACTGCGACCCCCATTCGCAGACGAGGAGAATGTCTACACCCTCCTCCTCCTCCTTCTCCCTCGCCGGGCACCCATCCATCCCCATGCGCCCTCTCATCGTTTCCCTTGGTCAAATTAGAGTAAATCTATTCAAACTTTATAACGCGTCTAACACGTTCCTAACAACTTTTTCTATAGGTTTCCATCCCAGTTTCAACTAGCCCAGACGAGTGGATCTCCGCTGAGGTTCTTAGAGAAGATTTTGTGCACCAGCAGTCGCTCGTCGATGCCATAGACACCACTACCCAATTAGAGAATGCACAAGAGGCTACCGTCGAGCTTGCTGCTCGTTTCCTCGGTTTCGTCGCTAAAAAACTCGGCCAACTGCCAGAGTCCACTGCAGCACACACCTCCTTGCTGCTAAACGTCTTCAACTACTTTACCACCACTTACCTCCACACCCAAGAGGTCCACTGCGTTGTAGCCTCGTTTGACACCGAGGTCCGCAAGACCGTCCTCAGCTCTTATTTCTTGGCCCTTGCCGTGTTGCGCGAAAACAAAATCGAAGTTTCCAGCGGTCCCAAGTCCGCTTTGCTTTCCGCCGTTACCGATAAAAAAGCATCCGTTTTTGCCCTGTTTGGCGGCCAGGGGACCAACGAGGTGTATTTTGACGAGCTGCAATCGCTGTACGACATTTACAAGCCCTTCGTGTCGTCCTTCCTCACCAGCGTCACGAACGACGCGCTCATCCCCCTCGCGGCAGCCAACAGCGCGTCGCCCCACTACAATTTTGGTCTTGATGTTGTATCTTGGCTCTCTGGCGCCTCTCCCCGTCCATCGACAGCATATCTCGCCTCTGTCCCCGTTTCCTTCCCCATCATTGGGCTCACT
The DNA here is from genome assembly GCA_037176885.1 of Favolaschia claudopus. NCBI lineage: Eukaryota > Fungi > Basidiomycota > Agaricomycetes > Agaricales > Mycenaceae > Favolaschia > Favolaschia claudopus. Next base: position 1,778,333 of record JAWWNJ010000023.1, on the reverse strand, counting down.
CAGCTCGCTCAGTATCTCGTCGCTTGTAACGTCGCAGGCATGACGCCCGGCGAGTACCGCGAGACCATTTCAGGAGCAACCGGTCACTCACAGGGTATCGTCTCCGCTGTCGCCATCTCCGCTTCCGACAGCTTCGAGTCTTTCACCGCCAACGCGCTCAAAGCCATTAAATGGCTCTTCTTCTCGGGTCTCCGCGGCCAGCAGGCGTTCCCTGTCGTCGCTCTCGAGCCCGGCATCGTCGCTGACTCCATCGAGGGCGGCGAGGGCATGCCGACGCCCATGTTGTCCGTCACAGGGCTGAAGTTGACTGAGGTTGAGGCGCATATCAAGAAGACCAACGCCCACCTTGAAGAGAACGCGAAGCTCAGCGTTTCCCTCCACAACGGCCCCCGCGCCTTCGTTGTCACCGGCCCCGCGCTCTCTTTGTACGGCCTGGTCACTCACCTACGCAAAGTTCGCGCCCCCAGCGGACTCGACCAAAGCAAGACCCCCTTCTCCCAACGCAAGCCCGTCTTCTCCGTCCGATTCTTGGTTGTCGGCGTCCCCTACCACAGCACATACCTCTCTGGCGCGACGGAGAAGCTTATCGCAGAGGATCTTGGGGGAGAGGAGTTGTGGAAGGCCGAGGACCTCAAGATACCTGTCTTTAATACGGAAGATGGTATGGATGGTTTCATTTTCACATGTTTCGATCTGATGTTGATTTGATTTTTTCTTGAAGGCACGGATCTACGACAACTATCAACGTCGATCACCAAGTCGCTTTGCGAGCAGATTTTCACCAAGCCCATACACTGGTCGACTGCGACGAACTTCCCTGAGAGCGCGACTCATGCTGTCGATTTTGGGCCCGGGGGTTTGAGTGGGATTGGCCCGCTTACAGCAAAGAACCTTGATGGCCGCGGCGTGAGGGTCATTGTTGTTGGGGACAGGGCGAAGGGCGACGCTGAGCTCTATAACGCTGAGCGCGTGAGGTATGAGGAGTGGTGGAGTAAGAAGTTCGCTCCTGGGTTGGTGAAGACGAGGTGTGATCCATTAGAGATTTCCTTCTCATTCTTGGCTTATATTTTGTTCTTCACAGCGATGGTACCATGTACCTCGACACACCATTCTCGCGTCTCCTGGGCAAACCCCCGATCATGGTCGCCGGGATGACGCCGTCGACGGTCCAGGCCGGGTTCGTCAGCGCCGTCCTCAATGCTGGATACCACATCGAACTTGCTGGCGGTGGACACTACAACGCCGCCGCCCTGCGTTCCAAAGTTGCCGAGATCCAGTCCAAGATTCCTGCCGGCGTCGGTATCACCCTCAACGCGCTCTACATCAACCAGCGCCAATTTGGATTCCAGCTGCCGCTTTGGCAAGAAATGCGCAAGGAGGGTCTCCCGGTCGAAGGCTTCTGCGTCGCTGCGGGTATTCCCAGCACAGAGAAGGCGGCGGAGATCATCGAGGGGTTGAAGAGCGCGGGTATCCGTCACGTTGCGTTCAAGCCTGGTTCCGTGGAGGGTATCCGCCAGGTCGTCAACATCGCTGCGGCCAACCCTGATTTCCCTGTGATCATGCAGTGGACTGGTGGGCGTGCGGGAGGGCACCACTCGTACGAGGACTTCCACCAGCCGGTTCTGCAGACCTACCGCGCGATTCGGCAGCAGAAGAATATCTCGCTCGTTGGAGGAAGTGGCTTTGGTGCGGCGGAGGACGTGTGGCCTTACCTGAGTGGAGAGTGGTCGGTCAAGTATGAGATGCAGCCTATGCCGTTCGATGGGTTCCTCTTTGCGAGCCGCGTGATGGTGGCGAAGGAGGCTCATACCAGCTCGTCGGTCAAGGACCTGATTGTCGCTGCGGCGGGTGTGGAGGATGCGGAGTGGGAAGGGACGTATGTCAAGCCGACGGGTGGGATTTTGACAGTCAAGTCTGAGCTCGGGGAGCCCATCCACAAGGTTGCGACGCGCGGTGTGAAGCTGTGGAAGGAGTTTGATGATACAGTGTTCAAGCTGCCGAAGGAGAAGCGCGTGCCGTGGTTGGTTGAGAGGAGGGACGAGGTGATTGGGAAGCTGAACAAGGACTTTAGCAAGCCGTGGTTTGGGTGGAAGAAGGATGGGAGTGTGGCGAAGGAGTTGGGGGACATGACTTATGAGGAGACGGTGTTGAGAATGGTGAGGTTGATGTTTGTCTCGCATGAGAAGCGGTGGGTGGATACTTCGTTGAGGAATTTGACGGGAGACTGGTTGCGCCGGGTTGAGGAGAGGTTTGCGGGGGTCAATGGTGGAGGGAATAAGCCGTCGCTGTTGCAGTCTTATACGTCGCTGGATGACCCGCTGCCATTCATCGAGTCGTTCTTCAAAGCGTACCCTATTGCGACCCGTCAGTTGCTCGCTGCGGAGGATTCGGCGTTCTTCCTCGCCATCTCGCAGCGCCCTGGGCAGAAGCCCGTTCCTTTCATTCCTGTTCTTGACGCGTCTTTCGAAGTTTGGTTCAAGAAGGTTTGTTTCTACGATGCTTTTGTTGCTGGCCGCTGATTTTTTCGGATCCTTTCAGGACTCTCTTTGGGCTGCTGAAGATATCGAGGCCGTCTTCGACCAAGACCCCCAACGTGTTTGCATTCTTCAAGGGCCCATGGCGGTCAAGCACTCCAAGATCAAGGACGAGCCCATCAAGGACCTCCTCGGGAACATCAACTCCGCCCTCATTCAGCGCCTGCTCGAATTCCGGTACGGCGGCGACGCCAGCAATGTTCCGACCGTCGACTACCTCAGCATCGCCCCTGCCGCCGTTCCCGCAGCTGCTCACATCAAACGCTCTGAGGTCAACGGCGAGGTTGTTTACGAGTTTGGGACGGCTCTTCCTGACATCGCCGTTTGGCTGAACACTCTTTCTGGGCCTCAGCTGAACTGGCTGAGAGCTTTGACGACGTCGACTACCATTGTCCAAGGCACATCCTACATCGACAACCCCATGTGTCGCTTGCTCGCTCCCCGTCCGAAGCAGAAGGTTGTTGTTGCCTACGATGGCGCTATGCCAACTTCAGTCACAGTGTATGGCGCTGCTCGTTCCTACGGCGAGCACAAGCCCGAGTTCAAGGCTGTCGAGATCAAGTTCACCGCTGCGTCGAAGATGATCGATGTCACAATGTTCGAGGACCGTCGCGACGTCTCGGTTCCCCTTACTCTGCAGTTGGAGTACAAGCCGTCTCTTGGGTACGCGCCTATTCACGAGATCGCGGCTGGGCGCAACACGCGCATCAAGGAGTTCTATTGGAAGCTTTGGTATGGGGATGACGCCGTGCTGCCGGATGTTGATATCCGGGAGACTTTCTATGGCCCTGAGGTGACGATCGAGGCGAGTGATGTTGAGCAATTCTGTGCGGTCGTTGGGAACCAAGGAGAGTCGTTCAAGACGGTGCGGAACGAACAAGTCAACGCGCCGATGGATTTCGCCATTGTCACTGGGTGGCAGGTACGTTCATTTGATTTCTAGCTATAGTCAGATGTTCTAACTTTTTTTTTCAAGGCGATTATGAAGTCCATCTTCCCCTCGTCGATTGATGGGGACTTGTTGAAACTTGTCCACCTCTCCAATGGCTTCCGCATGGTCGACGGTGCGAGGCCCCTCCGCGCTGGCGACGTCTGCAAGGCCGAGGCCAACATCGTCTCTGTCGCCAACACCGACGCCGGCAAGGTCGTCAAAGTCAAGGGTCACGTTCTCCGGGCCGGCAAGCCGGTGATTGAGGTCGTGTCAGCGTTTTTGTATCGCGGCCGCTTCACCGACTACGAGAACACCTTCGAGACCACAGAGGAGCCCGACTACATCGTTACTCTCGAGTCCGATTCAGCTGTTGGCGTGTTGCAGTCCAAGGAATGGTTCGAGTGGATTGACGAGTCCAAGCCGTTGTTGGCGGGGACGAGCCTCATTTTCCGTGTCAAGTCACAGGTCTCGTTCAAGGACAAGACCTCCTACCGCAATGTCTCTGTCTCTGGCGACATTTTCGTTCGTAATCAACTCAAGGCCCTCGTCTTAGTTGGGACGGTCGACTTCCACCAGGAGGAATCTCGTGGAAACCCCGTCGTCGCTTATATCCAGCGCCACGGCACGCCTCAAGGGCTTGCGACTCCTCTTGCCAACGAAGGGTACACTCTCGCCTCCGGCTCGACCGTCTTCAACGCTCCTCTCACCAACGAGCCATACTCAAAGATCTCGGGCGATTTCAACCCAATCCACATCAACCCTTATTTCTCCGACTACGCCTCGCTCCCCGCCACTATCACTCATGGCCTCTGGTCGAGCGCTGCGACCCGTCGATACGTTGAGAATGTTGTCGCCAAGGGTCATCCTGACCGCGTTCTCGCGTAAGTTTATTCATCTTCTCATACATATATTGGTCTGACTTGAGCAATCTTTAAGTTACAACGTGTCTTTCGTCGGCATGGTTCTGCCTGGCGACGAGCTCGCCGTTAAGATCCGTCACGTCGGAATGCGCGACGGCAATATCGTCGTCAATATTGTCACGTCCAACGCGCGCGGAGAAAAGGTCCTCGAAGGCTCCGCCGAAGTCTCGCAGCCGACAACTGTCTATGTCTTCACCGGGCAGGGCTCGCAGGAGGCGGGCATGGGCATGGATCTGTATAACTCCTCCCCTGCAGCACGGGCGGTGTGGGACGGCGCCGACGCTCATCTTCTTGCGGTCTACGGCTTCTCCATCATCGAGATCGTCAAGGACAATCCCAAAGAGAAGACGGTACACTTTGGTGGTATCAAGGGTCAAGCTATTCGTCGCCGCTACATGGACATGACCTACGACACGATGGACAAGGATGGCAATGTCAAGACCCTGCCGCTCTTCGCCGACATCGACGTCCGCACCCCCAAGTACACGTTCAGCCACCCGACTGGTCTCCTGTTCGCAACTCAGTTCGCTCAAATTGCCCTTGTTGTCACCGAGAAGGCCGCGTTTGAGGACATGCGCATGAAGGGCTTTGTTCAGAAGGACTGCGCCTTCGCCGGTCACAGTCTCGGAGAGTATTCTGCTCTCGCGTCCATCGCCGACGTTTTGGCCATCTCCGCCCTTGTCGACGTTGTTTTCTACCGTGGTATCACCATGCAGCGTGCTGTCGAGCGTGATGCCCAGAACCGGTCGAACTACGCGATGTGCGCTGTCAACCCAAGCCGCATTTCCAAAACTTTCACGGATGCGGCCTTGCGTGAGGTTGTCGATAGCATTGCGACTTCGACTGGTACTCTTCTTGAGATTGTTAACTACAACGTCGAGGTGAGTATCTTGTTTCATTCATTGATATATTTGTTCATTTTCACTAGGGTCAACAATACGTTTGCGCTGGCGAGCTTGTTGCGCTCCAGACAATGACGAACGTCCTCAATTACCTGAAGGTCCAGAAGATCGACATTGCGAAGGTATGGTATTTGCGTTTTCTGATTTCCATATCCCTCACCTGTTGTGCATTAGTTGACTGAAACCTTCACGGTCGAGAAGGTCAAGGAAATGCTTGGTGACATCGTCACTGAATGCCACACGCGCGCGACGGAACAGCAGAAAGCCGAGGGCTACATCAAATTGGAGCGCGGGTTTGCCACCATTCCTTTGCCTGGTATCGATGTGCCCTTCCACTCGCGTTATCTGTGGGCTGGTGTGATGCCTTTCCGGGCTTGTATGTTTTTATTTAGATTTGCTTTTCAAATTCTGATAATTTCTTTAGATCTTTCAAAGAAGATCAATGTCGCGAACCTGAACCCCGACATGTTGATCGGCAAATACATTCCCAACCTGATCGCTATTCCCTTCGCCGTCACCAAGGAGTACGCGCAAATTATCTACGACCAAACCTCCTCCCCTCGTCTCGATAAAGTGCTTAAGAGATGGGACCAGGAGCATTGGGCCAGCGATGAGCAGCGCCAGAAGCTGGCCTACATCATCCTCGTCGAACTCCTTGCGTACCAGTTCGCGTCGCCAGTGCGCTGGATTCAGACACAAGACCGCCTCTTCACCCAGTACGCCTTTGAGCGCCTCATTGAGCTTGGCCCTTCCCCCACCCTCACCGGGATGGCGACTCGTACGCTCAAGGCCAAATACGAGGCCCAGGACGACTCTATCAGCCGCACTCGCACCATCCTCTGCCACGCCAAGAATGTGAAGGAAATTTATTACCAGTTCGAGGACGAACTCGAGGCCGCTCCCGCTGACGCCGACGCCGACACTCCTGCTCCGTCCGCTCCTGCTGGGGCGGCTGCTGCTCCCACTCCCGCACCTGTGGCTGCTCCTTCGGGACCGGTTGCTACCATCGAGGATGTGCCCATCAAGGCCATCGATATCCTCACCGTCATCGTCGCCCAGAAATTGAAGAAGCGCGTTGATGAGGTGCCGTTGTCCAAATCGATCAAGGACCTCGTTGGTGGCAAGTCGACTCTCCAGAACGAAATCTTGGGTGATCTCCAACTCGAATTCACCTCCGCTCCTGAGAAAGGCGAAGAGCTTCCGCTCGATGAACTCGGCAGCTCCCTTGCCTCGGGATTCAGCGGAACCTTGGGCAAGTATACTACCGGTCTTGTGTCTCGCGTCATCGGAGGCAAAATGCCTGGCGGTTTCAACTCGTCCGCCATCAAGACCTACCTCTCGAAAACCTGGGGCCTCGGTTCTGGGCGTGCGGACGGCGTTCTTCTACTTGCGACTACCATGGAGCCAGCGAAGCGTCTTGGCGCGGAGGCCGACGCCAAAGCTTGGCTTGACAGCATTGTGGCTATCTATGCTCAACGCTCGGGAATTTCGTTGGCGTCGGGAAGCCCGGGCGGAGGTGGAGGAGGCGCGGGAGGTGTCACAATCAACAGCGAGGAGTTCCTCAAGTTCCAGTCCGACCAGCAGACATTTGCCGCGCAGCATGTCGAGCTTTACATGCGCTACCTCAACCGCGATTCTCGCGCCGGCGAGACGGCTTTGGACCAAGAGAAGGCGAATAGTTTGGTGCTCCAGACGAAGCTCGACAACATCGCCAAGGAGCACGGCGACGTCTACATTGAGGGAATCCAGCCGATGTTCGACCCATTAAAGGCTCGCCACTTCGACTCGTCCTGGAATTGGGTGCGTCAAGATGCTCTCTTGATGTACTACGACATCATCTTCGGGCGGCTCACTACCGTCGATCGCGACATCACCGCTCGTTGCATCGCGCTCATGAACCGTGCCGACCCTGAGGTTCTCGCCTACATGCAGTACAACATTGACCATTGCGACCCCACCAAAGGCGACAATTACAAGCTCGCAAAGCAGTTTGGTCAGCAGTTGATCGACAATGTGCGCGAGGTTGTCGGCAAGCCTCCGCTCTATAAAGATGGCGAGTTTTCCTCTTACTTTTCGTCGATCTTGCTGAGCTAATAGTCTATGATATTCTAGTCACTTTCCCCACCGCCCCCCACACTGAGGTCACCGCGAAGGGTGATATCGTTTACTCTGAGGTCGTGCGCGAGAACGTCCGCAAGTTGGAGGCATACGTTGAGGAGATGGCCAGCGGAGACACCGTTTCCGGTGCCATCAACATCAACAAGGTCCAGGACGATGTTCTTAAGCTGTGGACCGTCGTCAAGTCTCAGCCCGGCATCAGCCAAGAGCAGAAGAACCGTATCAAGGCTTTGTACGAAGGCGTTGTGAGATCTCTTCGCAAAAACCCTGAGCCTCGTCCTCGCGCTGGTTCCAGACAGCGCCGTCCGTCCTCCCAATTCCTTCGCCCGCAGCTTCCCTCTGCGACCTCTGTCTCTGCGGACAAGGTTCCTCTCTTGCACTTGAAGCGCAAAGTCGGCGCAGCTTGGGAGTACAGCAGCAACTTGACCGGCGTTTACCTCGACATCTTGCACGAAATCGCCACATCCGGAACCACTTTCAAGGATAAGAACGCCCTCCTCACCGGTGTCGGGAAGGGTTCCATCGGCGTCGAGATTGTGAAGGGACTTCTCTCTGGTGGCGCACATGTCGTCATCACCACCTCGCGCTACAGTCGCTCCACCGTCGAATACTACCAGTCTATCTTCCAGACCTTTGGAAGCGGCGGTTCTGCGCTCACTGTTGTGCCCTTCAACCAGGGTTCAAAGCAGGATGTGGAGGCCCTCGTTGACTACATCTATGCCAATCTCGGGTTGGATCTCGACTATATCATTCCTTTCGCTGGTGTCCCTGAGAACGGCCGTGAGATCGATGGTCTGGACGACAAGTCGGAGCTCGCGCACCGCATCATGTTGGTCAACCTCCTTCGTATCCTTGGCGCAGTCAAGTCGAAGAAGGCAAGCCGGCATTTCGTCACCCGTCCTACCCAAGTCATCCTCCCGCTCTCTCCCAACCACGGACTGTTCGGAAACGACGGTCTGTACTCGGAGTCCAAGATCTCCCTGGAAACCCTCTTCCAACGATGGAGTTCAGAGAGCTGGGGCGAATACCTTTGCCTCGCGGGTGCCGTCATTGGGTGCGTTCCTTTACTTCTCCATTCTTTCATTCCTGAATTTTTCCACTTGTAGTTGGACCCGCGGCACCGGTCTCATGGGCCCCACCAACATCGTCGCGCACGAACTCGAAAGCTACGGAGTGCGCACGTTCTCTGCGAAGGAAATGGCCTTCAACATTCTAGGCCTCATGCATCCCCTCCTCTTCAGCATCACGCAGGTCGAACCAATCTGGGCTGATCTGAACGGCGGCATGGACAAGCTCCCCGACCTTGCCGACATCACGGGCCGCATTCGCTCGGACTTGATGAAGAAGAGTGAACTCCGTCGCGCCATCACCCTCGACAACTCTGCCGACTTCAAGATCGTCAACGGTGTCGAAGCGGAGAGACTCCTCCAAACGGTTAACGTGACGCCTCGCGCCAACTTCCGCTTCGACTTCCCAACCCTTGAGGCTTACGACAGCCTCTCTGATCTCTCAAATTTGCGCGGAATGGTCGATCTCGACAAGGTCATGGTCATTACCGGCTTCGGCGAGGTTGGTCCATGGGGAAGCTCGCGTACTCGATGGGAGATGGAGGCGAGGGGCGAATTCACCATCCAGGGCTGCATCGAGATGGCGTGGCTTATGGGTTACATCAAGCACTTCGACGGACGTTTGAAAGACGGATCTCTGTATGTGGGCTGGGTCGACAGCAAGTCCGGGGAGCCGGTTGACGACAAGGATGTGAAGGGTCGTTACCAGAAGGATATTCTTGAGCACGCCGGCGTGCGTCTGATAGGTGCGTTCACATATTCTATCGTCTCCCTTCGTACAACTAACGACGAACAGAACCTGAACTCTTCCGTGGCTATGACCCCAAGAAGAAGGTCTTCAACCAGGAAATCGAACTTATCCACGACCTCGAGCCGATCGAGGTTGCCGAATCCGAAGCCCACAAGTTCAAGCTTCAGCATGGCGACAAGTGCGACATTTGGGCCGGAGAAGGTGGCCAATGGTTCTTCAAGCTCAAGAAAGGCGCTCTTGTTTTAGTTCCAAAGAGCTTCGCCTTCAGCCGCACCGTTGCTGGTCAAATCCCCACCGGATGGCATGCAGGGAGGTACGGTATTCCGGACGACATCATCGCTCAAGCAGACCGCGCGACGTTGTGGGCTCTTGTCTGCACCGCCGAAGCTCTCAATGCGTCGGGTATCACGGATCCCTACGAACTGTACAAGCACATCCATCCGTCGGAGGTTGGCACATCCCTTGGAAGCGGCATGGGTGGAACGGTTAGTATGGCGAAGATGTTCAAGGATCGTCGGGACGAAAAGGAGGTACAGAACGACATTCTTCAGGAAACGTACGTGGCATCGCATACCTTGGGATATTTGACTGACAGCTTTTTAGCTTCATTAATACTACGGCTGGATGGATCAACTTGCTGCTGATGTCCTCCAGCGGTCCAGTGAAAATTCCAGTCGGAGCCTGGTGAGTCGTTCCAGCGAGTTCTGCTCACTCGTATTAATCTGTTTGCAGCGCCACCGCCCTCCAATCGCTCGAAATCGCCTGCGACACTATCCTCTCTGGAAAAGCCAAGGTCATGATTGCGGGTGGTTTCGATGATCTCAGTGAAGAAGGCTCGTATGAGTTCGCCAACATGAAGGCCACAAGCAACGCTGAAACTGAGTTTGCGATGGGTCGTGAACCGGCGGAGATGTCTCGTCCAGCGACAACGACGCGGGCCGGGGTGCGTGCTCTTTTTTATGCATGGGAGTATTATCTGACTTGTTTCCCCACAGTTCATGGAGGCTCAAGGTACGGGTGTGCATATTGTCATGAGCGCGAAGACAGCGTTGGATCTTGGCTGCCCGATCCGCGGTATCCTTGCTTTCACTTCCACTTCGACGTACGTCCTTGATTATCTAGTCTTTGAATTCGCCAAGCTCATTGTGTTCCATAGCGACAAAGCCGGTCGTTCTATCCCTGCTCCTGGTCTGGGTCCCCTCAGTGTTGCAAGGCAGATATCTTCCAAGAGCCCCCTTCCCATTCTCGACCTCGCTTACCGCTCTCGCCAACTTGCCTTCCGACGGACACAAATCTCGCAATGGCTCAACCACGAGCACTCCCAGCTCCAGGAAGAGATCCAGCTCCGTAAGTCGGAAGGGGAGCCCGTCGACGATGAATTCTTCGCCTCTCGCGTTGCAAACATTGAGAAGGAGGCTGCACAACAGGACAAGGATGCCCTGGCCATGTATGGAATGCTCCAGGGTGCGGACCCTCGTGTTGCGCCCATCCGTCGGGCTCTTGCTGTCTGGGGCTTGACGGCGGATGATGTCGGAGTTCTGTCCATCCACGGCACCAGCACCAAGGCCAACGTGGGTTGATTGCTCTTGAACAATCTCCCTTGCTAACATCCATTTCCAGGAGGAGAACGAGACCCGTATTTGGAACGATATCTTCGGCACAATTGGCCGCACGCAAGGCAACGCCGTCCCGGTCGTCGCGCAGAAGAGTCTCCTTGGCCATTCCAAGGGTGGCTCGGCTGCCTGGCAGATGGCTGGACTGCTGCAGACGGTCTCCAGCGGCATCATTCCGGGCAACCGCAACAGCGAGTAAGTTTTAGCTTACCTGACTTGACAATTGTTTCTCAACTCATTCGCAGCAACGTTGACTCCCACTTCCGAGAACGTCGCTTCCTCATGTTCCCTTCCAAGTCTGTTCACACCGACGGTATTCGCGCTGGAGTTATGGTACGTTTTGACCCTCGGCGTAGCTCTGTTTGCTTACCTCTATCCTCTAGTCTTCCTTCGGGTTCGGTCAAGTCGGAGGTATCGCTATGGTCGTGAACCCCCGCTACCTTTTCGCCACCATGGAACCCTCCCACTACGAAGCGTACAAAGTTCGGCACGAGTCGCGCGCTCTACAGTCTTACAAGGCGATGAGTGAGATGATGATCAAGAACTCCCTGGTCAAGATCAAGGAGGCTCCGCCGTACAGCTACGAGTTGGAGGCACCCGTCCTTCTTAACTCCCTCGCTCGTGCCACCCTCGACGTCAAGACTGGCTCGTACAAGTACACTGCACCTCTGCCTTTATCGGTGTCTGTTGACGCCTCCAATGTCGCTGCCATTGCTGCGAGCCTTGATACGCCTGCCGGCGTCGTCGGAGTTGGTGTCGACCAAGGTACGTTGTCTGCAATCATGTCGACTGAGTCTCAATCTAATATTCTCTCTAGAACTCATCTCGTCCGTACCTTCATCCAACGCTACCTTCGTCACCCGCAACTTCACGGCGCTTGAAATCGCCTACTGCCGCGCTCAGCCTTCGCCTGCCTCCTCATTCGCCGCGCGGTGGGCAGGCAAGGAGGCCGTGTTCAAGTCTCTTGGTGTCCAGTCGAAGGGAGCTGCTGCCGCCATGTCGGACATTGAGATCCTCAGCGACGAGAACGGGGCGCCTGTAGTGAACTTGCATGGAGACGCCAAGACCGCCGCTGACTCGAAGGGGGTTTCCAAGGTCTTGATATCGCTCAGCCATTCCGAGGTGCATATCCCGGCTCTTCTTCTACAACATTGATTCTCATTCTGACATCGCCTCCAGACCGTGGCCATCGCGTTTGCCCAAGCAACCTCGTCCTGATTTTTTAACTGCCGCACGTTATTCCTCGCTTTCTGTACTTACCTCGCATATCACGCACGCATTTGAATTTTTACACCACACGCTTTTCTTGTAACTAACGAAGTATAATCACGATAGAATTGAATAGAGATACAGTTTTCAAACTGACATATGCGCTCCGAAGTGTTTCTTTACTCGCTCCAAGAAGACCAGTACAAGATCATAAAAATTACAGCTACAAGAACACGAGCACATTAATTACTTCAGCGCCTCCTTCATTTTCTATAGGAACTCGTCAGCCAGGTCCGAGCATTTCAAGGAGAGAGAGAACACACCTCTTCCATCTCATCAACATCGTTAGTTTCAATCCTCATAATCTTTCGCCCTGTCGCCTTCTCAATCTGCTCCATCTGCAACCACGTTCTCTTATCGTGCACAAAGTTGATCGAGATACCTCGTCGTCCAAAGCGGCCTGTTCGACCTGCGTATTTTGTCTCGTTAGTTGTTGACTTGGAGGAAAAGGCAGAAGGAAAGAAGGAAGGAGACTAACCGATCCGATGAATATATGTCTCAATATCCGGCTTATCGAAATGCCCTCCCTCGCCCCCATTTCCCGTATTCCTCTCGTACATAAGCGGCAAATCGTAGTTGACGACCATATTGACTTGGAGGATGTCGATCCCGCGCGCGATGACGTTTGTCGTTATCAAGACTTTTTCCTTTCCGTCGCGGAAGTCGTCGATGATAGTGTCGCGCTCGGCGGGGTCTTTGGCGCCGTGGAGGGAGGCGACTTTGTGCCCCTCGGCGGTCATGCGGGCGGAGATTCGGTCGGCGGTGTGTTTGTACTGCGAGGGGTCGTCAACGATCGATACGAGGAGAGAAAAGAGAAAAGAAGAGATAGGAGCAACGCACCTGACAAAAAATGATACTCTGCCCAATTGTCAACAGCGCGTACAACCGAACGAGGATATCGTATTTGTGTTCCTCGTTCTTGCAGTCCATGTAGAACTGCCGGATGCCGGTGACGCTGAGCTCTTCCTTTTGGAGCTCGATTTTGTTGGCAGCAGGGGCGAATTTGGAGGCGAATGTGCGGACGTGGTCGGGGAAGGTCGCGGAGAAGAGGAGGATTTGGAGGTGGTCCCGGGGGAGCATACTCGCGGAGGAATTAAAGGGTTGAATAAGTTAGTTGAATCCCACGAAGGAGAGCACAAACTTACTTCTTAACCCGCAACGTCTGATCCCCCAACCCATCCTGATCCAGCATGTTATCCGCCTCGTCCAACACAAACACCTTGATGCCCGCGACGTTGATGATTCGTTTCCGCATCAAGTCGTACATGGTGCCCGGGGTGCCGACGACGATGTGCGCGGTGATGGGGCCGGAGTCGCGGAGGATGTGGTCTTTGATGGCGTATTCGGTTTGGACGGGGGTGAATTTGCCCATGTTGACGACGACTGACATGATTTGGCGGGCGAGTTCGCGGGAGGGGGCGAGGCAGACGGCCTAGAGAGAGGAAGCGTCAACGAAACAGCATATGAGAAAAAGAATGAGAGGTGTGCGAAATACATACTTGGGTGGTATTTTTCGTGAAATCGACTCGGCTGAGCATCGTCAGTACGAATGCAGCGGTTTTGCCGGTGCCAGATTGAGATTGGCCGATCATATTCGTTGGTCTATGTATACCAGATATTGTGTGAGTGACATTTCTTTGTCAAGATCTTATTTGAGATGCGTACGGGTTAGCTAACAGCAGAGGTAAGGCGCGTTCTTGGATTTTTGACGGCTTGGAGAATCCCAGGTGGTAGATTCCTTTCAGGAGGTCTTGGTGTCTAATGGTAGCATGAGGAATAAATCGGAGAAGAAGTGAAGAGGATAAACACACAAGCCCAATTCTTCAAAAGTTTTGATACTGTGTAGAGGCGAGTTGGGGTCGCCTTGTTGGTCCGCAAGGGTTACCTATATGTTGAAGTAGAGGTATGTAGTATCAATTTGAATGCGAGTCTTGCGCCGCGACATACAGAAACTTCGAAAGTGGACTTGATCAAGTCCGCATTGGGTGCTGCATGGCCGCCGCAATGTCAACCTTCCACACGTATCCGCCAGAGAGATTTAGACCGACCTCGCTTTTCTTCACCAGCGTCCGACGCACTGGCAGCAGCAGCAGCAACTGTATTATCGAAACTGATTAGATTTTTTTTTCAGACGCGACGAGGACGTGTCGGTGACTGAACCAGGGGTGTAGAAACCGTCTGCGTCTTTTTCCATCGTGAGGAAGTCGTGTCGTTCAGATGAGAGAGTTAGAGTTAGAGAAGGAGATTAAATTCAATTTGAAGCAAGCAAGCAAGGTAATTCGTGATTGGATTCGGATTCGGATTGTAGCCGATCGGGAGGGCGTGAAGCCAGCTAACTTGTAGGATCCCGGGGTGGTGAGGGGAGGGACGGGAGGATGGATTGAGACGATTCGGAGGCGATCCCACAATAAAGATTTAGGCAGGTTTGTGAGCCGAGGGCGGCGACGCAGAAGCCTTTGAGCAACAATGCCAAACTTTCCGTTTGAATCATAACCTCAACCTGCTCGTTCGCAATGGCCAAGAAGAAGAATAAGAATGTATTCAAAGCTTCAACTCTTCTATCCTTCAGTTTTTTGACTAATTTTTTCAGGTTATCCGTCCCTGGTGCTGGTATTGCGAACGAGAATTTGAGGATGAGAAGGGTTTGTAACTCTTTTTGCGTTCATTCTTTGAAGCTGACTCCAACTCTTTTGAACGTTTAGTTCTCATGCAACATCAAAAAGCGAAGCATTTCAAGTGCGGTATGTGTCCCAGGCGACTGAACACTGCAGGTGGTTTGGCAGTCCACATTCAGCAAGTACATAAACTCGAGCCAGAAAAGTTTGTATCTTTTCTCCGTCTTATTTTGCTACTGATGGAAAAGCAGCTTACCACGCATCGAAAACGCCTTACCGAACCGCGACGGGTATGAGATTGAGATCTTCGGGATGGAGGGTATACCGGCGCCTGATGTGGCGGACTACAAGCGGCGCAAGGAGATCGAGTTGGGCTTGAATCCGGGAAGCATCAGCGCGCCGCAGGCGAAGAGACCCAAGGTGTGTATCTCCACTTCTGAGGGTGCTACATGGCTGATTGACCTCTTGTCAGGTTGAGAATAAGGCCATCCCAGAGGAAGAGTTGCGAAACCTTCTCGAGCAACATAAAAAGCTCATGGGCGCATCCGCAGAAGCGTCTACCTCAGCCGCCGCGACCGCTGTCTATGGTGCCGGTCCGCAGACGTACGCCCAACCGCCGATGCCCGCCCCAGGTATGCCTCCGCCGCCAGGTTTCCCGATGGTGCCCCCCGGTATGCCCGGGCCTCCGCCAGGAATGCCGCCGTTTCCCGGTTTCCCTGGGTCAGACCCTTCTTCTCTCTTTCGCTACACTTTGCTGACGAAACATACACTATCCCATAGCCCCCCGCCTCCCGGCATGTTCCCCTTCCCTCCCGGGCCCCCAGGACCGAACGGCATGCCCATGCCCCCGCCCGGAATGTTCCCCCCAGGAATGCCCATGCCTCCTGGTATGCTCCCTCCCGGTATGCCCCCTCCACCAGGCTTCCCTCTAGGCCCGCCGGGAATGATGCCTCCCCCCGGCGCGGGAATGACGCCCCCGCTCGGGATGATTCCGCCTGGGGGCACGCCGCCTGGTGTGAGAACGCCCGGGCCGCCACGCCCGACGCCGAGTTTCGTCCCGGCTGCTACGGCGCAAGGCGGCCTCGCCATGTCTACACCGCCCGCGGACTCGCAGCCGCCAAAGCCCGAGAAGCCGCCTGGGCCGACGCTGCCGCATCCGGAGAGGGCGCAGACGAATCCAGAGACGAAGGCGGGGATGGTGTTGGTTGGGAATGCGGATGAGAATGGGGTGGGTGGGGATCCCAACTTTTCTGTCGTAAGTCTTTTCTCTTGTTCTTCTGTGTTTGTTGAAGCTGATCGTGCGGTGTAGGAAGAAAAACGTGCGTATCATGCGAGATACTTTGTGCCGCGCCCGTTGCCGCCGCCGGATGAGCCGAGAGGAAAGAAACGCGCGAGGGCGGAGGATTTCTTGTGAGCGGATGTGAGTGATCTATCTATTTCGTGTCACACAACCGTCCTGATTATCTTATTCTTCTCTTTACTAGCAACGAACGAACTACGCGGAGACTTGCAACTGCATTTGCACAACCGAGCCGAGACCTTACCCGTCCGTCCTATCAGCCTATCCCCTTGTGCGAGACGTGGATGCTCACTCTTCTTTTGGTGGTTTTTTCTTCTATTGCTTGTCTCCCCCGAAACGTACGTACATCCCTCCGTCGTTGTTGGAAGTCGATAAGTGTTCCTTTTTCTCTTTCTTCTTCTTGTACGGTACGAACATGTGTACTACGGTCGGTCGTTTTTCTTTATGCTATGCAATTATACGTAGTGGAAGGTTAGTCGTGTTTTGAGGTGATTGTGCTCAATCGAACGAAGCAGGACGGTTTATGGTATAGGCCCAGTCGGCGTAATAATCGACATTGACGATCCCCTGCTTCACTGCGCATGGGCCATGGCCAAACCCAAATGAAGTAGAAAACTGAAAACTAGTCTGTGCCTCTACGTCCTTGCATACCCATGTGCATGCATTGATAAATGCCTTGTAGACCTGGGCGACGCTGCCAGCGTATAGTGATTGAATAATCTGTGAATTTGTGGTGCGTGGTCGTTGCGGAGGGTTCTTCAAGCGCGAAGACTGCACGCGTCGCGCTATTTTCGATAATGTAGTTTGTGATTCATATAGAATCTACTTGCGCTCAACTACTCGAGACTCTCTGGTATAACTTGTTGGTACCGCAGATGGAGGGTCGAACTGCAAGAATTTCTTGGAATACAGTAGACTAAGTAACTATTATGCTCGAGCTCCCTGGAGATCGTTCGAAATACTTTGTTTGAGTCGCTATGAGATACATGCTGCATCTAGTCTCCCCAATACCGAGTACTTAGGCCAATTCCCTTCAGCCTACCTGGACGTTACACCGACAGATATTAGGGATCCGTAGCGCGCGAAGCTTGGCTCACTCTCCAAAATACCTTTGCCTCCGGGAGACTAGCTGCATCGCCCGATAATTGTTTTCTTAACCTTCTTCGTATCCGATAATTCAGTTTCGCTTCTTCCACGCTCTATTCTCATCCTGAAACGCTGCTGAACGCCACTATGTCCCCCCGCCGCTCCCTCATACTGAGCTCCAAAGTTACCTCGATCCCCGAGTTGGGCCGTTATTTAACTTGCGGAATCTTTTCAACAAACCTACAAGATCGGATTCACTTGGACTCGCTTTCCCATTGTGACAACCAATTCTCAGTCAGTGTCTTCAATTCAAGGCTAAGTACCGTTCTATGCGGCATACCACACAACCCCGGCGTCATGTATCTCGCGTCAGCGGACTGGACGCAAGACTATCCGGCTCATAACTTACTCCAATTCAAATGTCCAAGAGTGTCCCGAATTATACCACGAGGACAGAAATCGAAGCCTATGCCAAGGGCCCTTATTTAAAGGGCCTCCGGGAATAGGCTGGGACGTGGGTATCCCCCATTTACGCCCTATCTTCGCGTTGTCGACTTTCAATCCACTCAATGTCCCAGCCAACTGCGACAGAGTCGACATACGATATCATCTTCGCCGGAGGCGGAACGACAGCCTGTGTCGTTGCTGGGCGATTGGCGGCTGCGGATCCTAGTCTCAAGATTCTGGTATGTTTAAGCATTGTACTGCCAGTGTACGCAGTCGATGCGAACCCCTCTCCCTAATAGATCATCGAGTCCGGCAAACACACCAAAGACGTCCCAACACACATCCAGCCCGCCAGATATCTCCGCAACCTGCACGATGCCGGAGAAACCTTTACCTTTCATCTGACGAAACCGAGCAAGGCGCTGGATGGTCGGCCGTGTATCATTCCCACTGGGAAGGGTGTGGGTGGTGGGAGTTGTGTCAACTGTACGCAAGCATTTCCCCCTGAGTACCGTACGGACGACTGACGCGAAAACAATGCCCGGCAGTCATGATGTACACCCGCGCCTCCCCGTCCGACTACGACGACTGGGAGAACCTAGCCAATCCTGGATGGGGCGCGAAAGACCTCGTTCCGCTCGCTAACAAGGTACATTATCGTTTCTATGACTTCAAATCCCGCCGCTCGCTCGTTTGACGTGTACTAACTGACTTCTTTACCTGTTGCAGGCAGAAACCTACGAACCCGCCGCCCCCAACCACGGCACCTCCGGTCCCATCAAAGTCACCAGAACAATGCAGACCGAAATCGCTAAACATTATCTTGCGGTTGCCGCTGCGCGGGACAAGGAACGGCTGTCGAAGGACGATACGAATGATCTCTTGGCAGAGTCGGTCAATGTGTACAGTGTGCGTCCTTTTTTTTTCTATAGTATATGCATACCCATTTGCTGATTGTTTCATTTAGCCTTGGGCTAGGTAAGAAGTTCAACGTCGCCCCTGCACTCGAGTGGATATCTTGAAAAAGCGCTGCTGCAGATACATGTCGATCGACAATGGCCGCCGCTCCGACGCCGCACACCACTACCTATACAACCAGTCGCACAACAAGAATCTCGAGATCATAGTGCATTCTCGGGTGAAGCGGGTTATCTTCGAGTACATATGCACTTTTAACTCTGTCTTCCATTCCTGATTTGGTTTTCGTCTTTAGGGGCGACCGCGCAGTTGGCGTAGAATACATCAGCCACGCTCCCGAAACTGCCGACAAGAACGCCGTCGTGACGGTGCATGCGTCGCGCTTGGTCGTGGTGTGCGGTGGGGCGTTTGGGTCGCCTGCTATTCTCGAACGGTGAGAGAGGTTTTGCTATCAGTAATTAAATGCGCTTCGTGACTCACGAGCGCGAATCCAAGCTCTGGAATCGGTGCCTCGAAAATTCTCAAAGCGCACGATATCATGCAGGTCGTCGACCTGCCGGGTGTTGGGGAGAACTATAACGGTGAGCACTCTACGTGTTTTTCCTCTTCAGCGTCTCATTCATATTTTCTTTTGGCCGGCAGATCATAACTTGTTGTTACTCCCGTACCACACCGCGGATGCGGAGAATACCATGGACGATATTTGGCATGGATCCGCTGAGACCATAAAAAGTATTCACTTCTCTACTATATGCTGCACGATTCCTGCTGACTGAAAGAATTCCTTGACAGCCTTCGAAGAGCGCTGGCTCAGCGACACCAAAGAGAAAGGCAACATGGCGCACAAGTGCGTTCGTTTTCGCACTCCTCTGAATATCTACCCTCGACCTAACCTACGAACTCTTTTTCTTTTTCTTCACTCTGCAGCGGCATCGAAGCAGGCATCAAAATTCGGCCCAACTCCACCGACCTCGAGGTTCTCGGACCCACCTTCACTCGCCGTTGGAACGACTTTTTCGCCAACCAGCCGGACAAACCAGTAATGTGGATTGGCCCGATTTCGGGGTATACTGGGGCGAATGCGTTGGCGAAAGGGAGGTTCTATATGATGACTTATTACACGGTGCGTAGATTTCTGGCTCTCTTCTCTTTGATTTCCTTGACCCTTGTTTTGACCTCATCGGCAGGAATACCCCGCCTCTACCGGTCGCACGCACATTCAATCCACGGACCCGTACGCGCCTTTGGATATTGATCCTGGGTTCCTCGAGAAGTGCGTTTACACTCCGTCTGCTCTCTACATACAACTCAACTCAATGCTCATTGCAGAGAGGAAGACCTCACCGTCCTCCGATGGGCATACAAGTGGTCCCGCGAGATGGGCCGACGTATGGATTCCTATCGTGGAGAATTCGCGTTGGAGCATCCGCAGTTTGATGAGGGGAGTGAGGCGCGGTGTGGGACGGCGGAGGGGCCGGTGGGGATTGATGCGCCTGATATTGCGTATGTCTTGTTTTTGTCGAAGCGATCGTTGTGGGATGGATGGTGTTGGCTAACGCGAGAAACAGGTATTCGAAGGCGGATGACGACGCGATTGATAAGTTCCATCGAGCTACGGGTGAGCTGTCGACGTGTTTATGCATTCGATTATGTCGTGCTGACCTTGAGGTAGTCGCTACCACCTGGCATTCGGTATGCTGTCCCTTTCCTCCATTCCCTTTAAAAACACCACGCTAACACTCTCCCTTCTCCTTCAGCTGGGAACCTGCCCCATGAAACCCCGCGACCAAGGTGGCGTCGTCGACGCGCATTTGAACGTATATGGTGTCAAAAATCTCAAGGTCGCGGATCTGAGTATCGCGCCGACGAATGTGGGGAGTAATACGTATAATTCGGCGTTGGTGGTTGGGGAGAAGGCGGCGTTGATTATTGCGGAGGAGTTGGGGATCAAGGGGGTGTAGGTAGGTAGCGAAAAGCAGTATGTGGGTGATCGACAAATAAATGGTTGGTTGGACCTTTGGATGTTGTATCTATGTTGTATGTATTACTATCAAGTATGAGTATCGTGTACTCTCGTGTGCTGCTACGTTTGTGTTCGCGACTGGCTACCGAGTCCTTGTTGATAGAGGGCTTGATATGAGACGGTCGTATTGCTCTTGATTCAAGCACTTGAAGTCAAGCTGGGAAACTCGAAGGTGACAATGTCCTCCTTTGTTGGAAGCGTCGATTCGTGGAAATCCATTTTGATTGTGGAATATTCAAGCTAGACTGAGACTGAGTTGGCGGAATTGATTGTGTTGTGTTTCTAACAACAATCCGATCTCGAAAGTTACTTAAGGGTCACTTCTTGTGTTTATGAGAGAATCATCCCGTTGCATATTGAATACAGCTACAAAGATCCTGGTAATACATCCATATCATCCGTCTGGGCATTCAAATATTCAAGCCACAGTGATTTTCTTCGGTGCTTCTTCGGGCGTCGAGCGCGGGAAAGTGACAGTCAAAACACCATTTTCCATCGCCGCTTTGACTTCGTTCTCCTGTAAAGTTATCAGAATCCGTTGTTTCTGCTCCTTGAAAACAAGAACTCACCTTGACGCCCTGAGGCAACTGAATCGTGCGCGAGATTCTCCCGAACCTGCGCTCGCGGATAGCATACCCGTCTTGTTCCTTCTCCTCAGAGATTTTGCTCTCTGCGGAGATGTTGAGACGGCCGTTGTGAACGTCAATCTGCACGTCCTCCTTCTTTATGCCTGGGAGCTCGAAGGTGGCGGTTACGGTGTTGTTGGCAGTGTCTTCGTGCAGATCCATTCTGAGGGCGAAGGTCAGCAACGAGGTTGTATGAATGACAGCAAATGTATGGCTTACCTGGGTCGAATGGTGCGATGAACTTCATCGGTGCCGTTGCCGCTGCGCTGGCTGGCGTTAGAGGCGGCGTGGAAAGGGGAGATACGACCGAAAGCGTCGTCAAAGAGACGCTCGAAGTGCGAGGAGGGGTCGTAGTAGAAAACAGACATTGTCTGTCGAAGTGTGCTTATTGGAGAGTTTTAAAAGTGAGGTAGTTGTGAGTTCGATGAGGAGGGGAAGCGAGAGCACGACTGTTTATATACAGTTCGAGAAGAAAGCCCCAATGATGCTGGAAAGCTCCAGAGACTTGGGAGGGAGTCGGAGGGACCGACACGCAGGATAGAGAACGTTCTGGAAAGGTCGTGAAGTTGAACACGCCGAGCCTGGAAACTCCGGCTCATACAATAGATACAGACTCTCTACAACGTCTTGCGTCCAAAGTAGCTTTGCTTATCGGGTGATATTCGGATCTCATCCATAGGACATTTTTTTCGGGTTTCCAACTTCGGGGCGACAGTTGGTCAAAACCAGTACGCGGAGCAGTTTCGAGAATCTTGAGGAGAATCGGAGACGTTCTTATTAGGACTTGAGCAAGCCGCAGACCCTCAGCACTTAATCGCTTGAGGAAGGATTTTTCGTTGAACGTCGACGTTGGAGGGAGGATTGGGCGTTCGCATGGGATCTGATCTCGATCAGTGATGGCCGGGGCGAGGGATTGAACAAGTTGAACTTGACCAGAGCGATGAGACACGGCGCACAAAGGTCTCAGACTCTCAGTCCCCTGAGGCGCAGCTCAGCGCAGATGTCTGGTCTCACTTTCCTTCACCACCTACCACCATATACTCAATGCAGCACGAACCACAATACTCGAAGTTGAAGGTTGCTGGGGTCGTATGTTTTTACATTGTGGCTGCACTGGTGGTAAGTTCCTCATGCTGTGGTGTCGGCCCATCTCATGCAATTTTAACATTAAGATGGTCATCGGCAATAAAGCCGTCTTAAATCACACTCCAGATCTTCCCTTCACATTCCTCGTATGTTTTCCCAGTTGGATACTTAAAATTGTCACGATTTTCATCCGACCCTCTCATCAGTTCATACAAACTACAACTGCAGTGTTCCTCTTTCGTTTCCTCGCGTTTCTTTCGCGAACGCGGGCACAGTATCTACTGCCTATCAAGTTCGAGCTCCCTGCTATAGATCGCTCCTCTTGCATGAAGCTCCTGCCTTTTCTATTCGTCGGTTTCGTGGGGTTAGTTTTCAACACGCTTTGCCTCGCCAATGTCGACGCTTCCTTCTTCCAAGTAAGAAACATATTGTTCTTACCCCAACGTTGCATTAACGCGTGGTTCAGGTTGCCCGAGGGCTCATTCTGCCTTTCACCATCCTCATATCTTCGCTCTTCACTCGCAAGATACCAAGACTCCATGTCTTGCTTTCGGCCTCTGTCGTCACATTGGGCTTCTTCGTCGGAGTCCTCCCTTCGTTATCGCCCCAGTCAAACTCGACTATCTCTAGAAAACCGCTCCTTGCACTCATATATGGGGTCATCTCCTCGGTGGTTCTTTCCATCCACGTTGTCCTCAGCAAGGTCGTAACTGCGAATTACAAGCACTCCGTCATTGGCATATCCTACTTTGGAAATCTCTTCATGGCAGTGGGGATGATACCGTTTATCGTGTTGAACGGGGAGATAGATTCGCTCAACAGACGGTTGCTCTCTTCTGAACAAGCATGGACCACATTCATTATCGGCACTGCTGTAACGGGAATATTCGGTTTCTTGTTGGGAATTGCCAATGTCCTTTCAATCAAGGTGCGGATTCTCTTGGAAAAACTTAAATCATGGCTCATTCCACAATAATCAGGTCACCTCGCCTGTGTCCCATATGTTCTCTGCAGTTCGTATTCGCATTCTATTTCCGTGTAGCATCGTATTGAACACGATTTTGCAGGCTGCAAAAAGCGTCATTCAAATGATGCTCGGTGTATCCTTCTTTGGCGATATAATCACGCACCACCGCCTGGCTGCGATCGCCCTCATCACAGCCGGGACGATGCATTACACTTGGACCCAGTCCGTACAGCACGCAGAAACGCCGCACCTCCACAACGATATCGAGCGCCAGGGGCAAAGTTCGGAAGTCGAACAGCCGTTTATATCGATGGGAGAGAAGGGCGGGGAGAAAACTGGTTTCGCGTCATGATTGTTACTGGTTTTGTTGCTCTTACTCTGCTGTATTTATTCTTGTCTCAGCGGAATATCTGGTTCAACTTGGGATTTGTCGGCCGAAGATTCGAACTTACATCTTTGATGTCCGACGCGGGGTACAGTCCACTCATATCCTCTGAGATAATGTTATGTACAAATAGTGTAGTGTGGACAATGGTCCAAGCATTGGCTACATAATTAATACCCCAAGATCTTTGCAGCACGGCGGGGACCTAGATACAGAACAAGGTCCATCTAGACCTCAAATTACCTATGTACTCCTACGCCCTCACAAACTTGCGCACAATAAGCGGCAAGCTACTCCCCAGCTCCGGCGTCTCCGCCACCATCGGGTGGTTGAAACCCCGCCCCGTCCCATGTACGCCGCCTTTCGGAATCGCGGGCAAAAACTCAAACTCCCTCAAAATCACAAACAAGATCGCCTTCATCCTGCACACACACAACACAATGAGCTCAACGTCAATACCACCATTACGAAGAAGGGAAAAAAGGAACAAAACAAAACAGAACACGCAACTCGACAAGGGAGAACTTGAACCCGATGCAATTATGGGGGCCGGTGAGGAAAGTCATTTGGTTCGCCCATACGCCCGGGATGGCGTTAGTCGCGGCTGGAAGATCGTTCCATCGGTCGGGCCGAAACTCTGCGGCGTCCTCGCCCCAGATCTCCGGGTCGGTGTTGACGCCGTCGATGGGAATGTGCAGCATCTGGCCCTTTGGAATGCTGCCATCGCACAAAAAAATAAAAATCAAAAAGTCAGCGCTCGCTCAAAGACACCAAAAGAAAAGACGGGAGTAAAAGGAGAAACTCACTGCAAGCTCTCATACACGCGTCCGGTGGTGGGGTCGACGAAGGGTTTCCCGAGGGGCATGACGTCGTCGACCATCGCCATGCGCTGCGTGAGGTTCACGGGGGAGTAGATCCGCAGCACCTCGCGCACGACGTTCTCGAGGTAGGGCAGCGCGTTCAGCTCGTCCATGGAGGGATTGTCGGTGCCGAGCGCAAGGAGCTCGTCCCGCAGCTTAGTCTGCACGGCTATGTCCATGGAGAGCGCGTGCAGACCCCAGGTCACCGACCCGCTGGTCGTTTCGTGGCCGGACATCAAGAACGTCGGGATTTCTGTGTGTGTTTTTTTTTACCCCCGTTAGCAGCAAGACCAAAAGCGAAGAAGAAGAAACTGTTGCCAGACGTACGCGCGACGACCTCCTCGTCGGTCAACCGGAACGATGGCCCGACATCCGGCGACATATTCGCACGCAGGAGAATCGAGAGCAAGTCCCGCTTGCCCGCCGCGTAGTGTTCGTGTGCGTTGCTCTCCTTGCTGCTCGCGAAGATGGTGCGCGCGATCTGGAACATCTTTTCGCGGACCCGTAAGAACGCCTTGGTGCCGGGGACGGGCTGTACAGTTACGATTTTGTGAATTGTGAGAGAAAAAATTAACGCGGAAAGGATGAATATGTAAGTATAACGCAAAACGCAAAGTGAAAAGCACGCACTACCCACCCGAGGATCGGGACCATGGATTGGACGAGTCGGAAGCCCGTCTGGACTTGGGCGTTGGGCGAGTGCAAGAGCTCGGTGAATACTTCCATTAGCTCGTTCGGTTTCCCGCTGATATCCATTGAGTTAAAATCGTAGTCGAAGCCTGTCCGATGATAGATAGATATCAAGATATGAATTACTCTGGGGATCCGAGACGGGGGGGAATTCAGACGCACCGGCCTTGCCGATGATGTCGACGGTGAGGCGGCGCAGCCACGGGCAGACGTCGATGCGAGATTCGCCGTTGTCTTGCACGAGCTGTTTGGTCCAGATTGAGCGGAGCTGCGGACAGAAAGAACTGTTAGGTTGACTCTCGGGGGGTGTATGTACAAGTAGGAGCACTAGCCTGGTCCGCTTTCTCGACAAACGTCTCGGTGAGCAGTCGGATTTGCGCGACACCAAAAGCTTGGTTCTATGTACGTGCACGGTGCAAGTAAGTCGTCCATGGCGAGGTGTAGCGGTCAAGACTCACGAGGATACGGCGCTGTAAGTAAGGGTCAGGTTTCGGGATATCGAGGAACACGGGCGGCACACACACACCTGCTTCTTGTGCTCGTCCAGCTCGACGGCGAGGATACCGTGACCAAGTGTACGCTCCATATGCGAGAGAAGGAACGGCGCCTTTTGGTAGATAAGGTTGTTGTTCATGACATGGCTGAGCGCCTTGAGGTCGCCGACGAAGAGCTGGGAGTGCTATGGGGAACGATACTTATACGCGTTTTGCGGAGAACTGGTAACGGTAGCACGCACGCTGAAGAGACTCCGATAGCGGTAGACAGACCCGAATTTTACCCTCCACTCGTTCGCTATGGCCGAGTCGTCCTGGATCGACGGACAGTCAGAGCTTGACAGTAAACGCGACGACACACACCATCATCTGCTTGAAGCTTTTGAAGTTGCCCAGGAGCGGATGGGCTTTTGACGGGCCAGGAAGCATTCTGAGAGGCGAAGTCCATTCATGGTAGAGAAAATGGAGAGTCTGGTAGAGAATGTAGCAGAATGGAGTGGCTGCGAGGGTGTAAAGCAGTTTTTGAACGCTAGCCGCGTCTTGAATCGTGGTCAACGACATCGAGAACCAAGAAGAGAAGAAGAAAGAAGCGAGTTGAGTTCTGCCTAGTTTCTGCCTTCGGCTGTATATGCCCACAAGGAAGAAGAAGCGCAGGATTGACAAGAACCCCGGACATATCACCAAAAGGCTCCAAAAGGGCTTGTTCCGCGGTGAGGGACGAAGGTGTATATAATTGCCTGTACTTAGATAGCACACCGAGATACTTCCTCAACCCGGCGTTCCTAAGCGGGTCCATGCCGTGTATGCCGTCGTTGTCCCATTCGTAAGCTCACCAAGAACGTACCCACCTACCGCCCCATCGCTTGGCGCCACTAGGCGCCACTGCAGCAGCCTGCTACCAGAGCCATGCCGGGTATAATCACCGGCACAAGTTGCGCCTCCGGTCCACCGTTCGCAGTCAGTTTCAGACAGAACCAAGGAGGATTGAAGGAGATCCAAATAGAAGAGTTGGATATTGGTTGGATTTGACTTGTAAACCTTGGCGAAACGTGAACATACTCCAAAGACAAACCGAAAACGTAAACTCGGGACGGGAGAATAGTGAGATACAGCCGTCTTGTACGTGCGAAGAAGCATTGAATCGCGGAGAGAATCACGGAATTCGTGGCCGTGGGATGACTCTTCTTTCGGCAATTCCAATTGTTTTTCGAGCTGACAGTGAGAGATCCATCGAGAAGTCGACTCTGACAACATTGATTGAATGAAGGGATATCGATGCATTCCCCACCGCGATACAAACAGGCAAGCTCATCCCAGGTGACCGCAGTTTCTTGACGCAGTGCTGAGTGTTGATTTCGTGATTTTCAGGTTGAGATTTTGATGCAAGCGGACAGAAGATTGAGGGGACTGTAACAGAGTGAGGGCTGGAAGCAGGTCACTTTTGTGTCTCAATTTCCAATCAAATTCGTGGGATTTGATCTGCCTTATTGGATGCTCTCTTGATCCCAAACCCATCTGAGACTGGTGT
Organism: Favolaschia claudopus; assembly: GCA_037176885.1. Lineage (NCBI taxonomy): Eukaryota > Fungi > Basidiomycota > Agaricomycetes > Agaricales > Mycenaceae > Favolaschia > Favolaschia claudopus. The sequence continues at coordinate 1,751,203 of JAWWNJ010000023.1, read as the reverse complement.
TGAATACTCGTCGAATGAGTTTCTACGGTCCCAAACAACGCCGCCTTGTAACTTATCGTCTGTCTCACTAATCCGCTGGGTAAACTTAGTGTTCAGTCATCAAGTGACCCCACCCCGAAGTCCCTTGGTAAGCTGGCACCGTGACGCAGCGCACGCAAGAACGGATACCAAATGGCGTGAGCTACGATGGCCCAATAAATACCGCTCGAAGATAGCTATAGTAATTCACACACCAAACTTCTCTTACTTCTCTTTCTCTTCACCATGGCTGCACCCACACCCCGCACAACCACCACCACCCTCCAATTCTTCGTCCCGCCGAAAGACGATGCCCCCGCATATCAGAGCATAAACGCGCAAGTCGAGACGGGAATACGGGACAGGAACTTTACGCTGGAGAGCCACGAGGTCAAAATCGAGAACCTTCGCGGCAACGAGGAGTCTGACCAGGCGACTTTGGACACGACTGGATTCCAGCTCTTTAACCACCCGGCGAAGCATACGTCTTTCGCGAATGACACCGAGATCCATGAGCAATATTATCCAGAGAGCATCGAGCTTATCAAGAAGCTAACTGGTGCAAGCCGCGTCGTGCTTTTCGACCATAGTATGCTCTTACCAATCAATCTTTTGACTGGAACCGTTACTTAAATTGAGCTGCAGCTATACGACGCCGCCGACCGGGCGAAATCGACTCCTCCCCAGACAAACGCCAGCCCGTCTCCCAGACCCACATCGACCAGACCCCGAAATCCGCCGTCGATCGAGTGCACCGGCACCTCCCCGCTGAGGACGTCCCCGAGCTGCTCAAACACCGTTTCCAGATCATCAACCTGTGGCGGCCGATAAACCATAAAGCATCGGATTGGCCGTTGACTTTGTGTGATTTCCGCAGCGTGGACCCGGCGAAGGACGTTCTTCCCGTTGCGCTGGTGTATCCTGACCGCAGGGGAGAGACGTACGGGGTGAAGTACAATGCCAACCAGCGATGGACGTACTTTTCTGACGTGTCGCCGGATGAGCTGATTCTCATTAAATGGTGAGCTTCTCATAGACTCGTTTTCATAATTTTTTTCATTGAGCTGGTCCTCTGCATATTAGCTTTGACTCCGTTCAAGATGGCAGGTAAGCAAAGATTCAGAACTTTCTTGAAGCTTACTGTGCTCACGCTGAACTGTCCAGCGTCGCGCTCTTTACACCTCACACCGCGTTCAGCGACCCGCTGACTCCGAAAGGCGCGCCGCTTCGCGAATCCATCGAGCTTCGCGCCCTTGTGTTCTATGATTGAGCTTGGATTGCCTGGACCGACAACGCTGTAAATCTAGACTTGCAATTGTACAATATTCTCTTGGTCATGCATTTCCCTTGCTCGCATGGATGAAGACGATTCTTGTTAGCATTGCGGATTTTCTGTCACATTGTGAGGCGAACCGTGCTTGCGACCCAACCCAGCTGGCAGTCTTCCCTAGTCTCTCGTAGACAGACGCTCTATATGTATCAGCTCGCTGCCCTCGCTATATAGAGTCTTCCCATGAATCGCCAGGATTCCAGGAATCCCATCCGAGTCTACTTGCGGCCATTGTCTACTGTCTACTGAGGCGTAGGTTAGAGTAATCGAAGGTGTTCCACTCATTGAGGGTCCTCATGAAACGTATCGCGAGGAGTCGGGCGTTGTGCCCGTGTAGAACTGAGTTCTAATGGTACTGTAACAAAAGTTGAGATGAAGCGATATATCCACAGATTACTGTGGGACACATATCGCAAACGTTTATACAGACTGAACACGATACTGTCCGTCAGAGTACTCAGCAAAGCAAGGTGGTGGTTGTTGAAGATTGGAATGTTTCGCCGCGGCGACTGTAAGGCATCAGCATAGCAAGTCGACTCTGACCATAACTCTTACATCGCATACCCAGAATGGCTTTATATCCCTACCCCAGCACCTCCAAAGCACCCATCCCCAGGGGAAAGACCGAATTCGAAATCCTTAAGGCTTCACACAAGTCTGTACATATCGACCCCATTTCCAACGTTCTCCCCAGCGCTCATGAGCAATGAATACTCAGGTTCCTCCGCGAAGACGATGATGAAACCAAAACTCAACCCCGACCTGGGACGACCAGCTCGCAACGAAATACTACGACAGTCTCTTCCGCGAATACGCCGTCTGCGACTTGAAGCACTATAAATCTGGCAACGTGTGTCCCATCCTCCATGCTCTATCTGGTGCTCGTCATTCTTACGACCCGACTCGAACCCAAGTTTGCCTTGCGCTGGAGAACGGAATCGGAGGTCCTCTCAGGCGCGGGAGAGACGACCTGCGGAAACACACGCTGCGAGCACCACGACAGCGGCCGGGAGCAGCCGCAACTCACAACGCTAGAGCTGCCCTTCTCATACTCCGAACACGGCGACGCAAAGTCCGCCCTCGTCAAAGCGGTCCTCTGTTCGAAATGTCTCAAAAAACTCATGTGGAAGCGAAGGAAGGAGAAGGAGGAGCAGGCAGTGGTTGGCGGCTCCGCTGTGAAGGAGGAGGACGAGGAAGCGGTGCTAGATCACGAACTCGATGGTGCGGAGCCTAGGAGTTCTGCAAGTCGGCGGAGTCGTGTGGAAGGCGAATCTCGGCAGCATAGGAAGCGTTCCTCTCGCTCTCGGTCTCCCAGGCGGCATCATAATGATGACGAGCGACATCGGCGGCGCTCTCCCGCGCGATAACGCCCTTGTTCTGCCGAAAGGATGTTCCATAATCTGAATATGATTCACGCACTTTCATTATTTTGAAGCTACCCAGGCAAAAAGCAAGCTCAGTGCAGGATCGGTGTGTGAACAAGGGTAGATGACCAGTTCTCATTGGTTATGAACACAATTGAAATGCCGAGTACTAAACGATACAGGATACCTGCTGCATTCAACTCGACATAGTACCGATAGCCATACACCAAATTATCCCTATGACTCCGTATCAGTCAATCCCCGTAGGCGCGATTTTGAGCCACGATGTTCACAATCTCAAAAATTGCCAAGAAATTCCATCCCATTCATTTCCCATCTAGATAAGTACTGATCTAAATATCTACATACATACGTTCTACGCTCTACGCAATTAGAAGTGGACGTTGTAATCTAATCTAGCGACACTCTAGTGGGACCCATCTAAGTACAGAGAGGTAACTTCTAGACCTAAATCCCACACCAGCATAGAAGAGTCGTCTACTTCTGCTCATCGAGTGTCTTCATGAACCACGGCTCAGACGTCGCAAACTGCTGCGTTGGCACACCGAGCTCGAAGAGCTTGGCGATGACAGCGGAGAAACTTTACAGGAGACCAATAAAATCAGCAAACGTGTATGTATGCGAGTAGAGGGAAAGAAAAATTCCTACTCTTTGAAGAAAAGCTCGTTGTCGTCTGCGTAAGCCTTGGCGTACTTCTTTAAACTTTTATCCGTGACGACGACGTAGTCGGTTCTAAGAAGTTGTCGGACTCGGGTGAGAAGGATGCACGAACAGGGTGAGCCGACACACGCACGGCAGCATCATGAGCGACTTGGTCGTCTTATCCTCGTATTGCTTGTTGCCTGACCATTTCTTCCAGACCCAGCTGCACAAAAGTAAATACTGACGGAGATTGAGGAGATGAGTCTACCTTTCGCTGAAAAGAAGTTTGAAGTAGTCATTTGTCACGGTGGTCGGCGAGAACGTCCATGGGCCAGAGAAACCGGAACTTGAAAAAAAAATGGGTTTTCGTAAGGTTAGAGCATATGCATTTTTTGCTTACCGCTCAGCGTGGCAGCGACCTAGAGCGTGAGCCCCGGAGAGAGCGACGATCTCCTGATCGTTGAAGCTGCGGGATTGTTAGTGGATATCCTTCTCATCGTGCAAGCTCCGCCGGCCTACCCCATGCGTCCGAAAATCTAGCGAACAAGGTGTCTTAGTGGCGAAGAAGAAGGAAGATGCGGAAAATAGCTAATGACTTACGTTGCGCAAGTGAGCGGCACCCTGAGTCGCGTCGGGTAGACGCCCGTCTGGAGTTACATTGTCAGCAGTACCATCGATGCGTCCAGGTCTCCACGGAATTTTGGGGCCAGCCATTTCCTACAAAAACACGTTCCGAAAAATGCTGCTGACGGGAAATAATGGTGTAAGCACCTACCTGCACGGCGGCGACGCCACCGAGCGTCCAGAGGTCACCGTACGATATCCAAGGGAATTGTGCTTTAATTTTCTCCATGAGATCGCGAGCTATATTAAGACCGTTGTTGGCGCCGTGAAGAGACTCTGGCTGGAAACGCATTGTAGCATAGTTGCTAGATCCTTGAATGATTACTTGTCGTTCGCAGCGATGAATGGCCTACCTTCCGCCACTGTTGCTGGCGGCGTCGTACGTGCCAGATGCATGCCACGCAAGACGCAGAATTACAGGGCCATAGGAACCATCTAAACCCTTATCAGTACTGGCGCTACTCGAATGCATTCATAAGTTACCATCGTAGTCGCCGGCCTCGTCAAGAAGCTCCGCAATTTTATTGTAGACCTACAAATGTTGAATATCGTGGAACAGAACGAAAATGCTAGCCACTTTTTGATAATCCGCCTGGGTTGGAGTAAAGTTGGTTTTGGCCTTTGCAGCTTGAATACCGCTCCTCAGTGCGGTCTCGGCATCCCCTGGTTGGCTAAAGTAGTAGTAGCTCCCACCGCCGACCACTACAGCGGCCAAAACACCGACGATAAGACCAGTGTTGGACTTTGCCGGCTCTGGTGCTGGTGGGGGTGTGGAATATCTGCGGAAAGCAGCTCGAACCGCGCCGGACTGGGTGGATCTTGTAGATGCAGAGGCTCTGAAGGCCGACCTGCGTACGGAGGCACGAAGAACAGAGAAAGACATGGAGGAAGAAGGCAAAAGAATGTTACCGAATCTCGCGATTTTAGAGTTCGTTGACGGGCTGACTCGGGCCGTCTTAGCTAAGCGTCCTCCAATCCCGTGCTGCTCGTTTCTTTCTCTGGTCCCCGATGTCTTACGCGCAAGTTTATACGCGTTCCTCGCCCTACTGCTCGACATTTTGCTCATCCAAGTTGGTCGCTCGAAGAGGAAACTTCTTTGCTGTTTTTGGTCTTTTTTTCCAATTGGTTCAATCAGAGAGTCACCTGTTGACGCCCAAAATTGAAATTGAAACCCACGGACATCGTCCACGACGCTGGCTGTGCTGCTACTGACGATGTGTACCAGCTGGGATGACGTGCAAGGGCTTTTGCAGTAGGACTCACCTTGCACACAAGCTCTGGATTTCGAGAAACGACTACTCAGGCCTGCTGAAGACCATTCAGCTTCGAAGACATTGCTCGAGGAGACCCCTGCGCTTCATTCCACGCACCCATACTGTTGAAGTAGAGCACGATATTGGTCGGTGTCTGAATCCGCCAATGGCCATTTCTAACCCGACTGGAGGTGAAGATTCAAGCACTGAGGCACACGTGGCGTTTCAATCTCATTGGCTGCTCTTCTATACGCTCTCACTGACCCGTTCTCATGTTGCGGAAGACCGACCGTTCAAATTGTTACGAAACTCTTCGACAAGCTCGCCGCGCCCAAACAAGGCGTACTCAGGTTTCGGAGACACGGGTATTCTATGCTGGTCTCTCCTTAGGCGGTTCTGCCACCGACTTTTTCTATATTTTTTCTTGTCAAACGGCTCGGGACCAGAATTTCGAGGCCCGGGATCAGCAGCCAGCAAACGGTCAGCGACGACGCATTGCTGTCCTCTCCTGCAAAGATGCGGTCCTACAAACAGTGTAGATCTTACATAACTATGGATTGCGCAATCACTCTGAACCTGCTCCGCGACTTGTGTATGCTTTTACGCAGGGTAACAAACGCAGAACCAATGCAAGTCTTACGAACATAAATGCGCGGGAAAAACCCTACATATGCGCATACGAACATACAATACTTACATTGATTCATCGCTCCCCAAGCCCAGTCGTCTCCTTCCTCACCTTCCCGCATAGAATGCCTACATCCCCTCAATCCCCAACTCCTCCGCAATAATCACCACCGCCTTCTCCCCAATCACCAACGCCGAGTTATACGTATTACTGCCCACATTCGTTGGCGCTATACTCATATCCGCGACCTTCAGATTCTTGACCCCATACACATTCAAACGCGCGTCGACGACGCCGCCTTGATCGCGGGGTTTCATGGCGCAGGTTCCCAGCTGAAGATGAGCGTTAACAAAGAAATTTGGAAAAGGAGAAAGAAAGGATATGGTATCGTACCGAATGCCAGGTGGTTGCGACTGCGTCATGATCAGGACTACACTCGAAAGGAAGAACAGATGTCTGCAGCCTACATACCAGTCGCACGATGAAACTTATCAATCGCCTCGTCATCCGCTTTCGAATACCTACCCCCCGTCAACGACAGAAAGCAGCAGACGATCTGGACAACATACACAATATCCGGCGCATCAATCCCCACCGGCCCCTCCGCCAGCCCACACGCAGCAGCGTTCCCTTCATCAAATTGCGGATGCTCGAGCGCGAATTCCCCTCGATAGGACTCCATACGTCGGCTCATCTCCCGAGACCACTTGTACGCCCATCGCAGGACGGCGAGGTCTTCAGTTCTGGGTCGCAAGTAATAGATCAGACTATGTCACTCTGCTGTGTTTTTATAAACGACGAAACTTGTCTAAGAACCCAGGCTCTACATCCAGGGGCGCGTACGGGTCTGTCGACTGAATGTGCGTACGGCCAGTCGATGCAGGGTAGTCCTGTCAGCCATCATGTCGAAAAAGAGATCATTGGCGCGGACCGCAAAGTGAAAAGGGACATAATACATACCGAATAATATCCGATCATGTAAAATCTTCCTTTCGCCAGCGCATTTGCACCGGCGTACCCCGAGACCGGCACAACACAAACGACGGGTTTATCACGTCGGTTAGCGAAGAATTCGTTCCAGCGATTGGTGAATGTGGGTCCGAGAACTTTGAGGTCGGTCGCGGTAGGACGGAGCTTAATTCCCGCCTCGATTCCACTGCAAAGTCGAGTTTGAGTTGGTGCATATACAGGAAGAATGACTTGGAAGAACGCACTTGTGCGCCATGTTGCCTTTGTCTTGGGTGTCACTAAGCCAGCGGTCTTCGAAGGCTGATGGAGATAGTCAGAGAGCAATGATATGGCATACGTATGATCATGATGAGTTGGAAGAATACCTTTGACGACTTCATCAGATCCGTGCCAGATGTCGTCCATGGTGTTCTCCGCGTCAGTGGTACGGTACGGGAGGAACGCAACGTTATGATCTGCGAAAAGAAAGGGTAAGTCGAGGAGGAGGACAGGTGAGCATCGATTGTAACCATTGTAGTTTTCGCCGACGCCTGGGAGGTCGACGACCTGGGGGATGTCGTGCGCTTGGAGAACTTTCGAGGCACCGATCCCAGAGCTATGGATCTCGTCCGTCACGAAACGTGCTTGGAGATAACGGACCTCGCTCACCGTTCGAGGATAGCGGGAGACCCGAAGGCGCCACCGCACACCACAACTAGCCGCGAGGCACGGACGGCGACGATGGCGTTCTTATCTGCAGTCTCTGGAGCATGGCTGATGTATTCCACGCCAACTGCACGATCGCCCCTAGCGAACAAAAAGATTTATCAATGAAATCATCAGCAAATTTCAAAGGCATTCGCACTCGAATATAACCCGCTTTACACGGGAATGAACCAAGATTTCAAGATTCTTGTTGTGCGCTTGGTTATAGATGTAGTACTGTGCAGCATCGGAGCGCCGTCCCGTGTCGATTGCCACGTATCTGGAGCACCTTGTGAAAAACCTACATGACGCGATGAAATGCACCCTCACCTAGCCCACGGCTGAAAAACACATCACGCTATCAGCAAACGGATATGTACGAGGTGAAAAGAAAGTGGACGGACGCTGTAGACGTTGACAGATGTAGCTGAAAAGTCGTTTGTGTCGTCTATGGAGGAACGTTCCTTGTCGCGCGCCGCACCGACCGCAAGAAAGTGTTTGGCAATCTCGGTTTGCATTGTGTTTGTGACCTTGATGGGACCGCAAGTGCCATGGTTTTTAGCACTGGGTTCGTAAGTTTCGGCCTGGCAAGGGAAGCAGAGCTCAAGCAAGCAGTTTTTTCGCAAGCCAGAGCCAAGTACAGTACCTTATTTGCAAGCGGAATGAGATCTTTCGAGCCCCAACCAGGGTTGGAGAGGTTCTCCCAGTCGTCGTAGTCAGACGGGGAGGCGCGGGTGTACATCAAAACTGAAAATACATGGTCGGCGATGTCGGCTGTAGCAGTGTGTAGTGCATCTAGACCCACAATTAACGCAACTTCCGCCTCCGACGCCCTTTCCCGAAGGAATGACACAGGGTCGACCGTCTAATGCCTTGCTCGGTTTCGCCAGATGGAAAGTAAACATTTCGCCACCACTGCTCAAATTGCGCAGATATCTTGCAGGTTGAGTATACGATGGAATGTCTTTGGTGTGTTTTCCGGCTTCAATGATCTGGAGTAGCCTTAACGGTCCCAGAAAAGTAGAAAGACAGCCCGACGCACCAGGATTTTGAGACTCGGATCTGCCGCTGCCAAACGGCCAGCGACGACGCATGCCGTCGTTCCACCTCCTGCGAAGACGATGTCGTAGGTTGCAATTAGCTGGGACATGGAGAGCAGGAGACAACGCTGAAGGAAAGCCTGGGTACAGTGGGGATGGATACTCCCGTCCCTTGACTTGACTTAATTTCTATTTACGCCGTATCTGGCACCCAGGGCCTCATCCCGTCTTCAGCAGGAAAGCCGTAATCCCTTGACATGGTGTTCAATTACTATCCTTCTGAGATATCCGCAATTGTTTGCGGACGCAATACAGACTTGAATCCGCACCCTTCGGGTCCATTGAAAGGGATTGAATCAGAAGCGCAAATCAAAGGCGGCACGCTCGACACTGTAATAGTTCAGCATCATAATCGCTCAAGAAAGAAACATAGCGAGCCTGGCGGACTGTGCATGAGTTAGAATAAAGTATCAATGAACCGTCCGAAGTGGATGTGAAACATGAGAGACTACTGGTCAAAGAGGCCCCCAAAAGTGGCCCTCTCGGGTGTCTCGCTCTTCATTCGAAGTCAAGTTGGGGGTTCCAGTGTTGATATGTTGCCAAAGTCTTTTCTCATAGCATCGAAACGGAACAATCGCGATCGCCGGAAGGCTGATCCTCAGGCTCCTCAAGATAGGTACGCCGCGAAATCACAGAAAACCAACAGAAGACGCAGCATTAGAAACGAGAGTGCCACTGGCAGCCCGATTGGGGGAGTTCAAGCTGTAGTTTATACGCATTGTGGACGGCCGGCTCTTCGGTTTTTGGAAAAAGATGTGTATAGAGCATTCGGCTGGTACTTCGTCGTGCTCGCAAATCGAGTGTGCGCAAGAGTGGGCGAGTTGCGAGTCGAGACGTGACGGGAAATGTCACGTCGTGACGTTTCAGGGTGCCGCGGCGAACCACTGCTCATTGTCAACACCCACCACAAGACCTTGCTCAGTTGTTGAGGCTCGAGCAGAGCTGAGAGCACTGCAGTCTCTGTACCTCTACGAATATTTACTGCTCTATGTGTCGACAAATTTTCGTGTCTGGCGAATGCCAACTCTTCCCAAGACTTGGACCGCGAAGCTCTCCTCCCTCAGCTTCCCTCAGCCGACTCGGAATAGGCGCTAAGTGTCTGGGGCTTGCTCGCAAGTCCTACTAGTCTCTAAGAGGGTTCCCAATCTTTGAGAGTCTTGAAACTCCTCATTACTGGTTTTGACCAACTGTCACCGTGTCACGGCGCCTACCTTGGAAATGCGAAAAATGTTCGGGGTGAGATTACGAATCCTGACGTAAGGAGGGATTCGTTCTTTTCTTTGAGACCCCCCACTTTATTGTTACTATCAGTGGCTGTATTGATCTTACTTATTCTTTATCCATATATGGTGCGTCTCCTTCCTTTCCTGTACGTTAATTTCCCTTATGTGGGTTTCGGAAGTCGTTTGTCCTCGACGCCCTACTTATCTGTACACAGCCCCCATCTGACGTGTCCCGTTCTGTCGATTCTTCGCTGTATTTGGATTTATCTTTTGTTGTCCTTTGTATTTATGTTGATGGCTCTTTGTTAAGTTATCTTGTCATTTATTTCTTTCTTACATGTCGACTTGTGTGCGCAATGGCACCTATTGTTCTGGACTTTCGGTTTCGTCGTTGTTGTGCCTTTTTTCTGTCAATACGAGTCTTAACGGTCGTCCCGTCCCCCTTCTTTAATCTCACAACACTACGTGTTGTTTGCGTGCTCCACCGTCTCTCCTAACCCATTTGCTTTTACTTCTCCTTTGTTATCGTGTCCGCTTGAACAAGTGTTGTCTTTCAAATTCTTTCCAACTGCTTGCACCGTGGTATATATTTACTTGCTTCCCTTTCACGTGTATGTGGGTTTATCCTACTTCTCCGTGTTCTGTTCTACCTAAATTGAGCTTCGTCCCACAGATATTCGTGTGCCCTCGTGGTGGTGTTCGTCGCGTCGTCCAATGACGTGAAGACTGTTATTCCGTTCCCCCCCCACCTCTTTTCCTCGTCGCTTCCGCCTTCGACGCGTGCCACCACGCGCAGATCCCGTCTTGCTGCATGATGTCGAAGAATGCTCGTTGCCTCTTCTTTCGTCAAGTATCGCCTCAGCCTTATTTCTTCCAGCCCCGCCCAGCAATGCTCGTTTCGATCCATGTAAGCGTGCAAGCTATCCCACGTATCCAGCCCAGATTGGGATATGTCGATTGTTTTGACCTGATCGAGTGCGCCCCAGATTTTATTCGTCGCCTCCTCGTCCGTTGCCCACAACAACAAGTCCAATTGTCGTACGCTCCCCAAAAGGTGTGTGCAGGTCCTGGCTACGTGAGCGAAGCTCCTCCCCAATACATGCAGGCATAGCACGTCCAACGAAGGCGCTTCGATGTGTCCCAACACGCTCCAATCCAAGTTTGCCCAGCATTTGAATCGGAGACGCTTCAAGTGCGTCAATCTCGCCCTTTGGAAGTCGAAAGACGGTATCGACGTGTAGAAGAGGACGTCGTCGAGTATCAGCTCGTGAAGGTGTTTGGTACCACGAAGCATCGCAAGTACGTCTCCGATCCCTGCGCTTTTGAAGGTCGTTAATTCCAGCTTCGTTAGATTTGCGTGCGCGTTCCACTGCCCGGATACAGGTATGATACCTTTCCCTGTCAAGCGCTGGACGTTCATCCACTTCGTCTGCGGTAGCGTGGGTCGTCTGGTTGGCTGTGTCCAGTCGATGCGCATGGGGTTCGCAGTGCCGATGGTGAAGGTCAAGCTCCGAAGAAAATATGTTTCGCAAGGTCCTATTACTGCAGCCAGCGTTATCCAGTCGACGATGTGTGTCGTTTCCATCTCCAGTGTTTCGACGCGGGGAAACACGGGAACAAGGCATCGTTCCAGTTTACTGGCCATTTCCTCTATGTCCTCTGTGACGGTGTCCGTTCCTCTGCACCCGTAAATCTGCACCTGTAGCGGACCATGCGGCGCTCGACCGAGTTGCCACAGTATAAACTCTGCTTTGGTGGGTCTCCCGATGTATAGCTTTCTCCAATACCTGGGTGAATGGCTGATGATGAAGGACCACAACTGGCAGGTGTCCTTTGCGTTTTGTCGCGCGCGTGCGAACCATGCTATGTCGTTATCCAGCAGTAGAGCGTCCATTATACTCTCTAATAGGTCCACTGATAGCATGTCGTTGACGTTGGGCATTTTGTCGTGTTGCGAGTCCTGGCAAGCTGTCGATTTACTTAGTCGTTTGTTTACTCGGGCCTTCGCCAACGCTGATCTTCTCTAATATTTTGATTCCTCATCTTCTTCGTCTTTTGCCTCGTTGCTCTTGTTCCGTTGTGCGTCAATCTGATTATTCTTTTGGTCGATTTGTTGCTCTGTTTGATATCTGTTCCACCATGTGCTAGATCTCGATCTCTACGTATTTACGTTATTATGATTTCTTTGCGTCGCTTTAGTCGTTTTGTCCCTTAATCTTTCTGCTCTTGCATGTCTGCGTCTCCCGGTATTTTCTTTGCTTCGTTTTGTGGGTTTTTTCTCACTTTGCTTTAGGCTCGTCTGTGCCTTCGGATCCAGCGAATTCAGTTGTTGTGGTTCCCGCTTCTTCGTCCTCTATTGACCGCACTCCGTTCGATATCGGGAGAAAGAGAATATGTGCGTTCGTTGGTTCGCTGCCAGGTATCTGTTGGCTTGGCTGTATCATTTGTTTACTTACTGTTTCCCAAGCGTCTATCGCAGTTGATGATTCTCTCGAGGCTGCTACTGGCTTTGTTGCATGTGCGCCAGGTGTCTACGTTCTTATTGGTTTTTTGTCTTGCCTGTATTAATCCTTACCTTTGTTTAGACTCACCGTGTTCGGCGCCGACAAAAACCCCGCCTGAAGCTGTGATCACCCCTGTGCACGTCCTCCCTGCAGAAGTACTTGCTCGGGCGCTGCGTTTTTCCTTTCTCGGTCCTCGCTTTTTCATTCGGGACCCGTCGTATCGTCGCAAGGTTGTCGGCTCTGCTTGTCACTTCTGGGCCGCTGTTATCGACAGTGATCCTCAATCCTGGTCTTACATAGTTGTCGACCACACCACTTCGCTCGTGTTTCTTCGAGACGCTCTTACCAAATCGGCCGCGACGCCTTTGACCTTGGAATTGGATTGTAGGCTCCAGGGACGTCCGATGCGCGAATTTTTGGATCGCGTTCTTCCAGAAATATTGCCCGTTTTTCCGCGTTGTCGGGAATTGCTGGTTCGAGCAGCTCACGCCGATACTTGTTTGCATTTGATGGGTCGTCTCAAGACTTGCTTGTTGCCTATGTTGGTCACCGCTCGATTTGACCTTGCTCTCCCCATGGTCCCATTTTCCCCCTCCGTCCCCGGTGCCGCCGTCCCGTTCCTAGCGGGCGGTCAGTTGCCCCTTATATCACGCGTGTCCTTCACCCACGGCTTCCCCTCGTGGGCATGGACTCAGATTGCTTCCACACTCACTGTCGTTCGTTTGGCTCGTATGAATCATATTGTGATTCCTCGGTTGAAGCTCCTCCACGACTTCTTGCGTTCTTGTACCAATTTGGTCTTTTTGGCCATCCATTACGTGGACGCAGCTCCCCCTCCTACAGCAGATCGTGGTTCGCCGTATGTCGGCGGCACCGTCAGTCTTCCCCACCTTAGGCGACTGGATCTTTCGGTCAACATGCGACGTACCGTGTTCATCGTTTCTTCCCTCAAGGCGCCCCTACTCGAGCACATGTCCTTGGCTGTATCGGACGAGGTGGTCCTCAGACATCTAGTTCTACATGCGGGTCATCTCCTTCTCCAGATCACTGTCCTTCGTCTAGCGGTCAACTTCTCCTCGTACTTACCCCTCGAGGTCTTGCTTCGTTCCATGTCCCGTTTGGATAAATTAGATGCGCGTCCCTCGTCCCCTACGTTTGTGGACTGCCTCCATCACTCCGCTTTATTTGCCACGACCATGGCGACTTCATTGCGGTGCATTGCTACCAATGAATTCCCCTTTCCTTTGTTGCAGGACGTGCTGGCTTTTCGACACTGGACAAATTTTCGTCAAGAGCTGTGCTTGGTGGTGCCTGGGGTCGACGAAACGCTGCCTCCTTCTACGCTTTCCGTTTGTCGGTTGAAGGGTGATACGGTCGTGGTGGGAGAACATGTAGATTATGTGGATTGGATGGATGACAGTCCTTACCCCGTCTTGTAGTCTTTCTCGTTGATTCTTTAACCAGCATGTAGTAGCTCTTATTCATTGCGATAGGCCGACTTGACGACTACGATGGTTGCTTTTAGCTCCTGACCATGTACTGTCTTGTTAATACTACAGAAATGTTTGCTTTCCTTACCCCGTTCTTTGCAATGTAATCTGCACTAAATTCAAAATTGTTGTTTCTTATTTGCGCACGCCTGATTTGGTCTTATATCTCCTTCTACTTTCCCTCATTATCCTGGTTTCTCCGTTACCTGGGGACTTATTTTCTTTGATGTCTACCCTTACCACGTCGTCCAGTGTGCATCTGGATGTTATGTGGGCGTCATTTAGCTCTTCCGAGTTCGCATTTTCAGTTTGTGATTGTCTGCCGACTTCTGATTTTGCTTGTTTCACGAAGACGACTCGCTCTGCGTGCTTGGATGCAAGAGTAGGTTATCTGTGATCAAGGCCGTAGATTTATTGTGTTAATGTCAGTCCGTTGCGTAGCGCCTTACGAAATGAAGTCGAAAATGCCTTCAAAACCTTGGCTGCGGACATTTCTGCGGTTGTTAGTCAAGTTTTGCGTGATCATATTGCAAGTAGGCTTGGCAAAATTCCTCTTAACTTGGTACGCATGACTGTCTCTAGCCCATTCTCCATCTCACGCCGTCGTTTCGTAGATTTCTCTCAAAAGGCAGTGCCTTATTGATCTCAGGACTTCTTCTTTATTGTTTGCTGGTTGGTTTGAACTCTTGTCTGGAACATCAGTTTACTTACTGGTACTACTTGACAGAGTCGTCGCCGTCTGCCACCCGAGTACCTCTGGAAGTGTGGTGGCTCGTCTTTGACCTCCTTCTGCAAGATGCGGCTCCGGGCTCTGTACGCTTTTGTCGTACTAGAGGCTGTCTTGCCCTCGTCTGCCCCTTCCTCAACGCCGCAGTTCTTTCGTATCCCCCGTTCTGGAAAACGTTGCGTATCGATCTGTGGTCTACCAAACATTCAGTCGATCATTTTATTGCTCGTAACGCCGAGCGCCCCATGACCGTAATTGTTGTCGACGGTGACCCATCGGTTAGATACGATGCAGACGACGACTCGATGTCCTTCAATCCCGGTACTCGGTCTATCGACTTCATATCAGCATTCAACGCGTCTTTGCGCACCGTTCGTCTGTGGGCGTCTCTGATCATTTTGTCCCCGTACCCGTCTACGGTGGAGTACATATTCAACCTACTACGCGATCTGTCTGCGCTCGCGCTTTCCAGGGTCCGTGTCGCTTGCTTGCCGTGGATTCCTGGCCGTCACTGTATCGTGGTGGGGTCTCCCCTCAACCCCTCGGCTCTTACCCACCTTCGTTTTGAAGGCTTTGGCGTCTACAAGTTTCCTATCGCGAGCAGCGTCTCACTACAAGTCCTTCGTTTGGTTGACTTGCCAGTTGAAGCCTGGCCTTCGTTCGTCGATCTTATGTCGTTCTTCGAAAACGCAACGCGTCTTGAAGAGCTCGAATTTCGCAACGTCGGAGCTTGCCGTTCCCGCACTCGAACGGAGCTGGCTAAGCGTCCGCCCATTATCTTGTCCTCCCTCCGCAAGGCTCGATTTTATCTGGACAATCGATTCCCGGATGCTACGGAGCTCAATTTGGACATTCTCAGGTGTCTTCGCTTTCCCTTCTTACACGACCTTCACCTCTATTTCCATGGAGACGCCGATTTGCGGGCGTACAAAGTTGCTGCGATCTCGTTAAGCGCACCTTGTATGTCTTTGTCCGGCTATCTGCGGGAGTACGACCTTATCCGACATCTCTACTCTACATTTCGTCGAGTCGTTTCACTCGACTTGTCTGCGTTAGGAGGATCTCCTTGTTTTGCGGCGCTTGGCTTGCCACTCAATTCTTCTCCTGGCACGACAAGCATTGCGATGCCTCGTTTGGTCTCATTGTGTGTGGAGGCACGCGATTGGATCGACTTGTATGTTGGGTTGCTGGATAGATCCAGTGTTGGTTCTCCTGTCCGTCATCTGGAAATACTTCAGGTACTTCCAGACGACGTTCCAATACAGGTTGGTAAGGTCTATTGGCCCAAAGTGCCCACCAAATCTTTGTATGCTTTCGATGGGTTGTCTGCCGTCGTTGACCATGTTAAGTGGACCGTTCGTCATCGCTTCAATCTCTATAGTGACCTTCGTCGTGTTCCTTTGCCTTGTACTCGGTGCGAGGAACGTAGTCTTGCTTGTTTTTAACTGCTACTTGATCGTCTGTAGGCTGCTACACTATCAATTCTACAATAGATCGCACTTCTACCCTGTTCACGCTGAAACCAGCCGACGGGCTGACTGCGAGTGTCAGAATTGCCATTTTTCCTATCGGCGCTCTGTCGTGTCCGCTTCTCAATTTTATCGTATATCCGGCCCTCATCTCGTAGTGCATCTGTGAGCTGGTTGTGAGTACAAAGCAGTGTAGTGGTCGGTTTACTGACCGTTACGTTCGTATTATATTCCTCGAGATTGGCTTTCTGGCGCACGAAATAGTGCTCTATCCTTCTGGCTTCTTCGGAATGTGGATAATGGAAATGAGGCACTGCAACGTCGATATATTGTTTGTAAATTCCGATGTACTTCATCCCGCAACGCGTCAATTAATTTAATCGGTATTGATTACATTCACTTGCCTCTCCAACGATAAGTCCAAACGCTAGCGCTGTTGGGTGTGTGGTGTTGACAATTTTGGTTTCCAGATCGTCTTCGGTCGTCCACCAACATGCGACTTCCGAGCTCATGTTTTCTAGCTGCTTCGTCAACGCTTGCGTCTTTTCCGCGTTCAAGAAAAAGGTGTCCATGCTGGAACGGGTTTGAATTCCACTGGGTGATTTTTCGACCCTTCCGGTTTCTTTATTTGCACGCGTCGGCTAACTGTCTTCGGTTCTGGCCAGATCCCGATCTCGATCTCTGCCGAATGTGCGACTTACATACTATGTGGAGGATTATAAAACCTTATGATTTGTTCGCTCATGGAACGCGCGCTTTAATCTGCCTGTTCTGCCATGTCTATGGAAGAGCCTACCCGACCTTCTTGGAATCCTATTGACCGCGATGTTGTCGCTTTGTCTGTCGCTGATTGGTCTTCGGATTGCGATCCCTTGCTGTGCGAGGCGTATGGGTCTTTCGTTACATCTGCTCGCCGCCACAAATCTCGTATGTGTCGCCTTTTTTTAATCTTCGTTTTACTTTCGTCTCAAATATTCGTCTCTTTTTAGCTATTCATTTCAACTCTTTACCCGTCGAAATCATTCGTCGCGTGCTGCTCATGGTGCCAGATTGGATCCTTGTTTTTGGCTATCGTTGGCATCGCGCTATATGCCTTTTACAAACCGTGTGCAGGCATTGGGCTACGATCATTGAATCGAACGCGATATTTTACTCGGTCGTTTACGTCGATGTCGCCGTGTCTCTGTCTCGCATCGAATCCTATACGGCTAAATCTCTTGGATATTCCACCTGCATCATCTTGGATTTCATGCATTCCGGACGTCGTATTCCAGTACCCAATGGACGCCTCATCGCCATTATGACGCGACTTCTTCCCCATCTTTCCGACCTCTTCTCTCGCTGCACCCATGTCTACATGCGTACCCACGACCCGCTCGTTAGCCGCGCTATGCTGCGCTTGTTGTCCACGGTTCCCGCGCCAATGCTGGTTCATATGCAGAGCGTGCTATCTGGGTCTCTGAATTACAACGAGGATCTTTCGTCGGGCACCGGAGCTCCACACGTGCTCCCGTTTAACGGCTCGTTCCCCCGCCTTACGCATTTGCAAGTGCGCGATTACGTCCATGTTAATACCCCTCAGCTTTACGCCAACCTCACTTCGCTCTTGCTCCTTACTGTCGGTAGCGAGACGGGACCTACGCTGCTGGAGTTCTTGGACATCTTGCGATCAGCGAGTCGCCTCCGTTATCTGCAGTTGGAGGGCGTGCGTTATATGCATACTCCCGTCGTACACACAGCGATGCCGGTGGTATTGCCCGACCTCACTCGATTGCACTTGACTATATCCGGTGGATCCACTTGTCATTGGATGCTGCAATGGCTCTCCATGCCCGTCCTTCACACAATGTGTTTGCGCTTCGGAGGGCATCTCAACGATTTCATCGCCAACATTCCGTCCTTCACTAAAACCGTCAAAAATCTGTCCTTCACCTTCAATCACCATTCCGTTACCGGCCTTTCCGAAGTCGTGAAGGCATTCCCTTTGGTCGAGAGAGTGGATATACGGTGCAATTCAATTCTTCATACTTTGTCTTTGCACGCCGTGGCTGTCCATTGGCCGGGACACTGGCCCCACTTGCGAGAGCTTTGGATGGGAGAGGTTGTCGCCGATGAAGTCATGCTTCGCATCCTTACAGGCTTGACCGGACAGAGCGATTCCAGTGCAGTTCTTTTGTCGCCCGATATTCGCTATCCTGAGGAGCCAATCGTCTCGTATCTTTGTTCTCGCGTATACTCTATCGAAAACGGTGCCTTGGTTCGGGCTCGTTTTGATGGCGAGGACATTGGCCTTATTTTCTGAATACTTGCTCACCGTACATCTGTCGTCAACTTTCTTCTCGTGTTCGATAGCTCTGCTTGAACTTCAAACCGTATATCTTCCTTCCGTTGTTCTCTTTCGCTTATTGACGATGTGTTCGTGATCTACTCGTTATACTTCCCATACCTTTTTCGTGTCGATGCTCCGTCTTATTGTGTCTGGTTACTTAAATAATAAACGCTGCGTCAAACTGCCTTTATTGCTTTACTGCCTTTATTGCTTTACTGAAGTACTCTGTTGCCTAAGTTCTGTATCGAGTTACTGACCACATAGTAACATCGTCCAGAACTATACGTAGCTGTCGCGAAAACTTCAGCGGAGTGTATTGCCCATGCTACGAATGAAATAAAAAAATGTAATCGTTTACAGTGCTTCGCGTTACTCACCTGGGCTTGGTAAACCGGCACAGAAAGTGTTACAAGGCCATGGTATAAGCCCTCGCCACTGCAAGGGGGTCCGCCTAAAGCCCATATAACGGAATGTACTCCGTCGTACATAGCTGGACCTGCAGACTCCGTGCTCGTGGATGCGAAAGGTATGAATAACGATTCTTGATCGTGCATCGATCGCAGCGTGAGAGGGCAGTATTTGGACTCTCCGCATAGATGGTCGCGCCATTTGTCGTGTTCATGGAGGTGGATGTAATGGATGAAGCCGCGGTGGCGAAGTTTGGCGTTCAGCCGTTTGAATTGGTGGCCGTCGTTAGACGGATCGCGTGCTGCCGGATTAACATAAGACAGCTTGTTCAACGTGAGTTCAGGGTACGCGCAGAACAGCCCGTAGCCAGAGATAAAATTCATGTCCATTGTCGAATAGAAATTGAAAATTATAGTAGCTGCATTTTCGTCTGCAACTACTACAAGGAATATGGTGTGTTCCGATTTCTTGAATGTTCGGACGCGGACGAACCCAGCGTACCCTGGATATTCAGTTATCGGCTCTGTCGATTCTGCAAATTCCAGGTCGGTCGTGATTAAATCCGCCATGGGTGTCTCTTGTGTGACTGGCGTGCATAGATCGACGCCGCCACGGCGATGGTCCGAGTGATAGAGGACTGGGTGTAACGTCGAGCCCACGATTATAGACCTATAACGTCGAAGAGCAGGTCCAATAATTTGCCAATCGACGCCGGCGTCTGAGAGGGCGTCTCGAACTTGCCATTCCAGTTCGTCTTGTGTAGGGGGGGCATACCGATATATAGATTCTGAGGGATGAAATGAACAAACGTATTAGTTCGATCTTCCCAAGTTTAATTGTTACGCTCGTTCACCGTTCTCTGTATCTTCATCTGAGTCTGTGTTGCTTGCTTGTTAGTCAGTATTCTTCAACGAAGCAAGATAACTACCCACGTCCGGCGTTCGATTCTGAGGACGACATGGCTTGTTCTGGATTGTCGTCTTCACGTCGTATACTCCCAAAAAAATCCTTATCTCGCGTTTGCGAATTATGTTGGTCAACCAGACTGTAAACTATATTACGAGTTATTTACCGTCGTTTCTTTCAAAGGCACTTCGTTAGAATTAGGTTCTGTTCCGAGACGGTCTGGTCTTTTGTCCGATTTTCGCAGTACCTCGAATTTTGCACTAATTCCTAGTTTCCATGGAACAGAATGTCTTCTTTGAGATCCGCATCGAAGTTGTGCATTCGGTAACATTGATTTGAAATTCTATGTCTTGATTCTTCCCCGGAAGAGGATGTCACTGTATAACAACGAGGATGATTCCACGGTAGAACTCGCCTTATTTTGACACCGTCCCTTCGCCGAGGTCCTGGGTCGTCCCACTTGTACTCCGATGTGAGTGGTCATCGCAGTGCATGAGATACCACGTTTCTTGTGGATCGCGTGTGTGTTCAGACATGTGGCCTGCTTTGTTTCCTTGTCGGTTTTGTCGTTACCTTCAATTGAGAATAATTCGTTCAAGCATCGATTGTCGCTTAATACTTGTCCCTTCTTTTGAGTTCCGTGGTACTCACTTATAACTGGTTTATTGGTTAGATCTTCAAAGTGTCTGTCTCCTTGATATTTGCTCTTGCTCGATTTCTTCTACCTAATTCATTATCAGCGATTCATGCGGTGCAATAGAAACCTTCTATCTGCCAATGAACTGATGCGCATCTTCGTACCCGGTTGCGTGCCCGACTCCGCATGTATTGAGCGAAGAAGATGGAATCAGGGACCATGTATAACTACTGCATCAGATCGGTAGGTTCATGTAATGCGACGCCGGTAGCGTCTCCGACTCCGCACATGCGACGCCGGTAGCGTCTCCGACTCCGCACATGTTGTCCGAACGCAGTTCTGGACTCTGGTACTTGCTTGATGGTGGATATGTAATTGGCTGTTTTCTGTCCGCCAGTATTCAGCTGACCTATGCTCTCTCGTTCCGTTACTTCGGTTCGCCGTCGCTGGTAGGTCGAATGTACCTTGTTACAGCTCGTTACTTAGTCCATGATATTTTCTTGGCGGCTGTTGGGATGTTATTCGAATAGATAGGTAAAGGATGACGTATCTTTCGTCCTGTAGCAATAATTCGAACGAAAGTCCGGCTCTGTGTTACGCAGCTTGCGCTTCTTGGCGATTTGCGTTTGTTCACCGGATCGGTACGTTTGTCGTTTGGCATCCATTCTCGAAAGACCGACGATCCTGACACGTCACGCCATCTCCCCAATCTGTTTATGTAATTGTTCTGCTTCTGTCTAAAATTGATCTACTTCTGCGAGATTTGATGCGACGAATTACGACATCTACGTCCCCGCATGCTATCTTCGCTGCAGTTTTGGGGCGTACTTGTGTGTTTGCTGTGTATGCGCTTTCCTTCTTAATGCATCCTCGATAGCCTATACGATTTCATCTACTTTTCAAAATGCCGGTTTCGATAATACCTAAATCGATTGTTTTGTCGATCATCCGTGTTATTTATTAGCTCCCGTTGAAACTTTCTTAATGCTTCCATGGGTTTTCAAGTGCCACGAGCGTTTGATCGGTATATTTGTTCCGTATAGCTTCCGTTTTCTATAGCATCCGCTTTTCAATCAGCAAGTCGATCTTTTTGTATTTTGCCCAAAGAAGCTCACTGTCTTCCTAAATGATACTACGCTGCGGAGTTTCGATCCAATTTGAACAGCTTGCACGTTCTATTCGGCCAAGGCACTCCGGAGTTTTTCATTTTATGTTCCGCTCCTCCACGCGTGTGAGCACGACACAGGCAGTGCCTGCAACGAGATCTAACCACATTGTGTTGAATAGACCTCAGACACTCTGGGTCTGAATTTCGTCTATTGGACTTTTTGGTTTCGGTTACACTGAGACTCCATGACCCCCTTAATCGTACGGTTAGTCGTATTGGTGAGCTTGTATTTGGAGTGGTTGTAGCATAAATGTAGCACAAGGGACTCTTTTTGAGACGAGCAGACGAATAACTTAACGAGTAACTTAATCGGACGAGCAGTTTTATTCGACATACGCAATACGCTCAAGGCCAAAAATTCGTTATAACTGCTCCACGGTACCACCTGCAAACCTTGAAGCTCCATTTTTCGTGCATCCCGCTTAAGTTTCGTTCCATGCGCGTCATTTGCCCGCCCACAAAATTGTATGCGTACCAGTCTTCAGGAATGAAAGTCTGGCGCTGGTCACTTGTAACTTCGATCGCTCGGATGAGGATGGCATATAGTTCATGACCGGCTTGAGCGTCCAGAGCAGCGTCTGTGAGGGAAATGCTCAATTGCGTAGAAAATGTATTGAGGAGCGACACTTACAGTTTACCAACGACTGCGTTGATGAAGAATTTCCTGCTAGACCGACGTCCCATGTGGTCGTTTGTTCTTCTTTGTTCATAAAGCAATGAAGTACGTCGGCCACACAATGTTGAAGAGAGATACACCCGGCCTTGTTTCGATAATAAATAGGGAACGCTATTTTGATCATCCACCCCAAGTCGATAAGTCGATAAGCTTCAATGGCGAAGTCGTACCAAATCATCTTCGCGTCGCTGTCGAGACCTACCCCACATTTGGCTATCAATGGATCGACCAAGATGCGTCTCAGCTGGTCGGGACAGACTACGACAGTTAGAGCAGTATGTGGACCAGCATCAGTGGTCAACGTACCTCGGATTTGGGTCATGTCGAGGACGAAAATGTGGCTTTGGGTGGCTATTTGCACTACGCACACGAACAATCCGTGTTGTCCTCTGTCGGGCTGCAGTATATCGGCCTTGAGCGTCGAGTTTCTATCGATGGCAAATCATACCTTGTACTCGGTGTCGAAACCTATGAAATCCCCAGATCGGATATTAGACAAAGCGGCGTTTGAACTTGTTTCGTCCTCTAACTTGACTACTTCGCGATGTATGTTGTACGGTGGGAGCTTCCCATCATAATATTTATGAGAGCGTATTTAATCTTGTAGAAGAGACCACGTACCACAACGTCAATTGCATTTCCAAGGGAAACAACAGTGAGTGCTGCTCTATCGAAAAGTTCGTGGGTGTTCTGCATTTGTAATCTGCGAATACATTTTGTTAATAACTTCGTGTGATTTTATCTTTAGTGGTCGACGTACGTCTCGGACAATCAGTGCGGAAATTACTGAGCGTAGATTGACTTTGAGAGCTAAGTATACATAACAGTAAGGCTGTACTTGCCGTCTTGAGGCGTGAAAATTGACTAGCGGCAAGCTTGAATTGAGGGAGACGCGATGAACAGAGACGGTTTTTGGTTTAGAGTAGGATACTAGCCTTTATATAGCTTTGTCGGAGAAGAAAAGATTAGACGCAGATGGATACATTGTCTCGCGCTTACTTTTGGTTGGTTTTGATACAGCGAATCCATGTCTTCCGTCCCGGTTGGGTCTTGGAATGATACTTCTGAATTAGTCCATCGATCTAACGCCGATATAGTGTGCATTGATCATCCCAGGCATCTCCGTTGTAAGCAAGCAGAATGCGCGGTCCCATACTCTGTAACGCGTTCGGTGTACCACGTACTAGCGGACAGAGAGCACTGGTGGTAGGCGGTTTTGATATATGGTCGAAAACACAGCGAAGAAATAATTGCAAGATTTCAAGAGCGGTCGGCATGAAGTTCCAAGTCGTCCTTCATGCGTTCATTGTAACAACGAGTGCACGAAGTCAAACCACCGGCGTCGTCTTCGGTGCATCACGTACTGGCGACAAGTGGGTACGACTAGAGAACCGACAAGTGTAATCTGAGTGAGATCTGGAAGCGCTTGTGTTTGTTGATGATTGACTGTAACTTCCCGATTTGTTTGATGTGACCGAATTTGTGACATCTCTTTGGGAACTTCTTTATCAATCGCCGGCTATTGCTTCGGGCTTTAAATTCGAGCAAAATGTATGGAACAAGTGTCGACTCTTTGGTCTACCCCAGCACCCCGCTATCTATCTACATTGCTTTTTCTCGCACTCTCCATGAAGCGTTACTTCACTCGTAGTTCGGTATCAGCAGCTGCTACGTCTGCTAAACCCGACTCTTTATCCTCGTTTTCTCTCAAACCCTCGACGTCGGCGTCTGGTACATTGGCCGACACTCGTTCTGTGTCCCCCCCTCCGTCTGGTACATTGGCCGACACTCGTTCTGTGTCCCCCCCTCCGGCTGCGAAGAAATCTCGTGTAATCAATGAAGACGATCCTCCTACTGAGGAAGACTTGAAACGCATGGAGAAAAACTTCGGACGCGACGTCAAACGTCTCGTGAAGATTGCCAGAGAAAATAAAGGTACCTATCTATACGGTGTATGGGCTTTACTCATGTTCGACTTAGTGGTTGTCCCTGGGTTTCGTTTTCTGGCAGCCATACGTGGTGAACCGCAGCCCGTCCCAGAGGATCTCCACAGCTGGTTGGATGGAGCTCCTCGTGTCGCTTGCAGTGAAGACGGGTTTGCTCTAGTGGTCCATATACCCGGTGCTATCAGACAAGCGTCTGCGGTGCGTCTTTGTTTCTTTTAAAAGTTGTTTAAGTTTCTTACCATGTGTGTTCCTTAGGATCTTTTGTTGACTCAGCTCGTCGACTTCGTCGACGAGGGCTTCAATGGTACTCTGTCTTTGGTCGCTGGCGCTGACGGTAAGACTCGGGACCAACGCGCCTCATACCATGAGCATCCAGGCCAAATCGCAGGACTATTCAAGCTGGTCCGAGCGTGGCTACCTATCGGCCATCCCGTACGTGTTCTTCTTTCTTTTTATTGTTCTATCCCGTTCAATCCTCTTGTTGCCAGCACTCTAATCCGGTACCCTCGCGCGACCTCTTGAAGACTGGTAGGGGGTTCGCTGCCAGCCTGAATCTCATAGCCCAGCTGCGGCTCGTGTCTCATCGCGTCAATTGCATCGTCGAGGCTGTCGATCCCAAGCATTTCCAACAGCTGAGGGAGCTTCATGCTGCTGCGTGTCGGCGTTATCGCTTCTACGATATTCTTGGGACGAAGGATCCGCTGTACATGGAAGGACGAGAACTCATGTACAACCGCCAGACCCCCCTTCATGCGGACAACTCTGACCCGCTTACCGGCTGGGCTGTCCTCGTCGTTGTCGGCCCTTTTACAGGCGGTGACTTGTTCATACCTTGCTTGAATATGCGCTTACTGTACAACCACGGAACTATTATCATGATTCGGGGTAAGCTTTTGCCACACGAAGTGGATGCTTTCAGTAACGGACAGAGGGTAGCTATCGCTCATTTTACTCATATGACGTTTTGGAAGAAATTTGGTATGGTACCGATCCCTAGTCGTTTTACCTAGTTATGCACCTACTTCGTTATCGTTCCCTTTGGACTAGATCGTCTTCTTTTCTCCGCGTACAAAGACAAAGTTGATGACCCTAGCTACCATAGCTACCATAAACAATTCGAAGGCGTGAATTTCTTTATTTGTGAGTTGGCCACAGTATTTGTGTTGATCCCGATACAATTGGGCTGCTTTGTTGTAATGTGTTACAAACTATAAAAGTGCTCGCCCTTTACTGATTCCCTCGATAAGAAGTTGCCCTTCTACCATTTTGACCTCTCTTCGCAAGTTTTCGTTCCACTGTATTGAATCGTCCTCACATGTAAGTGCCTGTGCGTCTGGCTCGTTGCTGTCTGCTCACCGTGCTGTTAGCATGTCTGAAAGTCCGGTTCACAACGTACCGTTGACCGATGATGCGCTGGGTTATCTGTTCGAGGTCGCACTCGTTTTTCTGTGCGGCGCCGATCCGATTGCATACACCCAGCTTCGCGCAACGATACAACTGGTTTGCCGCTCGTGGCGTCGGGTTGCATTGGGTAATCATAACATCTGGAGCCTGATCTTCGTGGACGGAAATTCGTCCAACTTCGAGTTGGGTACTCTTCTTCAGCGATCTGGTGTCGTGCCTCTCGAGCTCGTCTTGGACCTCTCCGAATTCGATCGCACTCGCTCTTTCGTTGAGGAATACTTCCTCCATACGAGTCCCTTCATGCACGCGGCCATGTCCAGATGTGCTCGTCTGAGAGTACAATGTGAAGCGCTTGTGGATTACGAAGCTGTCTTTCGTTGGTTATCCTCTTTCCGGTCCACTAGCGTGCAACACGTTACCTTGGATCTGTACCCCCCCGAAGACATGACGGACGCTCACCATACGTCCATGCCCCTCCTCCCCTTCTCGCTGCCATCCTCCCTATCCGTCGTGCACTCGCTCGTTCTCTTTGGACGATTGATCCGGCCTACGAATCTGACCAAACTGGTGCTGGACTCTGTCGGGCATGATATCGAGATCGATGCTGCACAATTAACAGACGGGTTACAGAAATGTAACGGACTCACTCACCTGTATCTTATCAACATTCGTACGAGCGACATTCCAGCCCGTGCCATCCTGGAAAATGGTCAATGCCGCCTCCCGAACGTCACCCACTTGTATATCGTGTGCAGCCACCAATCGTGCTGCTACTTCGTCACCACGCTTCTTTTGCCTGCACTCACTTCCTTGAAGTTTGACGGCGGCGCCAACGGTCTTCAATGTTTACTTGGAGACAGTCATGGGTATTGCAACCAGGGCTGGGACCGTGTTCGGGTATTATCCCTCGTCATACACGAATCGGCACATACAATCGCTTGCATTCTCCCCCGTTTTCCTGGAATACGTGACTTGGACTTACGAGCCTATGAAACTTCCGACATGGGCTCTGTGTGGGAAGAGGTGTACCTTTTCACCCAACACGAACCTCGTCCTCTCTGTCCCGAGCTTTCTATGATCCATGTGGGGAGCGCTTTGTCCCAGGTCGATGTGCAAAAGATCTTGAGGACTCGCCCGACTGGTCACTTCGCCCTCAAGTGTGGCGTCAGTAGTTATGTACAGGGAGTCTCTGGGGGCTTGGAAGTCTGTAGGTTTGCCGCAGACACCGAGGACGTCGTTATGGATGTCTGTGGGTCCATCATTCCTTCGCGTCTCGAATTTGATTGAGGTACTTCTATTCGTTCGATATCTGTTGTCTCTATGTATTGACTCCCATTAGATATTGTGTGTTGGCAATGCCAGAGAATCAAGCGTTTTTAGGTGTAGAATCGTTATTGTATATTTGTTCGATGCTCGTTGTGAGAGACGAAGGAAGAAATGTCACGCTACGTTACGGTCACTCTTGCTCTTTTTCTACCGGCCCCGCCCTGTCGCCCAGTCGCAAGTCTTTGAACTTACGCCGAGTACGGCCTATATCCATTTCCTCGTCATCTTCTTCGTACCAGTTCTTCCGCTTAAGTTCGAGGTAGGCAGGCGGTGGCGCGTGCTTCCGTGCTTTGACAAGCTCAGCAGCCTAAGAGGATACATTAGTTTGAAGATCTTGTTAGGAAGGGAGTTGTACTCTTGAAAACGAGGCGTCTTCCAAGGTAAGTGCGTTCATTTGAAATACGACCTTGATCGCGTTATCTTTCGTAGGAAAGGCGATGATATTTCCTTGTACTTCCACAATGTCGCCTGCTCGAAAATTGGCTGGAAAACATTCGTACAACACGCTGCTAATACTCAGCAAACGCGAGTCAATCTCAATTACTGTTGATAACTTACTCTTTATCGTTTCCCATCCCGCGCTTGAAGTACCGCACGATGTTGGCAGAGGTATGAGCATATCCCTGGGACTTGTATTTTGCGAACTTCCCGAATGGATCGACTCCAGGCCCAAACGGCACTTCGTCCCTGGTATGGCCGTTGATTTTGGTTAAATACAGACACGAGCAATTCAGTCGTATATCTCCGTAGCCTTCGCCAATATTCCATTCCGGCAAATACTGCGAACCCAAGAAGCGCCGAAAGGCATCAGTGACGATTTTGGTGTTCATAATCATGTCGTCAAAGGCTGCAGATCCTAGGCCCACTATTTCGATGCGTTGGGTAAGTGCAGCGGCTTTATGTGCGTTTAAACTGGATTTACGATGGTTTCTAGGGTTTTATTCTGTGAAACGAGGCACTTACTGAGAAATTTCGCCTGGAACGAGGTTGATTTTGGATAACACGCCATGAATTCTAAATGTCATCTCGTGTTCGACCGTACCACTGCTGGATATTGCACCAATTTTCCAGATACGACGTCCACCGTTTTGCCGAGCACCTTCGTGGATAATTGTGTTGTCCAGCTGCCGCGCGTCAGTCAGATTAATATATTCGCCTGTGTTTCGCTGACTTGCATTCAGGTTCCCGAAGTATTGTACGTCGGGTCTGGATGAAATATCTTGTTCGTTCTTACGATCGTGAATAATTTTGTCTAACGCGGTGACTATGCAGATCGTCATTAGAAGACCAGTGTCATGTAATATGAAAACAGTTCAATACCGGCGTTCGCTCGATCGTAGTCTTCGCTGAGGTTCATGGTGGGTCGCAAAATCCGTCACCAAGTATAGGTTGGTTATGGAAAGTTAGAGTCCAAGTTTATCGTGCTAATTACTCTCCGACTTGTAGTCCTACAATCACTTTCGTTATGCAACAATTTGACCGCACTTCCAAATCGAATATTCGGTATTGAAGAAGGGCAATCAATCGAAAGCACGGCTACCGGCGCGTGCGTTTCAGACTTTCTGAGATAGATCTCTTCTCCATCATTTGCTGTCGTCACAACATGTTACGAACAACGTAACGACTTGAGGAACCCCCTTCTCGACTTCGGAGACCATAACTTTTTTTTGGCCCGATTCCAAGCCGTGATGGGCGATCTGTCCAGCGTGTTTGTACCTATAAGAGATCGTTCGGTCACCAAGTATGTCGGATGTCTTTCTCTTGGCCGTCCACCTTTTTCTCTGACACCTCTTTTCCACCATCGACTCCTCAGTCTCTGTTTCCAAAAGCCCCTTTAAATCCCGTTCAACGGTCAGTGTCTGTCTTCGTCCTTTATACTTGCAGGTTTCTAACTAGTAATCGCTGTCTTTCTGCAGAGCATATTCGCCTTCGTCGTTCATTGACGACATAGCCATAGAGTCTCGACTTGCTCTCTCCCTTCGCGACCGAATCAACTAACTATGCTAACAGAGACGAAGAGGAGCCTGAAGGTGACAACGACCGACAGAACGATAACGACAGTGATTCCGAAGAGCTTGTATTCAGCGAACACGACTCCGACGTTGCTTTTATCAACGACTCGTCTGATTTGTCGGTGTACGATTCCACTGACGACGAGAAACCTATGTGAGTCATTGATTTCGTTTACTCTTCAAGTGGGCTCACTGTTAGCGATGATAGGACTAGTATCGATAACAACGACGAGAGCGAACTGTAAGTTGCCCTACTGTTGTGGAAGTTGTGAATACTCATTGGCAATCCTTTAGTTCTGATCTTCCGGCGGAAGTCGCCGTCCGTTCGCCGAGCAAGAAAAGAACGCCGAAAGCCACGAATTCCAGTTCCGACGACGTTACTATCGTGCCTACTCCGCCTTCCAAACGAAAGGGAACTCGACGCCGGTACGTGTCTTTTCGTTCTGATCGTGTTGCTCTAACTCGTTGAAGGACCCGTGCCGTTGTCGACATGGACACCGATGAAGAGTATGTCTTTCTCTCGATGCTTGTTGAAGGACAAACTGCACATAGACTCAGAAATGCCGTTATCAAAAAAGACGATAGGTATGTTCGTCCTTTGCTTGTGCCCACAGACCTTTATTTACTTCTCCAAGCATGTTTTCCAAAGGCAGTGCTGTCAAAGCAAGGTACGTCTTGTGTCTTTCAGTTTCGCATTTTACTAACAGAGTTAGCACGTTGCCTCCTGCTTTAACCACGCGGTGTGTATCTTTTTATATGACCTCCGATCTTGAGGTATTTCTCACGATCGCTGTATTTCAGTCAAACTAGTCGTGAGACGTCGTCGACTTTGTCCACTGCTTCGTCCCAAGACGTCTCCTTCGCCGTTGACGCTCGTGCGGTCAACAGTACATCAACGGACAACGCAATGTGAGTAACTCTATCTACGTTCTGCGGGAGTAGTAGTTGACGGTGCATAATGGATAGCATGAATACCGGTAATGTCGGCACCGCAACTGCTGAAACAAGGTATATGTCGGCGTTCTCCTGTCCCCTTTTAATCGACTACCGTTCATACAGCGATGTCGTTACGAGCGCGCCAGACACGCTTTTGGCAGTCGTAAACAATGCCGCTCCCGTCAAAGAAGTTGGTTCATCGCTGACTAGGTAGGTAGCTTGCTGGCTTCTTGTTTTTCGGTGTAACTAACGATATTCTAGTGTCAGTGACTTTCGTCAAGAAATGCAAAGGTTTGCCACTTGCTCATCGCTCAGCATCGAGCGTGTCTTACCGTTGTCTAGTTACATGCAGGAGCTCTTGAAGACCGAGATGAAAGGCGTTACGCATTCCATTTTGGGAGCAGTCTTACCCGCACTCCGCGAACAGATGGCCACTCACCAAGCCTCTGCATCAGCCCAACCGTCTACACCCGTATGTCTGGCTTGTCTATCGTTGTCTATATACGTCGAATTACATCGTACTGTCCAGTTACCGGTCACACCAAAAAACAACGGCACGTCTGACCGCATTGCGACTGAGGATAGCGCTGTGAGTGTTCACGTTATGAACCCCGCTTTGCAGTCTCATGGACATTCATAGGTCCGAGTCCCGTCTACACCCGTGTCACCGCCTTCTATGGCGTTCAACAACGTGAACCGAACTTCTGCACAGGTGCACCCTGTTACTGGTGTCGCTGTATCTCTTTTCTTCTTTACTGCGCTTACCGTCCACTTATCACCCTGCTGTTCGTGCTATACAGACGTCTCTGCTACCCGCATTTCAGACTCCTCCTGCAATACATCTCAGGCGCGTATTGAGGCTCGGGCAGATAGCGGATGCTTATCCGTGTGCATAGCGCCCGTCCTTATTCAGAAGTCGTTACGAGTACCCCAACTGGTCCAACGTCAGTAGAATTTCGACCCCCTCCCTCCCCCAACTCATTTGTTGTATCTTTCCTATTGTTCTAGTGTCCCTCCGTACACGCAGAGTGCTTCAAACCCCTTGGTTGCCAGTTCTACCGACGTGATCCACGACCCTGCTCGTAGTCCGTTTACCGTGGATGGATCCCCGTCCAAGGCCCCTTCGAAGTTGAGCAGCTCTTGTTTCGTAGACGACTGCTGACTGCTCTAATAGACGTCTCGACTTCCGTAACATTTCCGACCGTCCTATCGGTAACATATTCGAAGTCAACGCCAGGTAACATGATGCGTTCTAATCTCTGATGGGAGTTATATTGACTCAAATTGCCATATAGTAGCACGTCAGATACTGGTCCGTCTGCTTCCGCCGCCACCGCGACCGTAGACGAAGAGACAAAGTAACGTTCATACCATTTCCTGATCTTACTGGTCTTCACTGTGAACAGATATAACATCGAACGTCTGTTCGCATCTCACGGAAAAAGAAAGCAAGTCGAAAACGTCGATGGAACTTCCAACGCGTGGGTGAGCTCCGTGTATCACTAACTTCTTTCCGTTCATTCCTGTGTATTTGTCCAGTGAGCCGAACTCTTCCCAAAGCGAAGATATAGCCGGGAATCCTGCTAAAAAGACCAAAGTGCTAGATGACTTGACTTGGCATTCCGTTAATTAGTGAGCGCTTTCGACACATCTTTTCCATTTACTTCTGAACTACAAACTAGTACTCCGCCCATTCAATGCGAGGTCCACGACGAGGACCTACAGGACCCCGCTATTAAGCATTTATTCAATGGATTGTGTCCTCTTCCGTACGTGATTTGTTACGCTATACTCCAATGTATAACCTACAGTCATAGTGGCGATAAATCTGTCGTCCCATCGTATACTCCTCCCTCTGAGACGTATGATAGTCGCCGCGGGGGACGAGTCAGCTTTTCGGGATGGGCACAGAATTTGAAGCAATTCTCTGTCGCGTACGTGTGTTGTTCTCTTTATGCAGGCGCTTTTGTGACGACCCATCTTTACTCAGCACCTTGATAAGCGCCATCTCCTTCGTCGAGAGTGGTCGATTTATAAACGGTTCCCGTATCTCTCCTGCCGTCGTCACGATGCGGCCTGTGAGCTCGCGCGCTGACAACCCCATCAACTCGTACCGTGTTTGTATGGGAAGCGTTGGAGCCGTCTGTGTGTCTGTCGGTATGTGTACTCAGAGCTGCATCATGCGCACTACCCTCGTCACTGGAAATCGATACCGCAAGTCTATCGGTATCGTGGTGCATAATCAAGACTGGGAACGCCTCGAAGCCTGGACTTGCGTCTGTTTTAACGAAGATGTCTTGTACTGTCAGATGTCGGGCAAAGCTCTCGTACTCACTACGCGTATGAGTTCTAACGAGGAAACAAAAGAAGGTGAGCCGTCTTACAACTATGTTATTTGGGCCTCAGTCTTTCTTGCCATAGCTGCTGCATCTAGCCGCGGTGCAAATCAGTCAATGTTCAAATGGGTAGAGTCCCCGAAGAAAGGCGGTTCCCCGAAAAAGCCTATACAAACCTCCTCCATGACCAATATAGCGATGACCTTGGGACCTAACGACAACAGTGCGTATCAGGCTCCTCCTTTTCCTTCCCTGCTAATCGATGAAACAGTCCCTGTATACGACGCCAGAGACCGTGAATTCGACTTCGCCTCTGGCCTAGCCACCTTGGAACATAGTCTGCCTCTATGGCAAGGTGGTGAGATACCTGTAGGCGCCTTCATTGTCGCTGGTTATTCGATGCACTCCTACATGGGAAAGGCACAAGGTATAGAGGACAAAGTTCTTCACGTCAGTAACAATATATTGTGGGTTATCGTTTGTGGCGTTCCCGCTTAGCAGTAGATATACGGTCGTGCATACTTGTAGCAGATGGCCTGTTGATGTACCATGGACAAGTTTACATTGTGCTATTTGCTGAACAAGGACCTGCTTACTACAAATGATATTCATTATACGCGTACAGAAAACATTGCGATAGCAAACGACAGCGAACGAAAACAAATCACGACGCAACGATAAGCCACTTTAACTTATGTCCGTGCAGAAGTCCCCATATCTATACATCGCTTGTATCTCCGCTTGAAGGGAGCGTAGAAACTTCGGACGCTCTTGCTCGTCTGAGCGTTGCCATATAAAATGTATTAAATCGGTCAGGGCGGCTCGATGACTGTCGCTAGCTTGGACGGGGACTTGTGCTTCGACAAGTCGTGCACGATCGGAAGAATGCGTATTTGCTACGTGGTTCTCCCTATCACATATGGGAACCTGAATATTAATGCCTGGACCACGAGTTGCTGGGCGGGTAGCTTCTATCATGTAAAATTTGAGCATGGAAATCAGTAAACGCACACATACATACCTGCATGACGGTTTACGATTATAGTGGACGCAGCTCCCAGCTCTACTCGATCGCGAAGAGAATCTCGAGTATTTAGCAGAATAATAGACGTGTCGCCCAACTCTACGCGATTCGGAGGAGGTTTGGCTGTGGATTTTGGCGTTAGCTTTTCAGGGTGAGGTGGTGGTACCGATATTGACCGTATGGTGTAGCCTCTCGCAACTTGCGAGACGCCCATTTGCGATATAGCCGACAATCAGCTTGCTCCTTCTTACCATACACGCGCATGAAGTCCTCCATATTGGAGAAGAATTGCTCCTTGGTGTACTCGAATATGAATTTTGTCTTCCTGTCGCACCCCATTTTACTGTTGCGGCATGGAAGGCACGTTAACTGGTCGTCCTCTACACAGCACGCTCTCCATGTTCGTCCTCGCCGACACCGAGAGCAGCTCTACGAATCGAATGGTAATCATAAGTAAAGCGATGGATGCCTAAACACACCTGTTTATTAACATCGTTCCACTCTTTAGCTTCTGCGCTACCAACCCATACCCCGTCGTCGTTTCTTGTGCGGGTGGTCAGTTGTGAGACCCTGCACCAGAACGCTTCCAAGAACTTCGAATTGTCGTCTGGCGCAAGTCTGAAGGAACCTCCACTTTCGTGCTCCGCGCAGTAGCACGGACTATCCGAACGTGGCTCCGCGCAGTAGCACGGACTATCCGAACGTGACATTGCCGCAGTCCCGAAATAAGTCGTCTTATAACAGCAGTAGACGTGTAGGGTTAGCGGAGTATAATGGTAGAAAGGAGGAAACGCAGATCAGGAGGATGTTACGTAAATCATTGGCCCCGAACTACTTCCGTTGTTTATTGTTGATCGATCACAAACACTTCTTTGAATTTTGCCAGCTACCAGCTACTCCCTACTCGTAAGGTCCCTTTGCACTGCGTACACGTTGACTGAGCACTATGCAGAGATTATCCGTGCTATGTGGTTTTGCAACCCAGCCGCCAGTAGTTGTACCAATCATGCTTATGACCAATTTTTTGCCCTGCGAGGCGCCATAAACGGCTACCAAGTTCTCATTTATTCATCGTCAGCATTTCAGCAGTTATCGCATAGCTGCACAATAACATGTGCGCTATACGTTCTGTGTCTGCTGTGTGGTGTAGCATTATATTCTATGGCTTGTTACCTTTCGCGATCAAATGCGCCTCGTTTGCCGTGTACTGTCCCTGCCTTTGTCTTGGAAGGCGGAGGTAGAGGACACGCTCGAAAGGGCAAGTATAGCGCCGACGAGATCTATCCTTATATCACCGTCAGTCGTGAGCTCGATGGCCTCAGTTTTGGCTCTTATAATTTTGAATATCAGTGTAAAGACGATGAGGTGCACATTGGGCTTGATAAAAACCTTACGTTCGTCGCAGCTAAAGTACCTTACCACATCCTTATTACCAAACTCACTAGAGAAGAAGGAATGGCTATATGCAGGCTACACAACCTTGTAATCCCCAAACACCGAAGCGCATTAGAAATCAAAGCGGTGCTCGCAGCTCATGATTGTCAAGCTCATGACAATCTGGTTTCCCTCTGGAGATTCATTCCCGAAGAACAAAAGAAAGAGTCGAAACCCGAACGGAAGACAAAGAACGTCAAGCCGTCTTATTCGTCAGCCCATGACCTTGATCAGCAGGA
The DNA here is from genome assembly GCA_037176885.1 of Favolaschia claudopus. NCBI lineage: Eukaryota > Fungi > Basidiomycota > Agaricomycetes > Agaricales > Mycenaceae > Favolaschia > Favolaschia claudopus. The sequence goes on along the minus strand of JAWWNJ010000023.1, from coordinate 1,716,376 downwards.
AAAAAACCAACGACACCGTGATAGCGCTCGATTCAAACGCAAACTTGCCACTGGACGTCTTGATAACACGGAATTCCCGCCTCGCCCTCTCCAATTCGAAGACGTGCATCGTATATCCAGCAATATATCCGCTCGATTCGATCCAAGTAATTTCGAGGAAGCAGGGTGTGCAGTTTGCGGTTGTCTGACTACTCTGACGAAACTGACGAAACTCGAAGACTTCAAGCATGATCTGAATTTGTTGAAGACAAAAGGTGTAACGAGAAAAGAGAGATTTCGTGTAACTGACCCGATTGAAGAATGCGAGGGACCCGTACTTGCAAGTGGATGCACTCATATATGTATATCTTGTGAAGAAGATATAGCTCAAAATAAAATCCCCAAGGTAGCTTTAGCAAATAACTGTTGGATAGGGGACGTACCACCACAACTTCAAGGCTTGAAATACGCAGAACAGATGATGATAGCAAAAGTCAGACACAACCGATGTGTCGTCAGAGTGAATTCTGGTCGGGTACGCATGCACGCCAACGCCATAATGTTTCCGTCGCCCGTCGTCAAAATATACCACAAACTGCCACCTTCAAAATCTGAAATGAATGAAATATTAGCGTTTGTGTTTACGGGTCCGTCCGCCCCGACACAAGAAGACTTTGATAGAACACCGATGCTGGTGCGCCGAGAAAAAGTATTAGCAGCGTTAGAATGGCTGAAATTAAATCATTCAGGATACGCGGAGCTGGAAATATCTCATGAAAACTTAAACTCGTACAGTCTAAGGGACGTTCCGGTTGTAGTCGATTACCGACGAACAAATGCAGAGCCGAATGATTCAGTCCCTGCAGTAGCCAGAGCTGTAAACGACGATAACGAAGAGATCGGAACGACACAAGGTGACTGCAGTTTCGCAGTGCACGGATTAACTGGTGCGGAATATGATAAAGCTTCTACTAGCACCCTGAAAGCTTACGCGTTACAACACTTAACTCAAGACGGGAAGATTTTAGGCATAGGAAGAAAAGACGTACCCGAGTCGTTCTATAAAAATGAAGGCGCGTACCCCGGTATGTTTCCTTGGTTATTCCCTTACGGAAAAGGAGGCATAGGTCATCCTTCACATTTCAGACGAATAACGGACGTCGATAGGAAACAAAATCTGTTATTGTATCACGATAAAAGGTTCCAAACGGATCAGTATTTTCCTATGATCGCTTTCAACCACGAACAGCTCAAAGGCTCGTCCTTGGGGAGCAGAATTTTTGTTCGACGGTCGAAATTCAGAGACGTTGCTCAAAAATTGATGCGTATTAATCCAGAAGTCGCAGGTGATATTGCTGACAGAATGTCCAAGGGCGACATCGTGAAACCTGTTACCCAAGGTGAAAAGGATTGCTTCAGTCTTATGAATGACCTAGACGCGATCGGAGCACACGTACCAGGCTTTGCAACATCCAAGAAACACATGAGAAACGAAATATGGTCGTTGACGGCGTTTACGGGAGCTCCGAACTGGTTCGTCACAATGGCCTGGAACGAAAACACACATCCACTAGCCTTGTACTTCGCACAGAACGGCTGCGTTTACTCACCCGATATAAAAAGCTCCGAAGAACGAGACGAACTTATCGCAAAAAATCCCGTAGCGGCTGCTCGATTTTTTCACTTCATGGTGACTGTGTTCATCGAGGAAATACTATGCTGGCAAAAAGTAGATCCAGGAGCGTTTGGCCATACGCGAGCTTACTACGGCACAGTGGAACAGCAGGGACGATTGACGCTACACTTGCATGTGTTGCTTTGGGTGATGAATGCCCTGTCACCGCAACAGATAAAGGATAAATTGATGGCCCGGGACAGCCGTTTCACAAAACGCTTGATAGAATATCTTGAAAATGCGCACCAAGGCCAATATTACGGTGGTTCCTACTCAGAAGTAAGTGCAAAAGTCGAACAGGAGTCAAAAGGACCTTCATATATCAAACCTACGTTGACAGTACCAAAAAGGCCACCACCTATCTGTAGCGACAAAGAATGCTTGGGAAACTGTCAAATTTGCAACGCCCTGGACTTGTGGAAGGCTGAATATAAGGAGCAAGTGGATGACTTGTTAGTACGATCGAACTCGCACACCTGCAAACCTTCTATACTCGATGAGGATTACGCAAAAGACAAGAAAGACTGGAGGAAGCGTGGTAAAGGTTTCAAGAAAGGCTATATCAATGAACGGCGTGGATGCTTGAACAAAGACGGTATATGCAAAGCACGGTTTCCGAGAGACCTGTTCATGGAGAGTACTGTAGACGACGATGGTCATGTGAATTTGCGGCACTTGGAACCCAATTTGAATACAATCTCGCCTTTAGTAACGTTTTTCTCCCGATGTAACACGGATTGTACCAGCCTAATGTCCGGTACGGCAGTTAAGGCTGTCATTTCGTACGTATCTGACTATGTCTCAAAAATTGGTCTAAAATCTTACCAAACATTTGCATCTGTGTTCGATGTATTCGACAGAAACGCGGAAACGTTGAACAAAGGAGAATCAGGCGCTGATATGCCTCAAAAACTCATGAGACAGATGATCAATTCCATGTCAACTAAGATGGAGATTGGGAGCCCGATGGCGTGTATGTACCTTTTGAAAAACCCCGATCACTATACCAGTCACGAATTCGCTAACTTTGCGTGGAGATCCTATGTCAACTTCGTTAAAGGCGCATGGAACGTGGAAAATAATAACATCGAAGCTGAACAAGACTTACAAGAGGACTCGGTATCTTTGCAGAAAAACATGGGACGAATCGTCGCAACTTCGATCGTAGACGACTACACAAAACGTCCGCTGGTATTTGAGGGTGTAAATCTGTACGAATGGATACAGTGTCACAAAAAAGAAACGAGAACCCCAAAGGAAATGGCTGACTTTAAGTTGTGGGTTAAAACGAGTGGTCGAATGGACGAAGATACACGGGACATATATCATGATGAAGATAGCGAAGATGACTTATCAGATTTTATCGACTATGACTCAGATACGGCGTCTACTTCGGAAAATTGTAGCGATGACACCAAGTCTGACAGAAGTAGCTCACCGTCTCAAGACGAAATCGAGGAGGAGGAACGGCCGACAAAACATGACTTCTTGAATAGCCATCCTCAATACGAAAGTCACCACGTAAGCTGTGATTTTCGGCGTATATCGTACGTTGTGCCCAACTTCATAAACGGCGCCATTCCTAGAGCGGATATTGGAGACAGAGAATTTTATTGCATGACGGTACTGACTTTATTCAAGCCCTGGCGTGATCCCCTCCAACTGAAGACGATAGATTCAACCTGGGATCAAACCTTTTTAGATCATGAGTTCAATGAGAGACAGAAGGAAATACTTGGTAACTTTAACATAAGATATGAGTGCAACGACGCGCGGGACGATCACTACGCGATCATGAAAAAAAGAGCCAATGAAAATAAACAAAGTTCTTACCATAACGTTCTCGGATTACGAGACGACGCAATAGACCATAGACAGAACGACGAAATGTACGAATGCGATGATGTTGACATAGATCCCGATTTCCAGATCGGCACCCGAAGTCAAAAGCTACAAAACGACGTTCAGAACATGACTGAGATAATACGAAATTCGAAATGGCTTAACAGGCCAGAAGATTCCGAGGTCGTACCATATGCTGCCTCGGTACAAACACCTTTCATGTCCCGAATAAACTGGGCGAAATTGGTGAAAGAAACAAGAAAAGCTTTTACCGCCAACAAATTAGCCGACATGCCAAGTCGTGCTGCGAACACAGGTACTCAGCGACAAGTCCAAGACAATGTCACAATTTTACCGGGAAATTATCTGAGAGAAACGACACACGTATCTGTAGAGGTGAACGCAAAACTGATCGAAGATATATGTACCAAGTTCACCTTGAATGCCGAGCAGGAAAGAGCGTTCCGTATAATTGCCGATCACGCTTCAAACAACAAGCCACAAGCACCTTTGAGAATGTATCTAGGTGGTATGGGCGGTACAGGTAAATCGCAAGTTATAGATGCAGTAATCGCCTTCTTTGAAGCGAGAAAAGAGGCCTACAGATTCATGGTTTTAGGTCCTACTGGTTCAACAGCAGCTTTGATAAACGGATCTACTTACCATTCGGTTTTCAAAGTACCCAGGGAAACAAAGAGCAAGAATAAAGATGATCTAAACGGAATCCGAAACGAAGCTACAGCCATGGCCGCAGTTAACGAAAGAATACAAGGGGTGGAATATATCTTCATTGATGAAATCTCGATGATGTCGTGCCTCGACCTACACGCATTAGCAAGCCAGGCCGCGAAAGCAAGAAACGTACACAACGTCGAATTTGGAGGCTTGAACGTGTTGCTCGCTGGGGATTTCGCTCAGTTGCCTCCTATTAGAGGTCCTACTTTCTTTAACAGAGATATAGGACTTAATCTTGCTCTGGACACCAAGAACGAGCAATCCGCTGTACTTGGTAGGATATTGTGGCACCAGTTTACGACGGTAGTGATCCTGAGACAAAATATGCGTCAACGCAAGCAGAGTCCTGAGGACCAGCAGTTGCGCACCGCTCTCGAAAACATGCGGTATGCCGCGTGCACGCCAGAAGATGTGGCTTTCTTACGAATGAGGGTTGTCAGTGACCGTCCCGGACATCCTCGACTTGAAGAAGAGAAATACAGAAACGTATCCGTTATCACCTCACTCAACGTTCACAAAGACACTATAAACGATCTCGGCGCTGAGAGATTTGCTTTGGACACTGGACAACCGTTACATAAATTCTATTCCGTTGACAAACTGAGCAGCCAAGCTGTCAATAAAATCAAATGGAAGGCCTGCGAGCAAGCGCGTTATAAGAAGATCGGACCTTTGCTACAGCAGCAGCTGTGGAACGCTCCGCCATCTGCAACAGCGGAACACGTCGCGGGTTGTTTGAAATTATGTTTGGGGATGCCCGTGATGTTGAAGGCAAATGAAGCGACAGAACTATGCATGACCAAAGGTCAAGAAGGCTTGGTACGGGGTTGGACAGAATCTAGAGGGCCAGATGGTCAGAGAGTACTAGAAACTTTGTTCGTCGAGTTGAAGTTGAAAGGTGATAGAGAGATAAAAATAAACGGTTTGCCAACAAACGTGGTGCCAATTGCACGCGTGTCTACTCACGTTACGGCATTACTGGCTGACGACACACTTCTGTCTTTGAGTCGAGAACAATGCCTTGTGCTACAGAACTTCTCGATGACCGACTATGGAGCACAGGGAAAATCAAGACGCAACAACGTTGTTCATCTCAACCACGGAAAATTGTTCGCCAATTACTACGTAGCGCTGTCCAGAGGCAACGAAGCGGGTAACACTGCTATAGTCCAAGGGTTTGACGATCGAAAGATTACCTGCGGCATCCACGGTTATTTGAGACAAGAATTTCGCGAATTGGAGCTCTTGGACGAAATAACAACCATGCGATTCGAGAAAAAGCTCCCGAACACAGTTACTGGCATTTTTCGTAATCAACTAATGCGCTCCTACCTTGTGTGGAAAAAAGACCGCAAAGAACCAGAACATCTGCATCCAGCCATAAAAAGGGATGATCGTGTGGACCCAGATATACCTGTTTATATTGATTACTCACCGTGGCAACAGATAACCGAGAAAAAGACCAAGAAACGAAAAAACGAGGACCAACCGGATGGTACTACCGCCTCGAAAAAAATGAAAGTGGTCGATGCGACGGCTAACCTTGTTATAGATAGTATAGAGAGTACCGCGGCAAATACGTCTTTCTCGAAAAACGGTGCGCCTCTTCAAACTGAGACTGGTTTACCGAAAAGCAGTGCGCCTCTTCACCCGCCTGTAGAAGGTGTCGTTGCATTATCTTCATATAATTATCATGCAACGAATACAGATGCCCCTATGCAAGGCGTTATGCAACTTGGACTTCCAACACAGATACCTGTTCCTGGACCAACGTCGAGCTCGGACACCCAGAACTATATGCAAGGCGTGATCGACTTCACAACGCAAGCGACGGCACCTGTTGCTGAAAACAAGTTCATGAATGTGACCTCGCCCACAAAAGTCAACGCAGGCTTCATGGTTTCCTCACAATATACCGCTTCCAATATCTCGGCATCCAACGTGAACCAGCATGCCTTACCACCGGTCGGTCTTCTATGGGACAACGCAAATTGGAGCTGCGGATACGACAGTGTTTTCACGCCGTTGCATCGGGTGTGGAGTTCAAATCCGTACAAATGGACGGCGCTCATGAGCAACCTTCATCCGCTGCTGCATGAGTGGCTACACGTTTTGACTAGCAGCACTCGTGAACCTGAAAAGGCGAGAGATCACGTTAGACAAATTCTACACCAGCGAGCACCTAATGATTTTCCCATGGGTAAAAGATATTTGGTTATAGAGAACCTACTGCAAGCTCTGAGCAACGGTTTCGACTACGGTCTCGCCCAACCATATTGCGAAGGATGCGGCTACGCACAAGACGCTGCATATCACACTTTTGGTAATTACACGAACATCTTCAATTACAACGCTCTGATTCGCGCTTTTCCTAACGGACCTACCTTGCAGAACTGGCTGGATTACCATTTCGACAATTACAACGGAACTTGTCCAAGATGTCGACTATACGGCCGGCGGTGCTTGTTACGCCATCATACTACTCTACATAACGTCCCTCCTCTGCTAATTCTTCGAATATTGGTGTATAACCTGCGTTTGGACCATGGGATCGTTATATCAACGACTTCTGGCGTAAAAACTATGTATTTGAGAGGTCTAATTTATCATTCACAGACGAAAAAACACTTCACTTGTATTGTTGTAGACCAAACTGGTGATTGTTGGTATCACGACGGGATTACAACTCGTCGAGAGACGATAAGAAGTGGTAATGTCACGAACGTCGATCCAATTTCATTGCAAAAAATTGAAGGCACAGATTACAAACTATCAGCCGCTATATATGCTGAATTTTCAGCTTGAGAGTTCACATACTACTGAATACGTCGCGTAAGAAAAATGTCCTTGTCACTATCACCTTGAACCCCGTGTCACTGTTAGACGTCCCAAAAATACCCATTGACCACGCATCGTTGCTCCTTCACCACTTTACCATCCCGCAAAAACATGCACTGCATCTGGCGATGATTCTGCACAACGTCGCTGACGGGCGATATAAGCTTCACCTGGGGAGATCGTGCAGCCACAGCACTGAACATGCTGGGCAGAAGGTCGTCGTCCAGCTCGTCCCCAAACTGCATGCGTTCAATCAACGGAAAGACGTCCGCCGAAGTCAACACCACCATTCCGATAGTGGTTTCTAACGCTTCGGCGGAACCACTAACGGTCAGGCAGCGAAGCCGGGGGACCGTCCTAAAAAAATTACGCGTTCGACCCAGAGTAGACGGCGTTATGGCGAGAGAGAGCATCTGGACCTTCGACCCGTGGCTGAGAGACTCAACGACGAGGTCGAATATGACGCTTTCATCTAGCTCAAGCTCGAGCTCCAGCAGCTCCGGCAGCTCGACTACTTCGACGATAAGCCCTTCTTCACGGGTGGACGCACGAATGTCGAGAACTGTCAATGAGGGGAGGACGACGCGGGGGCCGATATCGTACTGGATAGTCACTCGATGCAATAAAAGTTCCTTCAGAGAAAGCGCGCCCGAGAACGCGTTTCTAACGTGCGTCGCGGTGAGCTGCGAAGTTGGCGCGATGTCAACGAGTTGGAGGAATGTGAGAGAGGACGGGAGAACCCCCAGTGCACAGCGTTGGGCAACGATGTGTCGCACATTGGCAGACGTTGCGGTGAGCATTTTCGGTAGGTGTACAGTATCGTCGTCGTCTGCGACGACGTCAATGACAGGTACAGAGCCCGCATTAAGTTTCATGAGGACGTCGAAAAGAAGGCCGGCGGCAAATGCGCTGTTCGCATGGAAAGAGATTTTTTTACACCGAGGGATGCAAGGTGCAAGAACGTCGATCAAATCGAGGATGAGCCGATAGGCTGGAGCTACTCTTTCTCCGGCGCAACCCAATGAGAAGAAGATGGTCAAAGCATCTTGGCGCGATCTAGAAACCCATTCTCGTACATGCTCGGGACGTTTTTTGAAGTCCACCAGTATCTTTGAGAAAAAGACCGGATTGTTGAGAACGATCTCTCTCCAAAGGTAGCAAACGCCCCGGAGCCGATGGATGTCAGTCGTAGAAGCAGAGGGATCCAAGTCGAACGACTCCGGAACGAAAGATAGAATGCGATGCACAAGCTCCTTGGGAATCGAGTTGATGTTGGCCTCTGCACTGTTTCAGGAGACAAAGATACGAAGACACCGGTAACGGACTTACTGTAACTAGCAGGATCAGTTCGGCTAAGCTTTTGAGTGTAAGCGGCGATCGCCAACGCGCCCCAAGTCGAACCATGAGCGGACATGACAAGAAAAATTTGATGAATTGATGTAATCAGTACTCGGATCTAAGGTCCCGTCGGGATTCGTACTGCCATGCGAAGCACTGGCCTTCACCCCCAAGTTCGAATATCACCCGACAAGCAAGGCCATCTCAAACGCAAAAGCTTTGTAGAGACTGCCGCGTTCAAGTACATCTATCGTATGCGACGGAGTTTCCAGGCTAGGCGCCCTCACCTTCGCGACCTTTCCAGAACATTCTCTATCCTTCATGTCGGACCCTCTGACTCCCTCACAAGTCTCTAGAGTCTTCCAGCAGCACCGGGGTCTCTTCTTGAAATGTATATAAGCAGTCGTGCTCGCGCTCCCCCTCCTCATCGAACTCACAACTACTTCACTCGCACAACTCTCTAAACACACTCTAAACACACTTTCGAAAAACAATGTCTGTTTTCTACTACGACCCCTCCTCGCACTTCGAGCGTCTCTTTGACGACGCTTTCGGCCGCATGGCCTCTCTCCGCACCGCCTCCAACGCCAGCCAGCGCAGCGGCAACGGCACCGACGAAGTCCAGCGCACCATTCGACCCAGGTAAGCAATACATCTTCCATATCATCCATACAACCTCGTTGCTAACCCTCGATTACAGAATGGACTTGCACGAAGACACTGCCAACAACACCGTAACCACCACCTTCGAGCTCCCGGGCATAAAGAAGGAGGACGTGCAGATCGACGTGCACAACGGCCGTCTGAACATCTCCGCAGAGAGCAAAATCTCTGAAGAGAAGGAACAAGACGGATATGCCATCCGCGAGCGCAGGTTCGGGAGAATCTCGCGTACGATTCAGTTGCCTCCGGGCGTCAAGGTGGGTTTTTTTTTTCCAAGGAGCAGAAACAACAGAATCTGATATAACCTTACAGGAAAGTGAAGTCAAAGCGGCGATGGAAAATGGTGTATTGACTGTTACCTTCCCGCGCTCGACGCGTGAGGAGTCACCGAAGAAAATTACTGTGGCTTGAATGCCCAGACGGATGATGTGGATGTATCACTAGTATCTCTTTGTAGCTATATTCAAGAACACATTTCTTTCGTCTCTCTCAGACCAGCAGCGTGAAAGAATCTTGAATAAGGCTTCCTTACATGGCTGTAACTTCGTTCTTCACGATCTTTTGGGCAGTTTTGGTATTATTCGAAATCAAGTACACCTCTAGATACCAGCGATGGCTTCCGAATTGTACATACATACAACAAGGTGCGTGGTCGGAGAACGAAGGAAAGCGGCGGCAATAAATAGCACGTACAGTAACAGCATGGTCTACATGAAATCATCGTTGCCGAAATCATCCAAAGCCTCGTCGTAAAGACTTGTATCGACCCTGAAAGGATATGAATTTGGGGTGCTGCAGCAAAAAAGGAGGGTTGGGATTGTCACGTACTTGCTCGACGATTTGGCAGCCCCAGCGATGGGTTTCCCAAGAGCCTTTGGCTTCTTCTTACCACTAGCCTTATCCCGCTGCTCCTTTTGCTTCTCATTCGCAAGTGTCGTCAGCCCGCTAGCGACTTTGCGCACTTCGACGTCCTTGAGAGGCATCGCCAGCTCCCGCGCAAGATGCTCAACGAAAGTAGCGTATAAGGGTTTGTTTTCGTGTCGCTTGATGACGACTTCTATTATCTGATTTGAGAGTTTGACAAAGTCCTCTTTTGTGCGCGGTTGGAAGGAGATTAGAGAGTCGAGATCTGTGGATGATGTGCCTGCGATACAATGCTCAGAAAATGTGTTTATATGCACGCGGAAAGCACGACGTACCTCCCAGAGCTGCGGCTCCCAACAAATCCGCTGCGTTATTCAGATCCGCATTCAACTCCCGTTCCTTATCCCTCCGAGCCTTTTCCCGAGGATCGAGCACATCGTCCGAATCATACGCATCATCATCATCCTCGCCCGCCGCCCTCCGCGCAGCCTTCTCAGCCTCTTTCTGCGCCAGCTTCGCTTTCAACGTGCCCTTCTTCTTCGGCGGCTCAACATGTGTGAGCGCGGGCTTTTCCTCTTCATCAGAAGATGCTTCCCAGTCGCTCTTTTAATTCTGTCGATTAGCCCAGGCCGGCGAATTGATTTGGCGGGACGCACGGCGGGACCATCGTCTTCCTCATCCTCGCCTTCCCATTTGCCTTTCCCTGCTTTTTTAGGTGGAACTGAGGCTTTGGTTGGCGGGGCGGTAGTTTTGGCGGGCGTTTCGCTCTCGGATCCCGAGTCACGGTCCTCTGAAGTGCGCCGGAGAAGCAGAGTTCGGCTGAGATATTTTTCTCATTTCGGTTTATATCGGAGACGCACCCCAGTCAGACATTTCGATGGGTTTGTGGGTGTGATCTGGCGATTTGGATAATCAGAATCAGAAGACAGTCCACAAGTCAGAATTCCGACTGAAAGAGTTAGAGCAAAGCTAGCTTGTGTGTGCTTGCTTGTCATCAGCCTCACACTCTTGAGGTGAACCTTCATGAACTTCAGAGCCGTTTGCGGGATATCTCCGTCGACCCAACGCTGAGGCTCCGATGTTCGACGTGAACGCGCGTAACTCCAAGTCCTCTTGAAAATTAGAATTTTCGGAGCACTCAAAGTTGTGATCTCTGCTCAGTTTGCTCAGCCTGCTGCTGGAAGTTCTTGTGTAGTCATCCAGGAGCTGTCCGATTCCACCACGGGCGTGTAACGGGCGGCATTGTTCACCATCCGGTGAACTGATAATTCGGATGCCGCCCGATCCCACCTACAAAACCTCTTTCGTCTGCGAAAAACTGGGTCCAAAAATGGCAATTCTTCAACTCTTGACTCCCCTCAATCCGGAGCCGAAGGAATTTCGCCTGAGTAAGCTCTTGTCGATGCTGCCGCGGGACTCGTAAGTCGTCGGCAGGTAGGCTTGCTGGCGTATTAAAGGCAGCTCAAATAAACGGCAAAGTAGTCAAAAAATCTCTGTTTCGCTGACAATGTCTTCTAGATCTCCTGCAAATAAACAGATGGAATACGGTCAGTTCAATTTTTTTTTGGCGAATCAAATATGTGCGATGCTTACATTTCTATGAACCTCAGTGCGGTTGGGCCAGTCGGGCCTCAAAATTTCGAAGATTGTGCTTGGGTGCATGTCGTATGGCAACCCGAAATGGTTGGGCAACTGGGTCCTGGAGGAGGAGGAAGCATCGAAACACATCAAGGCTGCGTATGTTTTCGCCTTCAATCACTATCTCCCAGCCTCATCAGGCTGCTGCAGGTACGACGCCGGAATAAACGCCTTCGATACCGCCAACGTTGGTTTTTTCAATCTTGCTCTTGCATCGAGTATGTATTCACTGACGCGATGTGATCTAGGTTTACTCTAGCGGCATATCCGAAGAGATTCTCGGGCGCGCAATCAAGCAGCACAACCTCCCCCGCGATGAAATCGTCGTCATGACCAAAGTTTATTTCCCCGTCTCTCGCGATCCCACCAAACTGCTGTATCCTGGTCCCGAAGCCGAAGCTACTGGCTACGTCAATCAGTCTGGTCTGAGTCGCAAGGTCAGGCTTGCTAGCATCGCGACTATTCCTCTTGAATCTGACATTGTTGCCCAAAGCACATCTTCGACTCGGTTCAACATAGCTTGAAACGCCTCCGGTTGGACTATATCGACCTCTTGCAATGTATTCCTCTTTTGACCAATTTATTCATTCTGCTGATCTGGTGTTATAGGCCATCGCTTTGATCCCGACACCCCGATCGAGGAAACAGTATGTAGCATTTGTGCTGCCTGCACAACTCACCGTAACTAAATTCATTGGAACCAAGATGCAAGCACTCCACGATGTAGTCAAGCTCGGCTGGGTCCGCTACGTCGGGATGAGCAGTTGTTACGCCTGGCAGTGCAAGTGTTTGCTCCTCATCTCCGGATCCCAAACTGACGGTTGAATTTCAGTCAGCGCGATGCAAAGTACGCGTCGAGCATTCTCATGATCTTCAAGCGACGGTCACTCAAAATACATACAGACTATGCTATCTCTCACAATCTGACTCCATTCATCTCGATGCAGAACCACTACAATCTGGTATATCGGGAAGAGGAGCGGGAGATGTTCCCCACTTTGAAGGTAATCTCTCTTATGCCTCGTCTGACATATCGCTGTCCTTCGCGCTGAATATCAATGTATTTCCCAGCACTTCGGCGTCGGCGCGATCCCATGGTCTCCCCTCGCCCGAGGCGCACTCACCCGCCCCCTGGAGAAGATGAACGAGACTAAACGCTCGGGATCAGACGGGTTAATATAATTTAATTATCCTCATTGAAAATTTGTTAACTTCGCTATCCCGCAGAATGCTTCCTAGCGTATACCTCCAAACCGAGGGCAACAAAACGGTCATCAACCGCGTCGAGGAGATCGCGAAGAAGCGTGGGATCAGCATGGCTCAGGTTTCCATCGCTTGGGCGTTGAGCAAAGAAGGTTTGGGTGCTTTCTCTGAATTGTAATCTGGATGGTTACCATGTGACTCCTCTTCAAGGTGTCTCCGCGCCTATCATTGGCAGTACCTCGCTTGCGAACATCGAGGACGCCATCGGTATGCTCTTTGTTTAATTTTACTGGACATAAAACTGATGCTATTTTTCAGCCGCAACCAAAGTCAAGCTGACGGAGGAGGAGATCAAGTCGCTTGAGGAGCCGTACCAGCCTATGGCTGTTCTTGGGCACCACTGAAAATATGAGTGTAGCGCGCAATGAGTTCATCAGTAGATTGTCGAACTACGAGTTACGAACAATAGGCTAATGCCATCGTTTTCTTGCTTCCGTATCCGTTCAAAGCACACAACGTTCAAGTTGAACACATGTTTACATCTGTTTGCCGATAGTTCATTCTTTTAGCTGTGGCCATGAATAAGTACCGCCCGCCGAGAATTATGCTTATATTTAATTAGGAGACAGGGTAGAATATGTTGGCCCTGTTAATCAGCGTTTCCTCGTCACCGTTCGAGTAGTAAGTCAATACGAAGTGATTGGCACGCATTCAGACGCTCGAAATCTAACCAGTGAATCACGCTACGCAGCGCCTACCGCACTCGTCACTGAATACGCGCGAGAATTTCTTGACCTCTGAGCTTGTACATCAGTCAGAGGGCACCCACAGCAAAAACAGTCGTAAAAAGAGTCGAGGAATCTTTTGCAAAGAAACGCGGCATCAGCATGGTTCATTTGGCGCTAAGAAAAGAATGTCCGTATTCATAGCCCGTGAACGCGTTTCCCTTCTCCTTAAGGCGTCTCGACTCCTATAATTGACACCAGGTATCTATTCAGCTACTCGCGTGAGTCGCAAGGAACCAGTGGTCCGACTCCCTTACGCTCTCGTCCTTTGAAATTTAAATGTTATGATTGAAGTCTTTGCTTATAAAATTATTCAAGTACTAAAACCTAGATTCGTTGCGTACCAGCTGGACGAAATGCCTCAACCTTCTCATCATCTCAGAAATTGAACACATGTTTGTCCCTGTTTGCCATTGGTTCAATTTCGATGTGGTGTAGTCAACCCACGGCCTGCCTCGTCCATCTTCGCCGAGCAGATAAGGTGCAGGAACTACTTTCGGTGCTGCCGTCTTGAATGACTCGACAGCTTTCTTAATGACTCGTGAGTCTCAAGTTGGCACTCGATCGAGGGGGGGGAATTTAGACCTCACAGCCTTTTCGTTGACGCTCTATAGAATATTATTATGTATGATGGGATCTCTCTCTATTCATGCAAACGAAAAGGCTTTGAGGACATCAAATACGTTAGCACTATGAATTATACACAAACAGGCTGAACGAATGACTACGAATTACTGAGACTCGGACAGGAAGATAAAAAATCTCTCAGACTGATCTGGACCACGAGCGTGAGCTCCAATGCCACCCCGAGGGAGCCACGAGGATTACAGACGACAAACGCTATGATCGAACAACAGCGCTGAGAAGTGGGGTGCCTTCGAATGTACTATTCGCAACCTCGCTCGTAGGTTGGGACCGGCAAATGTGGTGGAAGGCTGAAGGGAAGAGCTGAAAGTTCGGAGACCAGCAAGCACGATCAGAAACGAGGCGAGTAAAGTATAAAGGTACCACAATGCTCAACGTCAGGTCTCGAGCCTTCGATTTGCGCTCTCCTGGAGTCCTCCTTCATCACTCAACAAGCGGTAAGTTAAATGGGTTGGTTCCTGACAATCCATTCATTGAATGACATCGGTAGATGGCCGCCGTATACGTCAATGGCTTTGTCAACAACGACGAACAAGTTCCAGTAGCTCAAGGGAATGATTTTTCCATCCCTGCCAGATTAACGTTGGTCTTCGTATTGCAGTCGAGACTAGATTATTTACCCCAGACACAGGAACCCTACTCGACATGATGACATACCGGTAGGGTTGTTTTGCGTTCAAAGACATACGAAGCTGATATATTGGCGTCAGAACAACAGATCAGACGAGCAAGCCCGATCGCCAGTCATGTAACGTAGCTTGAATCTTGCGTTGATCATTCGCTTGACCCGATTTCTCAGAGTTGTAATGGGTCCTACGGGAGCCGGCAAAACCACGGTAGGCAGATCACCTACAAGTTTGCCATGTGATCTCTTTGATAAATCTTGTGCAGTTCATCAATCTCGCCAGCGGAGCGAATTTACTCGTCGGGATGGATCTCGAATCTTGCACCAGCACGGTAAAAGTGGCGCCTCAATTTTGGCTGGACGGCCGTTTGGTGACCCTCATCGACACCCCGGGGTTCGACGATACAAACAGAAGCGATGCAGATATTTTGAACGAGATATCAGTCTTCTTGGCAACATCGTGCGTTGAGTCCCGTTGGTGGTTCCGAGTCAGTATTAGACCGACTTTTGGGCAGGTATAAGCATGGCATGACGCTGGCAGGAATCATCTATATGCACCGCATTTCCGACGGCCGCATGGGAGGCATAGCAAGGAGACATTTCAGGATGTTCAGGAAGCTTTGCGGGGGAGACACCCTGAAGAACGTCGTCATTGTCACTAGCATGTGGGGTCAAGTTGATCGCAAGATTGGAGAGGCTCGAGAGGAGCAATTGGCGACCGATGATAGATTCTTCAAGCCCGCTCTTGATCAAGGTGCTAGATTAGTGCGCCACGATCAGACTACCGAATCTGCACATGCAATCCTCCATTCGTTATTGGGGAATCGACCTCAGGCACTCCAGATCCAACGCGAGCTAGTCGATGAGAAGAAAGATATTTCGCAGACTGCAGCGGGAGAGGAGCTGAATCGTGAAATAGCCAAGCAGGTCAAGCGGCACGCAGAAGAATTGACGAAGCTGGGGCAGGAAATGAAAGGTGTGTGACTTGGTTCTGTCAGTTGAAATTCGGCCTTGATACAGACTGGGATGTCTAGACGCGATTCGTGAGAAAGATGAGCAATGGAAGGCCGAATTGCGGTTTGAGACCTCGAGATATCAGGCAGAGATATCAGAGCTACAAGACCAATCCAAGCAATTGGTGTCAGATTACGCCCAGTGGCAAGCAGCCATGGAGAGAAAGATAGCTGAGCAGGCGCGGCGAGAGAAGTTGAATGCTGAGGCAGTGGAGAAAGACTACCAGGACCTGGTGAAGGAGGTCGAAGCCCGTTTTCGCAGGGCCGCTGAGGCGGGAAAGCAGGAAATGGACGCCAATGTTACAAGACTACAGAGAGAGTGGCAAGAGGAAAGAGACGCCTTAAGAAGGCAGATTTTGAACCCGTCGGTCTCCGACCGGGGTCCCTTTGGAACCCTAGCGGGGATGGTGGACCTGCTTGCCGCTGTTCATCGGTTGAAGCAGTTGGTTGAAGAATGAGAGAAGGGTGATTCGTCTTTGTCTTAGCGACCTCGTTCATGTATTCCTTCTGTGACCACTGGTAGTTCTGTATAGCTTCAATTGTCATCCCGAGTTGCTTGGTTGTTCGTGAGAGGTTGTCGGGAGATATCGATGGGACTGTCTACTATCCCTCCCAAACCTGTTACCCAAAGTAAGACAAAGTTTGGGATTTATGCAGCTAGAGCCGTGTATTCGTACGTGTGTCTGCGACGGTGGAGGGGGCCTTGTCATGACTGTTCAATGAAGAGTCGGACCTGTCGGGCGACGACGCCATCTCGGCCGAAAGATAAACTGACTATCTTATCATTTGCGATCAGCTCGCCTTCCACCTCATTCATTCACTTTCACCGTTTCTAGTCTCTCCTTCCTCCATGTCGCGTCTCCCACTCTTCTTGGCTCTCCTGGCAACTCTCGCTACTATAACTTATGCCTTAGAAACAAAGCCGGACGGTACAACCGGAGGAGGATTCATGCCTGGTCCTGACGCACCCATTTTCGTACGCCGCCCACGTCAAACGCACCCATCTGCTTCTCACAAACGTACTGTCTCTGCTCTACAGGAATCAGAAATCCAAGAATGTCTCCCCGTCTGGCGTCTCGGCCTGCTGAAATCCACGTTGGAAGCGGAGCAATCGCCTTTTATGCGCAAAGTCTTCGCCTGGCTCTTCCCCTTCGGTCCCGCGTGGAACTCTATCCTGGGTACATTCTACATCTCCTCGTAAGTGCTGTTGGTCTGTTTGTTCGCATTGCTAAATATACTCTTTCGTGTCGCGTGCCACCCTTCTTTTGATTGCTAGCGTCCCCAACTTCATACTCGCTTTCATCCCAGCAAAAATCAATGCTAATACGCTCAACACCATGACCGCCTTCGCGACGGGCGGGTTGCTCTCTGATGTCTTCCTCCATCTCGTCCCCCACTCCTTCATGGGCGAGCACCAAGCCGAGTCTGGCGTCCACCTGGTAGTGGTGGAGGAGAAGCGGAATATTCTCATCGGGTGCGTGCCGGAAAGTTTGATTCGAAATATTGGCATACCATTTTGTGCTCAGCCTGGGGATCTTCGTCGGGTTTGCGGCGTTTTTCATGATGGAGAAGACGTTGAGGGTGCTCGGAGGCGACGAGGAAGGCGGTGGACACTCGCACTCTCATTCGCATTCCAACGAGGCGACGACTGGAGAAGCGTCTGGTGCGGAGGTCACCAAACCCTCGCAGGACGGTTTACGGGAGCGCAAATCTGAGAAGAAATCCGAGAAAGAGAACACGAAATCCGCCACTGGCCCATCAAAGATGTCGGCGTACCTAAATCTGTTTGGAGACTTTGTTCACAACATGTCGGTTTAGCCTTTCCGTGTGTGTTCTTGTCCCTGATGCTTTTGGTGATTCCTAGCACGGACGGCCTTGCGTGGGTCGTTTTCTGTTCTGGGTGGAAACGTTTGTGGATTGACTGTGGGTGTCGGCCAGAATGGCTGCGTCCTTCTACGCGTCGCCTTTAATCGGAGCAACAACGACCCTCGCTTGTTTCGCGCACGAGATCCCACATGAAATTGCCGATTACTCGATCCTTATTCGGAGCGGGTTCACAAAGAAGCAGGCGATGCAGTCGCAATTTCTGACCGCCGTCGGGGCCTTTGTAGGTGTTCTAGTCTCCTTGGTCTCGTTTTCCCGAGTGGAAGTTTTTCTTTTATTTCTCTCTTGCACGTTCGAAGTATGCTTGCTTGCTGACGCATGGCCCTTATCGTGGTTGTTGGCGACCTGCAGGTCGGGTGAGCACATCGATTCTGATCTGCGAGGCGAGGTGATGATGGTTCGTAGGACGTTCATTGGGATAGCGGTGCATACAGCTACCGCCAGCGAGGGTGCGGGCCGAGAGTCCGTTGACCTTGCTGCAGGGGTGCGACAGGATGCGAATGGTATTCTTGGAACCACGGTGCAGCTATCTGATTTGGTGGGTGGGATTGCCTGTGAGAGTGTTTTGCTTGGTTGGCCTGATTTGGATACTAGGTGATTCCGTTTGTCGCTGGGGGATTCTTATACATCGGAGCTGTTGCGGTGCTGCCTACGTGAGTGAGAGAGGGGGATTGTGCTGCGGGTACTGATGTGGTCTTCAGATTACTCGCTGAAAGCAAGAGTGGTGCGCAAGCTCTGAGAGAGGTGAGATCTTGCTTAGTACTATTGCTGAATCTGGAACTGATGCTTGGCACAGTTTGTTGCAATGGGGGTAGGTGTAGGGTGCATGTTCCTGGTCGCGTGAGTGTCCCGAGCTCTTCTTTGTTGAGACAGATTACCGACAAGCGTGTAGGTGGAACGAGTAGAGTAGAATAAAGTAGAGTAATAATCGGTTATAAACGGCGTAACTTATTGAATGTCACGCAAATGTGTGACACGAGTGACACGCACGTTCATGGAACAGGAGAAAAAAGTGGTTGCTGAGACTTGGACGCCAACCACCACGGCTGCTGCCTGGCCGCTGCCCGTGTAAGTTGTCCCGGCCCATTCTTTCTGGTATTTATACCCTTGGCCTTTTTACCAGTCTCCGCCATCTCCCTTCGGAGTCCCTGCGCCACTGCACCCCATAACTCTGGATCTTACGGGCGTCAATTGCGCCGTCACAAGTCCACATAGCCCATGCAGGCTTCCTGAATACACCCCTACCCTCCGTGTCTTTTTACCCACAAAAAATGGGAACAAAAGGCAGATCCAGTCCCCGAATTGTTTGCTGCGCAATCCCCATCGCAAGGGCAGCAGGAAAGGTCCTCCTGATCACAAGTCGTAAACGCCCCGACAACTGGGTTTGTGAGTAGGCCTTCTTGTCGCGTCCATTCGCGTCTCATCTCCTCCATACAGTGCCCAAAGGCGGCTGGGAGGCGTCCGACGTGCGGTTAGAGGCTGCTGCTTCGCGCGAAGCCTTGGAAGAAGGTCCTACCTTTGTCCCTCTACCGCTTCTCTCCTCCTGATCCATCCTCTCCGCGTTTCTTCTCCTCTGCCTCAAACAGCGGGCGTGCGTGGCACAATTACCCGTTACGTCACCACCCAGCAATCCCCGTCCACGACATATCACTTTTACGAGCTCGACGTCGTCAGTCTCGACCAGGACTGGCTCGAGAGCAACGAGCGAAGGAGAGAATGGGTCGATTACGCAGAGGCCGTTCGACGTCTAGAATGGAAGGCTGAGCTCGCTGCCGGTTTCCGAATGTGTTCCTTGGCTCCGTCGCGCTAGTCGCGCGATCATTGATCCCGACCAACGACCAATTTGCGCCGCGCCCACAACCACATGCTCCTCGCTTCATCCGGACTCCCGCCGCCGCCCCGCTTTTCATGTGCTTTCCGATAAATCTACAATTTCAAGGCAATATATTTAGAGCCGCTCCGGCACACGACTACGTACCCCCTCCGACTACTTTACAATTCTCTTTTAACCATACCCCCACACACAAACAATCATCACACATCACACACACACCGCATTCATCCCATCCGCATCCGCCTTTCACCTCATGCACCAGAACCAGAAACCTTGCTACTATGCCGCATTCGATTCGAGCGCCGAGCCCCGTCTGACTCGTAGAAATTATCTCCGTTACAGCTCACATGGCCCGCTGACGCCGCACAATCGCGCTGTTGCCGCAGCTTGCTTAAACTCAAATACGTACAGTACTTTTGACTCTGGTGTCCGTTTGTCCCCAAAAAACGAGTATCCTATTCTATGAACTCTAGATGTAGTTTTTCATATATAAATACTAGCAGCCCCCATCCTAGTTGACACAATTTAGCCTACGTTAACCGTGAATAAAATGACGCTGAAAATTTTTCAATTATACCCTGTTCGTTCGTTCGATTGACGTACCAATGCATGTTCGGTGGATTGTGAGCAGGCACACGAGAAGAATGGATGTCATGCTGTAAGAAAAAGAATCTCCGAAGCGTTTCATTTAACGTAGGCTTCGCTTAGGCCGCAAGGTCGGAATTTGCGCTTGAGACCCACAAACGTTTGCGAAAACAGACATATACCGGGGGCCGTCCAGAAAATATGCATGACGACGGCGGTTGCTGGCAATCGGTTTGTTTTTGTATCGAATGCGTTCTGAACTTCCCTCCTCCTCATCGATGGTCGTGCTTGCCCGGAAGAGTCTCCATGCTTGAGTTGGCGGAAAGAAACCGGTTACTGACTCGTGGTGGAAGAGTCAGGCAGAGACAGGCATGCGGTGAGGGAGATCTCCGCGTCTTTGGTTTAGGTTTAGAGAATTTGCCGGCGTAAATTCTGCGAGGGAATCGGTGGTGGCGTTCGTTTGGTTTGAAAGGCTGAATATATTCATTGAAGACACGCCCATATGGTCGACGGTGTAGCAGGAGCAGCAGATAGCTGTACCGGCCACTGAATGACACCTCCATTTTCCGCTCTAGTCGCGCGCTCGCAGCCGGGCTGGTGGCGCCGGTCACAAGAAACCTAAAGGAATTGGCGGGGGTTTTGCGTTCTTGTTTTTCTGGGGTTTCTGACGATCGTTTGGGCCGCAGTTGAGGTGGGTGAGCAGGGAAGTGGGCTTGCTAGATAACGGACACGGAGAGAACCGTCTAAGAGACGAGTACGGCTGCCAGTGCCACGCATGTTCGCACCATACATCATACCCGGACTTGATCCCTGCCGCAGCCTCCTCGCTTTCGCTGCAACCCCAGCCCTCCGCAACCCGGGCGTTTAAGTCCGCTAACCACCTCGCAAGTTTGCGGCCGACGTTCCAGGGCCACGAGGTTGCCCTGTGTCAAGGTAGAAGGGATTCCTTCCCGCGAGTGACTGTGGGCGCTTATGAGGGTTATGTATTCAATTCGTGATGCGTAGTAAGGCAGACGCATGTGGGTGGATTGCATCTCGTTCTCGTTATTCGCTGGCATGTTCCGGTTCCGACTGACCTGCTGCTGCTGTAAGTAAAGAAAATTCCTGACGGGGGCCGGGCTGGTGGGATAATAAATCTTTTAATTTTCTTACCCTCGAAATATTAGGAGACCGCGTTTCGTGGCTTTCACAAGGCAGATAGATATAATTTATCACTGACCGATGACCCTTGGGAACGCACCGGCTGCCCGAGTTTTCCGTTTTATCGTGCTAGAGATTAGGTTTCTACGGCGTGAGATTGCAGTTCAGAGAAGTGGGTGAACTTGTAATGCCGTATGTACGCCGGATCTTGTTTCAATTAGCAGCTATCGCCACACCGATAAATTCCAGACAACGAATTCATAGGCTCCGAATACATTTTCTTCCCGCTGCCCTCGAATGTGAGAGAAGGGCAAATTCTTTTGGGGCCCATCGGCCGCACTGAGTAACTTTTCATCATCATAAGATATCCCTACTCCGGACAATCCCGGCCCAGCTTCGGAGAATGTAAGATGAAAATAACTTTACTTCTTCGACTGAGGAATCGATTGTGGCCGACGTGCTTAGAAGGGTGTCGAGGAACGAGTGGGCTGTCTTGGGGGAATTGAGCTGGTGCAGTTCTGTGAAAGGGGGCGATTAGTTATAAGGTTTAGAGCAGAAATAAAGCGGCAGCTGTACCTGCGGCGCTGTATATTCCCATTAGTGCAGCGCGTTTGGTGTACCAATTTAACTGGGACGGTAAATAAGAGACATCGTAGTGAATGAATACCTACTCTGTTGGAAGGGTCTCCAGAGATGTAGCATGCCTGGTCAGCAACGCGCGCGGCGTGTTTGAGCGCGGGGACAGAGTCTATTGGCGGTAAACCTGACTCGGGAGCAGCTAACAGCGCAAATGCCTTGAAAAGAAAAATCATTCTCAACGCGAAAAACACGTAGGTCAATTGAAAAATACCTCTGGCAAGTGCTCTAGCACCGGCTCGTTATACGCCAGCCGCGCATGAAGAGCTTCCTTCACGGACGCGCTTGTAGTACTACCTTGCATACTTTCGATGCCACCTTCGAGCCACGCGTTGAAGAGAGTCTTGCGCGCGACATTTCCGTGCCCAAAGAGCGCCGAGACGGCAGCGTCTGACAGAGGCTCTGGGTGAGGCGTTGGTAGATGGAGAACCGAACGCGAAAGAGCGACGCGGGTGAAACCGTGCTAACAAATTTTGTGGCTCGGTGATTCAGAATGTGGCCACGCATGCGGGATTTCTTACTTCAGATATCAGGGGGAGGGCTAGTTTCAATAAACGAGCGCTGGAAGGGGCGGCCATGTTGTTCAAGACGTGAATTGAGCAGATGATGAACGTAAAGCAGCCGGCGAATGCTTGAGTTGCCGATGATTTTACAGATCAAATTCGAACTTTTGTTTGAACTCAGATGACAACTCATTCAACACCGACACGACGGGTATAGGCGCGTTTTATTGGGGCATACAAGAGTCGTGCGCAACAACCGGGCAAAGGAAAAACAGTATAGTACAATTCGCCCAAGGTTTAGAGACCAAAGAGTCCGTCTAAAGCTCTTCCCAGGTTGCTGAAAAACCCTCCGCCGCTGGATGACGAGTTTTTGTACAACTGCTGCGTGTGCTCATACTTCTGCTGCAGCTCGGAGAACTGGCGATTCATCTCGCTCTTGTCCGCTTGAGAGCTATTGCGCCAATGATCCTCAAGCTCCTTCATCCTATTTTGATACTCCCTGTCGGCCTTCTCGACAGCCCGCTTTGCCTCCTCCGCCTGATCAGTCATTCTCTTCTGCAGCTCCGCTTGCTGCTTGGCGTAGTCCGACACCAATCTTTTGGAATCGTTCTCAACGCGAGCCATCTCCGCTTGGAGCTTCTTTGTTTCAGCAAGGAGCTCTTTCTTCGCCTGCTCGTCCTTCTCCCGGATCGCATCTATCTGGTATTGAAAGGCCTGAAACCACTGATAACGAAGGGCTACATACCCCGCATCTCTTGCTGCAAAGTGGCGAGTTCCTCTCTGTGTCGTTTCATCTGCTCTGCAAATGCGCGATTGAGCTCTTCTCCCGCTGCAGTCTGCGAAATATCCTTCTTCTGGTCAACAAGTTCGCGCTGGATACGGAGGGACAGCGGTTGGTTCCCGAAGATGTAGTGCAGGATGGCCTGTGCAGACTCGGTAGTGTTATCGTGACGCAGAAGCTTCGCGCCCTGGTCAAGAACAGGCTTGAAGAATCTATCATCGCTCGCCAACTCTGCCTCTCGTGCCTCCCCTACTTCGCGGCTCACTTCGCCCCACATGTTGGTAACAATTACTACGTTTTTCAGGGTGCTCTCTCCGCACAGCTGTCTGAACATCCGAAAGTTGCGCGTCGATATGCCTCCCATGCGAACGTCGGAGATGCGGTGAATATAAATGACTCCTGCTAGCTTTTTCCCGTTCTGATAACTGGATGAAGGGAGGAAATCAAGATGGTGCTTTTGCATATCCAGTCAACGGAACCCACGTCGTGGCCAAAAAAGCTGCTATCTGCTTCAAAATATCTGCATCGCTTCTATTTGTGTCGTCGAATCCCGGGGTGTCGATGAGCGTGACCGCGCGGCCGTCCAGCAAGAACGGAGGTTCTACTTGAACAACACTGGTGCACGATACGAGATTCCTTCCGACTCGCAAGTTTGAGCCGCTCACGAGGTTGATGAACTGGGGTCAATCTTCGTCAGAGGGGCGAATGAACCGGGAATAACGTTGAACTGATAATTACTGATGTCTTCCCCACCCCAGTGGGTCCCATTACCCTGTTTCACAATGAATAATGCCTTGATCAGAGCGCAATGGTGCCTCACGCGATTGCCACTTCATCGCCTTGCGGGGAATTCTTTTCGAAAGCTCACATTATTTTCTGACCAAGTGAATAGACATGGTACGTTTCCTACCTTGTCGATATTGACAATCCCACCAATCGCATGGGCTAGATTGCTCAAGCGTTCTACTGCCATTGGACTAGGCGTTCGACGTCAGGAAAGTCACTAATATGTTCGTGATTATCGCCTAAACCAAACGCACCACTGAGTTACGGTGTGGGGTTGCTAGCAGTAGTGGAACTGAGAGAAAGCTTCGCAAGTGGTATTTATACGCCGTTGCTCCACTGCCAGGCATTATCCTCGTTTTCGATCACTGCCTCCTTGTGTTGTTATTCTTGCTTGGATATGCCAGTGAGCACCTATTCTCGTCGCCCTTCTCTCGTTTTCACGTTTTCTACAGCTCTCAAGAATGGAAACGAAGGGACGACTAAACCCCATTTTTTGCAAGTTTGCCGATCGACACCCCCAACTTTCCTCGACTCGGGTTTGCCAAATTGTGAAGGGGGATTCACCTTGTCTGGCCACTGTATTTAGATATCATTGGGACCTTTCACGGCCATTGTACTTTTTCCGTTCTTATCTTGGTCGAGACCAGCGGACCCGGGCGGACTCAGAATGGTAATTATCTTTTTGACCATGTCTAGATATTAACTACCGGGTTAGCGCGCGATTGTCTATTCCAAGCCTAATCAGTAAACTGGTAGACTCAAACTCAGTTCCCATGTGGTTTTCAAGCTGTTCTTTCACACTGCCGCCTGCGAAGCTGTGAGGTCTAAACGTGAAACGTCGTTCCGATCCAAGTCGTTCATATTGAGAGCAGAAAACTATAATTGTTCTCAGACGCATGAACAATCCAGACGCTGTGAACAATTGTCGATATCAGTTCCGACTCTACAACAAAGTTGAACTACTGGCAAACAAAGATAAATATGAGTTCAAGTTCATTTGGAATTTGGCAGCTGACGCCTATCGAGGCTGTTCAAACGATGAATGAGGAAATCTTAGAATATAAAATTAGAAAAAAATGGCGGCTTAACCCTGTTTATTCCTCGACCGTCAATAGGATTCATTTTCTACGCCTTCGTCGGTTGATGCTCGAGCGCTTGAAGGAAGAACAAGATACAGACAGCTTAGGTTACAAAATCTTTGAGAGCTCATTAAAATACGCTACCTTACACATGATTGCATCAGCCACAAACCGCCGAACCTAACCGTATCTCCTCTGTTTTCTTTGCCGGATCGGAAGGCATTGTCACCGTCAGCGAAGTAGAATTTGCTCTATTTTGTCATTGAATCGAGCTGCCTTTATAATACGTATATAAGCGTGCGTTCGACGACTTACGAGTCCCGCGGCAACATCGACAGGATCTTACTCAGGTGAAATGCCAGATTGGGGTGAGCGAAGAGTTGAAGAATTGCCATTTCTGGACGGAGACTTTCGCACACGCTCACGGTGTGGCTGTGCACACTTCCGCCGTCAACGCAAGTCGACAATGAAACGCTTCGGCGCTAAGTTGAGCGGTCAACGATGACCTTTCGCACTGCTAGGCTACTCAGACTCTTGTGCTCGATGTGCACCACCAGCTGCTTGTCTAGCATCTAACAGCATGGAGGTTTTTTTCGCCCTCCTCTTTGGAACGCATTTTCTATATCCATCTTTGAGACTCGTTACATGTCCAGCACAGCCAGACTCAGAGCCGCCCTCGGGTATCGAGCGGAATGGCGATCGAGTGGAACATTTGCCCCAACTTGTCTATCAGACCCGTATCTCGTCCATACTCTATTTACCGTGAGTCGTCTGAACCAGGCGAGGGCGTAGAGTTATAAGGCGCTCAAGACTGCTGCGGTTTGCTCAACGAACTCGTTCTCCATGTCCGAAGCGCATCACATACTTCTCTTCCCGTTCCCGGCTTATGGTGTGTCTTGGGCTCGCTCTGTGTGTTTCTCTCCACGCTCAAATTATATCTCATCCAAGGCCACATACGTCCAATATGCGCGCTCGCGGGTCGACTTGCGGCTGCGCAGGACGATGTAACAATCACAATATTCACCAGCCCGAATTGGTTGCGAGCCACGCAAAACGACATCTTTGCCCAATTCCTTGAAGGCGACAAGACACTCGAGCGTATCAGGTCGAGTTCTCTTCCTTCTCTTTCTCTGCTCATTGCTTAACTTCAAAAACGAGCAGAGTCGTCTCTCTCTTCGACTCCTCCGAAACCGAACTATTCGTGATGATCCCCCAAGCAATCCAACACTTCCCCGCCGCCTACCAAACCCTCCTCCTTGCCGCGCCCATTACATGCGCAACCACCAAACACACCTTCCCCGCCGTCCCCCCACCATCTGCAGTGATCCTCGACGTCTTCGCACTCGCTCCGATGCAGGCGGCACGATCTCTCAGCGGCACGACGATCCCTATCTTCACGTTCATGTGTGGGCCTTCGGCTGCGCATATCAGCATGTTTGGCCCGGAGGCGATCGGCGGGCGGGCGGAGTTGTTTGGGAGGATTGAGGATGAGGCGAAGAGGGTGGGGAAACCGGCGGAGGAGGTGGCGGATGCGGTATGTTCGACTGTTTCAGTTACAAAGCAGGATTCGTCTTCTCAACTGTGATTTCTGCGTGGCACGCTTGCAGATCTGGAATCATACCGAGGGTAAAGTCATCTCCATCCCCGGCGTTCCACCAATGTACGACTATGAGCGCAATGCCCAGGTATGCTTTCCTTCCATCTCTCCAAAATTTTCGGTTTCCTATCACACACAACGACAGACCGCGCTCGAAGGTCCCGTCGGTTCGCTCCTTTTGAACGCGAACAAGTAAGTTACGTCGACCGCAATATGGCTTCTTTCCACTTTCTCTGACACACTCCAGAATGCTCCTCGAATCCGAGGGTCTACTCACCGGCACCACGCCAGTCTACGACGGAGCGAGTTACGCTGCGTTCGAGGGATTCATGCGTGACACTCTGAAGAAAGCCGTGTATGATGTCGGGCCGTTGCTTCCGCCTGCGTACGGTGCCATGAAGCCGAAGGGAGATACAGCACCATCTGGCGTCGAAGCTGGTATTGCTGAGTTTTTGGATGGTGTGAGGAACAAATATGGGGAGAGGTCTATGCTTTTTGTATGTGGTTTGTCACGGTTTCGATTGATGCATGGAGCTGATCAACTAGCGATACTGCTATAGATCTCGTTCGGAACTGTATTTTGGCCCAAGCTGGCGACGCAGGTTGAGGATTTGGTGGATGTGTTGATCGAGAAGGAGTTTCCTTTCGTGAGTTTGAATATTCTTCCTCCGAATCGCAGGGCTTCCCGCTCATGATCGACAACACAGTTCCTCTGCCACGCCTCGCCAATGGCCGTCATCCCTGAGCCGCTTCTCGGAAAAATTAAAGCTTCTGGGATAGGCATGACTTCGCCTTGGGCGCCTCAGCATTCTATCTTGACTCATCCGGTCCGTCGATTGGATTGCTCTTAATTTCGCTGTGCTAATGTTGTCTTGTGGCGGGTAGGTTACGGGTTGGTTTTTGACGCATGGTGGGCATGGAGGGGTTATGGAGGCTATTGCGAGTGGTGTACCGATGTAAGCCGAGTGACAGTAAGGAACCATCGCTACATGCTAATCGCGATTTCAAGGATATGCTGGCCCTTTGAAGCAGATCAACCCATCGCAGCCCAACATCTCTCGAAAAACCTCAATGTCGCGTTTCATCTCATTCAAGTGCGTACAGGCAAGGGTTTGCAGCCGATGTATGATGGGACGACGGCGAGTGGGACGCGGGAGGCGATGCAGGCGGAGCTTGGGAGTGTGTTGGATGAGTGTCGCGGGGCGGTGGGTCAGGAGAAGAGGAGAAATGTGGGGAGGGTGTGGGGGGATTTGGAGAAGGTTTGGGAGGAAGGAGAGGGGGGGACGTCGAGGAGGGCCGTGTTGAGGTTTCTTGGGGATGTGAGCAGGAAAGGATAAGTTGGGGTTGAGGTTTTCGCCATTTATATACAGGCTTTGCATCCGCAAATCTTTGCTTTATTACGCTACGTGAATTACCCCGCATCCAAGGCACCAGTCTTGATCCCACAATGCGGAGACCTGACCCGGTGCTACACCTTTGATTGGGGCGTCAAAGGTGATTTCGATGTCAGTAGGTGCGCCGAAGCTGGATGGGTGCGCGGTGGTTAGTGGGAGACTGCGACAAAATATGATCCTACAAATACCTTTTTACGGAACACATCACGGGCTCCATGCGATGTCGAATCTGTGCAGAGAGGCGGATGCCCTCATTGAGGCCGTCGGGGGGAGCGTCGGGCCATATCCAGGCGAAGTCACGTACGCGGACACTTTGGCACAGAAGCGAAGGGTCTCTGTAAGAATCATGTGAGTAAATGAAATCATGGAGCTTGACTGAGCATTCGCTTACCGCCCAGGAGCCACGAAAATCGTGTTACTCGGAATGTCTTTCTTCACGACGTACATCTTCTCGGGCATCCCGAGTATCCTGCTCTTTTCGCCGATGGTGAAGTTCCAGAGGCCGGTGTGCTCGCTGATGGTCTTTCCTGTCGAGAGCAGTCTCACTGGGCCTGGTGACGGGGCAATGTAGGATGCTGTAGAAAGGGAAACTGGGCGTGAGCGTAAGGAATCGAGGGGAGGAGTTGCACGAACATATAAAGTCCTTGAAATCCGTCCGCTTCTTCTGCCCTATGAAACAGATCCCCATGCTCTCCGCGCGCTCTAGGACGCTGGATGGCATTTGGTCGTCCGCTTCGGCGAGTTTCCGCACCTCTGGCTTGGTGAGGCCTCCTATTGGGAACAGCGCTCGTGCTAGTCCGGTTTGCGATATCGAGGAAAGGTAGTAGGATTGATCTTTGGCGGCGTCGACTGCACGTAATAGGCGTGGTCGCGATGAGGACCAGTCTTTTCGCGCATAATGGCCTGATGATTGGAAGAATCAGCAAGCTATGTATGATTTTCTGACCGATAGATGTATAGTACTGACCTGTAGCAAACCAGGGCGGATTTTCCGTCCCAGTGTGAGGCAGGTGCTCTAAAAGCGCGCCGAATTTGATCTCCCTGCGTGGAGAGGTAAGTAAGCAAGCACACTGCAGACAAGAGGGAAAGAAATAGAAGACCTATTGCACAACACGTCAGGATTGGGGGTGATTCCGTCCTCCCACATCCTCAGAGAAGGCTCAAAGACGCGATTCCAATATTCTTTGGACAAGTCAATCTACGAAGTCAGAAGGCTTCAGCAGAACAGTCGAATACATACATACCATTTGGCAAGGGATATCATAGGCTTTACAGACTTTCTGTACGTCGTCCCAATCCTTCTCCCATTCGCATCCTTTGTCGGAGGTGCCGTATTCGTCTCGGGTGTCCCAATTGCGCATGAAAACCGCGGAAAGGTCGAAGTCCTGTGCAGATAGGCGCATATATTGGTACCGCAATGAATGAAGCATTTAGTGGTGAATGCTACCGACCTGTGCGGCTAGAATTTTGGCGGAGACGGAGGAATCTATGCCTCCGGACATTCCGAGTACAACTATGTGAACCAGTTTTTTGATTCAATAAAAAAGACCGGTTTGCAGTGAAGATAGGGCAGACCTCGGTCTCCCTTGTGAGGAGCTTGGTGTGCATAGGTTCGGCTGAGAGAACGCTTGAGTGCGGCCCGTGCGCAAAGCATTGAGGTGAACGCAAAAGTTGGAAAGAAATTGGAATCAAAATTTGATCCGTTCATTCCGAACAAATTTCTCAAGCGTCTCCTATGCTCCCTATCAAAACAACGATGTAGGTACCTGGCGCCGTCTCTGGAGTCTCGTATCGCCCACCTTGTACCTCCACGATCCTACTTGGTGCTTGATTTATCTCTGAGATTTCTCTGGGACTTGGGGCTACTTGATCATGACGACCTGCGCCAAACCTGCGCTCCCCAAACTTGCTGAACACGGAGTCTCAGTGAACACTTGACCAACGGGCACCGCAATACCCAAGCTTCTCCCGAAAACAGGAAGCGAATAATCTCTCCCTACTTACCTCGTTCAAGAAACACCATCTGTGAAACGGCCACGCTTGGATTATTTTCGAAACCCAAAGCTCTCTAGTCGCGCTTGATTTTTCCTCCTCCTGCTGCGGTCTCTGCCGCTTTGAAAGCAGGTCAGGATGGCGCATCTTGCTGCCAGCGCTGGCGAATAACGACAAAAGCGGAAGAACGGTCTAACGTTCACCATGAAACAATGGCAGACGCAGTAAACTTGGGATTATGGTGCCCGAATCCAAGCGTAGCTTTGACTGTAGCCCTCAATTTGGTCGTTCGCACGGACGCCGGTGGCACGTTGTGGTCAGCCGTCACAGGGGACCGGAAATCTGAAGAATCAACGACAATGCTTTGCTTTGGCATACAATCCCCCTCGTGGAGCAATGAATGGCTGTATATCGCCCTGAAGGCAACGCCCGGGAGCCTTGGATGACGGGCACATTCTCCGTCTTTGCAAGCTGGACTTCCCAGAGCAACTCGAAGTATCGCTCCAAGACTCATTATTCCTTCCCATCTGTCCATCGCTGACCCAGGATGATCCGGGCGGGCCATACGACGAAGCGTCTTCGGAGAATGCTTGACACCGCTTTGAAGCGGCCTCTGTGCTTTGGTCATTGTTTGCCTCATCCGGAAATGTCAGTGTGGACAATCCCGTGCCACTCTCCGCCCTTGGTATAAAAACTGTGCCATTCGCTTGTCAACTGTCCCAAAACCACTTTACCCCCACTTTCATTGACTCCAATCGCCGGGTTTATCCCAACATTCTACTTTCTTTAAAAACTTTTCAAACCTTTTCAAATCATCACTCAACAACATGTTCGGTGCGTCGCTGCCACTCTCGATATTGCATGCCCCGCTGATGATGTCCCAGCCAACTTCAAAGACGTTATCACTGGTGAACGCGGCCGCCGCCGCAAGGAGGCGGTCCGCAGGCAACAGAAGATGCACGAGCAGCACATCGCATTCGAACAATACGAAGACTTCATGGAGCGACGGAGGGCTCGCATGTCCAAACCCACATTCGTTCCGGTCAACCCTCAAGCCTGGCCCTCCCGGTTCCATCACAGCTGCGACTTCGAGTTCTGCGGCTATCCCAACAAGCCCCAGACACGCCCTGGTTCCTATCGATGCAGCAGCAAGGGCTGCCTGGGGAACTACGAGGTCACTCCCGAGCAGGCGGCGTCCAATGCTCTTTATCTCGAGTTCGAAGACCGCAAGATGCTACACAGGGAGCGAATGCGGGAGGTCGGTGTGGCAGACAAATCCCTGCTGAGGAGCAGTGGCAGGTCTGCGATGGACTCCCGCCGGCGCCTCCAGTCGCCTAGTCTCTCGAGCGTTGCCACCGCGCCGACCCTGGTCCATTTCCCCTCTGTCTGCGACCGCGACCCGCCCCCATTTAAGCCGAATCCTCTGCATCCCAATGCCACTTCGACAAAGCGACCGCTTCGACCGTCACTCCCCCTCACGTGCCCTCCTCCTGATTCCACATGGTGCGTCTCATTGCCCTCTCCTCGCATTCCTTCGTTGATCACCTTCATTTCGTTTAGGATCTAAGAATAAAGAAATCGCCATCAAACTCAAGTGTACAAGTGCAACGAGTGTAACACCTTTCGTCGGTTGTACAATACAAGTGTAGAATCTTATCGAGTATCACATGCGTTTCCAGTCCAGCTCCAGCCCGTCAGTCTGCGCCATCAAGCGAGCCAACGCTCGAACCTCAAGGCTTCCTTGTGTTTCCATCAAGACTGCAAGAGCTCAAACTGCGCCTTCAGCTTCGCCCTCTTCAGCCCTCAACATGCTTGCACTCGTCAACCCCCACAACAACTTCATCTCGACCGCCGCCGTCTCCTACAAACCGTTTTATCGGTCTCGTCAAACAGCTACTCCATTGCCACCCGTTAATTTCGAAGCTGCCACGGCGAATGTACACAATGGAGCGACCGCCGACATCTATTCAAGTAAGGAGTTGGTGAACGACGACACAGATTCGTCGTCCAGAGGGTTGGTATAGCTTCCAAGTAAATTAACATTCTATTCACTGCGCTACAGCAGCGCCCCGCGCTTAAATCGCATGGTAGGTGTCTCCAATATCTGCAGTCGTGGCAACGTCGACAGACTGCTGTAGAAAGATTCTCGTCATGGTTCTCCGCACGAAGATGACCTGGTAATAGCGTGCGTGTATTCTTTTCCCAGAACAAAGAGAGCGGCTCGTTAATCGCTCCGCAGGGTAATGGGCCTCCCAGGTTCAGGAAAAACGACGGTGCGAGGAGCAGCACATATTCACTGACCAGCAGCTAATCTTGCTTCGTAGTTCATCAACCTCATCACGGGTGGTACCGACCTCCCAAGTCCCCCGTATTCCACAAGCGCCGTACAAGCGGCATCGCCCTTTGAGCTGAACGATCGGTGGATCACTCTTATCGACACCCCTGGTCTCGAGGACACCGCGACGTTAACGCAGATCGCGTCCTCCTTGACTACCTAGTCTGCCTTCATTCGTCCGAAATGCTCTCCAGCTGACATGCTTGCCACTTAGCTACACCAAAGGAAAGAAGCTCGCTGGCGTCATATATATGCATCGCATCACCGATATCAGGACGAGTGGCCTGTGCATGCGCAATTTGAAGATGTTCAGACAATTGTGCGGAGAGCAGGCCTTGAGAAATGTAGTCATTGTCACGACGATGTGGGGAGACGTCGCGCGCGAGGTCGGAGAAGCGCGAGAAAAGCAGCTCGCCAGTGACGAACACTTTTTCAAGCCCTTTCTGGACAAAGGTGCTCGTATGCTGCGCCATAACAATGGCCTCACCTCCGCACATGCAATTCTATATCACTTGACGAGAAATAGGCCCAGGGCGTTGCGGATTCAGCGAGAATTGGTCGACGAGGGAAAGGATATCATGCAAACCGCCGCTGGGGCTGAGCTGAATCCTGAATATGCGGAACAGGCGATTCGGCACCGAGAGGAAATCGCGAGAGTTCAGGAAGAAATGAGAAGTAGAGTCGCACATTTTTGCCCAATGCTCGGTCGTGCTGAAGGCTTGACAGTGGTCGTTCATGAGAAGGAGGAATCCAAGAGCAAGCTGCTGGCTGCGTCGTCAAATGTCCAGATGCAGATCAACCGAGTGGAAGACTTGAATCACGAGCTAGGGAAACAAAGAAAGGTATTCGAAAACGAGATCACGACGTTGAAAGCGGAGATGAAAGGTACATTCCTTTATAGAAAAACGCGAGATGAAGTATTCACCGTTACCCACTATGTAGAGGGAACAGTTCGGGAAAGCGAGCATGCAAGCGAAGTCGAGCAACTGAACCGCGAGATGGTAGAAGAGAGGAAGAGGCATGCGGAGGAGATAGAGACATCGCGGCAAGAAACAATGGGTGCGTCGTGGGAGGAAGCTTTCCTCATTGAGTTCTCGATGACGAAGTCGTCCAGTCTTGAATCTAGAAAAGGAACAGTTAAACACCGAGTTGCGGGAGCTAGGTCTTTTGGTAGAAGAATTTCGCCGGCAAAGCTCTGAGCAGAGTGATCGGCACCGGGAGGAATCAACAAGATCCCAGGAGATATTGGAAGGTGTGTGGCGAGTGGAACTTTACCTGCATATCTGATTTTGTTTTGCAGGTGCTATCCGTGAAGCGAACACGCGGACTGAAGAGGAGCTGTCAGCGCAAGCCGCCAAGTATGAGGTACAGATGCAGGATGAACATCGGAGATTGGTTGTGGAGTACGCAAAGCAGCGGGCTGAATTGGAAGAAAGAATGGCTGTACAGGCCGAGAAAGCGCGTCTAGACGCTCAAACGGAGGCCGAACAACTGCGGTTAGAATTGCAGACGGCCAAGAGCGCCATGAAGAGCCGGATGGAGGAGCTACAAAGTCGGTACAACGGCGAGAAAGAGGAGTTCCTTCGTCGTATTTCTGAGCTTCAGCTTCAAAACGAGCAACTGCGTGGTATATTAGCACTCCGCCGGCGCGTCACTGATCCTCTGGACAGCTTTCTGGATTTCTTGAACCGACACCGTTGAAGCCAGTGCGTTGCTCGCAGCTCTTGCGTTGTCTCCTGCAAATAGTTACACGATTTCGGCTACTTTGGTATGCCACTGGCAGCGATTTATCTGATACTTTCATATGTATACTTTTATACGACGATTCGGGCTGGGCATGGATCGGCGCTTCCCAACAGAGCAGACCAAGTCTTTGGCGCGCCATGGCCTGAACCTCGAGGCTCCCTTGAGTCTGAATAAAAGACCGCCATGCATAAGTAATTGAACATTCTACCCTTTTCTCCACCGCAAAGACCATGCTCGCCTCCGTCACAGCCAACAGCCATTTCTCCTCTGCTGCCGCTCATTCGTACCAACCATTCTATCTTCTGAATCCTCACGAAGACGCCTCACCGCCGTACGATAGTCTTGAAGCTGCCAAGCGCCACTATGCTTTGAGATTCAAGGCTACTAGTACGGACCCGGAAAGTGTTGATAGTCGCGACGGGGATGGTGCGTCGAAGCTGAGCCCGTACGTTCAACTGGGTAGCACAAACAACGAGGGTGTTCTCATTGAAATCCAGGAGCTCCACTCCGCGAGGTAGTTGCATGGTTTGTACATGTGTTTTCCGTGAACTAGGATATTTCCTGAGAGCATTTTAGCATGACCTTGAAGACGATTCAGATGTGGCGATCGCGTATTGTGTTCCCCGGTTCCTCCACAGGTGAAGCGGCTGATCGACATTTGCAGAGTCATGGGTGCTACAGGATCCGGAAAGACGACGGTAAGCCAAAACTGCTATGTAGCATGCCATGTGTCGTCGTCCTGACTTTTTTGTTGGATCAGTTTATCAATCTGCTGAGCGGTTCCAATCTGGAAGTTGGGTCAGGTCTGCAGTCCTGTACGAGCACCGTCGAAGTAGCGTCGCCTTTTCAACTGGATGGTCGTTGGATTTCCCTCATCGATACCCCTGGTTTTGATGACACAACGAGGAGCGATACCCAGATTTTGACACAAATAGCTTCGTTTTTGGCTACCGCGTAGGTCTTGTTTCACCTCGTTGTCCGCAAGTGAAAGTTGATATACAATGTCAGCTATGAGAGCGGAAAGAAACTTGCAGGCGTCATCTACATGCACCGAATCTCTGACGTTCGTATGGGAGGCATCTCTACCCGCAACTTCAAAATGTTCCGACAGTTGTGCGGCGACAGCACCCTGAAAAACGTTGTTATTGTGACAACTATGTGGGGTGAAGTGAGTAGAGAGATTGGCGAGGCACGAGAGAAAGAACTTGCCAACGACAGCAAATTCTTCAAGCCTGTTCTCGACAAGGGCGCGCATATGTTGCGCCACAACAATGTGGTCACATCAGCGCAGGCAATCCTGTTTCACTTGATAGGAAATCACCCTCGCGCGTTGACGATCCAGCAAGAATTAGTTGATCAGAAGAAAGACATCTCGGAGACTGCGGCAGGAGAAGAGTTAAACCGAGAGCTTGTTACGCAGATCAATCGACACAAGCAAGAGGTGATGATGTTGCAGGAGGAAATGAAAGGTCGGCATATCAGCAGCGGAGATGCAGAATGACTGACACAAAAGATAGAAGCAATCCGAGCGAAGGATGAAGAGACAAAGAAAGAGTTGGATTTCGAAACCAGCAAACTTCAGGCTGAGATAGCACGAATACAAGAGGAGTGCAGAAGATTGGCTTCGGAATATGCGGAGCAGAAAGAAGCGCTGGAACAGAGAGTAGCGGAGGTGATGGCAGCGGCAAGGAAAGATGCTGAGATTGTCGAAGAAAATCATCGTCGGCAACTTCAGGAGCTTGAAGACCGGCTTCACCAAACCGCGATGACCTCGAGTTCAGAGAAAGAAGAGATACAGCGAAAGCTTTCTGAACTCCAGCGGCGATTTGAAGAAATGCGAAGCCAGTTGAAACCTCGTCGGGGTCGCGGTGTCTTTGGAAAAATTGGTCGCACGCTTGACTCTGGGTTGCATCTCTGATGGATTCAATGGGAATTGAATGCGTAGCTAGCTGCTGTCAGTATTTTATACGAATGAGTTCAGGGGGAGCAGTTGGCAATGAGGCCCAGTGAGAATCCCTTCTGGGCTGGTCTGCCCAGGTACGCTCCAATCTGTGCAATTTCGGAACACAGATTTGAGCATCTCAGCCCATCCATCAACACATCAGAGCAGAAAATCCGGACTTTTTTTCTGGGCTGCCCTGCGCTCACATGCGCAGGTATGCTCATCTGTGTTTTCCTCCGTTCCTTTCAATTCCACTGGGTATAATCGAATAAATTGCATATAAATTCAAATTCCACTACCTAGGACACGAATTTCAAACTAAACTAGATAAAAACCCCAAGTCCTCGCGCCGCCTCCGACGTCGGCCATTCCTCCCTTCCTGCTCAAAACTCAGTCTAACTGCAAAGTCAGGTCAACGCGTGCGACAAGAACAATGCGAAAGCTTACCGCGTCGTTCCCGCGTTCCTGATGAAATCAGATGATATAAGTCAGGGCGCGACATTGCAAGAATATACTTAGCTTCGTGGTACCGCCCGCGACTGTTGACCGCCTTGAGAGCGAGATAATGCAATGGCAGATCTGTTAAGATACAACTAAAGGACAAATTCAGCTCGATTTGCGGGAACGAAATCGACATAATATACTTACTGATGTTTAGTCGACGTCGCTCCCTTTGCAGATCGCAGGCTGAAGAGCCTGGAGAACATAAATCAGTATGGTGCGCGCCGAGGAAACGGAAGCATACCTTTACGCAACGATTGCGCCTAGAGAATGACACGAGGCTAGATATCGCGATGACGGGACATGCTTGATGCACTTACTGCGCAGAACCTATACTCGGATGACTGGATCGGGGGACAACACTACGCAACGACGCTAGAAAGAATTCTTCAGGCCCAGGATCCAAGTGCTTGGTGAGACTGACCTGTAGAATGGGTGGTTGTAGCACTTGTGACCGACCCCATACGCGGTGCGGCTGGCAAGAATTCAGTAGCGAGCCCTCGAACTGAAGCTTATGATGATACGACCTCGTTACAGCTTTGAATGCGCGCCAATATAAACGGCTGTAGGTAGCGGCTGTGTCAAAATGGGAGAATCAGTCGGGGACAAGGCGGGCGAGGGGCGGCGCGAAATAGCAGAGGCGGGGTACATTGATGATGCTTGACACTAAAGATCTTCATATCGACGGCCTCGAGAGAACGGCGCGCAGAACGAGGGGGCGTCAGGGGAAGTATGGCGGAGGGAGGTGAGCCTTTCAAGCGTGGGGGTTAGACGACGAAGAAAGGATGAAGAGAGAAGGGCACGCACCTCAGAGGAAAGACCGCCGCTTGTAAGACACCACGCCGTTGAGAGAGAGCGGTACAGAGACCACCCTAATCAAAGCCACGGCAAATACCTCCACTCGAACACTATAGCGGCAAGACAGCGCCAATATGAGCAGCATCGCTCCATGTTATCGGTTTTTTTGGTGGGCGTCCGAGTAGCAGCAGATTCAGAGGAGAGGGGCAGAGAACGTGCAAGTGAGGCAGGTACTAGTAGAAGATGTAGTCGAAACAGCAGCAGAGGGGCCAGGGAACGGTGGACAGCGACTAAGGCAAAAGCAGAGGGGAGATGGTGGTGGTACGAGTTCAAGATGCATTTCAGACTCCGCTCGCCGTTCTCCCGCCTTTCACACGGTCAGACAAAGTCGCGTCAACAAAAAAACGATGCATTGGGAGGAATTTTCCTTTCAATTGTGAGTTTATTGCGTTAAAGATAGAATTCTCATATGTGCAATCGCAGATACGAACAGATGGACCAGAATTGAGCATATTTGCCCATATCAGCCCAGACGGGATTCTCACTGGGAATGAGGGCCTCGAATGGTGGACAAGTTCAGGTTTGGGTCAACGTTGATTCAATCATTGTTCGGCAACGGCCGACGGTATTTGCCGGTGAATCGAAACGCAACATTCACGACTAAAATTTTGCTGCTGAATCAACTCGCTTCTTCCTCATTCCCAGTGAGAATCCCGTCTGGGCTGATATGGGCAAATATGCTCAATTCTGGTCCATCTGTTCGTATCTGCGATTGCACATATGAGAATTCTATCTTTAACGCAATAAACTCACAATTGAAAGGAAAATTCCTCCCAATGCATCGTTTTTTTGTTGACGCGACTTTGTCTGACCGTGTGAAAGGCGGGAGAACGGCGAGCGGAGTCTGAAATGCATCTTGAACTCGTACCACCACCATCTCCCCTCTGCTTTTGCCTTAGTCGCTGTCCACCGTTCCCTGGCCCCTCTGCTGCTGTTTCGACTACATCTTCTACTAGTACCTGCCTCACTTGCACGTTCTCTGCCCCTCTCCTCTGAATCTGCTGCTACTCGGACGCCCACCAAAAAAACCGATAACATGGAGCGATGCTGCTCATATTGGCGCTGTCTTGCCGCTATAGTGTTCGAGTGGAGGTATTTGCCGTGGCTTTGATTAGGGTGGTCTCTGTACCGCTCTCTCTCAACGGCGTGGTGTCTTACAAGCGGCGGTCTTTCCTCTGAGGTGCGTGCCCTTCTCTCTTCATCCTTTCTTCGTCGTCTAACCCCCACGCTTGAAAGGCTCACCTCCCTCCGCCATACTTCCCCTGACGCCCCCTCGTTCTGCGCGCCGTTCTCTCGAGGCCGTCGATATGAAGATCTTTAGTGTCAAGCATCATCAATGTACCCCGCCTCTGCTATTTCGCGCCGCCCCTCGCCCGCCTTGTCCCCGACTGATTCTCCCATTTTGACACAGCCGCTACCTACAGCCGTTTATATTGGCGCGCATTCAAAGCTGTAACGAGGTCGTATCATCATAAGCTTCAGTTCGAGGGCTCGCTACTGAATTCTTGCCAGCCGCACCGCGTATGGGGTCGGTCACAAGTGCTACAACCACCCATTCTACAGGTCAGTCTCACCAAGCACTTGGATCCTGGGCCTGAAGAATTCTTTCTAGCGTCGTTGCGTAGTGTTGTCCCCCGATCCAGTCATCCGAGTATAGGTTCTGCGCAGTAAGTGCATCAAGCATGTCCCGTCATCGCGATATCTAGCCTCGTGTCATTCTCTAGGCGCAATCGTTGCGTAAAGGTATGCTTCCGTTTCCTCGGCGCGCACCATACTGATTTATGTTCTCCAGGCTCTTCAGCCTGCGATCTGCAAAGGGAGCGACGTCGACTAAACATCAGTAAGTATATTATGTCGATTTCGTTCCCGCAAATCGAGCTGAATTTGTCCTTTAGTTGTATCTTAACAGATCTGCCATTGCATTATCTCGCTCTCAAGGCGGTCAACAGTCGCGGGCGGTACCACGAAGCTAAGTATATTCTTGCAATGTCGCGCCCTGACTTATATCATCTGATTTCATCAGGAACGCGGGAACGACGCGGTAAGCTTTCGCATTGTTCTTGTCGCACGCGTTGACCTGACTTTGCAGTTAGACTGAGTTTTGAGCAGGAAGGGAGGAATGGCCGACGTCGGAGGCGGCGCGAGGACTTGGGGTTTTTATCTAGTTTAGTTTGAAATTCGTGTCCTAGGTAGTGGAATTTGAATTTATATGCAATTTATTCGATTATACCCAGTGGAATTGAAAGGAACGGAGGAAAACACAGATGAGCATACCTGCGCATGTGAGCGCAGGGCAGCCCAGAAAAAAAGTCCGGATTTTCTGCTCTGATGTGTTGATGGATGGGCTGAGATGCTCAAATCTGTGTTCCGAAATTGCACAGATTGGAGCGTACCTGGGCAGACCAGCCCAGAAGGGATTCTCACTGGGCCTCATTCCCTAGCTGTTTGCTGCTCAATAAATGAGCTCGCTTGCTTCACGCCCGACTCCCACCGCCCTCTATCTGGCCCGTGGCAAATGCGGGCCAACTCGAGGCCGTTGAACTTCAAGCTCAAGTTCAAACTCCGTTCCATCGATTACAGGAATCGCGGTGTAATCGAGCAGTGATATAACGTGCCTCTCCTCTGACTTGTTCTGCTGCTGGAAACATCGAGACTTTGCACTGAGATCGCTGAACGTTCGCGATCACCTCGAACATCGAACTTCAGGCCCAGTGAAAATCCCGTATGCTTCAGGCTGCTCCAAACTGCTTTCAGCTGCTGTTCACCCGAGCAGCATATGGGAGCAGAGGAGAGCGTAGAAATGATACCTTCAGCAGATGGGGTTCCGGCTCCCATCTGCGCAGCTCTGCTCAACTTCTGCTCCAGACTGCTTCCGTCTGCTTCCCTCTGTCCCTTGTAATTGTACTGCATTTCCATTATATTTTGTATTAAAACAGGTATTTTCTCTATACTTCACGACAACAACTTCGACGCACACGCGTCCCGCTGCCCACAAGTCCGCAAACCCTGCCCGACCGACCCACGATGCCGCCTGCACTGAAGCTGCTACCACTAACGCGAACCACGCTGAATGGTGAGGTAGATCGAGGGCCGGGGTGCTGCCGCAAAGTCGTTAGCCGAATGTGCAGCTAAGATGGAAAGGAATGCGCACCGTACGATCCCTCTCCTCCTCCTCCTCCTCCCACCCCATAACCCTCACCCTCCCCTGCTTCACCCACACCTCCTCCGCTTTACCCTCGGCTTTCTCTACACCGGCATCCTCGTCTTCTCCCACCGCACCTACGATGTCTCCACCGCCCTCACCCTCCTCCTCTCCGCCTCCTACTTCGCCCTCCCCTCTACACGGAAGTCTCCGCCCGTGTCATAACCGAAATGGTGCACGGCCTCTTCCACGCCGCCCTCCCCTTCACCGCCTACGAGGAGCTCACCCGCGGCCCATGGTACGCAGGGGGCTGCATCTGCTGCAAGTGCGCCGGCCGGGTGCCCCGCATCCTTGAGTTCGCCCTGCGCGACGACGTCAAAGGAAGCCGTCCTCGAGCGCGGGAGCCGGCGCGCGCTCGTGGGGTTGTTCGAGACAGCGTGGGGCACGCAGGAGTTTTCCGCCTCGTGACAACGATAGGGCGCTGGGTCTGCGGTCAACCTAGAGACGGCAATTTATAAGTAAATACCGATAGAACGAAGAAGTCAGTACACAAACCTGCTCGGGCAGTTTCGATAGCGACGGTCGAGCTCTATCCGTGCATTTCAGTGGGATAGAATGAACACAAGACAATGGAACACACCTTAAAATATTCACACAACTGCCAAGAAGTTCTGTACGGTCGCATGTAACAACAGCTGCGGGGTAAGAGGAGGTCTACTCACCCATGGACCTGATAGCGCTGACAAGGCACTGGAAACGGTGTCTCCGGGTCTATCAGGCGAGCTTCAGCAATATAGGATATGGGGTGGAGATGTAGATGGGAGACTACAGTAGTTCATAAGCAAGAAAGCAGGCCACGAATAAAAAATCACACACCGTAAAGTCACAGCTCAATAAGGTGACTCAGGCGAGTCCCTCGGGTCCTAGAGAGCATCCCACACACTTCAGATTCATATTGGTTGAAAAGGGAGGCAGATGCACCCTGAAACACGACTAGATGATGCACAAAGCAGGATCGACATCCTGGATCGTGCACGCGAATTGGACGGCACAATTTGGTGCAGATGGGCGTAGAAGGTCGGAGGACACGCGTAAGAAGATGCTGATTGCACGGCGCGGCGGTGGCGGACCGAGGCGGAAAGGGAAGAGCACGCAGAGAGAGGATGGTGGTGGTAGAAGGCAAGGAGCGCGATGTGTGACGACGTGATTGTGACAAGTGTTACTTGCCCCTTTTGTATCCCTCTCAACGACCCCGAGTACTCGACGACATAAGTCAGTGCCGCGCCAAACTTCAAATTTTCAAAACAGTGTTGAGAACGGAATTATAGAAAACACAAGTCGAGCCGCGCGACGTTTCAGGAAAAGGAGAGCTATGTTTAGCGATCCAAACAAGACCCAAACCGTGGGACAATCCCGGACAAACCCGTTCAGAGCCATTTGAGCAGATCACAGCAGAACGAGCAGAAGCAAGGCAGATTGGAGACGATTAGAGCAGCCTGAAGCATACGGGATTTTCACTGGGCTTCAGGTCTCAGCGCTCGACAGAAAATTCTTTGGCGCTGTGGCCGGTCGCACAAGTTCGGGATTTGGACATCATTGTTCAGCGTCTCACCGCCTCGACGGAGGAGCTGTACTGGCAAAGAGACTTGATGGACGTCCTTGATAGATTTAGTGGTTTTTCTGCTCGACACATTGAGTTGCCTTCAGGAATACCAGTGCTTCTTGGTGACCGTCCCTAGTTCAAGGTCTTCATCGTCTGATCTCGAAGAACGTGTCCAGGTGAATATAGCAGACGAAGGGAGATAATGTGAGCGTCGCGGCCGATGGTTGAACCAACAATCGAATTTCACAACTGGCATTTTCAACGCCAACCTTAGTAAGAATAGAGCGGATAATAAGGCGTCAAGTCTCCAGTGGTCGAATACGCCGGAGCATGAACTTCGTTGCTCGCAACCAATTCACCGACGGACTGACCAGAGTTCGAGTGCGACCTCCAATCAACATAACTCATACTGTACGTCGCGTTGTCGTTGG
Organism: Favolaschia claudopus; assembly: GCA_037176885.1. Lineage (NCBI taxonomy): Eukaryota > Fungi > Basidiomycota > Agaricomycetes > Agaricales > Mycenaceae > Favolaschia > Favolaschia claudopus. The sequence continues at coordinate 1,673,764 of JAWWNJ010000023.1, read as the reverse complement.
AGGGGCAGGACAAATCGGTCGCGTAGGACCAAGCATGATCGCAGTTACAATAGCCGCTCTGCAAAACGATATGAATCAAGAGAACGTTTGCCAAGTTGTCACCTCAAGCAGGCAACCTTACCTGCTGTCCGGCTCCGTGCACAAATGCGAGCTGTACCCTCGACTCCCAGAGAAAAGCCTCAGCCTGCGTATACGCCTGATCAACCAGTGTTCTCAAGTCTTCCATTGCGTAAGTTCCTGTTGAGGTGTACCGAGGCTGAGGCACATAAGTTTGCAACCAGATGGTAATGTATCTTATAGCCTCACTTGATAGAGAAATCCAGTGCGAGAAAATACTTCAGGCGGTGTTTCATCAGGGACCGGCGCAAACGGTTGGGTTCCCTGCACAGAATTGAGCACAGAGAAAATCACACCATCGCGCAAACACACCTGAAGAAGGAGATCGCCATTCGTAGCTGACTTATTTCGCCGCGGTATAGAAAGAGGCTGGCGGGATGGGGGTGACAGCGGTCGAGCTGCACGAAAACTATGTCGGCTATGTTTCTGCTATTGTGAACAATAAGAGAGGTTCGCGTGAAGACCGCTCGGGATGGGGCGCACTTTGGAGTGGGTAGTAGACATGGGTTGATCAACGTCGACCTTGAACGTGGGCCCCTCAAACTTGAAAATATAACGGATTTCAATGCTCTGAAGATCTCGAGTGGTTCCGCGAATGAGGTCATCCTCTCGTCTTGATATGGAATGTAAGATAGACCATTCTGTGTCATCTACAAACAAGTGGCAGAAAAAATAGAAATAGAAATAGAATGAGGCACTTACAGTGGTCCCGGAGACGGCGATCGCAAAGTTCTCTCCAAAGATCATCGGGGAAGGAAGTTATATAAGCGCGAAAATGTTCGTGGCGAATGCCGTCCGGCTTCAACTGCTCTGTTGAAAACGAGCATAGTGCATTGTTTCGGAAGAGCTGGAATGTTGATTGAAGCCCCAACGCGACCGGAGAAACTAGGATAAGTTGTTGGTAGCGCCCTGGATCACTTTCGAGACTACACATTCGGATACGAGGCTGCGGAGACTCCAGAAAAATTTCTGGGAGGGCGTCTTGGCTAGCGACATTGCTGAAAATCACAGTAATCGGTAATTGGCTTTTCATGTCGCGGGGAATCTCATTCTTGAGATGGAAGGGAGAGCTGATGTTCGAGAATAGATCGTGGTCCGTGTCAGAGAGGGGTAGACCCGTAACCAGACGTAGCACTGAGCGAGAATCAGTAGCGTCGAAGCTATAACAATCGACCTTACCGCCATCGTGCTTGCTTGTCCTCCGGAGTTGTTGTATGCGGCTAGCCACCTGCTTCAACGTCCTATCCTCATTGGTAATTTCAAGAATCCGATTCGCGATATAGCGATTCCGGTACGACGCCTTTTTCTGATTTCGAGCTCGCTCTCGGTCGTTGTTTCGAATATGATATTCGTACAGTGCTATGAAACTCGCGTTGAATCGTCGATCAGAACAGGCACGACGTCTCCCTACCTTGAAGTAATGCGCACTCCCTAAGGTCGAATGAGAAAGTTGAAATATAGCTCATATCAAACATACAGGTTCTGCGTCCACACAGCTCTGGACCCGTCTCGAAAAACTTTGAAGGAAGTCCGATGAGTTAAATTGAGCAGCTGCTCGGATCTGCCTTGCTCCTAAAGAAAACCCAGCATTAAAACCAGGAAGAGTTGGGTCCAAGAGACAACGCACCATGCCCCATTCTTTGGGGTCAGCTTCAAAATCCCATATGTTTGAAACTGAAACCGTATATTCACGAGGGGCACGACGATTCCGTCGCGGTGTTAAACCTTTCCAAGTGCGCATGGGCGGAAGCGTGCCTAGAGAGTAGTAAAGAAAGATGGCGCCAAGAATTGGACCAAAAATTGGCGTCTTACAATCCATTTTGTCCGAGTTGAGAGCAATTGGCTGCAATGGCAGCGTGGGTTGAACTCAGACCCATACGGTTCATGAGGAATTGCCGTATCACTGTTACAGAAAGTTTCGATGGAAGATCAAAGCCGCAGAATTCTTTCTCCTGGATCGGCGGTGCAATGGAGAGGTGGCACGTCCTCCCTAGGATGGCAATATAGCTGCTTTGTGAAGTGATAGTCACCTCACAGCGAAATCGCGGCCGTTTGCCGTTTGCCGAACTTCGTGACGATCAAGTCTTTTGACAAAAGAATGCTGTTTCTCCAGTTGGCGACAGACATTGGCTCCGAAATTGACTTGGGCTGCTATCGATGATTTGCAAGTCGAAAAATGCAGTTCACAGTTGGATGGGACTGAGTAGCTGCGCAGATGGCGGGCGAGTCTGAATCAAAAGCGGACATCTGAAAAATCTTTTCAAGGCGAATGCTGCCCTTGAGTTAAAGACTGAGGATTGGAGGGGGCTGTCACAGTTGTCGACCTTGGAGTGTCACACCGGTTCAGCCATCAAGGTTCCAATTGCAGACTCTAGTACGCGAATCCGTCCCGGTGAGAAATTTGGTTGGATTCCTTTTATCCCGTTGTATCCCGTCGAATTTGGGAAATTGCACGTAATATTTAAAGCCAAGGCGTCCAAACCCAGAGAATCACGGCGACTGGATAGTGAGCGGGTCTCAGAAGCGGGCCGATTCAGAGGTTCAGGGACCCACATGAACACATGTAGATACACCAAGCGTCGCAACATCAGCCGGCTTGATTATGAATTGGCACTAGAAGCAGAACCCTGCGAAGATGTACACAGGAAAGATGTTGCCGTTTCCGAACATATGCCGCCGTACGCGCTGTCTTCGATGTGGATAAAGTTCAGGTCCTAAATCGGGGCCTTTTTTTGGCGATGGGAATTGACCTCATTCTGAATCGTTGAGAGGGAAATAATATTCAGACCGGTAGGTGACCGAGTTAGGTTCGATTGCCGCCACTGAAATGCAGATATTCTGTCGCTGAGAAAAGGTTTTTTTTTTCCAAACTCGAAGTTGGCTGCTGGAGCACACCACGGCACTGGCTCATCGGTCTCCCATATGCGTGCTGAGAGTGACCACATCATCAATTAACCACATAGCTTTGACATAACTAACCACAAAGCAAACAAGGCCTGTTTAATGAGCCCGTACTCCCCACGTCATTGCGTTGTACGATTGCTGATTCTATGGATTGTTTTCCGGAATTCGCTTTCTTTTGTTTTCAGTTGCCAAATAGCCTTTGCGATTTGACGCGGTAAAGCGCTTCGACTAAGGCACAGTAAGGTGAGAGGAGCCTTGAGTTGCTTTTTCTCGGCATACGCGTAAAGAAAGGATACGTTGCGGGGTCCAGATTGAGGCGTGGAAGGACCAGAGTCAGCGCGAGGCATGAGTAACGACATACAAGCCCCTGGTTAGTTTCGCTTGAGGAAAGAGATTGGCCACAACATGTTTCTGGAGTTCTCTCGTTGGACGCGTCGAAAACGCCATAGCGGTAGGTTCCAAGGATGACTCGCATCAAACACGATCACGTTGGACGCGTCATCCCGTTGGCGTGCTGACCTTCCTTTCACTGCTCAGAACCTTTTACTAATTAGTGAGTGGCCGAAATAAATCGATGAAGTCCGATGATACATACATATAGCCCGCCAAGTAGTTACCAAGTCCCCAGTTACAAAGGAAAATACAATCTTTAACTCCGAGTCGTGTATGTATTTTGGGTGATGAAAACCCGGCGCCTACTCTGGCCGCCGTACTATACTTATCCCCAGCCTCTTCCGATTCAATGCTTCTAACCTCTGCAAATCATTGGGATACGTCCGAGCGTCGAGCATCAGGAACGCTATACTCATTAATTTTGGCGGTCCGCCCTCCCGCGCCTTCCAACGTGACTCGATCATATCAGCAAGGGCACCGTCGAATGCCGAGTGACAATCCCACAATTTGATCATCGAGAGACGGGGACAGACGTTAGAGCCGGCGTCCGGAGTGGTCCAGGTGAGCAGCCGGAGGACCTCGTCGTTTGCAATGACATGTCGACTTCGACGATTATTGTTAAGGCTGAGCTTTTCCAGCGAGTGAGAGGCGTGTCTGATCACTACACACATCTGGTTAGGAGAGATATCGATATCGTTCAGAGTTATCTCCCGCAATACGCATTTGGATCGCAGCAGTAGCGACATGAACTCGTCGTGTGGCCAGTGTGCGCCCATGTCGAAGCGGGTCATAGAGATGTGTGTTAGGCAGGGTAGCTCGAGCTGGTTGAACAGGGGGCCAAAAAGATCTGCGGTAAGGTCGAGAGCACGGAGATTTTCGTGGCGGATCATTAATGGAGAATCCGATGCGAGACTCGGGTCAGAGTCAAGAACGAGGAACTGAGTGAGTTCGAGTTTCGCGCCTTCGCTGAGAATGTGCATAAAATCCTTGACGTCCACGGGACGTTCAAGAAAGAGAGTGGTGAGTTGGGGGAATGGAGCTTGGAAAGTGCCAATATCAGTATTGCTAACCCAGATGCATTTTCGTAGATGTGGCGCGGAGAGCATCAGGGACAGCTGGTCATACTCGGACGCGTGCCAAAAGTCTCTGGCAAGATGTAGACTCTGAAGGGACTGGGGTGGCAAATCGCGGGGTAGATGCAGAAAGCCAGTCGCGATCCTCCAGTCCTGGTATTGAAGCCGGATGTTTCGCCAGCGATGATAATGAGGGGCATAGAGCTCAAGAATCGAAGCAGACGTGATGATGCCCTCAGTGTAATAATCCTTTTGGATGGTTTCTTCGATGTAGAAAGACAAGGGACACGAGCCTGAGCGGGCAATCCACGTCTTTATGAGGTCGAGGTTAGGAATGCACGAAGCCGTCGTTATGTTAATCGCAAGAGAGGTCCAAAGAGCAGGAGTGGCGAGCGCAACGTTCCTCCAATTGCTACTAATTTGAGTAAGCAGCAACGGGAATTGGTCTCCAGACGCTTGGACGAATGGTTCCATGGACTGTCTCGCAAGACAGTGGATAAATATTTCACCTAGCACCTCAGGAGGAATCCGCCGGATAGGTGAGAGCAGAGCCCTGTGTGCCTCGAGAGCGTCATGCGTCTGTTCTCGTTCCGTCAAAAGACCCTTGAGTACCGAACGCGCTCCTTCAATGTCGGCGTCGAACTCGTCAAGGACACCCGAAGACGGCCCGGACTCCTCCGCTATGGCTGCACGCCTCTCAATCATGGCATCCAGATTGTTTCGAGTCCGTACCACCTCTGTTTCGAGGCGGTCCATTTCCTGCTCCTTTGTACGGATGATTTCACGGATAGCCCTCACTTCGGTGTCTGATGGCGCAGTATTGCTTTCCAACAGTCTCTGCGCCTCTGACCTTTGATTGACAAGGTTTTTCAGCGCTGCCTTAGCTCTTTCTATCTCAGCGTCGAGGCTACACGACACGAGAGAAAATTGAGGAAACAACGTTTCATGCATAAGTTGTACACACACCTCGCCATTAATTGCTGATTTTCCTCCATAGCGCGTCTGACCTCTCGGGCCTCTTCTTCGGTGACAAATATATTAACCAGAAACCCGGGGACATTATTGTTCATCGTGGAAGCGGAGAAAGAGTGGGCAGCAAGTGCTAACGGCATTTCGAATCCGAAAACGGAAGTGGCTTCGGCGGCTCCGGCCGGGATTTTTCTATCGGCCCGGCACAACCTAGGCACTTACTTACGGCGACCAATTCGAACGCGCGCAGTGAGCTGGGCAGCTAGGGCTCCAGCTGCTCTGCACCACTACGGACTATGTTTTTCTGAGATCTGGTTGCATCGCCTCCTTCACTTACAGCTTCGCGTTGTCTTGCTCGGGCTACTAGATGTGGGTAGTAACCGTACGACTCGGGGGCTCTCGGGGGACGCGACTCACAAGCAATAAAACTTTGAGCCAGATTCTAGGTGGCACCATGTGCATTGTGCAAGCTCAAGGATTCTTCTCTTGTCCCCCGGGGCCGGACGTGCAATTGTCTTTGAATTGCAGGCGGTGGCTCACAAACTCACGATTACCATTTTGCCAGGTGGCACGCGACTATGCTTGTTTTTCCCTATGATGACTATAGATGACTATTTACTGCTCCTCATCTTCCTCGTACTGCTCTGCAAAAGCTGGATCTCAAAGTTAACGTGGGACTTCTTCTCTTTCGGCGTGAATTGCTGCCTTCAGATGAACTCAATTAACATTTCGACACACTTCAAAACAGATCTACTATAGTAGCTACGACCCCGTACCTGGCTACTAAGTATGAACTGAGCGGTGTTCGTCATGTCCCCGCTCTTGTATGTCAATGGCCGTTTCATCTTGCCGTTCCCCATATCGCCGGCGGCTTGCTCACTCTGTTCTTCGGTTAATAGCACTCAGCTCGAAAGCTTCCTATATTTCATTGTCATTGTGTATCGCCGTCTTCATCTCGCAATTCTCATCTCGCCGGCAGCTTCTCCACATTGTTATCCTTCGCAATAGCACCCAACTCAAAGCGACATTTTTTCTCGCCATATGCGAATCTTCTGTCTACGTCTGTGTCGAAACGTATTCAAGCAACTTCGCAGTGCGAAATCCGAGTTGGCGACTCGAAAACTGGTTGAATCCAGATTTCTGCGCGATCCTCGAAAGATACCCGGTGGTCCTATTTTTTACTCGACTAGGATGGACTGTTCATAATGAATGATTTTCGATCCCGTTTGTACCCAAGTTGAGCGTAAGTAGTATCTTGGTCCGTGCTTTACGAAGACTCGCTGTTAACTTTGCAATTTCATGAGAAGCGGCCCGCCACCGCTTCGTAACCTGCGCACCCTCCGACATATTGCAGCCCTTTCCCTGTAACTCAATACGGTTTTTTTGAGCTCGTTTTGTCTAGAGCTCTGAGCGCTGTGTGTTCGCTTTCACCAATCTATACATATTACATCTTGGAAGCTGCTTCCCTTTCTCCGAGTGCTGTACTCGTATGTACTTTTTCGTCTCGGACAGCTTAGGAAGGAGACTGGCGCTGTACTGCCCCGCTTCGTGCGTCGAGAAAGAAGTCGAAAACAATCTCTTGCATGCTGAATTGATACATTGGTAACAGTAATACAGAACCCATTAAATCCATCTCTCCCATAGTTCCCGTTTAAGCGATCGTAACTTTCTTTGGGGCCTCCTCGGGCGTCGAGCGCGGGAAGGTGACGGTCAGAACACCGTGATCCATCGCTGCTTTCACTTCCGTTTCCTGCAATCGGGTCAATACATGCTTTCTGCATTAGTAAAACTGAGGTAACCCCACCTTGACGCCCTGGGGAAGCTGGAGCGTGCGGGAGATTCTCCCGAACCGCCGCTCGCGAATCGCGTACCCGTCTTGTTCCTTCTCTTCAGAGATTTTGCTCTCCGCAGAGATACTGAGGCAGCCGTTGTGCACGTCGATTTGCACGTCCTCCTTCTTTATGCCCGGAAGCTCGAAGGTGGCAGTGACGGTATTGTTGGTGGCATCTTCGTGCAGATCCATTCTACGAAGAGCGTCAGTATGGAAATTTCTTGCAGCGGGGCCTTGCTTACCTCGGTCGGATGGTACGCTGGACTTCATCGCTGCTATTGCCGGTGCGTTGACCGCCGTTGGCGGTAGCAAAGCCAGCAAGACGACCGAAGGCGTCATTGAAGAGACGCTCGACATGGGAGGAAGGGTCGTAGTAGTAGATAGACATGTTGAGAGGCGTTTTGAGAGCTTTCGCAGGTGAAGTAGAGTTAAATGATTTTGATGAGAATGAGGGCGAGAGCAGGGCTGCTTTTATACCTAAGGAAGGCGCGTCCGAACCGCTGGAAAACTCTAGAGACTTGAGAAGTTGGCGAGTATGACAGTGAGAGAATGTTCTGGAAGAGCCATGAACGGTCTGTCTCTGAGGCGCGTTTGGTCTTGAAAGCTCCAGAACACGGAGAAAATGTATTTGTGAGAATGGGAACTCTTGAATGGTTCGTGCTTGACGCTAGGTGGGTGTGATATTTTTGGAGGTTGTTCTAAAGATGGGTGTGCAACTCGGATCCAACAGATGGGTAGAAAATACGCAGAGCGGCAGTAAGCATAGAGATCAGAGATAGAGGTATGTCTTGGGACGATCAAGGACACCACAGACCAGATGCAGATGTAGACGGAGTGAAGTAAATCTCGAGAAAACAGGCCATGTTGGGACGATGCAGGTTGAAAACAGTTCTCTAAAAATTCCAGTCAAGCTCACAGTAGTTAGTGCAGGGTTTTATCTTGATCCAAACACGATACCCATGAATAGTGAGTACTAGTGAGTGGTCACTGGTGGAGGCAAGAGAAAAGGAGCGTCACACTGTGACTCTCCATATCTTGTTCGCGAACCACCAAAAATTCCACAGATGGTTTTGGCTCAGATACGAAGATGCCGACTATACTACGCAAGCGCTAGTATTCGAATTGTAACTGCACTCAATTGCGGCGCAAAACTACTCTGCAATTGCTCCTGAGTCTACAAGATTTTCCGGCCCGTTCACGATGTTTCGGTTACTGGACGGGCTCCGCTGACAAGTATCCACGACCAATAAACGGACTCCGTTGCCCACTCTGGAAATTCAAGTTGAACTCGATCCACACTCGCAAGCGCGTCAAGCTGTCTAACATGCATCCGTTCGAATAAAAGCATGAGCATAGAGGACTCGTGAACCCCTGGTCCTTGAGTGCTCAAAAGCGCCCAGAATTGCCCCTTCTGCAATGTCCTCTGAAAATACCAGAAAAATGGAATACGGTAGTCGATTGCTACAAACGGATGACTACGGCGCTGATATCTGCACCTTCCAGTTCGCTTAGGCCAGTCCGGTATCAAGATATCCAAGATCATTCTTGGCTGTATGTCGTATGGCGATCCACGTTGGAACGGAAACTGGGTTCTCCCAGAGGAAGAGGCATCCAAGCAAATCAAAGCTGCGTGAGTATCAGCTCTTTGCAAATTTTGTGCGCTCGAGCCGACAAATCTTCGCAGCTATGATGCAGGCATCAACGCTTTCGACACCGCGAATGTCCGTATACCATCTCGTGTCCTCGGGAGAGTTCATACAATCGTTGACTTATAACGCTGCAGGTCTACTCGGGTGGAAAATCGGAAGAAGTACTCGGCCGTGCGATCAAACAGCACAACATCCCTAGAGATGAAATTGTCATCATGACCAAAGTTGGAATCCCAGTCGCTTTGGACGCAGTGTATCCTGGGCCAGGCGCCGATGCAAAAGGCTACGTCAACCAGTACGGTCTCAGTCGCAAGGTACGACTTAGTGGCTTGTCTTTTCTTGAAATCATGCGTTGACAGTCGGAAAGCACATCTTCGACTCGGTGAAGCACAGCTTGAGGCGACTCCAGCTCGATTATATCGATTTGTTGCAGTGTGAGATCGTTCGACCGTTCATGGACTCGTCTCATCATCGTATCAGGCCACCGTTTCGACCCTGACACTCCCATCGAAGAGACGGTGCGTTCTTCTTCCCTTTGTCCTCTTCATGAAACTCAACATCGATTCAGATGCAAGCACTTCATGATGTGGTCAAGGCTGGATACGTCAGATACATTGGAATGAGCAGCTGCTATGCCTGGCAATGTAGGTTTTCGGAGGATCTCTTCGTTGAACAATACGCTAACGTACATACTGCTTTTAGTTCATGCAATGCAAAGTATCTGTTTTTCTCGGATTTCCCGATTCGTGTCTCTTGACCATCATCTCAACAGACTACGCAATCAATAACAACTTGACCCCCTTTATATCAATGCAGAACCTGCACAACCCTCTGTACAGGGAAGAAGAGCGAGAAATGTTCCCAACCTTGAAGGTGACATTAGCTTAACCATGTCTATCGGCACCAAGTGAGCTCACGACTTCGCGATAGCACTTCAAAGTCGGAGCCATCCCTTGGTCGCCGCTTGCCAGAGGCGCTCTCGCTCGCCCACTTGCCGCTCAGGCCAAAACCAAGCGCTCCGAATCAGACATGTACGGTGCCCCACTTGACCATGACAATCGTCCTCACATCTACTTCGCCCTCAGGACGCCTGCCAACTTCTTCATCCAGTCCGCTGCGAGCCAGACGATCGTTAACAGGTACGTATCCGCTTTCCAATTGATACGACTCCTTCTTATTCGCTGGAATCATCACCAGAGTCGAAGAAATCGCAAAGAAGCGTGACATCAGCATGGCACAAGTAGCTATCGCTTGGTCTTTGAGTCAAGAAGGTGTGTCGGTTCGCTCATGCGTTACCTATGTCTCACAATTTCACCAAGCCATCTCCGCTCCCATTGTTGGCACCACGTCGATGGCCAACCTGCAAGACGCAATAGCCGCAACCAGTGTCAAGCTGACAGACGAGGAGATCAAGTATCTTGAGGAGCCCTACGAGCCATTGCCCATTTTCGGCCACTAGTAGTGAACAGTCCTGGCGAACACTCAGATCTGAATGTGATTGCGTTCGCTGCAAAGTCAAAAGCTTCAATCACAGCGGAAATTCACAAGGTTTACAAGCATAGTACAAGCATAATCGATACATTTCGGGAAAAAAATGATACATTCAGTACAGTACATCCGGTGATTTGCCCCACTCAGGCAACAGTAATTTTCTTCGGAGCCTCCTCAGGCGTCGAGCGCGGGAAGGTGACTGTCAGGACACCATCCTCCATCGCCGCTTTGACTTCGGTTTCCTAGAGAGATCACGTCAATACCCTTTGTAAGACGAAGTTCAGAAAGAACGCACCTTGACGCCCTGAGGCAGCTGGAGCGTGCGGGAGATTCTCCCGAACCTGCGCTCGCGGATAGCGTACCCGTCTTGCTCCTTCTCTTCCGAGATCTTACTCTCCGCAGAGATATTCAGACGGCCGTTGTGCACGTCGATCTGCACATCCTCTTTCTTGATGCCTGGGAGCTCGAAGGAGGCGGTGACGGTGTTAGTTGCAGCGTCTTCGTGCAGATCCATTCTGTCAAGGATGTCAGAAACGAGCTTTGGATAGGGGGAGGGAAAGGCAATCGATTGCTTACCTGGGGCGAATGGAGGGCTGGACTTGGTCAGGGGCATTGCCATTGCGTTGGCCGCTGTTAGTGGTGTTGAAAGGGGCCATACGACCGAAAGCGTCGTTAAAGAGACGCTCGACGTGGGTGGAGGGGTCGTAGTAGAAAACAGACATTGTTCTCGAGGTGAGTGTTTGTAGCGCTTTTTGCGAGTGCAAGTGAGTTGTGTGTTTGATGAGGAAAGCAGCGAGAGTAGAGCTGCTTTTATAGATGGAGGAGGGGAATTTTGCAATGCTGCGAGAAAGTTCGAGAGCTTGAAGCGAGTGAGGAACGCGGAGGTCAGAGAAAGTTCTGGAAATGCTGTGAAGTCGTTTCGGGAGCGTCCTTGGTCTTGAAAGTTCCAGAACATGAGGTGTGGGTGGCTCAGCACCTCCGGCGCAGGAGCTCAAGCAGACACAGGTGCACTCTTGTTCTTGACCAGATTGAATAGTAAACCGTTCGCCAGAAAAAAAAAAGCTTCGAGACAAGGGATATCGATATCGATATTGCTCGACGGGGAGAAGCCGACCATAAGCCAGTAATGGAGCATTACGCCTCGCGCCTTGCGTTCACGCAACAGAGGAATCGAGGGAATAAGAATTACGAGCAAGAGATCGCCGAGGGAGTTGGCATGCGGTGTCACGGTGTGACGCGACGCGACGCGCCAGGACGCGTCAATAAAGCAAAACACAAATTCTAAATTGGTCCACATTCAGCCGGGTCAGCCCCCTCAGTTCACCTCTTGACACCGGCGAAGTACGTCGTATTCCTACGTGTCCTGCGAGCCATGTTGTTGAGCATTCACGACCAGACGCGCCTCAAAAAATGACGACCGGCGTTCCGTCATTCCAGAACATTCTTCAGCCTTGAAGTCATTGCGCTTCGACTCTCTAGAGCTTTCCAGCAGAGCTCAGATGTCTCAAGGTATAAATACACTCTGCACTCATTGCCTATCCTCATCGAATCCACATCAAAAGCCTCTGAATACCTAAGCTACCTCGCAATGTCTGTCTACTACTACGACCCTTCCTCCCACATCGAGCGTCTCTTCAACGACGCGTTCTCATTCAACAACAACAACAACAATAATGGCGTGAGTCGCCGCGGCGGTAGCAGCGACGCTGTCCAGCGCACCATTCGACCCAGGTAAGCTTAAAGCCATCTTTTTTTCCACCTTCGGATTCTCTTCTCCTTACACTTCCGCAGAATGGACCTGCACGAAGACGCAACCAACAACACCGTCACCGCCACCTTCGAGCTCCCCGGCGTCAAGAAGGAGGACGTGCAGATCGACGTGCACAATGGGCGCCTTAACGTTTCCGCGGAGAGCAAGATCTCTGAGGAGAAGGAACAGGATGGGTACGCCATCCGTGAACGCAAGTTCGGGAGAATCTCCCGCACGCTCCAGCTGCCTCAGGGGGTCAAGGTAAGGTTTTCCCCGTCTTTAAGGCAAGCCAAGTTGCTGACACGGTTTTTCAGGAATCCGAAGTGAAGGCGGCGATGGAACACGGTGTCCTGACCATCACCTTCCCGCGCTCAACGCCTGAGGAGGCACCTCGGAAAATTACGATTGCTTGAGGGGGAGTTCGGTGGGATGGGAATATGATGTATCACTTCTTTGACTGTATCGAGTACACGGAAAAAATGTTTCTTTATCTGTTTTCTTGGATCTGAGTGTCGGTGGCGACTATGTCGAGTTTCACGATGCGCCTGTTACTATTCGAATTATCTCGAGAGGAGAATCCGCATTCGATTCTGGATGGAGGACAGGAGTCAGAACTTGTGAGATATGACTCGAAACTGCCGTCAACGAACCTAGCTGAAACCTTCTTGCGTCTCTCGAATTCTACTAGCTGCTCCGACTCAGAGATTGCCCGCCAAATCCCGCGAATGTAATACTCTCCAACGAAGTTACCATTCTAGTGCCATCCCATCAGTTTTATGCGCCGCGTGAGGCAAGCATATAGACGCACCCGATTGCTAGAATCGTCCGGGGTAGCGTCTGCGTGCCTCCACTCGACTCTGAGCCCAGTGGAAGGTAAGGTTTGCTTCCGCATGGCGCTCACTAAGCCGCAGAGCATATCGAAATCGAGCGGCGAGCCGTTGAGCGTTGCTGCCAAGGAGCGCGAGAAGGTACTGTTAATTGCGCGAAGCGAAAGCTCGTCTGTTGAAGCCTCGAAAACCTCGCGGATGTGTTCCTTGGACCAGTCTGCCAGATTGAGGGCCATTGGGGTAGGAGAGGATGCTTTCGAAACGCATTTGGGTACTTATAGGATAATAAGACTGGGCTTGAGTTCGGAATGCCACCACGTCCATTTGTGATGCTCAAAGGGTGGCATTATTATTTTGACTTTACCGAGCGCTCGAGGCGTTTCCAAGCTTTTAAATTCTGAGTGGAGTCCAGATGGTTGTGTGACTGTTAGAACGATAGAAGGCCATGCATATTGTTCGAGAACGTGGATAGATGGTATGAGTAGCGCTTGGGTCCAGTGAGTCGTATTGGAGGCAGGAGGAAGTGGGAATCCGAGAACAGGAGCCTCGAGCTCAAGGTTTGGCTGCCAATGGCCGTCGAACACCGAATTTTATTGCCGGGAACAGAGGCATTCCGCGAGTTAGTCAGCTTTGAAGCTTTAAGTTGCAAGTATGTACTAGATGGTGGTGGTAAGAGACAAGCTGGCAACTCAAATGGGGTAGGAGAGAACGCTTTAGGAACGCTTTTGAGTACTTACAAAATAAGACTGGGGTCAGGTTCGGAATGCCACCTTGGCATGGTTGAAGGGTAGCATTATTCTTTTTACTTTACCGAGCGCTCGAGGCGTTTCCTTGGAGCTTTCCGGGTGGAGTGCAGATGATTTTGTGACTGTTAGAATGACAGAAGACCATGCATATTGTTCGGGGAATCGGACAGATGGTATAAGTAGTGCTTGGGTCGTCGATAGAGTCCCCAGTGTGTCGTATTGAATCTGCCAATAACACCTGGGAATCCGAGAACAGGAGTTCAAGCTCAAGCTTTGGTAACCAGTGGCCGTCGAATCATTGCCGGGAAGATAAGATTACCAACGGAGCCATTCCGCGAATGAGTGACATTCAGTGAGGGCCTTGTACTGTGCAAGATGGTGGTGGTAAGAGACAAGTCGCTGGCGATCAAATTTCCCAAACGGGACTTACTCTCAACCTCTATCATGTCAAGACCAAAGAACGGCAATTTGCTCGCTGAGCCCCGACCAGACTCCCTCATCCGCCGCTCATGGCACGCAATGACGGACGTGCTTTCCCCCTTCTCCTCCTCCGCTCTAGCTTCTCTACCAAACCCCCAACGTCCCGCGCGCTACACCCGCGCAGATAACATCCCAGAGACGGAGGAAGACAGTACAGGACAACGCCCCAACGTTAGGGATTATCTATCTATCAACGCCGTGCCCCCGCTTGTGCGTGTGCCTAAGAAAATCGCTACACCGGTGCGGGTGGAGGGCAAGGTTTGGTTTGCCAACGAACGGAGTGCGTTTTTGCGTCGTTGTTGCTGGATTTATCATTGTCTGACGATGAATGCTATAAGCATGGGTTGCTTGGCTGAACATCGCGGTCCTGATTGGAACCCTTGCTCTGGCGCTCTTTAATGCATCGAAGGACCAGATCGCTCGCAATTTCGCTTACTTCTACGCACTTGTTAGCGTCGGGGTCATGGTCTGAGCTGTTATCCTGTCAACTATGTTTCGCTTGGCTGATACGCTGCCTAGGTCTACGGCTACGCTCTGTACCAACATCGAATCACGAAAATTAGGAAGCGAGATCCAGCGCCGTTTGGTATGTATAGACTTTCCCTGCTGTTCTCAAACTGATCACCGTGAATTAGATATGGTCATAGGGCCAGTCATCGTCAGCGCCCTCCTGTTTATTGCAATCCTCACGAACTTCCTACTGCGGATTCGCGAGTTGTGCGTTGTCTCCAGTCTTTCGCCGCCGCTTCCTCTCATGTCTTTTCAGACGCGATAAAAACATCCCATTACCCGGAGCAGATCTGTATTTATCGCTACTCACGACGCTCAAGACAACACTGAAGACGGTATAACGTTGACGATTCTCGGACACTGTATAATACACCAAATTTGCCGTGGATAATCTTGCAAATGGGACTATTGCTGCCTATCACAGCACATTGGAAATGCTTCTGCAACATCCGGAATCGCTTGCGGCGTTCCGCTCTTTCGCAGCAAGTTATGTTTCGTTTCATACAGCAGCGGAGAGTAGCGATTGAACGCGTCGAGTAGAATCTGTGATGCCACCAAGTGCGCCTGTGAAAAATATTTAGTATATTCTCCTGTAAATTCGCTATGAAACACAGTACGCAACATCTTTGTGATTGTACTTCTCCTGCTGCCTGCAGTAATGAAAAGGCAAAACCGTCTGTGTTCAAGTTCGCATCGGTCAGAAAAGTCTCGGCCGAAATGCGCCGAAGTGACAGAAATTGAGATAAACCAAATTCACTTGAACGCTTTCGTGTCGATTCCCTTCCCGCATCCACAATGCTCGAGGCTCTCCGTATAGGGCGAGAGGAAGGCGCAGAGAACATTGGATATCAAGAGATCAGAGACGAGCGGAGGCCATCAAAGATACCGACTGACGTCACGACTTACTAGCACATTCTCGAACCTTGCAAGCCAACCTGGAACTTGACCAAAACCCCATTATATACCGGCGCGCCACACCCCCGCGGGCCCACCATAACCTACTTTCCTCTGACTCGAACGTGAACCCGAACACTCATGGGTGCAGACTACTACAAACTGCTAGGCGTCAATAAGACTGCCACCGACGCGGAGATAAAGTCGGCGTACAAGAAGATGGTGCGTATCCGCAGCGAGCAATGCAAGAACGAGGTACTGACTCTACGATTCACAGGCATTAAAATGGCATCCAGACCGTAACAACGGCTCTGAAGAGTCGTCGAAGAAATTTAAAGAGGTTTGCGCCACAGTCTTCCGCTCGTGGATGATGTCACTGACAGACTTTCGAACAGATTTCTGAAGCGTTTGAAGTGCTGAGCGACAGCAACAAGCGTGCTATATACGACCAGTTTGGGGAGGAGGGACTGAAGAACGGTGGGCCCGCCCCAGGCCAGGGCGGACCCGGGGGATTCCCTGGTTTCAGCGGGTTCCCCGGCGGTGGCGGCGGCGGCTCCACATTCACATTTTCGACCTCTGGTCCTGGCGGAGGGTTCTCCCCAGGCGACCCGAACAAGATATTTGAGTGAGTCTTATGGTCATTTCCCTTTCACCAACGTCAGAATACTGACAAAGTCGCACAGACACATCTTTGGAAACTCCGGGATGTTCGGTGGAGCCGGACCCAGCGGGATGGGGGGCATGAGTGGTATGGGAGGAATGGGAGGAATGCCAGGTAGGAGCGGCATGGGCGGTCAACGACAACGAGGTCGAGGCAACGTGTTCGACGACGTCGACATGGACGGCTTCGGCAGTTTCAGCGGCATGCCCGGCGGAATGGGCGGAGGAGGCATGGGCGGCGGTATGCCTCGTCGACGTGCATCTCCCTCGAAAGCCAACTCCACCCCTTCTCCACCCTCCGAAATCACAAAACCTCTCAAACTCTCGCTGAACGAGCTGTATTCCGGGACGACGAAACGGCTGAAGGTCGGCCGGAAGTTGCTGGATGGGTCGTCGGAGGATAAGGTGCTGGAGATTGCGGTGCAGCCTGGGTGGAAGAGTGGGACGAAGGTGCGCTTCCCGCACGCGGGCAACGATAAGCCAGATGGGGAGGCGCAGGACCTCGTATTCGTCGTGGAGGAGAAACCACACGAGACATTTGTACGAGAAGGGAACGACCTCTCGTGCAAGGTCTCGATATCGCTGGTTGACGCGTTGACGGGGTCGGGTGGGAAGAAGGTTGTCGAGGCATTGGATGGGAGGAAGCTGCAAATCACTGTTCCGCCCGGGGTTGTGAAGCCTGGGCAGCAGACAACAATAGTCGGGGAGGGCATGCCTATACGAAAAGACGGGAGCGTCAAGAAGAAGGGCGACCTCATCGTTCGATGGAATGTTTTGTTCCCCGACAAAATAACACCGGCGCAGAAGGAGGGACTGAGGAAGATTCTCGGATGAAGTGGACGCATTAGTTAATAACTTATCAACCTCATTTTGTATTACTAGAGCATTTTATTGTTTTATCCGTTAACTGTGCTGGTCATTGGACTGGATCCGGTACCACTGTGCTTGACTGCAGACGATAGAGGACAAGGCGGAATAATCGAATCTTACCTTTGCCATTCGCCCCGGGCCCCAAAAAGTCAGAGAGTAGTATCCGTAGAGAATTTAGTTACGCCTTGTTGTCAGCTTCGAAATCTATCCTCGAACTGAAACCTGCAAGACCCGTTTGGACCGAAGTGTGGGTCCATGAATTTTGGCCACGAACCCGCGCGATCAGTGCGCTGATTAGCTGCATTTTGTATATCCGAAGACCCAGCTGGTACGAAGCGATGCAAAGGTTTCGTGATTTAGCAAGACCACAACCAGACGCGTCGCAAAGAGGGGTGGCAAGTGTTTGATGATTTTGCGAGGAAAGATTTACGACGCGGTATCGAGGGGCCGAGGTAACGGAAATTCGTAGAAGAGGCAGCATAATACTGTTACTATCGCAGCAGTTTTCGACCCAGAGTTCACCAGCTCCAGACGACTTCAAGTTAACGGCGCAGGGAAAAAGAAAGGGAGTGATCACATCAGTGATGCGATAGTTGATGGCCGGATGCTCTTATGTTGGTGTTGAACATTCTGCAAAAAAAAGAACATGCAAAGATAGATAGAGAAACCATTCAAAAGAAATCATCATATCTCTAAGAAACCTCGACACAATTTCATAAGAAGATTTCTTGTATTGGTTCAGTCCTTCCGAGTACTGCAATCGGTGTTCTAATTCCTTTATGGTTCATGTTGCGGGTAAGCAAGATAAGACTAGCTTCCTTTCCCCTCTTCTAGTTCTCACTCAAAACGTTCACCAGTGCCCCATGATCGCCATAGGCTGGTACGGCTCTTCGAGGTACTTGATCTCCTCTTCGCTCAGCTTGACGTGGGTGGCAGCTGAGCGAGGACACCGTCAGCGTTCCCGAATTGAGACCGAGCACGAAATAATCTTACCAATTGCGTCTTGCAAGTTGGCTAGGGAAGTAGTGCCCACGATGGGAGCGGAGATGCCTGCGAGTCGAGGTTCAGTTTATTTATAGTACAGATAGAATGCTTGCGGAACTCACCCTCTTTGTTGATGGACCAAGCAACAGCCACCTGCGCCATGCTTATATTATGCTTTTTGGCGATTTCCTCGACTCTGAGTCCAGTCATAACTCAATGTATCGAATTTGAACAGGAACAAGGATACACACCGGTGGACGATAGTCTTATTCGCGTCAGTCCCAGTGTACACACTAGGAGACATCCTGATGACACACAGTGTGAGTGCGAATACGGTTGGGTAGTATGACCTACACTTCGGTTTTTGCACGTTGGGTCTTGTCCTGGTCGGCGAGGGGACGGGTGAGGGCGCCTCTGGCCAACGGAGACCAAGGGATGGCTCCAACTCCAAAGAGCTGTGTTGAAGAGATGAAAAATTGTTCGAGTGCAAAGATTGTTTTGTACCTTCAAAGTCGGGAACATTTCACGCTCTTCTTCCCTGTAAAGCAGACTGTGGTGGTTCTGCATCGAGATGAATGGAGTTAAATTGTTTGAGATGGCGTAGTCTGGACAATCTCAATTAGCCTGAGGATTTGCGGGTACGTGAGGATAAATATCACTCTGCATCGCATGAACTGACGAATAAATATCAGCATATAATTCGCTAACCATTGAAGTTGAACTTACATTGCCAAGCATAACAACTGCTCATACCGATATATCTGACGTATCCTGCCTTAACCACGTCGTGGAGGGCTTGCATCTAATTGTACATTGATGGATGTCAGGGAGGTGTCTAGACAACAACCAAAGTATGAGTTTACGCACAGTCTCCGCAATAGGAGTGTCAGGATCGAAACGGTGGCCTAGAACCAGCATAAGACATATTTTTTGGACGAAATCTCAACTTACACTGCAGCAGATCGACATAATCAAGCTCCAGACGCTTCAAACTATGCTTCACCGAGTCGAAGATGTGCTGTCAAATCGTCAACCACGAACCAGAGAAAAAAAATCTGAAATCAATAAAACCTTGCGGCTCAAACCGTACTGGTTGACCAAGCCAGCTGCGTCAGCGTCAGGCCCAGGAAGTGTAAACTTGTCGCCGCTGAGAGGGAAGAACACTTTGGTCATAACAACAATCTCGTCTCTAGGAAGGTTGAACTGCTTGATTGCGCGTCCGAGAATCTCTTCCGACAGTCCATCGGAGTAAACCTAGAATTAAAGTATCAGCATCAGGAAAAGGGTTTGCAGTGAACCGACGTTGGCGGTATCAAAGGTGTTGATGCCTGCATCATATCTGGTAAATTCAGTTATGAGGATATAGAATAGCTGGGAAACAGATCGCTCACGCGGCCTTGATATGCTTGAAAGCCTCTTCCTCCTGTAAAACCCAGTTCCCATTCCAGGTCGGTCTGCCATACGACATGCAACCGAGAACGATTTTGGAGATCTTGAGACCCGACTGTCCGAGTCGGACTAAAACGGGACATTGGCGATTCTTTCTTGGCTCGATTAGTTCGAGGTACTGACCATACTCCATCTTTTTGGTGGTTTCAGAAGTAGACATAACTGGGATTCAGCGACTTGAAGGACGATGTTCGATGCGTCAAATTCCATGGTATTTGAGGGGAGGTGGGGTACCGAGACTTTCGGAGTTGCACAGTAAGCCCTGTCAGAAATTATGCAATGTTTTTTGAATGTTTTCAACATCTGAGCAGTTCAGTCCGGTAGCTTGCGGGCGGCGTCCGTTGAGCATGAGTCATCACGTTCTCGAAGGATTACGAGCCCCATGCAAGTATGACTGAACGAGGGAAAGCAGAGACTTGGATCAAAGAAGATGCGACGCTTTTCTTGTTCTTTTCTCCGCGTAGTACTGAAAAATGTCGCGCCGGTGACCGATGACGACTCAGTTTTGTGACCGAGTCCATCTGCCGAGCTTAAACCTA
Organism: Favolaschia claudopus; assembly: GCA_037176885.1. Lineage (NCBI taxonomy): Eukaryota > Fungi > Basidiomycota > Agaricomycetes > Agaricales > Mycenaceae > Favolaschia > Favolaschia claudopus. The sequence goes on along the minus strand of JAWWNJ010000023.1, from coordinate 1,653,628 downwards.
GGCACTTTGAGAGGTTGCGGCGACGGCCAACAGCACATGTTGAAGGCGTTCCGACAACGCAGCAGCCTGTCTACACAGTACGATTCACTTTGTTGACATGTTGGTTTTGGGTAAGCACAGGGGGCAACCACTAAAATTATTCTTGAGATCCACTGGTACTGTGGTCTACTGTTTGGCTTTTGATGGATGACCGGCGTGAGAATCGGCGAGAATCAACCTTGGGTTTCACTGCGAAGGTTTTTCATCCCATTCCTGTCAAAAAAACATCACCGGCAGCATCCAATGCAGCTCCTATGCCCACCAGCCTAATGTTGGGAAAATCCCGCAAGATACTCAGCTGCTTGAACGTGTACGGAATGGGGTGCCGTTGATTGGCATCAATTGCCAAACAGTAGACCACAGTACCTCTGGATCTTGAGATTAATTTTAGTGGTCGCCCCCTGGGTAAGCAGCTTCCGCATCAGCCTGTCGATCAGCACGTCAAATCAATCAATGATGCGATAGTTGATTGTTTTCCGATCGAGAAAGTATTCCAGATGGGAGCTTAGATGGATCGTGGTTGTTTGAATCAGAATGTTTTATTGGGGAATCAAGCATGAGAAGAAAACCAGCAAGGTTATCTACTAATATTTCGGGCGGGCAAAAATGTCTGTCTGTCTAAATATGACCTATGATCGCCATGGGCTGGTAGGGTTCTTCCAAATACTTGATTTCGTCTTCGGTCAACTTGACGTGGGTTGCAGCTAATAGAGAAAATTGACGAATACATCTTGAGAAACTCGAAGGAAAGATGATCGCGATCCTTACCAATTGCATCTTGCAAGTTGGCAAGCGAGGTAGTACCAACGATAGGAGCAGAGACACCTTGAACCCAGTTTAGAACCTGATTGTTGTGAGTTGAGAACAAGTCCCAGACCTTCTTTATGGAGAGACCAAGCGACAGCCACTTGAGCCATGCTAATGTCATATTTCTTTGCAATTTCCTCAACTCTAAATTTAAGAAAGTGAGATGAATCGTAGAATGCTGAGCGTTCACAGCGATAGACGTACCGGTTAACGATTGTCTGATTTGCAGAGCTTTTGATGTACACGTTGGCAGACAGCAATCTACAAATGTATTTAATCTAAATTGAATCAGTCGTTGGGAAGTTGAACATACACTTCAGATTCTGAGCGCTTGCTTTGACCCTGGGCAGCAAGTGGACGAGTAAGAGCTCCTCTAGCGAGAGGGGACCAAGGAATGGCTCCGACTTTGAAATGCTAATATAATAAAGAGTCGAAACTCACTGCGTAGGAGGCTGCCAATATTCGACCTTACCTTCAAGGTTGGAAACATCTCTCGCTCTTCTTCCCTGTAGAGAAGACTGTGATGATTTTGCATCGATATGAAGGGAGTCAGATTGTGGGTGATTGCGTAGTCTATGAACCGTCATCAGCCGTGGAACTTGCAAGTAAATTCAAGGGATTACTTTGCATAGCATGGACTGGCTCAAAACATCAGTGAATCGGCGCAATGGGAAGTGGCAAGATTTACATTGCCAAGCATAGCAGCTACTCATTCCGATATATCTCACGTATCCTGCCTTCACGACATCATGGAGTGCTTGCATCTGAATCGACATTACTAGATGCAAGTAAAGAAGAAAAAAATAGAGTGCACGCACGGTCTCTTCGATGGGAGTCTCCGGATCGAAACGGTGGCCTGAAAGGAAAGATGAGAGGAGATTTTCAAATCAGTGAATCTAAACATACACTGCAACAAATCGATATAATCAAGTTGAAGTCTCCTCAAGCTATGTTTCACCGAGTCGAAAATATGCTGCCGGGTCACCCGTCAGTCTTCCACGTTCGAAGAACGAAAAAATGAAATTGAAAAAGATCGAACGAACTTTGCGACTCAACCCATACTGATTAACAAAACCTGCGGCATCCGCGGCTGGTCCAGGACGGAGGATCTTTTCGCCAGCGACAGGCATAAAGACTTTTGTCATGATAACGATTTCATCTCGAGGGAAATTGTGTTGTTTAATTGCGCGGCCGAGGACTTCTTCCGATTTTCCACCCGAGTAGACCTGCCAGAATTATAGAATATGAGCATGGATGGAATTGACTTGAGCGACGCAAGCAATTTCGACGCCTGGGGTGAGGACTAACTAACGTTGGCGGTGTCGAAAGCGTTGATACCTGCATCGTATCTGCCGGAATTATTTGAGCACATGGGGACAAAGAGATTTAGATGAATGAAAGTTGGGACTCACGCAGCCTTGATATGCTTGAACGCTTCTTCCTCTGGTAAGATCCAGTTTCCGTTCCAGGTTGGGTCACCATATGACATGCAGCCGAGAATGATCTTGGAGATCTTGAGCCCGGACTGACCGAGTCGAACTATGGCGAAGAAAGTTCAGTGAACACAGCGGTCGATTGTCGAGAATAGTCGATAGATTATATGGCAACACGGAGTGGACAGCTTGGTTTAGGCGAGACGGCACTGCGGCATCTGTGATTGGCGTGATGGATTGACATTTTGGGGATGCCAGGACCCCGGAGACATCTCTCTCTCTCAGGCTGTAATGTAGAAAATGCGCCGGCCACTACCGGCGCCTGAATAGCGAGACGGGAAGTGGATGGATATACTGCTACACTAGTTCACTCAATCTTGTTTGCTCATGCAGATCAGCATAGATCTTGGGTAACCACCACCTTCAATCTAAGATATTCTGATTCTATCTAAGATTCCATTCTACTCTGCATCATTCTCACATCTTATAGCTAGGTCGTGAATAATATACGCACCGGGCCGAACCAGCTCGTCTCAGGCATTGAAACAAGCAAAAAACTAATTCGAACTCAAATTTAGACGCGAGAGTGGAGATACTGGCAGTTGGGAAGTCTGGAGGGAGTGTCCTGTAACCCGTTGTTGATCCAACAATCTCCAAAGGTAAAAGTTTAAGGTGGATTCATCAGCCGATGAGGAATTGAAGTGTATATTGACAATTTCGCGAACACGAGCGCTTGTTGAAGTCACCCAGCTCGTTCAGGGTTGTCGTTTCGCGGTCCCGGGCACCGTGTTCTTGCTTAGATTCTGACCTTCTGGTGGTGAGGTACTTGTAAGCTCTATCGTTGTTTGAATTCATGTTTTTCGTTGAGCTAAATCTTTTACCTGCCTGATTCGGCCGAATTGCAAGTTGAAGCTCGGCCTCAGGCGCAATCCAACACAGAAAACACTAGCTGACGCGCTGCCAAACATCTGCTTGCTGTATCTCGGTGCTCCTCTACCCCCTCTATTCAATTAGTCCACTTGGTGCGCCGGCTCTTCTCTTCCAGCATTGATTTCGTCAAACATTGTGACATGCAGCGACTCACCATGCTATACTGTTCACAGTGAAATCACCTGGATTCCATGTACAAACCTCTCTATTTTATTCTCTCAGTATCCCCTTCCTTCTCACTCTCATACCTTCATTGAATTGGCTTCACTAACCGTACCGGCGCGGATGTTTTGAACCGCGGGAATCTTCTATGATTGCATCATTTGGCGTCAAGTCGACATTCCAGATATTCGTTCCTGGCTCATACGGCTCGGGGGGAGGTCCTATTAAATGGTCAGACCTCGTTGGGATGGTGTAGACTATTTCGATGCTAATTTCTAGCTGATTTTGGGCCTAGCAGACGCTCAAAAAGCGATTACTTTATCACTTTCAGATGTACACTCATTTTTCTTTGGGTTCATCTTCCCGAGGCGAAGAGTAATACACTGTGTGTTACTTCGAACAAGCAATTGAGCTCCTGATCTTACAGAATACCTCTGGCTGGGCCATGCAAGCCTTATGGACACCTCCTTCTATTTTATCTCGTGCCACAAGCCAAAAATGCAACTCCGTTGATATCCCGAAGATGCAAGTACTATCGGCTGATTATCCCACACATCTTCGTCTGTGCCACAATTTGAAAGGCCAAATCAAGCACTGTTCCCAAGGTTCGGAAATTTTGGTGGAGAGAAGACTTCATTCCCTTCGAACCAATGTATCGCTATGGAGAATTCGGGCATAAACTGCTCAGAGACTCGAGTCGAGGGCAGTGCTCGCTCGTCATTCCCTCAACAGATTTTTTGCGTTGCCACTCAGTCGCAGAATCCAATTCGAGGTTCAAAAAATTACCGTCGGAGAGCAATTCGAAAATTAGTTGAGATCACTGAGGCAGGAACACTACGTGAATAGATGTGACGATACCAGGGGAAATGGGCTAAGTAAATGAGGTAGGAGCTTGCCGGATTCCACATTAAAATTTTTCAAATGGCCATATAGAAGCAATTGGCGCGGCTATGTTTTGAGCTCCGAAACTCTTCGTCTGACACGGTGTTTATGCTATATAAGAGGTGGTGAGCATCTTATCGGTCTTCATAATTTTATAACAAAAAATCACCGGAGCTCAAGAATGTACTGATCATGCGGCATTGAAACTGAATTCTCAGAAGCACAAGCAGTAATCCCACATCGCCATCATTTTGGCGTCGGAGTTCATGAAGGGGCCCCCAGGAATTTATATTAGATAACTTGGGGCTAGGACTGTCAGAGCTCGAGGGAAGTCAGAAACACGAACAAAATCAAAACCATTTACGCCCGACTAGCATTTCTCGCGAGAACTCCAGTAGAAAATCAAACTTTTACAGCTGAACTCTTGATAAATTCGTGTCAAGCAATCTGCAACGAAACTTTCCGCTTGCGGACATAAACCTACAAGGCTACAAAGTATTCATTGACAGTGTTTGAAGTTGAACTAGTCACTGAGGGCCGCAAACTCTGTACAGCCGTACCACAGAACATGAGCTCAGGTCAGAAACAATTCAAATTGACCCTTTTGTATTCAAATGGAACGGGATGAACATACATTTCGATTTTGTGAACAGATTGCGTCGTGAGAGTGTTGGACCGTTGGTGCGGAGGAGAGTTCTGTCATTATTGAACTGAGTATAGGATATAGAGGGAAATGGATAAGAGTGCTCCAGCACCGATCACCAAGCTTAAGGACATTGAAATGGCAAACTCACTTGTCGTTAATGAAAACATAGGATTGGTTGAGCTTGGTTCTGGTCAAGTTCTGGTTGGATTCAATTGATCAATGCAAGGATTTTGTGTGCGAGTTGAGTTCATGAGCAACATGCTCAAATATACAATTATCTCTTGCGTGGGATCTACTGCGCGCGGACGCGTAGCCTGGATTTATGCATTCAAAATTGAACATTGAATACGCACATGGTGGCTTGAGAAGTAGGTTTCGGGGTCCTGGCATCCAAAACGGTCAACCGATCATGTAGATCAGCTCGGCAACTGTGCCAGACAGGCTAACCGAAGCTGTCCAGTCCGTGTTACTATAAGATTACCGTATTCCATCTTTCTAGTATTGTTTGCGGTAGACATCGTGAAGAAGAAGACACTTGCCGAAGGGTCAAATGGGAAGTTAGAATTAATTCAACCGAACTGCGCTGGTTTTATAGACGCTCCAGTGTCATATGAAAGGATTCCCTGAGTCAGCGAATGGGTGCAAGCCGCGCGGACGAACTCGGGAGATTCGGAAACTTTAGGAATCGGAAATCCGGCAATTTCCGCTTACTATAATACCGATCGGACTTGCAACCGACGGCTCGTATCTTCTTGCTCTCAGTTCAATGCAACCAACCAGCTATGGTCGACATACTCATGCATGTAGAATAGGATAGGAAAGGCGAAATGATAATTCCAAAACAGATTCCTTCTTTGCCCGGTATCTATGAATGGGAGCTCTGCACACCATTATATCAGCCGTAGAACATGGCTCGAAACGCAAAGTCCTACTCACAAGACTCGAAATTCACTCTGTGGCCGAGGAACCTTCATCCTCAGTCCAAAATTTGCCACTAACAAGAGCCAAATTCCGCTCGTTGAACTCCCACCAAGGTACATCCTTCCCCCGAGTACGTGTTCTTGTTGATTTGATCGACGCTCCGGTTTGACCATCGATCCCCTCCCACTCGAACTGCTCCCTCTTTTGAGTCGTCCCATAGCGCGCCCAAGAGGGAGCAGCGGTCCAAAAATCAACCTCTTTCTCCTTCAAAAGCTTCTCCACAACTGCGTCCGAGCTGAGACCGTGCAGCTCCTTTGCACTGAAAAAGGATCGAGCAAAACCAAACACGGCATTCCGTCGGCAGTCGACCTTACACCGCCAGATGAGGTTGTTCAGAGTCTCCGCAGCGTCAGCCACGTTGAATATACGCCCATCAAAGTGAGCGATGCCATCCTTGTTTGGGGGGAGGACTGCCGCCTTTGCTAGGTGATGGTTGAAGCGCGTCGTGGCGTACCCCGCAGCAAGGCTTCCTATTTTCCCCACGCGCCCATTAAAAGGGCGGACGTGGGTGGCGGGGAACACGAGTGTAATTTCGTCGGACTGGGTGTATGCGAGGCTGGCGGCTGGGAAGTACTCCAATAGGTCGGCTGCGGTCTGCGCCATAGCCTCGTGCAGTCGCTCGTCGAATGGTTTATCGAACCCACGGGTGAACTTGGAGAATCCATGTCCATCGACACGAAGTATAGCAGGCTGGTCGTCAGTCAAGAGCTGATCTGTAGCTGCTTCGTAGCGCTTCATTCGCTCTGCTAGCCCCTCTCGATGGCTCTCTTGCGGTTGGGTGGTCATGGTTGTTTCGGTTGAACAAGGTATGAGAGTTGAGAGAATTTATGTGGTTTGACCGAGTCAGGATGATACAAGATGATACAGCGGTTGTCATTTTGTGGCATAGCCAAGATCTTCCACTTGCTTCACCACAGCCGCCGTGATCCAAGGATTGCCAGGTACAAGCCAGGTACATGGATGTTGGGAAAGAGAGTTACAAGACCGAGTCCCCGCCATCGTGCCGCCTTGCCGCACCGACCGACCCGGCAGCGGTGCACGTGCCACGATTCGGCTTTCTTTCTCGCTTCCATTGCCGAAGTTCTAGTTCCACAACGCAGTGAACGCACCGTGCACGGTGCAAGTGCGGGCGGTCTTACAGAATTTGCTTCGTTATATCTCAACGGAATTTCTCTACGAATCTATGAACCAAGCGCCCTGTTCATCTCGTCAATGTGCACCTTCGGCGCCTCGTCCTTTCCTTCCTCGATGACCGCATCGTACTCCTTGTCAATGGAATCAAAAAGGCCATTTGAGCCGGTGGGATGTTTCGGCTTCCATCCCAGATCGTACGCTTTTCCTGCGGCAGAACGTGCTGCGAATGGTACCGTGAAAAGTCTGAAAAGAATTCGGAGGAACGACAAGACGCACAATTGCTTCCATAAGCGAAGTCACTCCACGCCCCCAACGCGTCTTGAACTTCCTCAGGCTTGAGTGGGCGCGCCTCAGCTGTTGGTATCGCTCCTTTTGCGTGAAGACGTTTCCCAATTTCCGCGGCGAGCTCGCGCCATTCGTATGTGTCGGTTGCGCACAAATCTGTCGGCATTTAATCTGAACTCACTGGACTCTTTCAGCAGGTTACACACAGAAACACTCCAATCCAGTTGGCGCTTTCCGCGCTCCACTCAGAGCATCGTCCAGTAATAGGAAGTAGAGCGAGACCAAGTCGTCGACGTGTACACCATTCCATATGGACAAGCCGGGGCCAACATGGATGGATTGCTTGAGCCTGAGCGCCGCTCTGATGAGGGCCGGAATCTGGACAGACGTGCGGCTGTATGGCCCTCTTCCGCGACCATCTGATACAGTCAGCTTTCTTCATCTGTCGCCTGGAAAAGGCGCCGAAGGACTCACAAATCAGCGGAGGCATTACCACATAGCCGCGCACGTATCCCTCGACGCTCGCTTTCATAATCAGGTCATCTGTCTCGCGGTGGACATAGGTCGTTGGGACTGCTCGAATGTCGGCGCAGTCGCGGTCTTGATAACTGGTTGAAACGGAACGCGTCAGTTGGCGCGCCAATCCGGCATACCTCCTCACATCTTTGGGTCCGCGAATTTGCCTTTAGCGTCATCCGTCAAGGCGCCTGTTCCGGAGGACTATCCAGGATCAATCACGGCGCCAACTTCAGGCGCAAAGGACATACGTGGATGAAGATCGTTTGCTTTCCGGTTTTGTCAAACCTCTGCTTTGCCCCTTCCAACATCGCCCTTCCCGAGGCCGGATGGTCTGCATTTGCCGTGTGCAGAATCACTGTGCGCCTTCATCAGCGATATGGCAGAACGCCGTCCGCGAAACAATTCACCGTCCACCTCACTGGCTGCCTTACGCACTACATCCGCGTCGGCAAGATCACACACAACCACATCGACCCCGAGACGCTCTTTGATGAGTTTAGCACGCTCCTCGCCGCGTACGAGGCAAGTGATCTTGACGCGTCCCGCTTTGTAGTCTTCCCGTTCAAGGAAGGCGGCGAGTGTTGTGCCGCCCACAAAGCCCGTCGCGCCAGTCAGGAGCTTGATCCCACAGACTGTGGTCAGCACGGGAATTGCGATAGGGGAAGAGCGGGAACTCACGACATGATACGGGAGAGACATTGGATCTTGATATCGATTTGCATTTTTCGTAAACCGGCTATTTATTCGAATGCACGGCGGCCGTGTGAAGTCTCATCCTCTCGGCACCTTCCGTCACTTTCTTGCTTCCGTGTGTACAGGTGTGTACACAGGCCTACACAGGCGCTAACTGTGAGACGATCTGAGACGATCCTCCAATAGGGCATTTCAGATATTGGGCTTCCGGCCCAACTTTGGCCGGCCAATTTCGGCTCCAACTTTGTCCCAACTTGAGGTCTGAATCCAACCCGAAAAGTCGAAGACCAGGTTGGCCGTGTCTCTCAGCTGTCCTCAGCTGTCCGCTTGGCCGTCAAGTGCGAAATTACTTACCTCTTGCCGACATCCGACCTTCGGATATGTTACCATGTGGCATGGTGTATTCAAGGCCTCGCCAGTCCTCGACGGTGCTCGCTTGAACGTGAAAAGACTGGCCACTTGCTCGTGAAGGTAATGTTCAAGCCTCGATTTATGGACCCGAGTATGCTGAGTGCTCTCAGTCACTCGAGTACAGGGGACGAACTGGGGATGAAGGAAATGCGTTGGCCGTGGCCTCCAAGCACGGCGAACTCTGGAGTAATACTTGTCTAGACTCCAGACTCGTTGCCTCCCAACCTCTCCCAATGTTTTCCACGACAATGACAAAAATCGTCGACAATCAGCCCAGAATTGACAGAAGCACCTCAAGCGAGCATCCGACGCCGCCGCGGAAACAAAAGTGACAAAAAAGTGACACAATCTGTTTCAACCCTGCACTTTTCGCTTCACTTTCCCTGGCTTGTTCTGCCTCGCTGATCATGCAAGCTGCAGCTGACGGCAATGAAAATCCACCCCCAAATGCTGCTCACAGTGTTTGGTGGTCAATTGCTCAAGATGGGCGACATTCCAATACAGAGATCGTCATCCTCCAATCCACGAGACCCAGACAAGAGCGTATTCGAAGTCGTAATTCGCCCCCGCTCGTCGCAACAATGGAACCCCATTTCCTTTCTTCAATTACGTTGCGCTAGCACTTCTCCGCCGGTGTAACCTAATTCAGTGACGGACAACGTACACTAGTTTCCGGGCACATATAAGAGAGTACAGTGCTCGCTCGACTCACCCTTCCGAAGAAACAAAAAACAACTCCGCGTTTGACGAGCGACGTCCTCACCAACGCGAACACGATGGCCTCCGACACGGCACTATTAGTTGGTACGTCTCCGCCTCTTTGGTGCGCGCGCCACCTGCCAAGTCGGTAGTCATTGACTGATCTCCATCGAATAGGCCTTGACCTTATCGGCGTTCTCATTAACACGCTCCTTTACGGTTTCGTTCTGGGACAGTTCTTAACGTACTTCAATAACACTACGCGTGCGTCTATCTTTGGAGCTTCCCAAGGCACTTTACATATCCCCGCCACAGGAGCAAAAGATACCTATTGGATTCGCGGAATCGTATGGGGTCTGTTCTTCCTTGATACGTTGCACAGCGCGGTGTTCGTTCTGCTATTCCTGGTCAAGGTTTTTCGCTGATGATTTGTCTTGTGTTATAGCGAGTTTTACGCAGTATGGGATGTCAGGTACAGAAATCTTGGGATTCTTGTGCAGGCTGATAAACTATTGTGTGTAGTGTGAACCATTTCGGCGACCTCGCCAGCTTCGCAAGTGCGTGTGCATGCTCTCTCTTCTCGCAACGTCTAACATCCGGCCAGTTGTCAGCTGGGTCATCCCATTCACGGCGACTGCAGACGCGTTTGCGGCTCTCATGACCCAGACCTTCTTGATTTATCGGTGAGGCCTGCGTTATTCTGCGAGTTAGTCATAACTTAGTGCCTAAATTGGCAGAGTGTACATGTTAAAGATGCATCCAGTCATCGTGGCCTTTCTCATTATCACGTCTGTATTGAGCTTCGCGTTTGGATGCACGGCAGGGATTTACTCTGGGGTGCTTGGAAGGTCGGTCGCGGTTTGAAGCTTCCAGACTAGGAGATTGACTCGTGGTGAATAGGGTGGACAAGTTCGCTCCTTTGACCAAGTGGGTCATTCTTTGGCTCACATTCCAGTCCGCCGCCGACCTGGGTATATCGAGTGTGTATCCAGCCTTTTTATGTCTCCATTGGCACTAATGACATACTGATCGTTGTTTATGACAGTTTCTCTCATCATCTCCCTCTTGCGCTCCCGCACAGGTTTCCGCAAGACCGACACAATGATCAATCGCCTTATCATTGGTGCGATTGAGACTGGTGTTTTTGCCGCGGCATTTGCGATGGGCGACCTGTTCTCGTTCACATTCTTCCAGACGTCCAACTTGTACCTGCTGTTTGCATTCCCCATTGGCAGAATCTATACGAATGTGGGTTTTTTGAGTCGTTCTCTCTTCACAATGATCGGCTTATGTTGTTGGTCTCACAGACACTATTGCATGTTCTTAATTCACGCGATTCCATCCGAAATGCCAGTCAGACGACTGGCCCCATCTCCCTCAGTGAGGTTCTTACCGACGTATGTCTCTCCTGAAACCATAACGGATAGTTAAGTTGATAATCACACTGTCAGAATAACCGCGGGCAAGGGCCGCAACATCATGGCGGCCACTCGAACAAGCAGTCGCAGAACATCTCGTTCCCGTATGGGAAGGAGGGCAGCGAAGTGGAGGTAGACACCAGGTCTCATACCCGTGAAGACTCGGCCGATTACAAGTCCAAGTCGCAGATAATGGTTGGCGTGGAGCAAACAGTACATGTATCGTAGTATTATAATCTGTCAATAGAGTAAATAGAGGCACATTTTTGAACGCGCTAGGACGCGGAATTTGGCGGATAGAGTCAACTAAAATAATTGATGGCACAAAGGTGTACAAATTTCAAGAGTTGCCGACTAACTCTCTTTTGCCCATCACTCTGTCGCATTCACTGGGAACGAATCTCAAGCCTAGTCAATGTCATATCTGACTATCAAGGGGCACACCTCTCGTCTTTCTCCTGCGCGCTATTGCCGCCGAATAACTGAAGACACAGGATCAAACTACTTATAAGACTGTCAAAATTTTTTGCGTTTCTTTCGGTCTCTACAGCATTCCTCGAAACGGCGTTCACCTACATGCATTGCTCTATCGTCTCAGTAGAGTCTCTGTTACCAACACGCCAAAACCTAGCCATATCTGTTCCAACGATAGCTGTTCTCTGGATTCTATGGTCAGGGCAAAACAGTTTCGATCTATCAATCTCGAATATAGAGTGTCCGTACTCCTTCTCTTTCGGTGTTTTACCATGGTCCAAGGCGACGTTTCGCCGCTGATAACACATCCGCCACTCTTGGCAGTTCTTGGGAGTTCTCTTCTGCCACCAAGTCTACAATAACTATGTACACGCCACATCCGACCGGTCTTCAACTTGTCCTCCCCCCTTGCGCATGCTCTCCCGCCGCCAGCTCGTCATCACTGGCTGCTTGGTTTTCCTTCCCTTTCTCATATGGCAACTGGTGACGCTCAATGAACGATTTACGTTCTCCACGAGCTCTTTCAAATTGTGGCCTTCGTCGTCATGCTCAGGCTCTCCGGCCACCTCCCCTCAAGCAGATAAGCTTGCTTCGCCTCTGATACGCCGTCGTGTGGCTGTAGCCTCAAATTTTGGGTTCCATTTCGACGTATACATGAGTGTCGTTTGGACCCTTGAACGAATTTTCGACCGGAATCCAGCTGGAGGTGTTGTGGAAGTTTTCGCTCCCTCTGAATTTGGCTTCGAGTTTCAGCAAATTGTGGACCGGCTTGGACTCTATCACGGGGAAAACAGGAATGCGAACGACCTCATTGAAGCAATCAATAGCAACCAGGGCGATGGAGGAATAGACCTCGTGGTGCTGGGGACTTGTGAAGTCGAGTACGTCCATGCTGATCTATTCGCTTGCTGTCAGGCCAGTGATGAATCATTGGCAGTTTGCGGTTCGGCACTTGGGCTGAAGAGCTTCTTGCTGCCTGGGACGCGAGAGATCGTGCCCACAAGTTTCAGCTGGTCTGCATTGTGCACAATGTCAAGGTGAGTTATCAGCCGTTTCCTATCCTGCGATTGATTCAACGATTTAGGACGACGCATGGCATCCTCGAATTACAGAGTGGGCTCAAAGAGGCGCCATCCGCCTCCTACCCATTTCTCAGCAGTTAGTGGCCGGATCTCGTTCTAATTATCCCCATCGTTGACATGGACACAACTTCAGCGTTGCGGCCGCGTTCAAACGTTCATTCCTTATCAGCGCAGACAGCTCTAATGCTACAATCCGCTCAGCCGATTACGAATCTATCCCTGTCGATGTTCACGTACCGGTTCTCGACATACCGTTATCAGCGGTCCCGCGTCCTGCCCGCATTTTGTCCGATGCTGTTATCCAGGGGAGTTTCTCTACAGATCGACGGGACTACATTGAGATCTTCGAAGAGCTGAAGGAATCTCTGGCTCGTGCGGACTGTTCATCGACTTTCAGTGAATCTACGACTCATTGTGTGTCACAGGTGACCCAAAAACGTGGGGGTATACCCCGCTTGTCGAAGACTCGCAAGAGCCGGTGTATGTTGTTGATACGACGCTTCCGGATCCACCGTTTCGGCTTCTTCTTGTTGGCTCAGGGTGGCTACAAGTCCCCCATGAGCTGAAAAACATTGTTATCATCCGGGATGGACTCGGTTATCCTGGTGCGCTCCCCGCTAAAGCTGGTGTTGGTACTGCTCACTGAACCTGTCCTAGATTTTTATGAGCTCATGAGCTCCATGGACATTTGCGTACCAGCCTTTTCAGTCAAAGACCATGGGTACTACGAAGACCAGGCAAGTTCGACGTTCGCCATGGCTGTCGAGTGTAATGTAAGCTCCACCTTTACCGCCTCTATGATTCAATTCTAACCCCAAAATTCAGGTTCCTATCCTCGTCACGGAACGCATGAGAAAGACATACACCTACGTCGACGATGAAAGGGCTGTTGTCACCCGCCCCGCCGCCATGCGCGAAATTGAAGCTCTGCGGGCACTGCGCAGCGGAGACGCCTCGTATTTCTTGCACCGGACGGGGATATCGATGGAATCGTCTACAGCGCTGGCTGCGGCGTCGATGTTAAGGAATGGGTGGGTGCGGTCCGCAGAGGAATCGAAAGCCTTCAAGAATGAAATTTGGAGGGCCAATGAGATGGTCGTGGAGCGGCTGTTGCGGGATATGTGACTCTTTGGCTACTTATTGTAGATTTTTTGTAAAATAATCGCGAGCTATGTACATGAGCTGCTCGAACCGTATATTTGGTTGCCGGAGTTTGCCGATCCGCAATCTGCTTCCTTCTCACCTCAACTTGGTCAACCTGTCTTCGTCTTCTCCGTTGCCCGCTATCACTGTTACACGATGGGCGATCTTGTAGACTCGATGCTGGACCTGATGCGGCGTCTACCGCCCACGCGCACGGAAGAAAACGTCTCAGCACTCATTAGGATCTGTCCTGAATACGCGGATGACCTACTGGGCAGCGTCGACCAACCCCTCAAGGTCCGGACGGACCGCGCAACGGGGAAGGATTATCTTGCGTGCGATTATAATCGCGACGGAGAGAGCTTCAGGTTCGTGTGCTTTCGGCGTACTGCGCGAGGAGGTTTGTCGAATGAATGATCCTCGATGCTGATTCGATGTTGCATTTCTCGTTGCAGGTCACCTTGGTCGAATGAATATGACCCGCCTTTAGACGATGGGACTATCCCAACACCGAAACTGCGCAAGTTGGAGATTGCTGCGAATGAAGCGTTCGACACGTATCGCGAAATGTTTGCTGCCTGCGCTTTCTGCTGTTTTCCTCAAGATAATGACTCTACATACTGCTGCTAGGTATTTCGAAGGAGGCGCATCGTCTGTTTATCTGTGGGATCTTGACGACGGAGGTTTTGCTGGCGTCGTATTGCTGAAGAAGGGCATGTCATCCTCGCTTCTTTTCCGTTGTGTTTGACTTATCGTTCATGAATTGCAGTCATGAACCCCACGACGGCTTTCGAACCGTCTGGCTCGTGGGATTCGATTCATGTTTTCGAGGCTGCGGAGCGAGGCAGGGGGGCGCATTACAAGCTGACTTCGACGGTTATGCTACACCTTGTGACACGCCATAACTCTGACAGCGAGACGGATGCGGAGAAGGGGAATGGGAGTGGAAATAAGAATGGGGGAGCGGGCTGGAAGCACGAAGGGGAAGTGAGTCTGAGCGGGAGTATGACCCGGCAGGTGCGATGCCATCTTCCAATGGTTGTCTTGCGCTGCTGTGCTGAGATGCTCTTATTTGAATTCAGACTGAACAAGACTGGCCGATTGTCGATTCCTCATCCCATATCACGAATACTGGACGAATGATTGAGGAGATGGAATTCAAGATGCGGGGCCTTTTACAAGAGGTCGGTTTCTGCTGGAGCACCTTTTCTACGTTTCCAACTGTGCCTACAGGTTTACTTTGGCAAGACGCGCGATATCGTGTACGACCTTAGAAGTGTTGAGGATTTGGCGACGGAACGGCGCCAGCGGGAGCTGCAAAAAGAGTTGGTGGGCAGGCTGGGCAAGCGGTAACCTGAATTGTATTCAAACTGTATTATACACGAGAGAATTTTTCCGCGACCATCTTCCACGCATTGAGCGCGGATCAGTTCAAGTTCCAAGCGAGAATGAAGGTCTCCGGCTACCAACCGCCTCGCCAAAAACTTAAATGAAATGTCGTCGGGCAGCGCTCATGGCCCGAGGCATGAAATCATCGTGTCAGCGTCGCATCAGCGACGGGATTTGAATGAATGGTTATCTGCACAACGACGCATCTGAACATTAAAGGCACCGAGTGAGCGGACAGTGAACGCACATGGGTCAGTTTGAACTCGTTGATGGGCCGATTTTTAGCTGTGACTGGCACTTTTTCCATTGCGTCGAGGGTCGAATCTGCGCCGTCAATAACTTTGCCGAAAATCGTGTACTTGCCGTCGAGATGAGGCTGCTTTGCGTAGGTGATGAAAAACTGAGATTTGTTTGTATCTGGGCCGTTGTTGGCCATAGCTACGATCCCCCGGGCATTGAACTGGATACGACATCAGATGGAGAGAAAGCCGTCCGAGGTTCGGAAGCTCGGAGCGCGCCTGCCTACCTTGAGTGTCGAACGGAGCTCGTCTGGGAAAGGTTTACCCCAGATGCTCTGACCGCCTTTCCCTGATCCCCCTGGATCGCCAGTTTGGACCATGAAGGACTTGATATTTCGGTGAAAGACGCAGTCATCGTAATAATTGGAGGCACATAGAGCAAGGAAATTCTGCGAGAAAGCCACAGTTGAACAGGAGTATATTGTCGCAGAAAAAAAAGCCCGAACTTCGGCCGTCTTAGGTACCGCCTCGCAGAAAATTTCGATCTACATACAACACCAAGATTGAGCGACCAGAAAGCCAGAAGATTTGCTCAGTCCTGGACCTTGAGCTCGCCGAGGGTAGTGTGCAGAGTGACCGACTAGACATATATCAGCCTTTGGCCATGGAGAACAAGAGAAAAACGCGGAACCATCGCACAAGTGGAGGTACAGAAACGAACTGTCACAGCGTGTCACATCCATATTAGACCTCTCTTCTCCGCCCATCACCCATCTTTCCACTTAGTTTAATCTTGCCCTCAACTCTTCCGCTCTTCATTCTCTTCCCCTGTGGTGTCTTGCCCATAGAAGGTCTGTCTCATCCTTCTCTTGGCCTTAGTTCCGCTCAAAAGCAAGACACCCAGCTTGTCTCGCTTAATTGTCTCTCCGCAATGCGCACTCCCAGTATATATAGTGTCGACTCGACAGTCGACCCCATTTCGCAGGTCATGCGCGCTAGTCATGCTTCAGAAACTCCCGAGGAACGTAGGATGCGTCTCGAGGCAGAGGCTGAGGCAAAACGGGTTTCGGAGCAGATTGACGAAGAGCTAAGGCAGGAACGCGAGAGAATGAAGCGTTCTCGCGGCGACGTTAAGGTTCTTTTCCTCTTTGCTGTCTTCTGTAACGTGTAAACTCACCGCTCTTCCTTCTTCTCGTAGCTGTTGCTACTAGGTCAAGGTATGGCAATACATTTCATCCATAACTCTTCGCCTAACGCACTTGCAGCCGAGAGCGGGAAGAGCACCCTTCAGAAACAATTCCAGCTCATGTACAAACCCAGCTCCATCGAGCAGGAGCGCGCATCGTGGCGCACGGTCATTTACTTCAACGTTGTCCATTCGTTAAAGCACATCCTAACCACGCTCGAGGCGTGGGACGACTCCTTCGAAGACGATCCAAGAGCACCTCCACAGCCCACAGGCTACTATGACCAGTCCGGGTCCCCGATCCCTCCTGTACCGAAAATCCCTTCGCGTTCTGCTAGTCCCGCTACAGGTGGCAGGAACAACCGCATAATGTCTCTACGCCAACGTCTTACGCCATTACTCGCTACCGACGCGCCGCTTGCCGACCGCTTGAGCGGTGGTATCGCCGTGTCGGGTTCCGGGAAAGGCGGGGTTTTCGTTCGCTCTGGATGGCAGTCGCGGAGCATCGACAAAGCCCTTGGAAAAGCTGGGATGAAGAAACTTTCGGCTGATTTGCGATCTCATGAGGAAGAAGAAAGTGATGTGCTCCTGCAAGATGTCGGACGTATGCTCAGCTCTCTGAAAGACGATGTCCGGGAGCTTTGGGCACATCCTACTGTTAAGGGTTTAATGATGAAGCGTAAACTTAAGCTTGACGAATGGTCTGAATTGTACGTCACCTTAAATCAACGCGATCCGTCCCTTCGTAACTAATGTTGCCGTATAGTTTCCTGAGGGACATAGGTCGCATCGCTGCACCTGATTACGTTCCTACCACTGGTAGGCCATATCATTTCATTGCAAAGAGAAACCCTGACCAGACGCACTTCAGACGACATCCTCCACGCCCGTGTTCAGACGATGGGTGTTGCGGAACATATATTCGACGTCGACTTACATGGCAGATCTGTTACCTGGCACCTATACGACGTGGGTGGTGCCAGAGGCCAGCGTCATTCATGGGTAGATATCATTTGCCTTTTTCCGCCGTTCCTTGTCTTTGACACTATGGACATTAGATTCCTTATTTTGACACGGCAAATGCTATCATATTTGTGGCTCCCGTCAGTGCTTTCGACCAGGTAGATTTTCACTTGCGTTATACGTGACAACTTGCTAATTCTTCGTTTGACCATAGTACCTCGAGGAAGATCCTCGAACGAATAGGATAGACGACTCGTTGCAGCTTTTCACGCAAGTGTGCTCCAATGCTCTCCTCAAGAGTGTCCATCTTGTACTGTTCCTCAGTATGTCCACATTCTTGGAGATACTGCTCGATGCTTACCGTTCGCTCGCAGACAAGACTGACCTCCTCAAGGCCAAGATCGATAGTGGTCTGCGTGTTCAGAAATAGTAAGCTGCCCCGACTGTCACATTGCTTTTCTGTGATCATCTTTGATGCTGACTTTTACTATGATCAGCATCACCTCTTTCGGCGACCGCACTAATGATTACGAGACTGTTGTGCAATACTTCCGAGCGCACTTCTTGCAAGTACACCGTCGAAATAACGAAAACCGCCGGGTACTGTACACTCATTTCACGAGTGTCGTGGTAAGTCTCCGTTTATTCGCTGTTGCCTCTCCTTACCCGCTTGTTCAGGACACGAAAGCAACTCAGCGTATAATCGGGAACGGTATGGCTTTCGCGTATATCACCTCTTAGCCCAGCTCATTCATCATGATCCTTTCAGTTCGTGATTCCATCTTCCGCGGTTACCTCCAATCGGCAGCACTTGTATGATGAAGATTGAGGTTTCGCTTCCGCACTCTCATGTCCAGGATCGTCTGTTTCTTTCTGGTTACATTATGCTCATACGTAATGCTCTCTCACTCTGCCCGCACCATCGCAATTCCGTATCGTTATTCGTCTTCGCTCAAGCTCGCTACTAGTGTCCAGTCCAGTCTGAATTTGCTTCCTTCCATTCTTTGCCTCGCCCGTGCACTTCGCTCCATACATACACTTCAATGCACTTCCGCGGCCTTTCGCCGGTAACCCGACCCAGCCCAGTTTCCTCATCATATCATAGTATCATGATCCCACCCCCGCACGTACGCACGAAATCCCGCACGACCATGGGCATGATAAGGTGATGAATACTTTACTTTTACAAACACATATACGATATGTACCACACTGTATAGCAACTGTACATACTCTCCCTCTAGTCCCGCCTCTCTCTGTCGTTGTAGGCGCCGTTAAGACTCGAACTTGTCTGTACTTAGATCCGTGAAATGTTGTTATACTATTATTGTCGTTGACGAGTTCGTTTATTTCAATCCTAGGTACGGAAAGGTACATGTACAGAGGGTGTTGCTCTCATAAGGTACCGTATGGGACCGACCGAAGACCGTAATGCTTCCATTGTTGGGAACATATCAGGTCCTGAGGATGATGGCGGGAGGGACCATCTGTTCGGAGAGATACCGCCCGAGTTTGAGACTGTGGTAAGCACTTAAAAAGCCTGTTAAGGATTTGGCGTCGGGCGAAAGATGACAGGCAAATGATATGTTGTGAGCAGACGCTGTGGGAGGATTGCGGAGGTGATAATAAATTGGTGACTGTTAGATATCAAGAATACAGATGGGCAATGCATTGAGAACAACGGCCGCACGCAGTAACGTTGATACATTTAGGCGTCAAGGTTGAGGATGGAGATTCTTATGCAATATATGGCGATAGAGAGTCGCAGAGGCTGGCTGTGACCGAGGCATGCGGGCAAGTGAAGTAAATGTCGTCGGCGGCATGGACGATGCATTGATTGAACAAGAGCGGTGAGGGAGATGAGTTACGTTTGAACATTGCTTGACATTCTAGATTTCATGCGGCCGCCTCAAGAGTCAGAAATCACAAAGCATGAAGAACCTTCAAGTTCCTGAGTCCTGACTGTGCTTATAATCCGGTGTAAATTCAAGCAACGGCAGTTACTCCTCCAGAAGATGTATGCATGAAATAGCAGACGCGAGACGAGACGTCAGGCCCGAGTCATTTTAAAGTGCTGGAAGAATTTTGACCCTCTGTCGAATCAAGTTCAAGGTTGAAGACGTCGTCTTGATTGAAAAAGCCTTCCCAGCATTGGACGATACGAGGCCTCGGTCTTCGATCCTTGGTGAAAGGATCAAAGACAGTCGTTTGATCACATACCGAACCGTGGTGTATTTCCGTCAATACCGACTGAAGTCTGGGGGTTGGCTTGAGTGTTATGAAGAGGACAGGACAACACCCCCTTCCATGTTGTACAAATATCGAGTTACGGTTCGTTCGCGACAGGCCTGCCAGACCGTTGCATTCTCATTTGTAATCCCCTGCCGGTGCGTCCCAGTCGGGAGACAGTACCAAGAGTTTCTCTTGTTGAGGGAAAATAGCTGAACTGGTACGCAAACGTCGGAAGTCGACGGAGCAGGGCATCCGACTGCATTTCACAGTGGCAGTTGTTCGTAAGTCAAGGCGTCTTGCTTTGAGAGACTCCGATGTAAAGATCAGATTCTGCACCTTCTGATACGATCCTAAAAGGCCCAGCAAGTCTACTTAGCCATCAGCCCTTCGAGGACCACCTCGTTCAAGGCAACTCGCTCGTTCCCCAAGCAGGATGTCGAGTAAATCTTGCTTCCACAGTAAACATGGGAATCAGCTCTGGCAGAGGAAGACGCCGCACCCCTACTGAAGCAGTAGCACGCTCGAATTCCCCACTGCTAGTGTCAACGTTAAGCCCAGATGGTTGAAGTGAGTCAAGTTCAACAAAGATCCACGCTGCAGTAAGCCGGAAACCGGGTTAGAGGCCGGCCCGGACAGCCGGATCTACCGATCATCCCGGGCACGGGGGGAAATACGTAAGGCCAAAGCGCAGGATCCCAAGTCGAATATGGAAATCCCGCGATCTTCCAGATTGACACGGGGTGCAGTCGGTGATTTAAGTCTATTTGAGTGAGACTCAGTTGCAGATTGCTCCGACCTCTCGTTTGGATGTAAAGGCTCTTTCGGATGCACATACGGGCAACAGAAAGGTACTTTCTGAAGAATTCTCCGCTTCCCGCTCCCGTCGTAACCTCGGCTTACGTCTCACACAAGTCATTGGTTAGAAGACTTTGTGGCTCGCCCTTTAGGCACGGTAACTTGCATGATCGTCCAGGTCCCTTGCTCAATTTCGTTTCGCCTTTTTCAGCGCAGCGCATGTCATCGGTGATTTCGAGACGCCGACGCTCATTACATATACCTGAACAATTTTGCTGAATTCTCGCGGACGATCTTTGTAAATCAAAAGGATGTCAAATTGCGGGTCCGTGCGGCTATGAGTGGGTCTCCAATGGATCTATCTTTCAGTAGCTTCCCGCGTCTTGTTGCTAAGTATCCTTCCTCAGAATTTGGGAAGCTGAGAATCCCGCGATCTGCTTGGAATAAGCGACGTTTCAGACAATTGGAAAACCTTAGCCGAATGACGACTCGGAGGTCGAACTCCCGAATTCTTCGGAATTTCCGAGGCTGTCCGTCTCAAAATGAGATCTCAAGAACGCGCACGAGTGCTCACTGCTCACGTCGTTTCCGATTGAAAGCGGTCTCATGCCCTGAAATTCAAAAAGTCCATTCAGTCCCTGGCACTGACATTTTCACTCGATCTCTCAATTAATAAGCTCATGCGTCCTGAATAGCTCTAGAGCTTTGAAACTTGGAGCGACTTGCCATTCTTGAAGACCAAGCAAGCTGCTCGCTGCATCATGGGGATATCGACCCCAGCCCATACAGTGATCTGCGTGTACGTGATGGGTCCCCGCTGACCTGTGTTGCATGACTTGCATCCGTTTTTCCATCTTCGTGGGGTTCAATTTGCAAAAGTGTCTATTTTGTGCGCACGCTCCTAATCGAGTTATGCCGTCTCGAATTCTGCAACTCTGTTTCATTTTCAGGTTCAAGGGGTCACGCAGCCTTGAATCATGCAGGGCCCGACGGCCAATTTTAAACCAGAGCTGTCTATCTGAGATTCTTACAACACCATCACCTCGATTTGGCGGGGATGTTGAACAACTTGCGAGCGAGTTCCGAAAACAGAAAAGAGTCGGTCGGTTCGTTGCAACCGAGAGACATTGACAACGGACGCGGAAAGGCGGATGGCAAGCGGATAATTAACCGACTAGATTGTCAAAGACGTTATAGTCAGTCGGGTGCTTTCGGTTGGCTTTCGGCCATCGGTCCGACTGACCATGCGACGCAGAGCGCCTTGAGAGCGCCACAAGTTTGTTTGGAAGGGGAGGTTCAAGTAGCGCCCGCCCGTGTACCGTCGCTCAGTTGTGATATACGGGTGGAATTTCAGAAATGAATCTATTCCTCCGTGATCCTTGCAGGTATTTTTTGCAACTCTCCAACTTCCAGCGAAGCCAAGGCTTCTGATCGACACTGGATCAGCGGCGTCGATGATAGAAGCGCAGCACCCCTCGCGACGCGATGCGCTGATCGTTGAAAAATTGGGAATTCGACTAGACGATGACAACTCGAGTTACCCAACGGCGTCCACAGTCTGGCTGAAACCGCAAGGCGCGTCCAAAAAGGTAGTTTTCGATAATTCTCGTAGATACTGGATACATACACAGGAACACCGATGTTGTGCTATAGAACCTAAAGAATACAATCCCAGGATGCATTTGTGTAACAGGAGTGGTCCTTGGAGTTAATCTTGAGCTACAAACGGACTGTGGAGAGCGATGATGGAGGTATTATGTGTGGGGTGTGGGATAGGTTATAGAATATATAGAGTACAGCTGGGTGTGCGATTAGTGTGGTCTAGATGCAGGATGGATACAGCAGCGTTGAGCTGGGACACAAAATATGTTTGATGCTGGAAGAGCAGAAAGCGATGAAAGGCGAAATCGAAGAGGGAGGAGGGAGAAAAGAACTCGAGTCGTGTCATGAAGAGTCGTCGTCGTCGTCTTCGCCATCCTCGTCCCCGCTCCCGGTGGTACATTTCCATTCCCGCTCCCAGAGCGGGTCTGGTTGTAGCGGCGTGTGTGCAGGATGATCGGGAGGTAGGACAGAACGAGCACGTTCTAGACGAGCGCGTAAGGCATCGCGATCGGCCAGCAGTTCGTTCATATAGTCAATAGCTGCGACGGAGAAGATAAATTACCTCGACCAAAATTCGAGACGAGGCAAACCTACTTTTTGTGAGGACGACGTTCTCGCTGCGAGGACCAGCGCGCCCGTCGACCTTTTCCCCGTCATCCCCCCGGCCCCGACCTCGACCTCGTTTGCCCTTGGAGTTGGCAGAAGGTGGATTCTGTAGCGCCTCTTCCTCGCGGATCGCGTCGCGAAGTGATGGAACCACATCGCATAGCGCCTCGTAACCCCGGCGGATATTCGCGCGACGCTTCTGCTCCGACTGGATATGATTTGCCTTTTTTTGAGACGCGGAGAGAAGGGCGGGTTTTGCGGGGGGAGGCGCAGTACGGGGACGCTTCGCCGGCGGCTGGACAACCATCGCAGGCGCACTCTGGGTGTGTTTCGGCGACGGTCTCTCCGGTGATAGTCGTTCGACAACCGGCGAAGGGGGAAGATCCGGGGGGAAAGAGAACGAAGAGGAGGAAGTGGAACCGGTGGAAGGCGTCGTAGCGTATGGCCGGGGGGAAGTATAATTCATGTTAAGCGGATGCGGGGGCGGGGGAGGCGCCCGCTGCTGGTGCAAAAATGGAAACGTCGGCTGCCGGGTGTATACTGGACCGGGATGGTAATCATAGTGCGAACTATAGGGCTGAGGTGGTTGCTGCTGCTGCTGTGGAGGGTGACCAGGGTAGTAAAGTTGTTGCTGGTGCTGGTGGTGCCCATAAGCACGCGCGTCGAGGGCCATCAAGTCCTTAGTAGCCTTTGTGAGGGCGGTTTTGTCGTGGTACTGCTCAGCTTCCTGGTGCTGAGCATACATAGCCCATTCGCGAGAGACGTAGCCATTCTCGTAGTCCATGTCGTCGACGGTGTCGAGGAAGGAGTTGAAGGAGCTGGACTCAGTTTTGGACAAGAGACCCATACTGCAGTTGCCACTAAAGTTAAGTACTGGCCCAGACAGGTACGTACATGTGATTCGCGTGACAGCTCAGTCACACTCTCACCCTTCATCTCTATGCCACTCGTTTGCCCGCGTGGACACCCCTGCACCTCGGCTTACCCCGCAAAAACATGGCTTGCTTTATTCCAGACGCCAGAAAGAACAACATACCAACTCAGTTGACCCTTCATCTGACTCGGTTGACTAAAATTCCTATATCCTTATCTGTGTCAGTTGAACCAGGGTTCACCGCGATTTCGCCTCGTCATGCGCGCCAAGTTGCCCCATTTTTAGTTTGTTTACCTGTGTAACCCACCTCTGGGCTCGAGATCATCTTTTGTGTCCCCTCCGTTGTCTTTTTCGGCATTCTCGGTATCTAATCTCTCCCCCACCGTCCTCGCAGCTGCCTACCAACTGTTCTTGTAACTAAGCTACTGCCTTGGCTCGTTCGTCGACCACAAGTTAGACCATGCGACGTTTTTCATCTCCTTTCGCTGCCGTAGATGATCTGCGTCCATGCCCAACGAGGCACCATTGACTTACGGTCGAGATGTCGCCCCCGCACAGGTCTCTGCG
The DNA here is from genome assembly GCA_037176885.1 of Favolaschia claudopus. Taxonomy (NCBI): domain Eukaryota; kingdom Fungi; phylum Basidiomycota; class Agaricomycetes; order Agaricales; family Mycenaceae; genus Favolaschia; species Favolaschia claudopus. The sequence goes on along the minus strand of JAWWNJ010000023.1, from coordinate 1,629,437 downwards.
GCACCTTTTGGGAGATCGTGAGAACCACTTCCCACTGCTCAATCCCATTGGTATATCGTCCTCGTCCGTTTCGAAATGCCGCTGAACACAATCGTTATCCAGGACACCAAGAATACGACTTGAAACATATCAACTCTCCCCATGACGTTGCGTGAGTCCTTACAAGACCTACGTCTTGCTACAGCTTTGCAAATTTCAAATCTTAGCACCTCCACGGACCTGACCAGCTGGTGTGGGGTCATCATATGCATGAGCTTCGCGCAGTGGGGCGCGCGGTTTACTAAAATGCCGAAGGCAGTCAATTCGATCTCGCTTCTTGGATTGTTTTCTTCGAGAAATCCAGAAGTTGTATCGATAATGAAGAATGCTCAAACCCATCACACTCTTAATGAACGGAACAAGTCTCATGAATCCAGGCTCTCGGTAATTCGTCAATTCGACGACTTCAACGAATAGTATACGATTGCTTGACACCGCGGATCGTGCCTGATAGCCCGCCCCCAAGGAGGTGTCGCCGGCGGAAGCCGTCGGAATCAAAAACGTCGTCGCTGGATTGTTTGCCGCATCAAATCGTCGCCAACCTGCCAATGCTCGGCGCTCAGCGTGGATCTATGCTTTAGCGATGAACTAGCTACTCGCTGCTGGTGGCATTTGCCATTTTAGCGTCGTCTAGCAAGCAGGATAAGCAAACAACAAAAAGAAAACATCAGCACGTTCGTCTTTTCTCTCTTGTGAGCTGCACATCTCCTTGTGTCGATACCCACCAGCACGCGCACAATCTCCCGGAACTCTCCACTGTCGGCTAGCTTCTTGAGGTGGCGCCGTAGGGGTTTTCCTTGTCGGGAACGCTGGGGACAAGCAAGGACCCAAATCGGGATATCACTGCGCTCATTCCGGTCAAACAATCTCTTTCTGGTCCCAAATATATAAGAACGTCAACATCATCATCAATTTAAATTTGAAGTTCGTGGGTGAAAGGATTTTTTTCTTATTGGAATTCTTCTGTTACTGAAGATCGCTTGGTTTCAGCCACGTTTTGTGACGTACGACTGCGCAATAGTGCTGGTCCTACAACGTCTTGCTACGGAATGTTCAAAAGTCAACATGTTGAAGCACTAGCGCAAAACCAATTACATTGGAACTGACCGATTCTTGTCAACAACGTAATGAAGAAGTCAGTGATTTTTTTCGTGTTGATTTCAACGCTGAACAATTCGTTTTCGGAATCGACCAGGATCAGCGATCCTCTCCGAGTCTCCCGTTGCCCTCCTTACGATCCAAGCTGTCTGTCTTTTTCTTCCGTTTGTCCGTACTACGGCACACTTATGATTCTACGAACTAGAATACTGATAATGTGAATCTGTGTACCCGCGGTCGGCGGTCGACACTGCACAAAACACCGCCATCAAGGTGCATATACATTCCGCTTTCCCACAGATCGCGAATGAATTCGTTTATTTCGAAGAAATCGGGACCGCGAACAAGGTTCACGAGAAAATTCCGGCTGTCGTCCCGAGTCGACCTGCAAATCCCGACCTCGACGGTTCACTGGGCGTTCAAGTTACCTCAACAGAAACGCATGGCTGTTGTCCTGTCCTTACAGCAGACCGGGGCATACCCCACTAACCGCCGCTCCCGAGCCCACGTTGTTTTCCTGTTCAACTCAGTTTTGAATCCGTAATGCTTCCTGTTTTCGTCTTTGAAGTTGAAACGACTTTGTTTAGACACCGTTAGTCCCTCGCTCAATGGTTGTGCTCCCACTAGGACTCAAGTCGGTCTGTTGATCCGTAATCCTCACGGTTTCGTCCTTGAGACGACTAGCTCTACTGTTACCCGACAGCTTCGACATGGTGAATCAAGACAAGTACCTCGATGCAACATTTTTCTATGCCACCGTCCCCTGTTGCTCCGCCAATACCTCTTGTTTGCTTTAGGTTCCCGTAAATCAGCTAAAATGTCTCTGGGACTGGATCCGCAATCCGACTTCCATCTTTCCCATTTCGGACAAGTCCCTACCTTTTCTTAGCTGGGAACCAAAGCCCACGCCCATGCGCAACAAAACAAAATGTTAGCTCGGTAACAACCGACACAGCCTACCGAACCACTCAACCACGCGATCCCTCAGCTAGACCCAATTTGTATGGCAATGTGGTCGTAAACTTACTACTTGGTAGGGGCGACGCGAATGACCGTGGTGTGTTTGCAGGGTCGCTCCGGTTTTGTTGTGGCTATGAATACACTTGGATCCACTTCACGTACCCAATCGCGGTGTTCCGGGGCTATCGGGGACTACCGGCCAACCAAGCACTAGAAGAAGCACTGCGCACGGAAGCAAAGACTCTGGAACCCATTCGGATTTGTCCGCCCCGGGGTTGAAAGTGAGTTCGGGGATCTCCCGACTACTTCTCCCTCGAAGGCTTTTCTGACTTCGCTGAATAGGAAAATGTAGCCTCGGGTTTTCGCGGGGATGGATCCTCAGGCCTCAGCTCCCGCACCGGGCTTGTATCACCGCCCAACAGCGCCGACACACCGACGATCTTTGTAGGTACGTACATATACTCTTACCTCCGCCGCTCGCATCGTTGGCTGGAGTACGCTTGAAGATCCCGGCGCCACCTTGAGAACTTGAGGCTTGTCTTGAAGCCGAGCCAGTCGGAGGAGGTCTACTTAGTTCAAAGCTACTGGAATGTGCTAGCTGTGTCGCTGCCATTGTGGAGTGCATGGTAAGAAACATTGTGCTTCCAATGTATTCAGTCGATATTCTGCTCATGTAGCTTCCAGATCAGCAGCATATGCGCCCGCTGTTTGCTTGTGGTCCGGGTCGTTGCGATACAACCGTGCGATATCCACAGTTGTCATTGTTTTGGACAGTTGAACTTGACTCCGATGAGGTTGGGCCGTGAGTTGGAACAAGGGACATCCGTTTGGTAAGACTCGACCAGTTTGTCTGACCTTTACCCAGCATCTAGTCTGGCTTTCAAATCTTAGACTGGAGATCGCGAAACTTCAGGTTGGCTGTCGAGGAGAGGCGTCGGAAACATGATCGTTGCCAATAAATAGTACGACATCACCCTCGATCTTTATGCTCGAAAACAATTCATGGTACTACTTGGCTCCGCCACGAAATGGGGGAGTATGACCTGTCATACGACAAGACGCCGTCACGTTATTAGGACTGGCTCACTGTTTTCGAAGTCGCCTTTGAATGGATTTCGAGGAGTTGAACTTTTGCTCGATGGACTATGTTGCGATTCCGGGTTGGCAAACTGCAATATGTGGTCGACTCGTGCGATCTCTCAAGCTTTTGTGAGCATAGGCTGCTGCATAGCAGTCTATGCATCTTGGATACTGGAATCAAGCCTAAGCTCAATTTTGTTCAGGTTGGTGAAAGCATTGCAGATAGAAATTGGGAGATTTGACAGACACCATGCAAAAGCGTCGGGTGTCTAGTCATAGTCGATGTCCAGGCGACTTTGAGCTGACTTTGAACAGATCAATTAATTTTGAACGCCGAAGTGCCCGAAACGGCCCATGTCTTCGACGGATCAAAATCCGTTGAGAGGACAGCCACACCTGGATGCGTTCAGCCGTTGAACCGAGTTTAGCCGTGTTACCGTCTTGTATCCTGCTTAGTCGGAAGCGTCGGAAGCTAGTGGTCGCTTTCCTTCAAAGTTGAATTTGCGAACCCGTTATAGACTCTCAGCTTCAGAAAAAGGACTCTGGCTATGCCTGAAAGTTATGCGACGGTCCCTCCCCGATTGTTTGGCCCCAAGATCCCCAATTTCGCGAGACATCGAATTTTTATCGCTGGACTCGGAGGCGTTTACTCAGCCCGCAAGACTTTATCGGCCCGGATCGAGGGTTGCTGACTGTGGCAGGCCTGATAATTGTCGGCGGGATTCGCAAGCGCGGCACGCTCCTGGAATCCGTTAAAAGGATCCTCAAGTTGGACATCTTGGACAACAAACAACCCCTTCTCTTAACCAATCCTTCACGATGTCTGCTGAGAACACCAAAAAGATGGAATACGGTGATTCACGATCCGGTTTCAAGAGAAGTATACAGCGTTAATATCTGTGACTTTCAGTTCGCCTGGGCCAGTCCGGTCTCAAGATCTCCAAGATCGTCCTTGGTTGCATGTCGTATGGCGACCCAAATTGGTCAGGGAACTGGGTTTTACCGGAGGAAGAAGCGACGAAGCATATTAAGGCTGCGTGAGCAAACTCGAATTTACGCGCTCACAATCGATTGAATCCTTCACTAGTTATGATGCAGGTATCAACGCTTTTGATACTGCGAACGTAAGGCTACTATCTTGCGCCTCCGAAGGAATATCTGTGCGCTAATCGCTCCACCATGCTGTAGGTTTACTCTGCTGGCATGTCGGAAGAGGTCCTCGGCAACGCAATTAAAAAGCACAACTTGCCCCGAGACGAAATCGTTGTTATGACCAAACTTTACCTCCCAGTGGCCAAAGGAACTTGGCTATTCCCTGGGCCTGGAGCCGATGCAAAGGGCTTCGTCAACCAGTACGGTCTGAGTCGCAAGGTTCGATCTTATATCATATTCTCCTCCCTGTGTTTACCTTTGCAAAGCACATCTTCGACTCGGTGAAGCACAGCTTGAAGCGCCTCCAACTTGAGTATATCGATTTGCTGCAGTGTAGGTTCGATCAGACCATTGATACACCAATCTCATGTTGTTTCAAGGCCACCGTTTCGACAACGACACCCCCATTGAAGAAACTGTGCGTGTATTTCGTGCGCGTTTATTGATTTGCACCTAACAACAAATTAGATGCAAGCGCTTCACGATGTTGTTAAGGCCGGATATGTCAGATATATCGGAATGAGTAGCTGCTATGCCTGGCAATGTGAGTCTTCTCAAGCATCCCAACCATGGCGATTCACTGATCTTTTGTACATAGTCCACGCAATGCAAAGTAAATTCCCTTTGCGATGTCCCGCTTATCTTCCTTTGACACAAATTCACAGACTACGCCATCACCCACAACCTGACCCCCTTCATATCGATGCAGAACCACCACAGCTTGCTGTACAGAGAGGAGGAACGTGAAATGTTCCCGACCCTCAAGGCGAGAATCGGTTCATTAACTCCTTCCCAAGACAGATCATTGATTCGCTCTCAATAGCACTTCAAAGTCGGAGCCATCCCTTGGTCTCCTCTCGCCAGAGGAGCTCTTACCCGCCCGCTCTCGGCTCAGACGAAGTCCAAGCGCGCCGAAACGGACCCGTACGTTCAATCAATTCTCACAACTTTCATCGTCATTTGACACGCCATTAGAATGTCTCCCGCCTTGTACATCCAGAGCCCTGCAAACCAAACAGTCGTGAACAGGTACATTTTCCGTCACCTGAATCTCAACCTTTCCTTCTGACTGGCTGCGACATCAGAGTCGAAGAAATTGCCAAGAAGCATAACATTAGCATGGCCCAGGTCGCTATCGCTTGGTCCCTCAGCAAAGATGGTATGCTCTTCCGTAAATCGTGGATTGTTCTCTAATGATTCCCCCAAGAAATCTCCGCTCCGATCGTTGGTACCACGTCGCTCGCCAACCTCCAAGATGCCATCGGTAAGCGCCAATAGTGCCAGAACCCAGAAAATTGACTGACGTGCTATTAGCGGCGACTCATGTCAAGTTGACTGCTGAGGAGATCACGTACCTCGAGGAGCCCTACCAGCCTCTGCCTATCATTGGTCACTAGTTGCAAAGATACGTTTTGAGATACATTCATACATACGTCGTTCCTGTACAGCCTGAGTGCGTTGAAATATCAACTTCCAAGTTTCGGTTTATTCTCTGCAAGAGAAGTAGTATAGGTTGCGGTTTGAAACTAAGTGCGCTGTGTAGATTCACGTCATTCAATTTGAACTCTATCCCGAACGCCACATCATTGATGCGATAGTTGATGGCAGTCGGCATTCACACGGCATGTTGAATTTTTTGGTTGCTCTGTGAATCAATAGCCTTGTTGTCAAAGTCCCTTGCCTTATATTCCTCGTATTACTGTCGCCATTAAATACTTGCTACAATCCGTGCCGAAATTATTGCACCAACTCCTAAGGTTCAAGTGTGTAAATTAGGAACATTTACGAAAGATTACCGGTGCGAACTTTGAGCCGTTAAGCCGGTTCAACCTTTCCGTCTCAATTCCGCCATTAATTGTGGGACTGCTCAGTACATTGATACCATTCAATTCCCACTAGATCTCACGGCGGCATGCCGCCGGTTCGCAAGTGCGGCAGGCCGCGACGAGTCACTCGACTTCAATTTACTCAGGGGACGTCGTGAGCACCCACTTCCCTCCTCGAACCCCTCATTCATCTTAGCAATGTCTGCTCAGAGCACGAAAAGGATGGAATATGGTGACTCGACGAATCAACCACTTACTCCTACGCAACTGATCAGATTTTCAACTTCTTGACTACCAGTTCGACTCGGCGAGTCTGGGCTAAAAATTTCCAAGATCGTGCTTGGTTGCATGTCTTATGGTGATCCAACGTGGAATGGCAACTGGGTTTTACCGCAGGAAGAAGCATCTAAGCAAATCAAGGCTGCGTAAGACTGCACCGGGTTTCTCGAATAAGTACGCTCTTAATCCTTCCCAGCTATGATGCAGGTATCAACGCTTTCGACACGGCCAACGTCAGTCTACTTACTATCGTTTACGATGTGCCTCTGGCTGCAATAATCTGTTTTGATTTCAGATTTATTCTGCCGGAATGTCGGAAGAGGTCTTGGGGAGCGCAATTAAAGAGCACAATCTTCCGAGAGACGAAATTGTGGTCATGACAAAACTTTGCTATCCAGTCGCTCCCGGCATGGCGTTTCTACCTCCTGGTCCCGAAGCCGATGCAGCAGGTTATGTTAATCAGTACGGTTTGAGCCGGAAGGTACAATCTTGACAACTCTTTCCCTAACATTGCCGGACATTGACCACTTAAAAGCATATATTCGACTCGGTGAAGCATAGTCTCAGGCGATTGCAACTTGATTACATCGATCTGCTGCAGCGTGAGTTTAACGCACCGTATTAACTTTATTTTATCTCGTTATTAGGCCACCGGTTCGATTCTGAAACACCTATCGAAGAGACTGTTCGTACCTCACACATTTTCTGCTTGTCCTGTACTTGATGTTGAATGGTTAGATGCACGCGCTTCATGATGTGGTCAAGGCAGGATATGTCAGATACATCGGGATGAGTAGCTGCTACGCTTGGGAGTGTAAGTTTTAAGTACCTCATTCGACACGGACGTTCGTGCTCATGCCTTGACTCTTTAGTTCACGCGATGCAGAGTAAATTTCATCTCTGCTTGGAAGAATCCTGCAGCTGATCGAGATGCTATAGACTGCGCCATTGCGAACAAATTAACTCCATTCATTTCGATGCAGAACCATCACAGCCTGCTATACAGGGAGGAAGAACGAGAGATGTTCCCAACTCTGAAGGTAAGATCTGACCAGAAGCAGTCACGTTCAAGTCTAACGTGTCCAAGCTCTTCGGAGTTGGGGCCATACCTTGGTCTCCTCTTGCCAGAGGAGCCCTCGCTCGCCCACTCGCCGCCCAGGCAAACAGTAAACGCTCGGGATCCGACATGTACGACCAATGTGTCGATAATCTCATTCAGTTCTAATACAGATATTAGCACGTCGGCAAGTTTGTACATCCAGAGCTCTGCCAGTCAAACAATTGTGAACAGGTACGCTTGACACTCTTCCTCATCCTTCAGGCCCAGGTATTAAATCTGGCTTCAAAATCACTTTTCCAACACTACGTCAACGGTCAGAGTTGAAGAAATTGCCAAGAAGCATAATATCGGTATGGCTCAAATCGCTATTGCTTGGTCCCTCAGTAAAGAAGGCGTGTCTCAATCATTTCGAGCATTTCTAGTATATTGTTGACGATTCTTCAAGGCGTCTCTGCTCCAATCGTTGGAACTACAACGATGGCCAACCTGCAAGATGCTATCGGTGAGCCATCATTCATTTCATTTTAGTCTCAGAACGTTGATTTGTCTCGTTTCATGCTATGACAGCCGGAATTCACGTCAAGCTGACGGGCGAGGAAATCAAATATTTGGAAGAGCCCTATGAACCGTTGCCTATTTTCGGCCACTAGTGGCGAATTAACAACCCTGTAACTTACAATAAGTAAATTCAACAAACCGTGTTAGGCGCAATAGCTCCTGTTATCCTCACGCTAGACTCCCATGAGTACCCGATATAGCTGCGTAGCTTGACGTCCATTCAAGTCATTTCTACAACTGTAAATCTGTTATCGCATCACTGATGCGATAGTTGATGCCGCCATGCACGGCATGTTGAAAAACTCGCAGTAACACAATGCGTCTCGATTCTCTTCCAACTCAATTACAAGCACATATGCTGACTGTTGCTTAAGTCATCAACTTCCGAGCTCGACAATGAACAGCTCAAGGTGTGTAGCGGAACCCTATTTCGCCGATGAGCGTCCTATGCAAATCAGCGCAAAATACCGAGCTTACCCTTTGCAAGATCATATTCCTCGACGACGTTCACCGGCATATCCCTCGGCGGCCGCCCGCCCTCAACTCTGTCCCTTCTCCGGTTCTCCATCCGATAATATATCGTCATACCAAGGGACAATACGAGCCCCAAGCCCGAAAATGCCAGGTTGATTGAAGTACCTTTGACGAAGTGTGGGGATTCCGAGGAGGGGAAGATGAAGGCAGCGAGGATGACGAGGGCTTGACCGACTGCGTTGAGCATGCCGAGGGCGATGGCGCGTTGGGTTTCGGCGCCGGTGTTTGCAGATACCCAAGAGATGAGCAAGGAGCTGTTATGTCTGAGAGGGAGAGATTTACGCTGGAGGAGAATATAGTTACATATTGGAATCTAGATAGTTGAATTGAGAACGGACAGCAGAGGGACCGGATTGAATGACACGTACAACCAGCGGTGACGATACAGATGCACCCGAAATAACGCGCGTTGAGTTCCGACTGCGATGGGTTTTCTGCGTTGACCCCGAGTAGAATGGCCCACCCGACAACAGCGATACAAAATATGCTTGCAATGGGCACACCGCGCGTCTGATAGCGGTCGCTGTATGCCGAAACGATAAGCACTGACGTGAGAGATCAACATTGACGATGGGTGAACCAAAATGGTTCAACTCACCGACGACCAAGCAGACGACATAAGGAGGAACTGATGATTTCGGTGAGATAAACTTTCAGACTTTCCGCAAGCGAGATAGCAAGCCCACCTGTGAACAGCTGTGCCCTAGCATTTGAATACCCAAGATCCCTGATAATTGTCGGCAGGAATCCAGACACAGACCCCAAACCCTGCAAATAAAAGTTGAATCAAGAGACAAAGATAAGTTCAGAATACGCACCAAATTCATACAGGAGTATATCACCGAAACAACATACGTTTTCCAATCCAACAACGCATACTTCGCCGCCCGCCAGTCAACCCCGGTATCACCTTCACCTAAATTCCGGCGATTCAGCCGAGTTAGAGCGAGAGTACGCTCGTCTTCGGTGAGTTGTTTTGCTGTGTGCGGACGCGAAGGGAGGAAGAAGTATACTATGAAGGCGAGTAGGAAGCTTGGGATGCCTTCGATGAGGAAGAGGATTCGCCATTGGCTGATCTTCGAGTTCTCAATGCTTGAGACGCCGAAGCTGATGAGGCCGCCAAACCTGAGAGCGGGGTATGTAAGAAATCGGCTTTCATTGACGAGTGGAAGGGGCTTACGCGCCAGCAAGTGTTCCCGATGTAACGACAAGACCAATACGCTTGGCAAGCTCATTGGGCAGGTACCAGAACGACGCGTATAAGGTTATGGCTTGACCGAAAAAAGCTTCGCCAACTCCGATGAAGAGACGACAGACATAGAGCCCTGCGGGGTTGAATGCACCGGCTTGTGCCGTAGATGCGATACTCCAGATGAGAATACCGAGTGCAATGGAGGTGGAGGGCGAGATTGCTTTGGCAAGGAGCGTTCCTGGGATGGAAAAGACGATGTAGGTTACTGGGTTGGTGTGAGAATTTGAAATGATTCAGTGATAGAGGAGGTTACGACTGACTGTAGAAAGCCATCAAAGCAATACTGTAGTTGGAGTCTGATCCCCTTAAAACAGTTGCTTGCAACCCCTGCAGACGAGCGCTGAAATGAGGGCCTTGTTGAATACCGGCCGCAAAGGTAGAAAGAAAACAAAGTCACTGACTTTCCGAGGTTACTGCGGTCGAGATATGCACTGAGGTAAATAAGGGACATTAGAGGCAGAAAGAGCAGGTCTATAACACCCGATCAGCTTGAGTCTCTGAAGATACAACGGCGAAATAAGCACCCAATTTGAGAACAAAGCGTCGTTCGGCCTTTCTGGACTCCTCGCGATGATCTACTCCAGCTGTACTGGCCGCATAAGAATTCGACTCCTTCCCCGTGGTGGTACTGTTGGCGTCCTCAACCAATCGAGCTTCGCCCTTTTCTGTTTGTTCGAGAGCGCTCATGGTGTATCGGGAGTGGACTTGGAAAACTCGAACACAGTGGAAACATGCATGGCTGAGTTTGACCTAGTTATATCCTACTTCCAAGCTTGATGCTGGCGTCCGGTAATTACTGTTAGTTTTGCCCGGTGATAGTTTGAGTCAGAGTCGCTACCTCATCAAGATCAGCTGGCCGTGTTTAGCTGTGGCGGAAACCGGGTCCTTATCGGGACGGCGCGGGACCGACGCTGCAGCACAATTTGCATGACAAGTTCAAGTGGCAGAACTTGAACGAGGCAGGATCAAGAAAATGGCCAGGCTTCTGCGAGAAACCCAGTTGTTATGCTTTAGAATAAGTTTCGAGAAAAGTAATCTCAACGACGCACAAATTTTAAACACTGAGTTGCGTTTTTGCCCAAGTTGGCGCAAATTAGGACCTCTGGATTGTATCGGAAGGTCGGATGCAGACAGAAGAGGAGACTGAACACCAGCCACGCCAAGAGCTGAGAGTCGCCATATCGAGACACGGGGCGCCCAATCCGCAACTTGGCAAGAGGACGAAGTACACCACCGTTTGTCACGGACGTCCAAATGACATGTTGATGTCTGATGTCAGTGTGTCATCTCCGGAACATCCCCAGGAGACCGAAACATCGATTCCCAGGCAATCGACAGGCAGCGATGTTCTGGGGACATCCTGCGCTCGAGGTTTCTGGACATATTTCGGATTTGCTGACGACGGTTCCGGCTTCCCATTAAATGATAAATTTTAATTCATAAAATTGTAAAAAAAAAAAGAATGAATTCAAGTGTGTACATAAAATCAAAGTACACTCGAGTACACTACAATTCTAAGAGAGAGCGCGGGGAGAGAGCAATGAGAGGAGAGGAGGAGAGTGAATGCATGAAACGAGAGGCAGGGCGGGGAAGGGGACTCGAGGTGGGAGAGGGACTTGAGTCTTGAACACACGGAGGGGTGAGTGGAAAGAGCGCTTGAAGTGGGAAGAGGACTTGAAGGGACAATATTGAGGTGCTTGGGTGCTTGAGGTAGGCGCTTCTGAAGCTTGCAGTCTTGATTTTTGAGGGTTTGGAGCTTGCGACCCCGGGGTTTTGCAGCCTTGAGATCTCGCGCACTTGAAATCCTGACTCTTGCTCTCTTGCCCTCGACGAAAGCTTGCTCCGAACCATACTTGCGACAGCCATTGGCCTTGAAGCACCTTGATGTGTGTGCGGTCAAAGATAAAGAGCCTCTGAAGAGGCGAGCATGGGGAGTGGGCAAACAGGGTGGGGGGAAGAAGAAGGGAGAAGACAAGAGCGACGACGTGGCAGCCAAGACTGACAAACATCAACATGACAACACGTTGCCACGTGTAAATTTGACACCGCCTCTTCTTTGGATTTCTTGCCAAGTTGGAGTCGAAGTCTCTTCTGCGAGCGGGGAAGTATATACAGGCTGCTCGAAACCTTTGAAGAGGAGATTTTATAGACTCCCAAAAGAACTATCTATTGTAAATGCAAACATCCCTCGAGTCCACAGGCTTAACAACATGAGGTAGACACTTGAGATTCTCAGAGCAGGCTGGGATATTCTGAGATGTCCTTGGAACCTCCACCAGCTCATCGAGCTGAGGTTCTGCGGACGTTCCGGAAAATGAGCTTCCCTGGACATCGCCAATTATTGTTCCGGGGAGATCAGGCCTCGGACATCATTTCCACATCCTGTCAAAATGGTGGTGTAGTGTTATACGATAGCATTACGTTCGTGCGCAGCCAGACTTTCCGCTCAATGAGAAACATTGTGAAGCGTCTGTAGAGTCTGGGCGTCAGTGGGGGTTGGACGGAATGGAATTACGCACAGTCTATTACGCTCGATGCGCTAGCGCGTAGACATTCCGGTCGATGGGAAAACTGCCATTTTCGCGGAACCTGGGGGTGGAATGTGAAACTGGTCTCTCTCGGAGCTTCTCTGAGGGCATCTCCGAACTGCAAAGAGCTCTGCCGCCTGCGTGGCTCGGCCTTTCAAGTTCGGGAACCACTTATTAGTTGAATTTTCGATTCCTTGTCAATGATGTTCAGCAGTTCCCAGTTAACGCGAGTCGCTCTTCAAAACCAGAAACAATACGTGGAACTCAGTTACAGTAGCTTCATGAGATGGGGTACTGAAAGGTATCTATCAGATAAAAGTTGGGGGTAATCGACATGAATCGGAAGATGTCGAGAGAGAGAAGCTGTGTCACTGATTTACGACTCGAGTTGTTAGCGACCTCGACCACTTCAACCAGAACTTCTGCGTGGCTTTTGGCCATCCACATTATTCCCCCGAGCTCCCTTTGCTCTGTGTGACTGTGTCTATTATCGCTGCATCTCAGTCACCCACCGACACTCTCGAACCAAGCGTCATTTTTTTCCGCCGCGGCGGAACAACATTCCGACAGTTTCCAACTCAAGACCACTCACTAGCTGCCTGAATCTTGCCTCGACAACGCTCCGAGTCTCTAAGTCGCCGCACCCAACGTCAACGAACAAGTTACCTCCACGGTGCACCTGGATCCGTTTAGCACATCTCCGGCCCGATTCGCTGCTCAAAGACTTCTTTTTTTCAAGTCACCTGCAACCCTCGGCTCAAGTCGTCAAGCGCCAGCGCCTCTCAGTCTCCGTTAGGTCAAACCTAAACGAAACCATAACATAAAAAGGACGGCGATGGCCGCGGCTGGAGGCTTTTTGTCCCTTTGGCTTAGACTCCACCCACGATGACGGTGACAGAGCAGCTGCAGGAGTTCAGGCATTATCGCAATGCGTACTTCCTCGCGGTGTCTGCTGCGATGGGAAGTGTGTTCTATGGCTATGATATGTGCGTTGGCTGGATTTTTTTCTCTTCTAAGTACTTTCAAGCGGTTGTGAACTGAACCATCTCAGCGGAATCATCGGTGGTGTCATTACGCTGCCTTCGTTCAAGGCATATTTCGGTATCAACGAGATGAGCGACTCGGCCAAGGCTGCGCTCAGCGGGAACATTGTTGCGATTCTGCAAGGAGGATGTTTGTGTGTATCCTTTCGGACCGAGAATGTTGAATGGTAATTGATTGCGTTTCGGCAGCTTCGGTGCCCTTGGGACAGGTTACTTTTCGAACCGCTGGGGCCGGAAACCATGCATGATAGCTGCGGGCTTGATATACATTATCGGGAGCGTTATCCAAGCTGTCGTGGGTCTCGGGACAAGCAGGGCGAGCGCCCTGAGCGTATTGTATTTTGGGCGGTGCGTCTATCGGGGGTTCAATTCAAACTAGCATCTTGAGCGCACGCTGATGTCAGGATGCGATACTTTGCAGATTCTTCGCGGGTCTTGGAGTGGGGATGGTTAGCGCCCTCGTACCGGCGTATGTCTCCGAATGTACACCTCGAGCGATACGTGGACGGTGTACAGGGATGGTGCAGATGGCTAATAATGTCGGGATCATGCTCTCATGTGCGTCACTGTTTTTGCTCGTGCGTGCGTGCCAGAAGCTGATCCTTTTATCAAATAGACTGGGTGAATTACAGCGCCTCCCTCAACATACCCGGGACGACGGATCGACAATGGCGGATGCCGTTTGCCGTACAGTGCGTCTCTCATTTAATCCCAAAACAATGACAGCGTAACAAGAAAAAAAACAGAGTCTTCCCCGGCGTCCTCTTCTGCCTCCTCGTCCCCTTCCAACCCGAATCCCCCCGCTACCTCGTCGAACAAAACCGCGAAGACGCAGCAGCGCGCTCTCTCGCCTTCGTCGCGCGCACCTCGCCCACGGACAAAGCCGTGCTCGCGACGATTGAGGAGATCAAGGCGGACTTTGCTGGGCGGGGGCAGTTGGGGGTGTGGAAGCAGGTGACGCGGATGTTTGAGACGAGGGCGATTGCGTTGAGGTGTTTGATTCCGAGCTTGGTTATGTTTGGGCAGCAGTGGACGGGGACGAATGCGATTAATTATTTTAGTCCGCAGGTGAGATAGATCGTGCTTAGTGCTTTGATGGGTGTGTTGATTAGGCGGTGTGGGTTGTAGATATTCGCATCGTTGGGGATTAGCGGGACGACCGCCGGATTGCTCGCTACCGGTTTGTGTTTCCGCTGGTTCTTCAAGTCCTCATCTAACATCCATTCATTTCCACTTTCACCTCCAGGCGTCTACGGCGTAGTCAAAGTCGTCTCAATATCCATCGTCCTCTTCTTCGCCGTCGAATCCTGGGGCCGCAAAAAGTGTCTCATCATCGGCGGGCTGGGACAGGGTTTTATGATGCTCTGGCTGGGCGGGTACACGGGCATCCACCCCTCGAGCGCGGTGGTGCCTGCGAGCTATGTATCGATCGTTGCGGTGTATCTGTATGCGGTGTTTTATTGTGTGGGGTGGGGGCCGCTGCCGTGGGTTGTCGCGGGGGAGGTGGCGCCGAATCATTTGAGGGGCGGGGCGATGGCGGTGGCGGTTGGGGTTAATTGGTTAGTACTTTGTTTTGTTTTTTCTTCGTCTTTCGTTGAGATGTGCGAGATGTGCGTTTGCTCACCATGCACACCCCGCACGCAGGCTCTTCTCATTTACGATTTCGAAATTGACGCCGATCATGCTCAACAACATCAAATACGGGACGTTCCTGCTCTTTGGGTTTTGTTGCCTTATCATGGCGGTTTGGGCGTACGCGTGTTTACCGGAGACGACGGGGTATGCGTTAGAGGATATTGGGCTGTTGTTTGAGGAGGATGTGGTTTTGAGGGCGGTTGGGGATGCGCCGGGAGGGAAGTGGTTGCTTGGTGGGAGGAGGGCGAAGGAGATTAGGAGGAGGGCGGTGGGTGGTGGCGGGGAGGATGGAAAGCGGGTGAGTGGAGATGTAGAAAGTGGGAAGGATCGTGATGATGAGAAGGGATCGGTGGATGGGAGTGAGGTTGCGCCGATTTGAATACGATTGATGTGATATTGTCAGTAATGGAACGAATAAAATGAGGGTCTATGATTCGCCGCATGGAAATTTGTACACCATCTTCGGTATTGTCGTATAGAACATGAAGCGCTCCTGTGAAGGGATCGTCGGAGCTTCCGGGGTTTCCGCGATTCCCACCGAAAGTTAAAGAAGAAAAAAAGTAAAGAAGGAAGATATATTCAGATATGGCGCAGACAAAACGTTGAGGCGAAGATGGACGACACTTCTTGTCCATAAAGTCGGTCTTAACAAGATTTGACAAGTGGGTCCATGTGTGTCGATGTTCCATTGTGGCAGTTCATCTGTTTTGCCCTGATACGTTTCATGGATATTGCAGCCATCTCCAGGTCCATCTTTGCGAAACCGGAAGTATTTATGGGTAGAAGACAAGACGGAGATTAGGCTACCGGTTTGCTACCGGTAATGAACAATGACGGTTCACCCATTGACGCGCTGTGACTAGCATGATCCGGGGCTTGAATCTTGGAGAGAATTCGCCCACAGACATCCACATGTGCGCGTGATGCAGCCTGAGGAGAACAGCGAAGCCGGACGGATTTGGAAGTTGTGGCGCGTCTAGAGAAACCGGAGATGGAAAGAAACAGCCCCAAGAGGGTAATCGCCTGCAATTGAGTCTTTGGAGGGGCGGTACTATTATTTGACGCCGTCGGGAGCGGATGTATAAGAGTTGCATGAGCTTGGACTTGAGCTATTGACTTGGAAGTGCTTGTACAGAGATGAGAAATTTCCAGCGAGCATGGGAGTCATGAGAATCTCGTCGGGGTCGAGGAAGAGCACCGGAAGACCGCGAGAGATGTTCATGGGAACTTGACCTGGAGTCAGAGAGGCTATTGGCATCGACGATGTGGTCCAAGTGACCTGCCACCCTCGCGTTAGTGGTACGTGAATGATGATCAGATTCCCTGGCTGCCTGATGGCGGCCAAGGACGGCGACGGCGACGACGAGCTATCTTCGCCATCGTGGAGGTCGACGAGCAAGCACGTATTAGATGTTGAGCAGAATGGATAGACCATTGACGCGGAGTATTCGGGCTGGGTTTGGGGGCAAAATGAAATTGGCGTAACCGTTATTGTGACAGGCACCGGCAAGTTCCGGCTTGCAAGGACGCGAGACTCGACGCGACTTGACCTGACTCTCCCAACACCGCTCTCAACCGCGACAAAACCCTTTTGCTCGTCGTCTGCCACGCTGAGCACCCTGCAGTCCTCGTTCCCCGCCACGACGCCCTCGACACGCGTCCCAATGGCGACCCCTTCCTCCTCAGCCACGTCGCCGTCCCCAATCCTCGCCTTCTCTCCTCCCGTCCAAGCCCCCTCTGTCGACACCGAAGTCGGCGAGGGTGGCGACCGCAGGCGAGCGGTCGAGAAGTTCCGCGCGCGCGCAGAGATCTCGAACGTGAGTAATATTCCCGTAGTCGCCGGCGACGCGTTAGGGCGTGTCTGAGCCCCTCTTTTTCAGGTAACCCGCAGTCTCCGCGCCCGTCTCGCCTATGCGTCTTACAAAGCTACCCATAACCTTGCACATGTTCCTCTCCGCGACCTCGAGGCCCAGTCTCAGACTCAGGCCCACATCCTCTCCCGCACCATGGCCGCAAAGCGCAAGGCGGCCATCACCGCACTCAACTCTTATTCTGCCAATTTACAAAATCCTGGTGCAAATAACTATTATAACAATCCCGCTACGCAAGGTGGGTCACCGACCACCGGCTTCGGTGCAGGCGGAAAGCGCAACATGCCTCCGCCTGGCCCAATGCGGTATTACTACCCCCGGGTAGAAGGAAGCAGCACAGGCGGAATCTCCTCCACGGAGCCCCCCGCCCTTCATCGTCCCCAGAGTCTCTTCACGAGCATCCTCGCGCCGCCACCGACCCAGCCCGCGCGTACCATCCTCAATGTCGCTGATCCTCCCATCCCGCCCCCGTCGCGTCCCCCGGCTTCACCGCAGACAGCACGCGTGCGTACCACAGGTAAACCCGCGAGCAGCAGTCGCGGCCACGGGACGCAGCAGCAAAAGACCTCTGCCGCGCGTCGGGGAGATCCGCAGCAGAAAGCACGCGCTGCCGGGGCGGCCAAACGCGTGGATAAGGGTAAGGCGCGTGCCCGTGCGACGTCTTCACGCGACGTGGATATGGATATGACAGACGATGTCGACGCGGACGGCGACGTGGATATGAAGGCGGCGGCTACTCTGACGCATCTATTGCTCAATCATAGACCAAGCATCGGAGCGTCATCGCCAAGAAGCAGTCTCGATGGCGAGGGCGGCGGGGGTGAGAGTGTAGGGTATGCGCGGGAGAGTTCCGCGAGGAATGCTGGGACCCCACAACCGCCGCCGCCTTCACAGCCCGGAGCTGGTGGGTCGCGCTCGACACCCGGTCCCGGTCCGGAGTTCCGACAGGGAAGTACGACGCCGCCGCCGACCCAGCCGTCCTCTCAGCAGTCGCAAGCTTCGGCGTCACAGCAGCAAGGAACCCCGCGTCCAGCTCCGACAGACAATGAAGCAGCGGATCTGATGCTCTTCCTTGCAACGAGTCCAAGTCCTGTGAGGCGTGGTGCGGCAGACCGCGATGCGGCCGCTTTCAGAGCCCTCAGCTCGCGGCCGAAAGGTAGTGTAGGAAGAGTTTTATTCCCGAGCGCCGGCGAGCTTGGGGGAGGGAGTGCAGGGGCAGCGAGCGGAAGTGGAATGGGAGGGTTGGCGAGAGGTGGTGCGGAGAGTTTTACTAGTAGTGTGTCGAGTATCGGGGGAATGTCGAGGGGGGCAACACCGACACCTCCTTCTGGATCTGCCCCCGTCGCTCCAGCTCCTGTACAGGCGCAGGTGCAGCAGCAGGGGCAAACAGGTCAGCTGTTGCCACCTCCTGCAATGCATGGTGTGGCGCCGAGCCCCATTGCACGGCCTGTGACCCCGACGCCCAAGGCGGTCTATGGACAGCCGATACCTCCCCCTCAACCAGCTGTACCGGCGCAGGTGCAGGCGCCGCCGATACCACAACCAGTCCCGCCTTCGTCGTCGCCCGCCCCGCCCCCTGCCCCTGTCATTCAACAGCCTCAACCTCAACCTCCACAGCCACAGCAGCCGACTCCGCCGCAACCAGGCGCTGGCGCAGAAAATTTCAACTTCAGCGACTTTTTGCACGCTTCGCCAGCAGGTTCCCCCGCACCCGCGCAGGTGCCCATGCCGCCTGCGCCAGCTCCCAAAATTGGCGGGGGAGGGAACGGTGGCGGGTTGAGAGCGGACGTCGGGCGAAAGTTGTTTGAGGAACATCTGCAGCAACAGCAGGCAGGGAAAGGTGGCGCGGCCTTGGGCGCGGGTATTGATTTGATGCAGCAGAGCTGAATCTTCAAGCGTGGAGATGAAGACGATTAGAGTGTCATCTTCCCAGTTACCCTTTCTCCCTCCTCGAATCCTGCATCCTGCTTCATTTGTCTTATCAGGTCTCCCAGTCGCATTCCCTGTTGATCTATTCTATTCTACCTTATCCTCTCCTCCCGTTCCACATCTCGTTTCGGCTCGCTCCTCGTTGTTGTACCTCCCCGGAAATCTACCTACGAACCATCCAACAAACAAACAATCTCACGAATCAATCAACCCAAACCAAATCCCGAACCCGATTGCGCAGATGCATGAATTTGAACATCACTGTATTATCACATCATCACCCGCCCCGCATATTCATATTTCCATCCCGCCGGCCTACTACAGGCTGCGTCCTACTCCTCCGCACCAGTCCATGACCAATCAGTGGGCATGACCAGTTTCTCCCTCCCCACACCGCCGATTCGATTCGAAAGCTTTGATTCTCAAATCCTATGCAGCCATCTTGGCCACCCCAACCACAGCCCGCACGCAAGCACACTTATTTATACACGCATCGCTGTGGGAATGTCTTATGTGCGCCATTTGTGGACGCTGGGACTTGCTTTCTCGCTTGCGTGCTGTTGTGTATGGGGTGGCCAAGGGAAGCAAGAGGATACAGCGGCAACTCCTCAGTATCTACATGTTTCCTTTCCTTGATTTCGTTACATCTCCATCCTCTTTCTTTTTTTCTCTATGTACATATAGCCTTGCAACGACCTATTAACCACTTCCACGACTCCTAGCTGCCTTCAACCTACCTATAGCTAGCTACGTACACTTAATGCTGTATCGCACAAGTCCCATCCCGTATACGATTTTTTGTTTGCTTGTTAAAGTACAAAGTACTACTGTGTCCGTATCCGTATTTCAAATCATCATCTTTCTGCCGTCTCATGCAAAGCCACCATGATGATCTAAATGTTCGTCAGTGGAAACATAGCGCAAAGCATACAAGAGAACGTACAAAACCGTTGATTTCCGTTCTCTAAGTAGCCGACCGCGGAATTGTAATCGTTTTCCTGCGGCTTCTCGTACCCTGGGGGTGCATACGATCTCGGAACGATTCCTGGAATCTGCCTACAAAAATCTGAATGAACGCAATATCTATTCTAATTGCCGCATAACAAACTTGGTCATGATCTTCACTGGTTCTGATAGTATTGCCTTCCCTGGTTCAGTGCCTAGCGATGTAAAGCCCGTTATAGAGAAGGGCATAAGCTCAAGGGTGTACTAGAAACGAAATCGGAATGAATATCGAACGGTAAGAACAAGGAGAAAACAAACTCGGACAGTGAACCGAGGAAACTCGAAGCTAGGTTTGATCCCCCTCTTCACCTCCAGTTCACCGCGCATGCTTCTCTTGCCAGCCTCTTTCGCGCCCTCAGTCGAAGGCCAGAAGTAGCCCTGGCTAACGCCAGATTGAAAGACAGTATTACTTCTTCGCTCCGACGCAGCTTTGTCTTCCATCGCGTCCGAACCCAGTGCAATAGCGCGCACAAGATGCAACTTGATCACTTGGGGAGCGGAGAGCGTATCCAGAGCCTGCTCGTCAGTCCCCTTCAATGTGATTTCAAGAGGCATCGGGGATCCGATAACAAATGCGAGCTGTTAAACCAGTAATTACAAAACGCCGCTGCAAGGATCGGAAGACAGCTTACCGGAGTTGCAATGGCAAGCTACCTGCATCATGAGTTGAGGTATATGATACAGTATTCAAAGACGAACCGTACATTCCAGCTCGACCTCCTTCGCATCGAAGAGTTTGCCTTTGAATTTCACAGGCGGAAGGATCTTCCATCCAGCAGGGTCCCCCTCAGGGCCAATTAAGCTGCTTCCCTCCTTGTATGCAAGTTGACGCAACGGAGATGGTGGTTCCGGCTGCGTCAACGGTACATATGCGAAGGAGGTGGTAAGTCTGTGGTGTATTTAGCGCAGAAACACGTATGAAGGCCACCAACGTACGTTTGATTCACCTTGAAAGCACCACGTTTGGCAGTCACAACTACCCTATAATCAATATACGCCGGACTTGCTCGCTCCGTAAAATTTGGAGGGGCATCAATATCAAGACCCTTCGCGTCTACCGGCTGGACTTTGGTAGGAAGAGTGAAAGTGAAGAGCCACGAATATTTCCCCTTCGCCAATTTACCAGACTTGTCGTTCGCCGAAGGCCATAAATCCTGGCTTATATTGAGAAAAAGCTGCTCTTCTTGGCCGACCGCAGTGGCTCCAGCCTGAATGGCGACAGAGATGCTCTTGAAAGATTCGGATTTGTCAAGATCAAGCTCAACCCTTGAAGTTTACAGAACTGATTGGCTAAATTCATTTTGGGCGAACTTGAGAGACTACCTTCCAGCAACAGTATCGCCCTGCATGAAAAACGGAAGAGACGCTTCCTTAGGGGCGCGACTTTTGAGGAAGTTGAATAACCACGGCCGGCCCTTCGAATCCAGTGAATATTTGTGTTCTGTCCGATAGACTCCAGTGCTGGTAGAAGTTGGGCTACGAGCAGTGTAACCCGGCAGCTCTTCCTTGTCAGCCATGGTGGGAGCAGTGAGCAACTTGGGGCAAGGAACATTTCAGTCAAGTATAGCATGGTGGGAGCGGTCGGCGCACATGCCAGTCACTGTTGAGATCAACGCCAAGACTCACAAAACCGCACTAAGATCGAGATATTGAAGCAAAGCAGAAACTCAGTTCTGCGAATCCAATGGTTTCAATTACTCGTCAACAAGGCTCGTGAAAACATGAAAAGGCGTAACACAAAAAATGCGTACAAGATTAGGCCGTCCAGTATGAGTACGTGAAAGATGATGATACAAGGGATGATGATAATAAAGCATGCAATGCGGGAGATGGTATGCGATGGTAATACTGCTAGACGCTACAAGGAGATGGGTCAAGAAACGAGAGGCGGGGCGCATGTCCAGACATGGCCACCAAGGCAAAGAGAGGTAATTCTCCTTTTAGCGTCCTTGACGCGCGGTGGCTGGGGGAGCATAAAAATCGTTGTGCTGTCGTGGAACGGGAAGAGGGGCATAAGCGGGGGGAGCGTAAGCCAGAGGACGGGGGCCTGGTAAAAACATGAATAGAACTCGTCGGGGAGTGAAGGAAAGCACTGACTGTCCCGGGCGTGCGTCGTCGTAATCGTGACAGGCTCAGCTAGGATCGGCTGAGAACTGGAGGGGGTGAATCCGGGCGCATCAAAGGACGACACAACAACAGTGTACTGAATATGTGTTAGAACAACGCAGTGGATGACGAACGAAGAGACATACCGAGACAGTGAAGCGGCCGATCGAAGATGTAGATGTTAGTTCCTTGGGGAGTTTGATTTCACCCTCAAGCGAACGGGAATAGGCAGCGTCGGAACCGTCAACAGTGGGCCAGAAGACTGCCCTCGAGACGTCCTCGTACGTTTCAATCCAATCAACTTCGCGTTTAGTGGAGGTCGAAGGATTCTGGAACCGCACGCAACGGCGCAAGGTGACCATCGGGGCTGAGGGACATGAGAAGATATCCAAGGCGTGGCCATCGGTGCTCTCGAGAGTCATCCGACAAGGAATGACGGTTCCGCGCGTGTACGACAAAGGGTTTGCGAGAGAAAGCTGAGAGAATGTCAGTGAGAGGTAGCATAAAAGCAGAGAATATGGCTGACCATGCAATGAACTGCAGCCGGGCGTGTCTTGAAGACTGTGCCGCGGACGACGACAGTGGAAGAAGCCTTCCATCCAGCGGGATCGACGTCAGGGCCAGGTAAGAGTGAGTTCTCGCGGTATGCGAGCTGGCGAAGCAACGATGGGGAATCAGGACGAGTGCTGGGGATGTAACCGAAGCGAGTCTTGATTCTGATACTTTGCTGAGAACGGCGGTCCTCGTCGAACAATGCGAAAGACTTACTGGCTGTCTGCACGAAGCTTGCCGCGGGAAACAAGAACAGAGACTTCGTAGATCACACTCGCACGAGTATGGCGCTCGCAGAAAGACTCGGGAAGGCGGAATAGAGCGTCGCTGCCGCTGTCCTGGAGGCTCACAGCTTTGGGAAGCGGTATCGAGAACGGCCAGACACAAGTGCCAAGAAGTTTGGTGGCGGAACCAGAGGATCGACTGTCGGCCTTCGACCATAGGCTCAGTGGCTGGTTGAGAAAAACGTAGGTGTCGTCAACAGAGGCACCAGTAATGATTCGTCCGGTAACCTGAAATTTGTCTCAGCAACAAGCCAGAAAAATAGAAATGATAGCGCTTACGATAACAGTTACAGACTGAATCGAGTCGCCTTTCTCAGCGGCCAATTGGAACGAACCATTGATATGTTCCTTCTCGTGAAAGGTCGGTACAGATTTCGCAGATTTTGCGCTGCTCATGAGAGAGAGGGAGGCCCATGGACGTCCTTTGCTATCAGACAGGGGGTATAAGTGCTCTACCGGCTCTCGACGAGCGATAGGCTGGGCGAGGGTATTACGCCGGGTATAAGCAGGGAGGTCGGCAGACTGTGGTGCCGGACCAGGTCTGCTGAACCGCCTGTAGCGAGGAGGGGACGATGCGTCCATAGGGAATGAAGAACCCCTCGTCAGACGCTAGGGTCCTTATAGTCGCAAAGAAGTGGGAGACAAAAGGCCGAAAGAACAACGTACATGCCTAAAACGGGTGAGGTTACCACAATAGGACCTGACCGGATCGCCAGACATTCGGACCCCCAACGCCTATTGGAACAAGGGCGGTTTGATGAACTTTGTAGACAATAGGGACATGACAGCGTCCAAAAATCGTCTTTGACCCACGCTGAGCAAACGAACAATTAAAGAGCCGCCGGCTTGCTCATAGGTAACAATTAGCATGCGGTGGCTGTGCTGATAGTGCCCCTTTAGGAAGGTCCAAAGAGTCAAAGCTGGCGAAGGGTATTCCCAAGCGGAAGTGAAGACAAAGCGCAAAGAAGATACTATTATGACCAATGATAGTACGAGGTATGAACGAAAGCCACATTCTGCGAAGAATCAGCATGAAGAAGTAACACCAAGGAGTTGACGTACAGCTGGGCAGCAACGGAGAGCTGTATTGCAGAGGCAGAGGCCCTTCAGCATACTGAGAAGCTATATCTACCGGCTGGATGACGAGAGGGTCGCTATCAAGCGACTCAAATCCGGGAGCATCGAATGGGAATAAGACCACTGAATACTGCGCGCCGTCAGCATATGGCCAAAAATCAAATGACACCAAGGAACGACAAACCTCAATCCGAAAATACTCTATGGCAGACGAGGTGGTCAAGTCTGGGCGTAAATGGATTTCCCCTCGAAGCATCCTTTGAAAGGGATTGACAGCGATCGTCTCCGTAGAGTCGGTCTCCAGAGCGCGATCGGCCGCTGGCCACCAAGAAGCGAGCTCAGAATGGTCAAGCTCTTCCTTCCAGACCAGTTTAGTGGGGATGTCGCCGAAGTGAGCCGCAGCTTTTTCTCCAGTGTGAAATCGGACGCTTCGTCGCATACGCAAGACAATAGCTTCAGGAGCGGTGAGAAGCTCGAGCCCTTGGGGATCTTCACACTCGATTACGATGGCGCACTGTATTGCGGTCCCGCGAGTGTAGCAAAGCTGTGTTTATTCTTGAGGATGCGATGATGCTCTGTATAAGAAAGCGGACACGTACAGGCGTAGCCAGCGAAAGCTAGAGCCAGGTTGAGTGTGTTATCATGGCGAGCAAGGACAGCCGCACTTTGCAAATGGCCTCCACAGTTTGGTTCGAGCTCAACAGCTTGCCCTTCGTTCTGAAGGACGATGTATTATACCAGCCTTCCGGGTCGGATTCGGGGCCTAGTAACGCCGTATGTTGCGAGTACGCAAGCTGCCTAAGTCCTGAAGACGGACTAGGACGAGAGAACGGGATGTAATGTACAGCAGTGTTTAACCTGCAGCTCAACTTTCAGCACCTCTTCAAACTGCGAACGGAGAAACTCACCTATGATCTGACCTCAGTTTCCCCCTCATGAACTTCACAGAAACTTCGTATTCGATCTGAGCTCGTGTATGTCGCTCTGAAAAAGATTCCGGGAGGCGATAAACTTCACTACCAATGGTGATTGTGGGCGGCAGAGACACAGAAAACGGCCAGACATAGTTCCCCTTGAGCTTTTCATTCCATTTGCTGTTGCTGCCATCGCTGCTGGGATTTCGGGGATCTCCCATAGAACGCGACCACAGAGTGTTCGTCACATCGATGAAGGTGACCGGGTTTATCCCAGTAATGAGGTGGCCCTTGAACTTGTATCTCCGATGTAAGGTCCGGTTTTTCGCGCAGAATGCAAGCACATACCGACAGAATTGCGGCGTGAATGGAGTCGCTGGATTCCAAATCCAAACGAACTTCACCAGTCACTGGCACACCCTCGTTGAAGGTAGGGATAGTTTTGCTGTATTCTTCATTGCCAAGAACTGACAAGACAGCCCAGGGTTTGCCAGCTTTGTTGACGAGGTCGAAAGTGTACTCCTTCACCTTTCCCTCCTCCACTGTCAGGTTCTGCTGGTGGTAGTTAGACTCCAAGTTTGATGGTGGCTCCTCGGTGACAACCGCCGGCTCTGGTGCGAATGGGTTCCTCAACGAGCTTGTGGAGGGAACATACGCCATGGTAAATCAACAAGGCGAGCTGGTTTCGATACAGCGGGTACAGATTACAGGCCGAATGGACGAAAATACAAATCAACACGAAAAAGTTAAACAGGTGTCACTGGCAAGAGCAAATCACATTCAATCTTCCCAACCTCCAAGTTCGCGGTCCCACTTGGCGCGTCTGGCCGTCTTCTGCTCCTGCTCACTCAACAGTTTCCAATCGTCCCATCCACCATGTGCCTCAATCATCTCTTCCTCCCAACGCTCCTCCTGCTCCTTCTGTTTCTTCGTCTTCGGTTTAGGCGGTGGTGGAGGCGGTGGCGGCGGAGGGGTGCGTCTATTTGGATGCAATGGTGCCATGCGAGAGATCGTACTACGGGAGAATTTATGGAATGGCGAATACGACGTGGATGGTGTGCCAGGGCTCGATTCAGTAGTAGCGGCCCCAGCGGTTCCACCCAGCGACGAGCGGCGAGGCCCTATCACGGGGAAGGGCGAGTCAGCTTTCGAATTAACTCTTCTAATCAGCTCGGACATGGGTGTCGATTTCGTGCGCGAGCCGATTCTGTATTTGGCGTCTACCGAAGTCAACGTTGGCTTGGGAGTGCTTTCTACATTCTTCTTGTGCAAGGTGGAGGAAGGTTTGCCGTTGACAATGTTTTCGACTTGAGGTCCTGAGCTGGTGTGTGGCGGAGAGTTTTCCTGCAAATAAATTTGAGTGAAACGAGGTTTCTCGTTGTGGTTTATCACTCACGTCTGGTTTTTTCCGACTTGGTTCGTCCTCTTCCGAATCTAATGCGGTCACGGTCCTCCGTTGCTTCTTTACAGGCTTTACGACGTCGCTCGCCACCTCGTCCTCCTCTGAATCCGACTGAATGGCCCGCTTCTTCGTCGGTTTCTTGGTTTTGGGAGGCTTGATGATGTCCTCCTCTTCATTGTCCTCGGTTTGAGATGTGAGAACGACGTTCTTTCGGGGAGAGACAGTGCTAGGACCAGGGGCGTCCGCTTCGCCCCCACTGCCCTCATCGTCTGAAATCACAGTCCGATTATTTTTCTTGGCCGAACCCTTGCTCAGTTTGGGAGCCTCCTTTGCCTCGTTATCGGACACATCCTGCGGATTCGACGGCACAGTCTTCTTCCCTTTCACCCTTTTCGCCTCACCCTTCTTCTTCGACTTCTCCTGACCTTGCGTAGCCGCCTTTGCCTTTTTACTCTTCTTCTGCACAGGCTCCTTCTCCAAATCGTCGCCGTAATTGGCATCTTCGTCCGCATCGCCTACCCTCTTTCGTTTGGCGTTGACCAACGGCATCAACTCCTCGTCAGGCTGAGAATCGGGAATGGAGACAATAGAAGCGGGTTTCTGAACAGGGGGAATATGGGCAGGTCCGCCCGAAGCCGGAGGCGAAAGAAGGGAGGGAGGTGCGGGCGGAATGGGATCGTCCTCGTCCTCGTCATGGATGAATTCGGCGCTCTTGAAAACAGGCTGCTCTTTCTCTTTGCCCTTTCCTTTCTTGGGTTTCGGCGGCGGCGGTACCTTCTCGACAGGCAATGCTGGTTCATCGTCCTTGTCATGAACAAACTCGGCGCTTTTGAATTCAGCGGTTTCCTTTTCTTTGCCCTTACGCTTCTTCTTCGTTTTAGCCTGACCGCCTTCCGCCCCTTCCTCCGAGTCGCCTTTCGTTTTCTTAGCGCGCGGTTTCGGAGCAGGTTTCTCCCCGTCCTGCTTCCTAGCTTTCTTCGGAGGTTCGCTCGAAGGAATGCCGCTAGTGAGCGCTGCAGGACCCGTCGAAGGCCCACCAGGATCTGGAGCAGCTCCGTCGGATTTCTGTCCGTCAATTTCACCGTTTCCCGCCGTAGAGCTGGACGATGGCTTCCCAACTTTGATCTTGATTTTTAGCGGCGGGTTTGATTTCCTCTGAGACGAGGCCGAATCGGAGCCAGTCTCTGTGGCTCCAGGTAGTGTAACGATGGGTGGCAGTTCTTCGTCTCTAAAATTCTGGTGGTACAGTGCAGTGCTGGAGGGAATGGAAAACGGGTCGGAGGGAGGAAGGGGAGAAGATGCAAGAGGATATGCAGGCGGTAACGGGGGTCTCTTCAATACGGGTTGTATGGGGCTCGGGAGGCGGTTTGACGATGGCAATGCGGAGGATGTGGACGCTTTCGGGACTTGGTTCTTAGGAAAAGCTAGTTCGTCGTCCGAGTCGGATACTTCGATTACTTCGGAAGGACTATGTATTGGGGGGCGTGAAGTGGACGAGGAGGCGTTCCTGCTGCGTATCTTAACCAATTCTGACGCGTTCGAGCCCGAATAGGACTCGATGACAGAGGAGTCGCCTGGATTGGGTCGGGGTGCGGCTCCCGGAGCACCTTTCCATACTGGTTTTGGACGAGGTCGCGTAGAAGGTGTCACGGTGCTTGGAGAAGATATAGAGTCTTTGGCGGATGCAACTGAGCCAGCGTCAATGGAGGAATCATTGGGCGAAGAAGAGTCACCTACCGGGGTTCACAGGAAACGACGATATTACGTCGGTGGGTACAGCTGAGGCGGGGAGTCGCGGAGGTGGGGCAAGAGGCAAGTATTCTTCTTCTCCTTCGCTGTCAGCGATGCGCTCGTCGTCGTCCATGTCGTCGGCGGCGAGTCGTTGAGAGAGAGGCGCGAGATGTCACGGATCACGCGACGTGAGTGCGTGACAGTTCGCGTCAATAAATAAACAAAAATATTGATTACCCGCCTTTCTCACGACTTCCACCAAACTCCCACCTACTGTCACGGTAGTCTCGCCGCACAACTCCTTCATAATTTGGAATGACAACGCCCTCCAGCAGCCTTTCTGGCACTTTGTAGCTACAGTCGGCTCCGGTCGACGCGAAAGTCAAACTCACAATTGGATTGGCAAGATTTTGAAAATCGATGAACAGTGAATTTGAACTTGTCAGATTGCGGAGTGTATCCTGCTTTTCCACTACCAATGACCGCGTATGCGCGGAACATTTTTGAACCATTCACTGACTCAAAGAAATTCTACGAAACCTTGCTCTGGAAACACCATTGACGAAGCCAATGCCAGCCAATGCCCATGGAGCTATGCGAATTGTGCCCCCGTGCTACCACCCTGAGGCTTGACTTCCCAAACCCGCTAGCGGGCCGCCCCACACGGTCGAAGCTGGCCTCCTTATCACTCCGAGCTCCCACACTGCTGGCATATCTTTCTGGCAGCTCCTGCACCATTGGAGGCCATGTATGTCTATTAATATTCCCCCCGAAAATTATTGTCCGGCTTATCTGCTTGCTCTAGCGCAGTCACAAACGGCGCTCGTGTTCTCTAATACACGAGTAAAGTTGTGACTTTGAATACCTTAACGAACTCATTACTCATGTGTTTGAGCGGAACGCGGAATACCTTCGTGCTCTCTGCGAAGGTGAGAATATTCTGCTTGACATGGCTGCTTCGGCAGTCCCGTTTCTTAAGCACAGAAATAGCATGATAATCGCAAGTTCCTCATGGCCATAAATCACGCCTACCCGACTAGCACCGAGCTATAAAGATAACCATGGGTGGGGTTTTCAGCCCTTCGCCCGTTGATTCATGGCGTCAGACCACAGAGACAGCAAAGACGTTGTGCAGAACGAGAAAGAGCCTTCCAGCTCCCTCGACGAGAAGAAAGCCTTCAAGGATGACATCGAAACTGTCCACGCCGAGTCGTCCACCGAGTTTGCGGTCCTCGAAGACGAAAGGGATATCGCAACACATGTCATCACAGTGAGCGACGATGAGACTTTGAATCCGTGGACTCTTCGAGCTTTCATTCTTGGGCTTGGTCTCTCGGCGTTTGGTGGTGTGCTAGGTAGCTCTTTCCTCTCACTCAAAGTGTGCACGACTCATGGTAATTCAAGCTGAGATCTACTACTTCAAACCGGCAAGTGACTTGCGTCAGATGTTTCTGCTCCTCAGTTGACCTCCGTCCTTGCAGCAAACGGTCTTGGTTTCGACGATGTTCCTTGCCATAATCGCCTTCATCGTTGGCAAAGGAATGGAGACTTTCATCCCAACCTTCGGTCTATTCTACTATCTCAACCCGGTAAGGATAATCATTCAAGTCTCCGGCAACGCTTACCCTTCTGCTCAAAGCATCCTTTCAACAAAAAAGAGAATGCGTTCGTTGTCATCATGGCCAGTGCCGCTGCAAACTCCGCGCTTGCAACTGAAGTGCTGGCTGTTCAGCGCCTCTTCTACAATATCACTCCAAATCCAGCCGCCTCCATTTTCCTGCTGTTCTCGAGCCAGCTTTGCGGATATGGCAGCGGTGGCCTGTTTAGATGTGAGAATTCGCGAATCACCCGCTGGGCAGTAGTCAACTCACTAATCGAGTTCAGCCGTCCTCCTCTATCCATCGAAGATGCTCTACCCTAGCGTCTTACCGCTAGTGGCGATGTTCGATTCGCTGTACAAGGACACCGAGGGAGCCAGCAAGAAGCTTCGTCTCTTCTGGATCGCATTCGCCGGGTAAGTGGTCCTGCATCTACCGCGGTCTTCACCTTGATGATTATCCAGGATATTTCTCTGGGAGATCCTACCCGAGTGGATGTTCCCGCTCTTGACGGGATTCTCGATTTTCTGCCTTGCGAACCCTCGTTCGGCGGATTTTACCCGAATTTTTGGCGGTTCTAACGGAAACGAGGGTCTTGGCGTGCTGTCGCTCTGTTTCGACTGGCAATATATATCCGGTTAGTCTATCCCGTACTATTTGCACACTAGGACATCCATTGACCAATTTTAGGCGGAAAGTATTTCCTTCAGAATACGTGTGATTAGCCTATTCATTTCGACATATTATAGGTCTCAACCCAATGGTCATCCCACTCAAAGCTCAAACTTCGAACTTCATTGGGTATATACTTTGCATGTAAGTGTTATTGCACCGTGAAATCAATCTAGCAAGCAACCCTTTCGCAGAATTGTTTTCATCGCAGTGTACTACAACAACATCTGGAACGCGAAAGACTTTCCCTTCGTACGTAGATTCATCTGATTCGTAGATTGGTTGTTTCGATCTCTTCATTCGTAGCTTTCACAAGACCTCTTTTATGCAAACGGTTCAGTATACGACCAACTCCTCATATTGAATGAGAATTTCGAAGTGGATCCTACTCTACTCGCACAACAAGGGCTGGTGGGACTCCTGCTTATCTTCCGTACTAGCACATTTTAACCCACTGATTCCTACTTAGCCTTTCTATGCGTCAACTTGGGTTGTTCAGCTATTGACAACGAATTTGGTAAGTACGAGTCTGCATCAGAAAAAATGATTTGCTCATTCTGTAGGGAATGGCGGCCACTTTCACGCATCTCTTGCTATGGAATCGCGATGACTTGCGTGGCGCTTGGAGTTGGATGACTCCATCTGCCCTGAAACGGGCTTGGGCTAATTTTAACTGGAAGTTCTGGGAGGACGACGGCATGCGTGCGGCGCCGAAGGATGAGGCGGACATAGACCCTCATTATAGGGAGATGCTAAAGGTCTGTACCTAAAGATCCATACTCAATTCGCCTCACTTAGCATCCTCTACCTAGTATCCTGATGCCCCCAATAGCTGGTACGCCGTCTGGTTGAATATTGGGTCCGAACTCGCATTTACGTCTGATTTTATCAACAGGTACTGGGCGACTTTGATCGTCTCGATTATAATAGCACTAGTTATCATCTACAAAACTGATTCCACATTGCCTTGGTATGGATATGGCTCGAAAAGTATACTGTGCCAACGTGCTCAACTTTCATCTTAGGTGGGGCTTCTTGATTTCCCTCATCCTCGGTACCATTTCGATCGTGTTCTTCGGGTCCTTATACGCAATCACTGGATTGCAATTCATCATCCAGCCGTTCGTACAAGTGAGCTCTCGCCTCCGGTTTTGCACATTTTCTGATGTAGGTTGAGATAGATGATCGGGGGATTCATCCATCCAGGAAAACCGGTCGCGAACATGTTCTTCGTTCTCTTCAGTTACAGTTCGTGGCGCACATCGATTCCTCCGTTATCTTCTCAAACAATTTGAACAGATTCCGTCACGCAGGCCCAACTTTTGCTCAGGGATCTGAAGATTGCTCAATGCGAGTTACAGTTGGATTAATCTGATTATGTAACGTTCAACTTTGATCAGACACCAAGTTACCCCCAAGACCAGCGTTCACTGCGCAGGTGGTTGGCACGCTATTTGGTCTGTTAACTTCTGCATAATGCTGGCGTTGGCTGACTGTTCACTGTAGGGGCCATACTGAATTATGGTTTGAGTTCTGGTCGTCTT
Organism: Favolaschia claudopus; assembly: GCA_037176885.1. Taxonomy (NCBI): domain Eukaryota; kingdom Fungi; phylum Basidiomycota; class Agaricomycetes; order Agaricales; family Mycenaceae; genus Favolaschia; species Favolaschia claudopus. The sequence continues at coordinate 1,597,708 of JAWWNJ010000023.1, read as the reverse complement.
CCAATGTCGCAGTCACTGATTTGCGCACAGTGCTCATGAATTCCATCATCGATAATCAACGACCAATTTTGCTGAGCGTCGAGGGCACGAACATCTGGAGTGGCCAACAACCTCAACAGTACAACTCTCAAGCCGTTGCTTGGGGTGGCTTGAGGTGAGGCAACGCTCTGAAAACTCCCTTCGATGTTTGCTAAAAGCTACTGCTAGCCACCAGCTTTTCGCTATCAATCAACGCTACCAGTGGGTTGCATGGGCTTATGTTGTTGGCCTGTTTGTTCCCGTCCCATTCTGGGTAGCCTATCGTTTCTGGCCAAAATTGCGGACAGATTATCTATACACACCGGTTATTTGGTCAGTCCTCTTCTGGAGTCAATGGATATGCCAGTTTCTAAACCGCTGTCTTGCAGTTATTAATTACATTGGCTGGCTCTGCGTGGGAATCAACTCGTCCATATTCGCGTACTTCTCCATCGCGTACCTCTCACAGTGGTGGCTCCGAACTCGGTACCCGCGGTGGTTCACTAAATACAACTACATTCTCGCGGCTGGTTTGTTGCCTTTTACCCCCGAGTTTGATTAGCAACTGATAGCGAACGGCTTCCAGCTCTCGATGGCGGTACTCAGGTGATGGTCTTCATCCTGTCATTTGCGGTTCAGGGTGCTGCTGGAACATCTCATCTTTTCCCTCAATGGTGGGGCGCTAATCAAAACGGTAAGGCCATACTTCATGTTCGTGCATGCATCGTGATTGATTTCGTCAAGGAAATTATGACCGTTGCGCTGTCATTCCCACTTCTTGAGTCGCTTTGCCGAAAGTACATTTGTGTATAAATGAACATATTGCTTTTGACAATTTCTTCAATTTACACAAGTACCTACTTAGTAGTTTTTTCAACTTCGACTTTGATGCATATTTGATGAGATCAACAATCGCATCAGCGTTGAATCTTCCCAAAACGGCTTGGCCACCAAGCGCCATGTCTAAACGGAATCTGGCTGAACTCCTCAGCGAGGGCGACGGCGGCGAGGACGCGCCTCCAACATCGAAGCAGCGCAGGCGCTCACCCACACCCCTTCTTGTACACGCACTACCTTACCCGTCACTTTCTGTTGCCCCAACTTCTCCCCCAGCTTTTCAACAGCCAACACAGATCATCTCCTTCTCGTACACCCCAGATCGCAAATTGGAGTTCACAAACAGCGCTCTCCGCTTCCTTGCGGCTCTTCCACCCCGACCGCAGCTTTCCTACGCTTATGAGAGATGGACACGTCGCCCAGAGACCCGTCCCAGAATTGACGGTCTCCTTCGCGCTTTGTCTACCGCGCGGGCTAAGAATCATCCAGCGTTGGCGAGCGGTTTTGGAGCTGTAGGATGGCGCGGAGTACTCACCCGGTAAGCATGATACGTCTCGTATGTCCCGAATTTCAGAATGACCCGGAGGTTGAGAGGATCATGACGGCGCCATACGAAGATCGCGATGGATGGGACATGAACGTCATGTGCGTCGATGGAGTTCTGTATTTCGAAGAGCATCTCGACGAGGCAAAGTTACGCGCAAAGTGCGTATTGTTACCGATTTCTGCTTCAACCAATGAACTCAATACAATATACATTCAGAGATGAACTTGCTCCGCGCCAACGCCTCAACACGTATTATGGATACGCCTTTGAGTCGTACTGCACGTCTGAGAAACCGAGCACCAGTAATGTGCCATGCGTGAATGTCCCCCAGGCACCCGGTGATCCCCCTGGGTGGGGCGGCGACGTGGATACCAACGTTCAGTGGTGTAGCGTTGTCCGCACGAGACTCGGTGACACAAGACTTGTCATTGGCGGTGAAGTCGACTGTGTACGAGGTTAGTCGATATTCACTCGGCTCATTTACTTGTTCGCTGCTTAGAACATGGCAGGCACTTATACAAGCAAGACGGATACGTTTGTTGAGCTCAAAACGTCGCTCGTCATTCGTGGCGCACAGGATGAGATGCGGTTTGAAAAGTGTGCACTTAGAGAGACATTCAATAGCTCGGTCTATCTAACGGAGTACTCAGAAAACTTCTCAAATTCTACATGCAGTCGTTTCTGCTGGGCGTTCCTGTCAGTTGCCTTCTTCATCTCTTCCTTTTGCCGCCGTCTGAGGGTTATACCGCCCAGGAAATCCTCGTCGGTTTCCGTACACCCTCTGGTGAGATAACAACGACGCAAACCTTCCGAACGGTCGAGCTTCCGCGGCTAGTTAGGGGAAAAGCCCACGGATGGGATCCTAAAAAATGTTTCGCATGGGGTAACGAGCTGCTGGAATTTCTGAAGAAAAACGTTCGCTCAAGTTCGGCGGTTGGCATCGAACTTCAAGGGCCCAATGCGCGGGTATGGCGCCTCACGTTTTCCCCGGGTGTCGGCGTGGAGCTCAGGCAGCTCGACGATTCGGCTGTGCGTGGTGTTGAGAGTGCGGAAGGCGATAGAGAGGCGGTTGACCGCGTAGGGTTTCTGCCGCGGTGGTATTGGGACGAGGTCGTGAAGGCCGATGACTCGAGCGGGACTACTTGATGTGAGGAAGAGTGCGTGAGGCACGGTGAAGGAGACGTGAAGTAGATGGTGAGCGCTCTAGTGAAGGAGAAGCGAGAGCCTCATACGAATCAAGGTCTTAGCATGTGCTTCGTCGGACAAAAGGCTATCGGGGTTTAATGCAATGTGTCTAGGATCTAAAGGTCATCGTTCCGATGAAAAGCAGTTAGTCATTCTAGCGGATAACGCTGCCCAAACGGATGGACACTGGCCATTCAAGTGAGCGCTTGGTTCGTTCCTGCGCAATTCTAGTAAAACCTTTGAACCTGGCTCCGAAAGCTAACGGGCCCTTGCAACATACCCTGGGTGAGCTCAAGCGGCAGGAAAGAAGGCAGGCTGCTCCGCAGCAACGTTCTGGGGTTGGCAGAACAAAGGTGCTGTCGCGGGGCGTCGGCCCGGTTCTCGGATTTGGCCGATTCGATTGTAGTCCATTGTGGGTCAATGTTGACAACGCCTCGCAATCGACAGTGTATCCAACCTCGACTTCGGGATTTTCTTTGTCTGATCCTTCGCCGGCAGTCATCAGATTTCTTCCGCACGATCGTCTATATCTATGAATGCGCATTTGTGCTATATACCTCAGCAGATTTCCGCCGCTACTCTAGCCAAACGATGGCAAGACAACATCAATATCATCAAGACCGAAATCGCACAGGACATTCGAGCTACCTATGCATGTTTCAACACTAATGCTATCGCTCGTAAAGCTACGAAGATCACGGGCAAAGAAGGGCATACGTCTATCCTGCCGATTGGTCAGGGAGGGTACAATTCGGTGCTTTCCACTGTCTTTACACAAGTTCATCACCAAGCTTACTTACGAAATGCAGGTGCTCGCGGTCATCTTCGACGATGGCTCCGACGTTGTGGTGAGACTAGATAAAAGCCCCTACAACAAGAAACCGCCGTCCGAGGAAGCCGCGAAACTTATGTTCGAGTCGGAAGTGAGTCATTGTGGCCCAATTCTTAGGAAATGCACTCCAATTCGATCCAGGTAGCGACCCTCAAGTTTCTCAAGACACATACATCAATACCAGTCCCCACCGTTTATTATTCAAATTCTGACCCTGCTGAAGCTGGAGCTCGATACACAATACTAGAGACGGTGAGACCAGCTACCGTGTTTCATGGATCGCATCTCAAATTCAGACTTTCAGATCCCTGGAATCTCTCTTGAACAGTTCTGGTACAGCATGCCATATGAAGAACAACAGGATATAGTGGAAACGTGGGCAACCATGCAAACCGAACTGATGAGTCTACCGTTTCATGAAATTGGCAGCTTGACCACGGAAACGGGGATAGTCGGGCCACTCTGTCCCTCCTCTTTGATGCCTTATACCCTTCGCAAGCCACATTGTGGTCCCTTCAGATCCTCGATAGCATTGTTAGCTGGCCACACGAGTTCTGTCATTGACGGGCTGGAGCCACATGCTGAGAACAGAGATTTTTTCGAGCGTTTTCTGGCAGCCATCCTGGCTCTACCGCCTGAAAAGTTCCGCGACGAGCGTCTTGTCCTCTGTCATGATGATATAAGCCTCGCCAACATTCTTTACTCCCCTTCAAACAAAATGGTGGGCATCATCGATTGGCAAGGCTCAAGTGTCTTGCCAGTGTGGGCTGCAATGGCAAATAACGACTTTCTATGTGGACATGATCGGGAGGGGGAATTGCGCCAGAAATTGCCGGATGCCATGGACGCCACACCTATTGACAACGCACTGCGAGAGTTGCGTGTTTTGGCGACAGGGGTCAAAGGTCGAGACGTGAACGATCTACGAGCTTGTTTTGCTGACCTCTCGGAGGAGTTTTCGTGGCTATCTGAGCCGTTCTTACCGTTACTGGTGGAATAAGGTCGACCCTTAATTGTAACAGTAATTGCTATATATCTTCCGTGGATGATCGATGAGCGCCTCGAATCCGCTGAAACCTTGAATGCATTACAATCTAAAAGATATCATTTCAATCAAACCCGGCTCCAGAACGCTAGAGGCCCTTGCAACATACCCCCGGTGAGCCCAGCGGCAGGGAAAAAGGCAGACTGCTTTACAGCAACGTTCCGGGGTGATAACAAGAAAAGATGCTGTGTCTCTATACGACTGTGCTGTGGACAGAAAACTGGGTGTATTGTTATAATTCATCGTTGTCATCCAATGACAAAAGAAGCAAGGTTTCGAAAGTGTCATCGCCCTTGGGTGAGACTTGATCAGGAGCTATCCTTCCTTGCATTAGATCTTCATCTCGGAGAGGCACTTGCCAACCAAGAGACTCCTCCCGGCGATGGGCTACAAAGATGAATGTAGGATCTTCCAGCGACGCGCCGAAGCGGCGCCATGAGTGAATGTCCTGACTAGTCCTTCGAACTAGTACAGGTGCGAACTCAAACCAAAGTCCGAAAGCAGACCAAAACGGCGTTTCTTTTGGTAGACTTCGGACCTTGTACGAGATGATAATTTCAACGTCATTCGAGGCAATGGCGAATGGAGGAGATGAGAGTTGAATTAGGGAGCGCAGAAGGGGAGCGAGCAGTTCTGGGAAGTATACAAGATCGCTGCAAAGGATGCGGAGACGAGCTCTGGGCAATTTTGATATCTCTTCCGCGATTTGCGAGACGTGAATCGAGTTTCCCCAAGATAATGGTCTGACGCGAACAGCACCATCAAGGAATCGCTGCAGATTTTGCTCCAATAAAGGACAAACCTGTTGTACATGAAGCCGAAAGGTCCTGAAGGACAGACGTGGACAATTACCTCAAGGAGGTCTGTCACAAACAGCACATCGCCCTCGCGAAGCATGGGAGAGACAGTTGCAGCAACAATGCCTGTTCCGGAACCCAGCTCAATCATCGTCACAGTCCCCGGACTTCGAGGACTAGCAAAGAACGGCGGATCGAATTCGTGGTCTGCTGGCGGCTGGATATAAGTGTTGAGCGCGTAGGCAGCCTCCCTGAGAGTCTATCATTTTGCAGCTGGGGTCGAGGATCGATGGTGAACTTTCCAGACTTTCCCCGCGATTCCAAAAACACGGATTGCTTCCTGTTGGTGGCTGAAGTCAAAATTTCCATCTAGATCGCCATTCGAAGGCAACAAAGGCTTTATATCGAGATTTTGAGGAAAGTTGGGGTTGGACATGGTGGTTTAGGTTGAGTTTTTTGGAGGTCGGTGACATGTGAAAATAGCGGATTCATCTTTCCCCGGACTCGGACTTGTTCGGCAACCTGTCCCGCTCAGCCTTACCTCTCGCGTCCACCATGTCTGTGCAGTCAAAGGCGGCCGTCCCCGTCAAGTTAACGCCCTTTGGCGCCGCTTTAGCTGGCGCGCTCGGAGGTTGTTTTAGCACCGCGTAAGGAATACCGCGTTCTATGTACCTACCCGGTCGACTCTAACAGCTCTAAAGCGTGGTCTATCCATTGGATGTGTGCGTTGTACAGATTCCAACTTTTTCAGGACGCAAGGTTTATAAAATTTCAGCGCCAAGACCCAAATTCAGGCTTCGAAAGGCAAGAGCAAGGATGAGCTCTCGATGCTCGCCGTTCTGGTTCGGATATTTAAAAAGGAGGGGATTTTCGGATATTATCGTGGATTCTGGGCGACCATGCTCAACACCTTCTCAATGCGTACGCTCTTATTCGCGTCTTCTATGTCCGTCGGCTGGCTAAGTGGATCTTTCACCAGAATACGCCTATTTCTTCTTCTATTCTTTCGTGCGGAATTCGTATATAAGCCGGTTAACGCGCAAACTTCCGGCTGGTGCTGCAGTGCCCGCCCTTTCGACGGCTGCTGAGTTGTTAATTGGCGCGATTGCTGGAGCATTGGCGCAAATATTCACCATTCCTGTGTCTGTCATTGCGACTCGGCAGCAAGTTGGTCGACAAGGCGCTTCGAAGTCGGGGGAATCTGCTGAAGATGATTCCTTCCTTGGTGTTGCTCGGGAAATTATTGAGGAGGAGGGCGTTGGTGGACTTTGGCTTGGGATCAGACCCGGTCTGGTGCTGACCGTTAACCCGGCTATTACCTACGGCGTATTCGAGCGCGTAAAGGGCATATTTATCGCTGCGCAGGTCAAGGCTGGAGGCAGCGACAAGATTTCGCCTATGTTATCCTTCCTCATTGGAGCCATCAGCAAAACTCTGGCCACAGTTGTGCGTTCAATGCGTCCCATATCGGTTCATTTCATTGACACCGTTACAGGTTACCTATCCGTATATTATGGCCAAAGTCCGGATACAAACACGTTCGGCGGACGAGGACGAGGCTAAAATCGAGCATCTCGAGCTCCCTGTTGCTCACAAACCACACCACGACCACTCCAAACTGAAACATCCCGGCGCAATCGACATTCTTACGCAGGTACTCCGGAAGGAGGGAGTCTTTGGCTGGTATCGGGTCAGTTTTCCAATTATTTCGAGCTCTGACGATTGGCATCAACATCGAGAATTCATATCCACAGGGAATGGCTGCACAAATAACAAAAGCTGTTCTTTCGCAAGCACTGTTGTTCATGTCGAAGGAACAGTTTGAACAGTGGGCCCTTGCGATCATGATATTGTTTGCTCGGCTTCGATAGATTGTACTCATAATTCCTATCCATAGATTATTATACGGCTGTAGCAGGAACATTTCCAACCCGACTGTTGTATCTTTACTCCCCTGAGTGCGATTCGGCGTCGACAATTCCATCTCAGCGCGCAGCAAATTCATCCAACCAATACTGCTAACTAATGCTGCTCCCTGATTCGACCGCCATATGCATGTTTTGAAAGACTGGGAGCTTGAGGACCTCACCCATGAAAGTATATACTGCGACTGATACACAACCTATGCGCTAACCCTAACCTGCGAAGGCGTCAAAGTCATCGCCGACGCCGACAACTGCGCATGCGGATTCGCAGTCGGCGCCCCAACCGGCAACGGCGACCTCGTCCAATCCGGCAACACCATCCGCACGCGATCATCATCCATTGAGACGTCCATACCCCCGTCCCCGTCCCGGTTCGCATCAGCCATGTCCCATTGCTCGCGGTTCACCTCCGTGCCGCCGGTTTTGAGGGATCTATAAGTATAAGCAAGCAGTTGACGATGAGCATTATGCATTATGCAGAAGAGAAATATTTCTTACCCAGCCAACGACCCACCCACCCACGCCATCGTAGCCGGCGAGAAGGCAGGGGCTTTGCCGACGTTCGCCACAGCTCTTGCTGTGGTAGCTGGTGGTGGGCTCGGGTTGTTCAAGATGGCAAAATACGGGAGAAGTGGTCGTAATGAAACATAAGGGTCGTAAGTAGGGAGAGGCGGTTTATCCGGTCGATCAGTCCGCGCAGAAGGTCGTGAAGGTGTGGGTGGGGGGCCAACCGCCCGTACAAGCTCTTGCTGGAGGCGCGGGATGAACCCAGGTAACATCGCAGTCCCGCCGACGACCAAGATAGAAGAGGCCATGGTTTTCCGCAGGTCCACAGGAACCTGAAAGATGTGAGGTTCAGACTCATTGTAAAGCGAAATTTCTTACCTTCAGCAAAGAATCCAAGATGACCTCAGCCACGCTACTCTCATCGACATCCCCGCCTTCAAATAGTACCTCCGTCGCACGCTCCCGTATCCAACCAGGGATGATCAATGTACCGCGTCCGGTGCCCGTCTGTTGAGCAACTGGAGGTACCACCCGCATTTGAAGTTCAGTTGCCGTAGAATGTCGCTTGTACATAGCAGCAAGGGCTTCCAGATGTCCTTCCCCTCGAGGATTATCCGCAGCCGGCACCCGAGGATTCGAGATGATGGAAAATTCAGACTGTGAGGAAAAATTGCTGTCTCGACCAGCCATGGAGAAGTCGGACTCTGATTGCGTTGAATCGCTTGGGGGAGGGATATCGGCTTCTGAGCCTCCCTCGTCGCCAGGAGTCGCGTCTCTTGTATCGTTGGGAGAAGGGCCGAGGGCATCGCCGACGAAACAACATCGAGCTTTGATTTCTTCCAGAAGGGCGTCCGTTAGGACCTCTTGGGGGACTCGAGTAGCTCGACTTGCGGCGGGGATGTTGGCTGCTGCGCTGAGGGATGTTGGTGGGGGGAGGTAGGTGCCGAAAAGGAGAAGGAGAGCGCGAAGGTGGGATGTTAGTCGAGCTCCAGCTAGGGGGGTTGTTCGTAAATTTGGAAACAGCGGTCTTGCGGCGAAGATCTACTGAAAGATTAGCCATCGTAGGAGGAGGATGTTAAGACACACAGGCAGCGCAACGGATTCTGAATGCCCGCAATCAATAGCTAGTCCAGTTATTCGCCCTACAGCAAGTAACGAGAGTAAATGGCTGGATGCAAACGAGACCGAAGGAACCTTCGATTTTACATTAGCATAAGTTGAGAAAGAGCAACAAGACGTACCTGAAGGTTCTCAAACAAAATTCGCGCAATCATGTCTTTGATATAAAGCGGAAGCAGGGCGTGCTCGACGAGAATGACCTTTCGCGCCTTCGGGTCCGTTAGAAGTGAGCTTCACGAACACATGAATATCTCATTGCTGAGAGAACGACCAACTCACTCGTGAAATACAGATCTCAAACACGTCTCGAGTTTATACTCGAGCATTCTTTCTTGTTCAGCCTCCTCCGACGGGTCCGCTGCTCTGCTCAGAGTCCACAGAGGAGATTCACTAGAGCCACTTCCACAGAAGACGTCCCTGGGTCGGCCCTCGCCGCTGAAGCCGACTTTCCATATGCGCGAGCCGGGGTCGATGATAATTCTGTCCTCGACACCATAGAGTGAATGTCTTCTGGTTGTGGTGTAATGTGGGGAGGATTGGATGGGTGCAGAACTCGTGGAGGCTACGCGGGCTATAGTGGGGGTCTTGGGGTCAAAGGAAGTCTTGCCCTGGGGTGTGCCGGGCACATTCGACATCGTAGTCGCGCTTCAGCGGTCAAAACAAATGTACACCTCGCTCACTGGCACACTTGCATTTGGAGGTAGCAAACGTTATCTCATTGAAAATCATTGGACTACAGTACGTAGAGTAGGTATAACATCGAAAGAAATAAATAGGTAGAGGCGGGATTTTCACGCCTAATTCTACCTAAAGGTATATCCGAATAAATTCGTAAAGGAAATAAGCTGAAAGATGCTGGATGCCTTATGCAACCAGATCGAATCAAAAAGCGTTCGTTCATGCAAGTCTTGAAGAGTCTAATATCCGAAGGGTGACCTTGGCGCCGTCTAATGACGACGTGAGGCGCGCCCAGTCCTCCTCGGTGGCGATTTTCTCCATCAGCGCGGCTTCGGAAAGCGCGCTCGTGGAGGAGAGGGAGTTTGACCGGTTACGACCGGCTTTGAAATTGCCAGACGGGGAGGCGGGGATCATGTACGCCAATGCGAACTTGTCCGAAAGGCTGATGCCTTCCTGGGCCAAGAACTTTTCGCACAGACGATGGCGGACCTCGCGGAGCGAGAGGTCGGCTTCGGCCTTGAGGAGGATGATGGTGTTGTTGTGTGCGGCTTTGATAACGAGGGAGGATGATGATGACGCGGAAGAGGCGGCAGTAACGGAGGTGGCGGTGGTGGTGGACGAAAGGGTGGATCGCGCAGAGTAGAAAGAATAGATGGAAGGGGTGATTGTGCTGCCCGTGGAGTCTGAGAAGGAGGACTGCTCGGACATGATGGACATGGACGTCGACATGACGGATCCGTTGGGGGAGGGGGACCTCAAGAACTCTCTCCGTGGGTAGACGGGAGTTCGAGGTGAGTCGGGGGTGACGATGCTGAGGGAGGGTGATTTTGACCGTTTGAATTCGGATATTGTGGGGGAAGCGGGAGGTGAGGGAAGGTGGGGAGGGAAAGGCATTTGGGAAGGGTCGAGAGAGACTTTGGGAAGTGAACGAGGGCTCTCATTGAGGGTCGTAGTCGAAGCTGAGAACGACTGTTTCTGGCGAGGCTTCCCTGAGTTGACGGGCGTTGCCGGGCGGCTTTGCTGAGCAGCCGGTGGTATGAATGAGCAGGGTCGCGGGAAGGCATCTAAAGGGTTATAAGAACCTTTGCTGACAAGGTGAATACCTAGAGTGTTACTGACCGTAGAAGTGCTGGTCAAGAACGCTTTCATCATCAGACGCAATGGATAATGTCCTCTGAGAGCGCGAATCTGGGCGACGAGGAGAGCGAGGGATGATAGCGTCTGCAGAGACATCGGTCATGAAGCTCGCCGTCGACAACCTCGCTGGGTTCGGGTCCGGAATGTAGTATCGAGGCATGACGCCCATGACACCCTCAGACGAAACCTCCGTCCTGAAGGTAGCTATGCTTGCCATCGACATTCGCGAGCTGCGACGCTCGTCGTCGTCGTCATCAGGGAGAGTCAGGTTGAGATCATTGACGAAGGTCATCCCCGAGGCGGTTGTTTGCCAGGATTCGCGATAAGGATTGCGATTTACTGCGACGAGAATAAGTGACATGATTCAGATATGGGTAACGATGCTTACTAGTCGCCGCATTGGAGGCTCTCGAATCGGGGCGAGCAGGCTGCTCTTCGAAAGATCGACGATCGCGCCTTGCTGCCTCATCGGCAGGGGGTTCTACGAACACGCTTTGAGACGGCGGACAGAAAGCCCCGCGACTGCCTTTGCGAGCGATCTCCGAGCTGTCCGGCAGAGGCTCGAGAGTATCAGAGCCTTGATGAGGGTTGTGACCGAAGGCGATAGGCTCATCATCCAAAGTAATTTGCACACTACCGATGGAGCTTCGCGCACTTGCCGAGGACAGAGCGGACGAAGAGTCGGATGATGCGGAGGAGTGAGCGCGGGCACGGCGGGTGACGTCTTCGCTGGAAGCATTGCAGATGAGAAATAGCTGGAGAAAACGCTGCTGGATACGGAGCTGCGCGGCTTCGTCGGGCTCTTGTTCGCCGTTTTCTGGATATCTTGATCCCTGCGCCAGAATCCAAAGAAGTCAGTGACGGTGCGGTCCCTGCGGAATTCTTCGAGCAAGGTAGGGACATCGTCCCTCCAAAGCGCCTCGACGAACGCAGACATTTCAGCCTGTCGCTGATCGGTGGTCGCTTGGCTGGCGCGGAACATGGTACCCTTTTTGGTGAGTCGGGGGATGAGGTCGTGGAGATCCTGCGCGACAGAGTCGGGTTCGGGGCCAGGAGGTAACGAGTCCCAAGACGAAGCCCGGTCGGAGTGAAGATATACGCCATTCTTGCGGACACCCTTGCCGGCTTTGAGACGCTGACGCTTGGATGTAGCTAGTCGAGCGTATTCTCTCTCAAGCGTGTCTTGAAATATGAGGCAATCCTCCCAACGCCGGAGAATTTCGTACTCCGAATTGGAGCTTCTCGAGGAGACGGAGGAGCGGTCGCCACGTACGATGGGGCAAATGCGCATGTGGAAGTTATGGTTTCCGCCTTTGAAAATTGAGGGCATGAAAGAGTTATCGAAGAACAAAGCGTACCGAGCTTGATTGGAGGAAGCATTTCCACCGTGAAGCGGGACGGAGCTGGACGGTAGACAGCCCGTTTCCAGTTCTAAGTCCAGATTAGCCGATGTGCGGTTTGAGCCATGAGCGACGATACATACATCTGGAGACGTTAGGACCTTCGACCTGTCCCGGGAACATTCTTGACGAAAGTTAGTAAACATGCTCGGGAATGTAATATGGCACAACACACATTGGGCATCATCTTGGCTAGGTATCGGCGTAGCAAGACGTATACAGGAAAGGGGTATCCCTCGAATCGCACTTTTACCGCGAGTAAAAGTTGCTAGTACCGACTGAAGCCCAGTGGTGTTGTGAACGAAATAGTGAAGTGAAAAAATGGGAAGGAGACGGGGGGTAGCGCGGATGCGATGGGTGGAGAGGAGATATCGCGGAGGGAGTTGCGACATCCTAGGTCGTCGCTTTTTGTTACTTTTTGTGTTCACAGACAATAGGATCTCGGTTAACCCCATTAGGACGCGATCGTGTTCTTAACAAAAGAGAGGTTCCCGCCGCATGCGCACGCGTTCAACGTAAGACAACTGGGTCAAGGGTAAGGTCCGCGTTGGCCGACAGTGCACGAGTTGTCGAAAATTAATTCGAAGAACACTGAACAGAAGAATAGGCTTGAGGTGAAAGTCTTCCGAATTCAAAGCTTTGGATTGAGACTGCACCGCGCAGCATTAGACTTGTGAAGTTGAGACAACAATGGTCGGAGAGGAGTCATTCAGTTGACCAGGTAACCGTGTAAGACCGCCAGGAACGGCGCCGAGGCTCTCCCAGCGGATATTGAGACAATAGAGCGTTCAAGACAGCCGCCGATCGCGCGATCATCCTGTGACAGTCACTGATTGTGATTATAACCCTAACCCAACCTACCCACCTCATCTTTCAAAGGCTCTATGCTTTGAGCCTCAGGGTTCGGCACAGGCATGCGCGTCCTGCTCTCTACTGTTGTGACTCTCAAGACTCTCGACTACTTTCTCTGCTGATTTGAGTGAATGCTACGTCTCAGCCGGCGGAAGCTTCGGGAACCTCGACTCTCTGGCATTCTTGGAGTCAAGTCGACGTCCACCTCAAATAACTTATTCGAACTCTTATCAGTAGCGGAAATTGAACAGATACTCATTTCTAACCGCAACGATACTTCAGCGTGGAACGCTTGGCGACGACAAGGTCTAAAGAAGTGACTTCCGAGCGGCCTCCACTGGCAGTCAAGTTTCGACTATGCACTACAGCTTCATGTCTAGTAGCCCGTGGCGACACCTGCAGTGAAGAACCGCGGTTTTTCTATAACAGACGATCCGCCACTTTTTTTGCCGCCGCCCATTCAAAGTTCCCCGGACTCCACGAATAGCGTCCCAAAACTTTGGTGATACACATTCAACCAGTCGTAAAGAATTTCCATCCGGTAGAGTTTTTGAGACAATATAGATGATCGGAGGGTCGCCCTTAGAAACGAATCGCGACTGCGAATATCTCGCCAATTACAGCTGGTTTCATATCGCTAATAACTTTTCACCAATGACTCTGGGTTTACTCCCAGCTTCTCTCGTTTCCGCTTCCGTTCCGACGGCGTCTTGGCCACTGGTAATATCGAACCCAGGGTAGCTTTACTCAACGATGTTTGACATCACGTAAGGTTCAACTCATCGGCGGGATAGTGGCGGGATTCACAGAAAAGCCATTGCCGCTCTATTTTTGTCAATGCCGACGGGGACTGCCCAACAACGGCAGCACTGAATTCGATCGTCAACGACTTAACTAATCGGTCTAATACTATGGGTTTGACGGTGGGTTCCTCCTCCTGGGCTACTGACGAGCGCCTGTAATTGCTGACCAGCTTTCAGGGAACTTGCAAAATCATACGAACTATATCTCATGCTCAACGGCTTCAACGGCATTTAGCTCTTGGTATGTTTTGTGGTGTCTATTTATTTTGACGGCATCCCTTATTCGAACCACCTATCCTAGCTTTTCGAAGCTTCCAGCCAACACATCTACGTGGGGTATTGGCTTCTACACTCTCATCGCATTTGGATCATAAGTATACTCCCATCGTTTCTCAGTCTGGTCAAATTGAAGAGGGATCGTCTGAGTACGCCGGCCAATCGTTTGGGGATTTGTTGACGTTCAGCAGTCTCAACTTACCTCCGCCTTCGACTGGAGCTCGAAATCAAGCCTTGTGGTCGTCTCGTACTTCTCGATAGCTGGCTAGTGGGCAAGATGCTGTGGTCCATGTTCCAGGTTTGGAATGCAGCAGATTAAAACGGGGCGAACCAGCGTGTATTAAAATTCGTCGTCTCACAGGATGTTACGATCGGTACGCCTCCAGCCTAGGTTTCTGAGCCTGTGGGGTCAAGGTTTGGTCTTTCCAACTCTAGTTTACCCTGTGTACGGTATTCCGACGCACCAAATTGTACAATCAGCATCTCACACTCCTTGAAGATCATCCTTCTTAGTTCTAAATCAATCGAAGGGACGCCGCCTGCAAATACGTCGCTGTTGATTGGATGAGGCGAAGTTCGCCGATCGGCCGGGAGCATCAATGAAATGATGGATCACCATAATCAACAAGGTCAAATAGGCTTTAGTAGTCATCAAGTTGGCAACAACGGATATTTATGCATGCTGTCCATGGCGGCCGGAGTCGGACGCCTCTTGTTCTCGAACCACCACCATGCCTTACCCCTTCGCCCCCCATCGGTTATTACTGCTCTCTCGCTCTCGCTCTCGCTGCTTGTAGCTCATAGTTCTCCTTAGCGCGTCCTCCGGGTGACTGGAAGGACATCTTCGACAACCAGGCGATGTAAGTACGCGCCCGTAGCCCAGCTTACGCTTACGCATGCATGCACAAACTGACCCACCCGATTTGATAGCGACATGTCTATCTCGCACAACATGTTCATTCGTGGATTGAACGCTATCTACGCGCAGGCGGAGGGTATCAAGCCAGAGCAAGTGAAGCCGTTTGCTTTCTTCTGTACTTCTTTCGTGCGTTGCTCTTGCTCTTGCTCTTGCTCTTTTCCGTTTATATTACAACCCCGCGCTTACTTGAATTTTGATTTCGAAACAGTTGACGATGCTGCACCACCACCACCACATCGAGGAAACGCTGCTGTTCCCCTTCTTTGAGACGAAGCTCGGAGAGCACACCATGGACGCCAATGTCGAGCAACACCACGCATTCATGGCTGGCCTCGAGGATCTCGAGAATTATCTGAAGGCGGTGCAGGCCGGCACGGAGACGTACAGCGGAAAGAGTATCATTTCGAAGCTCGATAGCTTTGCTGACGTCCTTGTCGAGCATCTGCGTGAGGTAGGGCGTTTTGTTGTTCTCGCCGGAGCCGCAGCTCATGTATCTGTCTTTCTCTCCCAGGAAATCCCGACTTTGGAGTCGAGCAGGATGCGTGCTGCTTTCACCGAGAAAGACCTGAAGGATCTTGAATCTCAACTCGGCGCCCGCGTCATGAAGGAAGTGTCTATCACGACCGCTCTCCCCATGGGTTTGATCTGCCACGACAAATCCACGGCTTCTTAGTGCGTCCTTCGTCTATTCTAATAATTCTCTATTTCTGATCATTACACACTGCAGTTTCCCTCCTCTCCCCGGGCCACTCATGTGGGTCGTGAAGTACGGTCTCTTCCGTCTTCACTCGGACGCCTGGGCTTTCGGGCCCTGCGATGTCAACGGCGTTGTCAAGCCTGGGCTTGGAAATGATACCCCCGTTCCTGCTGCTTCTTAGATTTTACCACCCACGCACGATCCATCTGTACTCACTCTTCTCAATAGCATCCATCCATCTAATGTAAGCTTGCCTTGTCCGCAATGCCCATCGAGGTGCTGCAGCTTAGCCGCATGCGGTCACCGGGGGCGCTTCAACATGTCCGAATATAGAAACGGGCTTCGCATCCTTCCGGAGTTGTTGTGGATGGACATGGCTCGTCAGCTCCACTGAGGGAAGTGCGTATCATTGATTTCAAGGTCCCCGTCCGGTCAATATGTTGAACTCGGAGGATCTACTTCTTTGCTCCGCGGTTCACCGACGTTTCAACAACTTTCGATGTTCGCTCTTGCTCGGTTCCCCTACTTTGTCCAACGTAGCTCGGTTGTCGCTGGAAAAGTTTCGAAATAACGCCCAAACGTCTTCAGCTCACGGCAACTGCGGAGGTCCGACTGAATACCGGCACACACACACACGTAATTTATTCATTCGAAAGCGGACAAGCAGTGTTCGTCGTGGCATTTCTCAAGGCTCGATCGGCGTATCGAGCGCACGTTCTGTTGCTCAATACGGTATGTTTTGAGGTTTATCTCGAGATTGTTGGTGCGTATGTATCATTTAGCATCATTCATCTTCAACTTTCAAGTCACTGTCTGTCGTAACGTCGTTTGTCGCGGTTGATTGGCGTTTGAACGTTTTCCAGATATCACTGTTCAACAGTGAAGCCCACTCGACAGACTTGTTGGTGCCTACGACATTCGTAGCAAAATCCATTGACGCTTACTCTTGACCTGATCACAACAAGGTCGCGGTTGGTATTCGCTGGTTATTTATAACAGTTAGACCAGCCACTGCAGTCCAGGCTTATCTCGTGTCAATGCTAGCAGCTGACTTTGGCGCGGAAACAGGAGAATATTGTTTTGCTACTGGTACCTCAGCCTGACGGCGTCCATGCATGACATCTATTCCAGGAAAGTCAAGTTGAACCGTGGGAATTTCGCCCAGGTGGTTCAACCAAGATTGGAGGTTTCTATGATGTGTACTCGTCCATGGAAGGTCCTCAGGGAGTGAGATATTAGAGTCTTCGGCCAATTGTTTTACTGTGCGCTTCGATCCAGATCCAGTATTCGAACGGTCATGAAACTGTTGAAGGTCTTTGAGCCTTGACTCGGCAGAGTCAACGCAAAGCTGATCTCTCCTTTCCCCCGTACGCAAGAGAGGAATCAGCGGAGAAGCACCCCCGCCGAGCTCGCCTCTGTATTTGTGCGGCTCTGAGTCCTAGCCCAAGTCCACACCTAAGACAGCCTCTGGCACACTGTCTGTCTATCAACGCTTCCAATCCCACTTCTTCGCAAACCAGCGAGCGGCATACACCAAGCCCAACAACACAGGCACTTCAATCAGAGGCCCAAGAGCGGAAGCAAGCGACGCCTGATCGCTCTCCGGTCCATAGGTCGCCACCGCCACAGCAATAGCCAGCTCAAAATTATTACTGGCCGCCGTGAAGCCTTCTCTGCGTCGTGGCCAACTCGTACTTACCCAAACCCAAGGCGTTTGGTTGGCACAATAAGCGTCAGGAATTTAGAAGATGAGGGTGAAGTAAACGTGCAACCGCGAGCAACACTGGCGATTTGGTGGACGGACGACTGCGTGCCCTTTAGATGCGAACAGCACGAGGATGGTGTAGAGTAGGCCAATGAGGGACCAGGGCGAGAGATGTGGCAGGAAGGTGCGGTTGTAATACCAGACTGGATTAGCGATGGCTCGGACGGTGAAGCGGGTGAGCACGGCGGCGCCGAAGGGGATGCCGAGGAAAACGGCGACGACGGTGGAGTAGGAGAAGCCAGTGGTGCTGCTGGGATCGTTGCTGATGACGCGGATGAAGAGGATGGCTAATGGAGCGAAGAGGACTATTTGAAGAACGGAGTTGATGGCGACGAGCATGGCGCAGTACTCAGTGTGGCCGCCGGCAAGGCCATTCCAGATAAGGACCTTGAATCGCGTCAGTAAACTCATCCTTAAATTTGGCATGTAGAAGAGGAGCGTACCATCGCAATGCATCTTCCCAGCCCGACGAGAATGAGACCAGTCCGCAAGTCCTTTTTGTCGGGTAAGAAAGCCCACGCCAAAGCAAGCTTCATGAATAAATTAGCTTGGTCGACGCTCATAGGCCGAGCATTCTGCATTGTGACCTACCATGAGCAGGGGAGCAACGATCCAGTTCACGAAGACACTAAACGCGACCTGCCTCCACAGACCCGGCGCTTTGAAAAGATCATTGAGGGCCTCGTATCGCACCTTGCACCCAGAATGGGATACTTACATCATGACAAGCAATCCAACAGCTAAAAATTAAAGCATTTTCGTCAGTATCAGTATCACCAGATCTTCTAAGTACTCATACTAGTAGCTACGCCGCTACGAACCACCAACCTATGGGGACCGACACGCCTACAAATTTTCCCCTGTCCAGAGCGGGTCCGGTTTGAGGGACGAAGTTACCCAGGAGCACACCTGTGAGCATGGCTAGTAGAATCCAAAGCGCGAGGAGACGGTCGAGCCATCCCAGGGACTTGAACGCAGATTTTTCAAGATGCTCTGCATTCTGGGGCACTTGGTTGTCTTCGTTTAAATTTTGTGAGTGAGATTTGTCAGTGGGGTAATTTGATTTCTCGATGTCTTCGGGCGTTTGACGGTTCGAGGTTGTAGCTGTTTCCATCGCTCGTTGGTGCACGGACCAAGCAGGGACGCGTCGACGACTGTGGAGGTACACGACAAGGGTGCCTGAGAAAATCATCTCTCTCGTGATGCGACGAGGTTGAACCGTGCGAAAAATTCAAATTGTCCATATCCGATCGAGTCCTTGAAATTCGCCACACTCTCTGTCCGTCCTCCAGAGTTCAATTTAAATTTGCAAGTCGCCGTCCCCAACACCTCTCTGGTTCAACAAATAAAAAAATCTGGCATCTGAGTTGTCCAGACTCTGGACAATTGTTCTACTAACTTGCCGTGGACATTCTAGATCTGATTCTGAACAACCAGAGATAGACGTAGTCGTCCACGCATTTTTATACCAACTGCCCCAAATCAATACACACACTCTTATTTAGACTCCATCTTCCCAAAAATCATCCCCACGCGTGCTTGCTAGCTTGCTCCAAATCATTGCGCAACATGAAACTCCACAAACTCCTGTAACCTCGCCGCCGTCCTCGGCGGGAACCTAAACGCGCGCAACTTGTCCCCAAACGTACGCGTAATGCGCGCGATACCGTCTTTCAGAGCTTCAAGTAAGAAAAAACAGGTCAGGCACATCGGTCAATCAGGAAAAATAATTGAGAACGAGGGAAACAAGACAACTCACCATCCCCGACCTCCCCAAGCACCGTCCTCGCCTCCTCCAAATGCACCATCTCCGCCCTCCGCCTCCTCTCCCTCTCCTCCCTCTCTGCCTTCTTCCCCTCTTTCTTTCCCTCTTTCTCGTTCTCGTTCTCGCTCCCATCCTTATCCTTATTTCCTGCCTCACCTTCTACACCCGCACTCACACCCCCCTCCCCACCACTAACACCAACAACCTCCCCAACAACCCCCAACACCCCAATCAACACCTTCTCCTCCTCCGGCATCTCGCCCTCGCTTTTCGCAGGTCTCAACGAGGCCTGCGCCTGTTCCACGGCGCCAAGGAACGATATGAGCGCTTCGAGTATGCGCGGGATGTCCCGCTGTACGACGCCGAAGCGGTCTTCGGTTAGGGAGGCGCAGGTTAGGTGGGTGAGGACTGCGGGGAGAGGCGGGAATGTAAGCATCAAAAGAGACGAAAGAATAACGAACGCAAGCACTAAGAACTCACCCTCAACAACCCCCACACAAACCTCCCTCCTCGGCACCCACCCCGCCGCCTCCCTTCCCTTCCTCACCTCCCTCCACGCCCGCGGCACCCCACCCATCCCGACCCTCCCCACCCCCTCCAACACCCGCCGCACCCACCCCGGCATCAACGGCGCCACCGCCTTTACCAACGGCGCCCACTGCCACTTCACCTCCGGGATCGAAAGCGTTATCCCCAGATTATTCAGACCGATGTTATTCATATTGAGCGGCACAGCGGGGACGGCAGGGACCAATGGAACGACAACGCTCTCCAGCGCCCCGCCGCTCGCGAGCGCGGCGCTCACACGCGCACCGGGGGAGGAAGCCGCTTTGGGCGCGAATATGTTTTTGTCTTTGACGGGCGTGATAAGGTTTATCTGGGATTGAGTTTGCGTTGCTGTGCCCGACGCGGGGGGTGAGCATTCCGCCGCTTGCTGAAGAGGAGGAACTAGGAGCGGCGGGAGGGGGAGCGGAGGAAGTGGGAACTTCCCCGCCTCTCGCCAACAAAACCTGATACTCCCTCCCGAGCAACACCAGCGCCTCCCTCACCAACCGCCCCCACACCGCGCCGTCTACGTCGAACACCTCCGCGCCGCGCGTCTTTGCGGCGGCGGGGTCGGTGGAGGAGGCGAGGGCGAGGAGCTCGGTGTATGCGAGGTGGGTGTAGATCGATGGTGGGGAGGGGGGTGTTGTCGGCGCGGTAGAAGAGGAAGAGAATGCAGAGGAGGATGAGGATGGGTTGAGGAAGGATGAGGCGCGGGTGAGCGAGGAGGGAGTTGAGAAGGCGGAGGATGCGGCGGAGGCGGAGGGAACGGGGGCGGGGGTTTGTGCAACTGAGATGCCCGAGACGAGGGCGCGGACGGCGGGGGTTGTGTATAGCGGCTGCGGGGATGGATAGATCAGATTTTTATTTTTCATTCGAGATGGAAGACGCGCACCTCGCCGACAGCCCACGACCAAACGCCTCCGGTGGCTTCCCAACCCCATGCTGTTTGTGCAGCGACTGCCCATGCGCGGGGGACGACGCGTAGAACGCTGAGACGCGGGTGCACGATGGGGCGGAGGAGGATGGAGACTAGAGGTTCGATGAGTGAAGAAAAGGTGGAGGAAGAAACCGCACCTATTGGGAGGTATCGTAGGATTGGTACCACGACGAAGAGCACGAGAAGAGCGGCAAAAGGCGCGAAGAGGGCGAGGAAAAGAGGCGCCACGACGCCGCTTGGGGAGGGGGATAATGTAGGGCGCTATTTCATTTCAGTTGAGGTGATAACCATAGAGAAGTGGCACGCACACGGAAAGGAAAGACCCAGACGTCGCGGAGGATGGCCCTGAGAACGTATAGACTTGCGAGGATGCATTGCGTGAGGGCAAGAAGGACGAGCACGGGATGCGGGGTGTAAGGATGTTTTCTGGGATAGTGTCAGGAATGCAAAGAAACAAAAGAAAACGCTCTTACCGCGACTTGATGAACACAGGAACTCTAGAATCGAGCGCGACGTGTGTTGCGAATGTTAACAGAGCAGAAAGAAGATGTGTTTGAATGGCATGTGTTGTGCGTTTGCTCAAAGGTGGCGTGAAAGACTTGTTGAGGAGAGATAGCGGAGACGGCGCGCTGGTGTGCGTTACTGCAACATTTTTAAATAATCAATGAAAGAAAGGCATAATAAATAAAACTCCACGCACCCGTGAGGTACGACTTTCTCAAAAACACCACAGGCAGCAAACCACCGAGCCACAAAGCCACGGACGCGCCGGCCAAGCGTAGCAAGGAGAAGCGGCCGAACCAGAGGAGGGAGAGGGCGGTGGAGAGGAGGGAGACGAGGAGGGAGTAGGGGAAGATGCGGGTTGTGAGGCGGCGGCGGAGGACGGATTTTGCGAGTGGCTCGTAGAGTTGGGAGGCGGGTGGGATGGGCGGGGCGGCTGTTGTGCGCAGGGGGGTTGTGATGGCGCGGATGGGTGTGGGGACGTTGGTGGCTGCGGCGCGTGCAGCCGTCGACATCGACGCGGACGACATCGACGCGTTCATCAACCTGTTGGGGAGTGTTTGGTTCATTTGATCGCTCTCTTTCCCAAACCACCACCATGTTCAAAAGCTACTGTAACTCCATCAACATGAACCTTCACTTCTACTAGCTCTGGCTCCAGTTGTCGTCTCCGACTTCCCCCGTGCTCAGGACCTGCTTTCTAGTTTTTTTTTTACCCCAATCCTCCGACTTCTCTGGAAGTTTTCATCCTCGAAATCAGATCTGGGAGGGTCGAAAGGATCGTAATGGCTATGTTCTCAATGAGAAATCTTTGGAAGCACCACATACTCTTGCTCTGTTCTCCCCGTCGTTTCCACGAGGCAAACGAGTCACGATAACAACCCTCCTTGTTCTTGCTCGTACCTCGTCATAGTTATCCAATTTGCTGCCGGCCGACGATTATGTATACGACGGCCTTTCCTCCTTCCTTCCGAAACGAATATCTCATATCTCAAACCACGCTGTCCCCGGCGTTCCGAGTTTGCTTTGCATTGTTCCAGGTTTAGAACCCCCACATCCATCTACTGCTGGAAATACTCTGCCCCCACCTCAATGGATGGGATATCTTTGGCTCATTCAATCGTTACAAACATCACGGATCTCCCTCATCGCAAGAGCGATGGCAACCCCCAGATGGGCTGGGCATCGCGCCGCAACTTCAAACTTAGTATGATGACCGGTCGGCCTTACGCGAGCCCGCTTCAAATCCCGAACAGCGTTCATGGCCCGAAGAGAATCAGGAAAGATCGAGGGGAAGTTTGAAGAAACGGAAGTCTCGTACGGACGTAGCCATGGTGCGGGCGTAAGCAAGTTAGTAAGTGTTGTTCTCTCGCTAATCTGCTCTTTAGGCTTCTTATTGAAGTAACAACAGATTCCATTCCCGAGAATCGATGCATACGACACGGCTGCTAACGCACCCGCGAAAGGCCAAAGATACTTTCCCGTCATGTCATAACTTGGATCTGTGGAGATGGATGGGTGAGTGAGTGCCGGCAGATGCTGCGCAGCCTTGGATCCATATCCAGGCTCCGGTTACTAATCTGGTATCTGGTATCTGTGGTCAAGGTCTTTGACCTTCCGAATTGTACCTGGGATGTCGAGTTACCTATGTCTTCCCTACTAGCTTTCATCGAACTTTGGCCTCGACAACTTGGACTCACGCGCAACTCGGACTTGAACCTTGCATTGTGTCTCTTAGATAAACCAATTTACCTTGTCTCCTCGCGTATTTTTCTTTTGTTACAGCAGCTGCCGTCAGATCGCGCGTTGTTCGGTCAGATAACTGACTGCTTTGTTTCCCATGTGCATTTTTTGGCTTGGATGAGGTGCTTGAGAGGTTCCCCTGCTAGGCTGCTATGGCTATGAATTTATCTGAGCGTTGTAATCTGTGAAAATAGAATATAGTTCCGTTGATGTATGGGGATGGCCGGGTATCTGGCGGAGGGGTGAGAGATTTGATGTGTTAGATTTTGAGCGAGCATTGAGCTCGGAAGAGGCGTGGTAGGTGGACTCGCCGCCAATGTCGACGACGAGATACACCCTCCCTCCACCACGTCTCCCGTCCATCAGGGAACTCGACTTCAAGACCGACCGCGATGGGCCCGTATCAGCTCACCGTGTACACCAGTGGGCAAGGTCCCCGGTCCCTCCAGCCACTCAGCAGCCCTCCCCACCGCTCTCGGCCGGCGAACAGTACGCCTCCAAGCACGACCCAGCAGGGTATCTCACCCCTGGAGTCCCTGTGTCCCTCCAGCAGCAGCAGAATCATCACCAGCCGCCACAACAGGCGCCGACCAAGTCGTCTCGCCGAGTTACTTCCCGACAGCCCCAGGTGCGTTTTCTCGGCGGGTTTCAATGGAAATAATTGTCTTTATGGCTGGTATAGCCTTCTGCCTCGACATCGTACACGCCGGCGTACCCCTCAAGCTCAAGTCAAACGAATAGCAGCGCGAATATATACTCGTCTCAGGGATATACAGACCAGTCGCCGTATAGCTACCAACCACAACCACAGACTCAAACCCAACAACCTCAGCAGCAGCAGCAGCAGACGCAGGGCCAGCAGCAGCAGCATCAATACGTGAGTCCGCGCGACGTTCAACAGCCGACACACAACCCCTACCCGTCTCCGGGTCCGCCGCCTCTTCCTGCGCATGAATCGTGGCCCGGCCAGAGCTCAGGTCAAAGTCAAAGTCAGAACCATGGTCAGCGGCAGCAGTATCAAATCCAGCAGCAAGTGCAGCACGCCGTCCAACCGCATCAGCAGCAGCAGCGAAGCTATTCATTACAACCCTCTCCTTTATCGGCGGGACCGTCGCCACTCAGCGCGCATGTGCACACACCGCCGGCAATGCAGGCGCCGACGTTTGCTCAGCAGCAGCAGCAGCAACCTCCATCATCGTATGCACCGTCTAATCACGGACATGCGGTTAGCGCGGGGATGCCTCCCCCAGGTGCACAGACGCAGACGCAGATGCATCATGGAAGCGGGCAGCAGCAGCAGCAGCAGCAGCATGCACCCGCGCCGATCGCTTCTCCACAGGAACACGCGCCGCAGCATCTTGTGCGACCGCACCAACAGCAACAGCAGCAGCGGAATCCGATTGCGTCTGCGTCGCCGCAGGAGCATTTGGCGCGACACCATCAGCAGCGATCGAATTCTGGCTCACATGCACACGCCACGCCACAGTCAGCTGGGCCGCCGCCACCTACGACGGCGCATCCGAGCCAGTTGTTGCGTTCGACTTCTTCGTCAAGCTCGTTACAGCAGCAGCATGCCCGTGGTCCCCCGATAGTTGCGTTGCATAACACGCCCCAGCCTCCTCCGCACTCGCACTCCCCTGCGCAGCACCAGCCGCCTCCACAACAACAACAACAACAACACTCTCATTCGTACCCACCGCCACATCCGGCGCCGCCGCAGCCCTCCCAATCCCCGTCCTATCCACACCCGCCTCCTTCGCATTCGCATTCGCAGCCCCCGCCCCAACACGCGCAGTCGCAGTCACAGTCCCCGACGTATCCTC
This sequence comes from Favolaschia claudopus, assembly GCA_037176885.1. NCBI lineage: Eukaryota > Fungi > Basidiomycota > Agaricomycetes > Agaricales > Mycenaceae > Favolaschia > Favolaschia claudopus. The sequence goes on along the minus strand of JAWWNJ010000023.1, from coordinate 1,573,054 downwards.
CCCATTCGCACTCCCAGTCGCCGACGGCGTACGCCCCGCCCCCGCCTCCATATTCTTCGCATCCACATCCGCCTCCGCCGCATCAGCATTCCCAGCCTCAGCAGCAGGCCGGCCCGCATCCGCCTTCGCGAAGGCCATCGCAGCACTATCTGCCCCACACGCACACACAGTCGCCTTCTTCCCAAGCGCCGCAAGTGCCACCGCCGCCGCATTCCCACTCACACCAGCCGCAAGCGCAACCTCCGCCACAGCAGCAGCAGCAATCGCAATCGCAGCCTCAACCGCCGCCTCAACTCTCCCATTCGCATTCACATTCCCAGCCCCCACCACCGCACTCACACTCACACTCGCAATCGCAATCTGCGGCCGCTGCCCCGCCTCCGCCTCTGCGGCATGTTCAGCCGCAACAAACGCAGCGGCATCACCAGCCTCCGCAGCAGCAGCATTATGCGCCTTCTCAATCCCAGCCTCAACATCGTCCTCAAGCTCAACCTCCACAATCACAGCAGCAGCAGCAGCAGCAGCCTTACTCGCACGGCGGGCAACCGCAGCCGCCACAACAACAACAACACCAACAGCAGCCCCCGCCGTTTGCCACGCGCTCGAACCCCATTGTGCCCACGCCCGTCGAGCGCGTGCCTCCCCCATCGGCTGTGGCGTCGACGTCGACCGCGGCGTATGCTGTACACGGAGGGCACGGGCAGGGGCATTCTTCTGTTGCTAGTAGTAGTGGTGGAGGCGGTGGAGGTGGAGGGCGGCGCGATCTATACGTCAATGTTAATGTGAACGTGGGGGCGACGGAGCGCTATGCGCCGCAGACGCAGACGCCTACGCCTACGCCACCGACGACGACAGCGACGCATCACCAGCATCCGCATCAACAGCCGCCGCCGCCGTTGAAGACACAGCAGCAGCAGCAGCAGCAGTATGGCGGTGCGCCGATGACGACCACGCCTGTGCCGTCTGGGCATGGTGGGCCGGGTCCGCCAACGCAAGTGCCGGCCGCTCAACAGCAACAGCAGCAAGGGCAACCGGTGGTGGAGGGGGAGTACCGCGCGCGGACGGACGCGATGTCGGGGATTTTGGAGCATTGTTCGGTGTTGTATTCGTTTGCGAGTCGGTATGGTGAGTGGTTTTTTCTATTCTATTCTATTATATGCTCCGTCGTACTTCTCTTCATACGTTCCTTCCTACCTTACTTTCGACGCATTCAACATAGGACATAAATACCATGCTAAATCAGATCCCACAGCCCATATACAACAGTCGCATCCGCATGTGCAGCCGCACGCGGCGGAGCTCGCGGACATGGCGCGGAGGGCAAATGAAGTGGTGCGGTTGTTGGAGGAGTTGAGGAGGATGGAGGGGAGCCCTGTGAGTGCCGGGGAGGGGTTGGCAAATGGGGCGCCGGTGCCGGTGCAGAGGACGGCGGTCGATGGCGAGGGTGGGCCGGGGCCGATGGAGGTGGATAGTGGTGGTGGTGGTGGAGGGTCGGGACATCAGCGCGTGCCGAAGCGGCCTTGGGAAGAGATGAATGGTGGGCCTGCTGGGGACGATGATGATGGGGAGGAGGAGGTGGATGAGTTGGAGGTATGTTATTTGATTTCTGTTTTTTTCTTCTCGTGGTCGTTTTGCTCATGTGGAGAGCAGTCGGACCATCAACAACCATATCCTACGCCAACGGATACAAAAGGGTCGCCGCCTTCAGTCAAGCAGGAAGGTGGCAGGTCAACGGCGGAGAAGGATATGGAGTTGATACGGACTAAACGTGCCAGTGCGACGGGGATGACGGTGGGCGGGGTGATTGGGCAGACGAAAAACAAATACCGGAAGAGGAGTGTGAGTGGTCTTTTTCTTGTTTTTTATTATTTATGGTTCCGCTGACTTGTTTCCCATGATTGGTCTGGACAGAGGGCAACACCTCCAGGGAAGTGTAACTCGTGTAATATTAGGGAAACGCCCGAGTGGCGGAGGGGCCCCGATGGTGCTAGAACCTTGTGCAATGCCTGTGGGCTGCGTGAGTTTTCGTTGAGAATTTTGAGGAGGAAATCAACTGACACGCTATGGCTATGCACAGACTACGCCAAGCTCGTACGCAAACGTGAAAAGGAGGCGGGCACCGTGGGGGGACCAATACCGGTCATCGACATGGACACACTGCGTGCCTCTGCGCGCGCGGAGCAGGGCGAAAAGGCAAACCGTGGCTCCAAAGCTGGCGCTCCCGCTTCCACTGGTTCTGTTGCGCCCAGGTCTTCCGGGAGCGCAAAAGAGACTGCGATCCAACCCACGCCTCCCACACCACAATCGCACCACGAGGGCTCGTTCCAACTGACGTTAACGCCTGCGCCCACATTGTCGCCGAGCGAAGTCCAGGCACAAATGCAGGCGCAACCACCGCAGCCTCCGGCACCACCGATAACGTCTTGGGCCACAAGCCAACGTACGTTTGCGCCGGAGCAGCTGCAGCATCAGTCCTTCGTTCGGACCCCGCAAGTAGCCAAATAGCGGCCACTCTCACGTCTACTTCACTCATACATACTATCGTGCTGTTGCTTTGCTTTCGCTGCCGCCTTGTCCTGGCAGCTGCTTTCCTGTCTGTCTGTCGTCATTCATTGTATCGTCCGCATCGCAATCCTCTCGCAATCTTGGAATTTTTTAGGTTTTCTCTTTCTACGTCGGCCTCTCACTATACTGTTTCTTGATCACCCCCATGCACGACCCCTTACCCTATCCCCCTCGCGAACTTGCCTTGCCTCATATTTCTTTGTGTGCGCGTCTATTGGATTGTTTGTTCGCCCCTCTTGTCGAAGCCCAGCATTACTGGGATACTTAATCCGTGTATTTGGTGTACTTATTGGACATTGCTTGACTACCTTAGGTATTATTACTCGGGAGGAGGACGGTGCTAGCTTGTATTCTATGGCAGAAAGTAATGATAATCAACCAACCGCGTTGATACACTGCGATATCCCTGCTGTTCAGCCTGTTCGCCGACCTGAATCCCAAAAAGCCGGACTAGACGTGCTCGAAATAGCTCATTGATATCGGGGAAATCGAGACAATAGAACACAGCTCCCGGTGAGATCGAAGACGGGATTCCAGTACTAAAACGCATGCGATTCAATGTATTTTTGACGTATCTTGTTGTGAGGCATGTGGGTCTGGGAGATGTACGCCAATTTTAGGAACATTCTGGTCGCGGTAAGATCGGGTCACTTTAGGGCTCAGCATCTGCCAGGAGAACGGAGAAATCTCAACCCACGGTTTATATCTGGAACTTTCATGAAGCGCAGTCACTGTGGTTTTGTCAGGTACAATCACCTGTCATGAGTTGAAAAGGAAAATTCCCTTTTGTAGTAATGAGCGGTCCAAGCGAGTTTGAGCAGCTATATGCGGTAACTCACCGATTAGGTACGACACCCAGACTTGACTAATATGCGATGTTCAAACTGTCTCAGCAACACATATTGTAAGGTTTGAACGAGACAGACCAGTGTGCTTACCGTTCACATTTGGATGCTTCAGCGCATACTCATTTGGTGCCTGGTTAGTAGAACCTGGCGATATCGGGGCGAAAATTGCGAGATCAAAGTCTGCATCATGAATTGAATAGGCGGACGCTAAGGCGCCCTCTATTCATCCAGCATATGTCTCCAAAGCAGTCGTTGTCATCTGTCGACGTCTGGTTGCTCACATATTCAGGAATATTTGAATTGCGTCGGTCTCGAAAGTATTGGAAGAAAAGGTCATCAATATTGTACATTACTCAGGAGACTATGCCACACCCAACATGCAACGTTAGACGGAATGTGGGCGGTGAAGTCAACACACATACTTACCTCTCTTTGCCTCAAACCCTCTCATTTACTTCTTCGTCACATCTCCCGAAGGCGAAGTGTAGGTCGAGCCCCCTTGCCCATTGTTATAATAGGTAGAACCGTTGGGGTTGCTGTAATAATACGAGCCATCGCTTCACGACAGATTTCAGAATCAAAGAAAACCAGGCTATGTTATCAAGTCTCTTACTTATTGGAATAGTGGTACCCTCCGCCTGAGCTCGATTCGCGATGGCAGTAATGGTTGCCCTTGACATTGAATGCAAAGTCAGAGAACAGTACTAAGTACAAAGGGGTTTTGAGGCGAAAGCACCTGCGAGTTGGTGCCAGTGCTGGTGATGGTATAGCTCGTGCTATTCGAGCCCGAGTTGCCGCTAGAGTTAGAGTTGGATTTGGAGCTCATAGTGGTCGAGGATAGAGAGGGATCGAGGCTTGGCGAGCAGACACTTCGGTTTTATTGGCCATCAGATATCGGTGATTGCCGGAGCCTCATTACGAATCCTCTCTTTAGAGAGATTCGTTCTTTCTTTCCGACGACCCCTTATCCTTGTGACAACATTCGGGGACACCACCATATTTGGCAAGTTCCATCAGATCCCATCACCCTAGAGTTTTCGCATTTCCTTTATGTGGCTATTCTCTTGCCTATTGCGATTAATATTAAATTCATTTGCCTTGTACGGCAACTTTTTGTGACAAACTATTTCTTTGTGACTGAAATGTCGAAAATAAATACTTTTCTTCGGTGATTCAATGTTCCACATGCCCCGCACATGCCACCGTGGGAATGTGAGGGCGCGTCGCTCAAGCTCGCTCGAGTCGTTGTCAACGCCTGTCAACGCTTGTTCTTCTTCAGTGCCTACGACCATCTGTGGCTCGACGACCGCCCCAAAAGGGCAATTTTTCCCGAAACCCCACCCTCGGCCGCGCCAAACCCAGCACAGCAGCACTTGGGTCGTTCGCTTCCTAAAACTGAAGGGCAGCACCAGCAAGGAGGGCAAGCACTCCGCTGACAGATGAGATCAAGCAAGGAATGACCAATGACCTCTCGTTTACCGCCAATTTCTTGTGCAATCGTCGTCGGGATGGCTGGCCAGGATGAGGGGACGGTGACCTCCTTCACGTTGTGTATGTCCCCTCATTCCTATCTGCATATTCTCCCGCTAAGTAAAAATTGACTTCAGCGGTCTCTATTTGTCCAGCGCAGAGGACCACATTGCGTCGTTCCCGCTGCTGATTGCTTAGAAACTCCAGGATGGCGAACCCATTTCAATGGTCTGGTGCGGCAACTCGCACTCGATAACGACCTTGTATCCCGTAGAACCTTCAACCTCAAGGATGCAAGTAAACACTTATTGGTATGGGTGCGGATTTGGAGATGCAAGCGAGATAATGCGGGGAAGCTGTGCAGAAGAGACAGCATGTTTCGAGGACAAGTACCTCATCTCGAGCACCGTGGGCCCTGCAGCTGATTTGGGATGTGGCCTTCTCCGTGTATGTGAGTAACTCAATTGGCACGCGGCATTTTTTACGCGTTTCTTCACAGATAATTATCCTGAGGCGGGCAAGCCAGTCGAGTATCCGTGCGTGCACACACAGCTGCTACCAGCAGCCGCTGAGGCGGATACTGGCCACCTCCTGACGTTTTAGTGGGCTCATTAGAGCGCGGGCACATTCTGGCAGGTAAATTTACTCTCTTCCGAGTCGTCTTTGGCGAAAAATGCCCAAACTGTGATATTCTAGCAACACCGCCTATCGCGGTCGTGGTTCAACTTGTCATGCGTAAAGCGGACGGGCACATTTTCAGCACGCACTTTCACTTCGGAGTCTGTCTGGTAAGGTTGAGCTGTCTGTTTTAGCAGCACTTTACTCAGGTCTACATCTACCTAGTCAATGGTTCCCAAACCCTTGCATGCGAACTGTTACCTTCTGTGAGTCACTGAGTTCCCTATTCTTTTGTCTCATTGGACTAACAAATAGCTAAACTAATTATCGTGGAGAACGACCGGAGCAATGGTGGGTTTTCTTTGTGCTGTTGTTTCATCTCAGTCCGACACTGCTCACAGACGCTCAAGATATCAAACCTGCTACTGCCATCAAGTTCCTCTGTGTGTCGTCATCAACCTTTTTCATCCGCTCCCAACTCACAGATTTTTGCAGCTACGTTCGCAGCTCTCGCTGACCACTGCGTTGAATGCCCCTCGGTCGCGGCGACCCGCGCATAGCCAACTCGCATTCATTTGACCAGTATTTGACCCAACTACAGGATGCCACGTGTTTGTACTTTAATCGCATCACAGATGGGCAAATATCTGAACGGCAAAGAATTAAGAAACAAGGCCTGGAATGGTCCTATGATCCGCAGGAGGGTAGCCAATTGGTCTACAAATTGTTCGAGTCTATTCAAGTCGTACTTACCTGCCTTGGGCCGCCTTGGAAGGACTTGAAGCTTTAAGATTGGTAATGCATTACCTCTCGTTTGAATCCCTGTTGAAAGTGTGGTATAAGCGTGGAAATGCTTGTGAGGACTCTCGGAGGGCTTGTAACTCAGCTGCAAGCTTTCCTGAGGCATCGCAAGCAGTCCATACCCGCAGATTCGATACTCTACTGAGCACACCACAACTACCATCGCAGACGATCATATTATAACTTTACATCATTACACCCCATACCTTATCGCGTAGTTTACACTGTGGTGGCTTCTTAGCTACGGAATTCGAACTTAGGCTCGAAGCCGTCAACCGAATATCTCTCTCGAGCTCCCTCTCTTTACGAGTACTTTTACATGTAAGTGTCGTTCTTTACTCGTTCTTTTAGGATCCCGCTATGAGCCATTTTGCACTGATGGCATCCTGTCCCACTTTTCCCTTGTAATGAAAACGCTCCTGCTTTTTTTCCACGCCTTTTGTAATGCCTCTTAACTTTCCTTACAACCCTTTCTAATGCTCATTGCATTTTTGTGACCGTGTGAACTACTCGACTCGGAGTCTGAGAAAATGATGCGGTTGATGGGATAAATATCAGGATTTTCGGCTTTGTTCGGTCTCTCGATGGCTCAGGTCGGTGTCTTCCAGTCCTTCCCGCTCCCGATGCGAGCTGCGCTGACCGAGCGACCTTTGGGACATGGACTCTACATACTTAGCCTGGTATCTCAAGAGCTCATCCACGCCGTCGTACCCAAACCTGACCCAAATGCAACCCAAATGGGAAGCTAACGGCAATCTAGAGGCTGCGTGTGCTCTGCGCTTGCATCTTACCCTCACCTTTATACACCTTCGGCCAACACTGCACACCCGCCCCCTCTGTGCGTAGAACGTTCTACACGGACTCGGCGCCTTCCTAGTCAGCCTGACGTCTATACCGTACGTTAACAAACGGCGTTGTTACTTGTTCCCCAAGACCTGTCCTCACTCGCATTGCTGGTTACAACATGCTACGAGCTGCAGCCGACACGTAGCGCGTACTTATACATGTTAAGGCGCGTGTCCACTTCTTCACTTCTTGCTTTCTTCTCCGCTATCTTCCCTCCACAGACGACATATCGGCGTACCGACGCCCCATTTCTCGCTCCAGCTCCATCTACTCCGGTCAACTCCTGCATCCACCAACTGCGACATGTCCACAATTCCCAAACCCACCCTTCCTCACCCTCTGATCCTTTGCTCAAAGCCCTCGCACAACTTGTCCGTCTACAAAGATCTGATCCACCTCCGGGTAACTCGTCACTCCCCTCGCCGCCCTCTACGGCCCCCCTCTCGACGATCTCCGCTTCTCTCGCTCATTTCGTGATTCACGTTGCGATTCCCGCCTTGCTCCTCAACGGGCTCGCCCCAAGCTATGGGCTTGCCCTTTTTCTTTTTCACTTAGCTCAAGTATCGTCGCTGATGACGAAGACGCACGCACGCCCAGCCTCTCACCACCTCAACCGGCGACACCCCACTTCTTGCGGCCATCCTCACCCACATCGACGCTCCCATCGTCAATTATTCGTGCAACCGCCTCGATGAACTCCGACGAATGCACCGCCTACCCTTTCAGCTTATACGACCCCTCCACGCTCGCTACCTTCGCTCTCGACATCCGTTCTTGCCCATCACCGACTTTGCCGCACCTTCAATCCGCCACTTGCCCCTGCCCGAATCCGCCGTCATCCGTTCGACACCTTCGCATTCAATCCCGCTCCGCCCCCGACAACTTCCTCTCGCTCTTGCACGTTTTAGAGTAAGCTTACTGCTCTTCAAACTTCAAACGCGCTACCTTAAAACCCACACTTCTCAATGCAAATAGCGCGCCCACCTCACCTTGCTCGCCACGTCCCTCTCAACACTCTTGACGGTCACCCTCTATTGACATTTTCGGTGCAGCTGCTCGCCCCTTGACTCTCCTCGACGCCATATCACTGCAACCGTCTCCTCCCCCTCAATTCCCTCGATGTGCTCGCGCCTTGCCCCTCCTGCCCGTCAATTCGGTCTCATCATACTCCCCTCGTCCATCTCCCTCCTCCTCTCCCGCTTCTCGTCGTCTGAGAGGGAAGCAGAGCGCAGCAGATGCATCGCGTGTGTCGATACCACCGATACCACCGCTTGCGCTCCTCCTGCATATAGGCTATTTTTCCGGTCAAACAAATCACAAGCTCGCTCCAACCCCCATTGCACATACCCCCACTGACTGTCGTTGCTACGTGCTTGGACAACTTCGTATTCTATAAATTATGTATGATTCGTGCGACTGTAGTTGTACCGAACTTATACTTACCTTTATACGGTTAATTTCTACTCATTGCGCTTCTCACTTGTCCGGAAATCAAATCCATTAACAAAATAAAAATACGAGTTCCTGCAATGCGAAGGCAATGGTCCCTCCCCCAAGTGAAGTTGATAGCAGGATCATGCGGATCACAACGCAATGGCCCAAAAAAGGAGGGATTCGTATTGCCATGCACCGCATTGGCCTCAATCCCAAGTTTGATTTTGTACTGAACTTTTTGTTTGAAATTAGTTTGAAACATTCAAGGGACAAAATACTTGCATGCTGCACACGGCGGCGGCAGCACGCCGCGCAAACGAATACCCCGAGCCTCACTGAATTTTGGGAGCGTAATGAAATACTCATGGAATATACAAATACATGCGTTCTTGCCAGTGAACTACTCAATAGTACTCAATCGTTGTATCCGCGCGCTTTGGTTGCGCTAGTCCCATTCACTGGACCATCGACTCCTTGCTGGCGCCATATTTCCAACTGACGATCCTTCGCTACCTTCCCCTGCTTCTCATAATCCGCTACGGAAATTGGCTTCTCGCCGTGCGGTGTGGCGCGTAAGGCATGACGCGTCGCAGGCCAGAAGTCGAATGTAGCCGAGTGCGTAACAACACGATTATCCTAGCAGCAGAAAAATCAGAAATTGTATACAGCAGACCAGGACAGCATGCATACCCAAAACGCGATCGAATTCTTCTCCCACTTGAAGCGAACCTGGAAATCCGGATTCTGACTTATCTGCTGGAAAAGGAGCGACAGAATGGCGTCAGATTCAGCCTTGGGCAGGCCAACAATTCGTCGTGTGAAACCCTAGGGAAAGGATGAATGTCCGAGCTAGTACTAACTGGAAACTGGACACTTACCGGGTTTACATAGATGGATTTCCAGCCTGTAACGGGGTGCACGCGCACAACCGGATGTATCGTCTCGACGGGCTCGCGGCGGACGTGCAGGCCCGCAGCGCGCGATCCGTCTGCCTGTGCGACCGCACTGTGTACAGCCGTTAAACCCTCCAGGTATTTTTGGAAGCCAGGGCTAAAAGATGAGTACAGCGCATAGCTACAGAAGTATTCAATGTTGACTGTTAACCACGCAGTGAACTGCGAATATACCCCGAACTCCACAGCGTGTCGCCGCCGAACTCCGGTCCGGTGAGAATTTTCAGTGAAGTGGTGCTGGGTGGTTGGATCTCGTAGGAGACGTCGGTGTGCCACAACTCCAGCTTCGAGAAGGAGGCGGGGTCTGGACGGCGAGAGGCGTCGTTGTATACAACTGCACACACGGATCAAAACTTGAAGACGCGACGGGATGTCCAAATCAAAGCCTACCGTGCACCTCTTCAAGGCCATTCCGAGGGATCGGAGTGGTTGCATGTTTGTGAAGGGGACCGAAGTGGCGAGCAATGTTCAACTGTCCGTGAATGTCCAGCTCCTGGTCACGGAAGACTGGCATTGTGTTGAATAAACATCAGCGGCCAAGACTGTGCACTTACATACAACCCCTCGCTCCGCAACGAGCAAGGCCCTATCGTGAATTTGAATCATCGGATATCAAGTATTATCGAATTACGAACAATTCATCTTTCTGCGCCCCCGTAAGTTGACGAAGGTCGATTCCTAGAAGCTCTGTCCCGATGGCCGGTGTAAGATGCCGCACTTTTTGAGCAGCCCCGAGCAAGTTCTTCTTGGTTGGATCGGCGACAAGCCCGCGATCGCTGACTGATATCTCCTTCAACGGTGCCCAGGTAAGTTTCGGAAACGACGGCTGCGCAAGAGAGATGGTTAGAAGTAAGTCGATGTAGACACAGACATTGATCAACCTTGAACTGGGCAAATTCGTACTTGTCATCACCATCGTCTCCAATGGAGGGAGAGTAGAATGGGTTGAAGACTTGAGCGTCGTTCTTAAGAGCTTCAATACGCTCTGCCTGAGTAGGCTCTGAAGTGTTGTCGTGGGTTGCAACTGGAGCCATTATTCTGGGAAGACGGTGGACAAACCTAGGAGAAAAGAACGAATGGGAGGGCTTTTAAAGGCATTGCGAGAACATGTGCGAAGACTCGCGCAATTGGTTTCGAAGCTTAGAGGCTTCGCGCAAGAGGGAAAGAAATGGCGCCATTGGCTCATTCACACACGCTAACGTGACCCGGCAGAACGACTGGGCTCAAATTACACCCGGCGATTGCCCGAAGAAGCTGGAGCAGAGCTCGCAGCACCACGTCAACAATAAGGTGCTTATGTGCCGGCGAGTACCTGCTTTGAACGTATAGTAATGGCTGCAGTGGGATGGTAGATCCTCATGTCCTGGCTGGAAGAACATCAGTGCGATGTACGATAGATACTATTGCAACGGGAACAAACCTACATTCGCAAATCATCTTCTCAACTTTCCGGCGAACGAGGACGAGCATGACCGTCGTCATACACTATATTCAGCTTCGGATTGATATAACAACTTCGACTGGTGGTGCTTTGTGTCTGGCTCCCCAAGAGGGATCCAGTCTCGACTAGAAAAAGGCTGCACCCAAGGAGTATGAGACTTAATCTTTCGAAAGCGTGCCTTGAGACCTGAAACTTGGTCCTGGGTGCTCGCCTTGGATGCCTTCACCGTCGATCATAGGCTCATAGAGAACTCGTATATCCCTTCCAAGTCAAGCAAGCGATTCTCTTCCTCTTTGAATAGTAATACCCGAGTTCTGGATGAGCCAGTTTGGTACGTATGGCGATGGCAACTTGTGACGTTGTATAGCAGTTTACTTGACCAGCTCCCTTCGCGGCGCATTGAGGTGGCAAAATTCAACTTGAAGTAGATTGAAAGCACATGAGATTTCTTCGCTCACTGCTAGTGAATGCATCGGGGAATCAGAGAGACTGGTCGCTTCTTTGTCAAGAAGTCTGCGATGGTGAGCGCTATGTTCAAAGCACCTTCTGCCAAATTTGTTTGCGCATTGATGTCGTCAATCTCTGCTTGATTTTTCTTTGTGACCACAACCGAAATTGCGCAATACCTTGCTCGATTCAGAGGCTTTGGAAACGAGGAGCGAGGAATGCTTGAAGAATGCAGTAACCAAATTTTTATACAAGTGCGTTGGGTGTGTTTCCCTATCATAATTGCCTGTAATATGCTCATTCCCGGCCCGTATAGTCCTTTGCATCTAGCTACGAGGGTGCTTGAATTCCAGACCACCACGACTAAGACTCCTAGTCCGAAGCGACCCCCATAGACTCCCGAACATTCTCAATCATATCGTTCACCGAGAACGCGTCGGAGAGATATATCAACGGCAAATCAACACCCAACTGCTTCAGTACCGCACCACGAAGCTGACCGAACGCTATTGAGTCGACTCCCCATGCAGAGAGAGGTTCATCAAGCTCTGTTACACTGTGAGTATTACGTGTCCTACGCGCAGAAAAATTCGGTACTCACCAAGTCTCTCAGTTTCCGCCAGTTCTAAGACGTGTCGCAACACGGATATGATGGTTTCTGAAGGGTCGGCACTACCTCTCGCAGGCTTCTGAGGTGCCCCGCCAATTAGAGAGGCAAACAACGAATCCGTTGCCCGTGCCGGAATTTCTGCCAAGGCATTGAAATCTAGCGCCGCAATGACATTTACTGCTGCGGGGGAGGACATGGCACCAAGAATCAGTGGGATACCATCTTTATGGGAGATCGTCTGCATGAAATCATCCTGGCGACCTTGTAGGTTATTCACCAGCTCCGACTCCCATGGCCCTAGCTGAAGGGACACCCCAGGGAGTCCTATCCCTCGTCGCTGTGCTGCCAGGGCATCGAGGAATGCGTTGGCGGCTACGTACGCGACCTGCCCTTGGTTTCCCAGAGAAACACTGGGTTCGAATGAGTAAACACCGCCGGAAGAGAGGAACAGAATCACGACGCACCTGATGCTGCTCAAAAGCACGAACGATTCGAGCTGTAAAGCGAGTTCCACTGTGAGGCAGTGGAGGTTGTGTGCTGCATGGACCTTGGAGCGCAAGACACGATCAAAGTCCTCGTTTGTGACGGAATTGATAGTTGCATCTGCAATCGAAGCGGCGGTGTGGATGATGCTCTTGATCTCTCCGTGAGCCTCCTGAATGCTTACAAGTACCCTTCGCAAGGCGTCCTTGTCGGACGCGTCTGCCTGAACATAGGAAAAACAAGAGGACTGGGACGTCCGAGATAATATCGACAGCCTCTCCGCTACCTGGTCGGGATGTTAGCGGACGTTCAAGATACTTTTCTAGCAATCACCTTGACATCTGTGGCAGGTCGTCGTCCGATGAAGGCGACCGCAGAACATCCGGCGGCGAGCAGCGCAAATGCTAGCTCAAACCCAATGCTACCCATTCCAACGATGACTGCGACGCCCTGTAGTTGAACCATCGCACCGTCTACCTCTAGCGGTTGTAGCTCAGGTACAAAGCGGCTCAAGCTGGCGGTGGGTTCGCTCAATAGCGCCGAATATCGCACCATGTTATCTATCGAGTTGCTGTTGAGTTCTGTCTCCAATGCTTGGGCAATTTTGTCGGAGTGAGTGTCAGCGGCGAACTCCATCCCACACGCAATCGACAACCCCGTTTCCATGCGAAAAACCCGCAGCATGCCCTGCACCATGGATTCCAAAACCACCGGCTCAGTTGTGCAACGCGAGTTCGGTGTTGTCGAAAGCACGACGAATCGGAAGGGGCGAGTTTTACTACGAACAAGGGCCTTCATCAGTCGTAATGCGCTCTGCCACACTACTGAAAAAGTGGGCGAATCTGGACTGTCGTCCATCCCGATCATGTCTAATACAATGGCGGAATCCGAGTTCATGGTGTCCAGCATCTGCGTGTAGAACGAGTCCTCGGTTGGCCATCGGGAACAAGGAGAGCCGAAAACATATTTGTTGACGTCCGGGAAGAGATCAATCCAATTGCAATTGTCCCTGCCGAAATAGAGGATCCGTCGCTTTCCCTTGCCCGTGCTGGGAACGGTATTCTTCGGCGTCCACACCTGCTGGAAGGAAAGCTGCGGCGATGCTGGACCCCCAAACTCCACCTTTGCTACGGAGTACTTCGTGCAAGATGCTATAAGATCGCCGGTATGAGAGATCACCTCGAACGCCGTGGACGCAACAAGGTTGTTTCGTTCCATGACGAGCGGAAATCGATAGCGACAAATGAAAGAGGAGGGGAAGTGGTCTGCGTGTAACGTAAAGCCCTCAAGAGCCATGGGCAAAAAGGCGCCGGACACAAGGTTGGAGCTGATTCTGCATGCTCCGACCATGTGCAAGCAGGCGTCAAGAGCCCGGATTCTGTCATGGTTGGGATTCGATGATGGAGGGACAGATACTAGCCCATCGGCATGGTCGTCCCAGAGGTGGATCGAGGTGATAGTTCTGAACAAAGGGCCAAACTGCACACTCCTGAAAGGATGGTAGACCTCGTCTCCTGTGAAAACGGTTGATGCCGGCCCCCGCTTTGAGATCGTGATGGAAGGAACCGCGGTTCGGGTTGGAACGAAAATCCCAGAGCAAAGTTTCTCTCCGCTGTCGCGATCAGACATTGAAAATGTGGATTCAGTAAGCTCTGTTGCGCCCACTTGGCCGGGTGCCCGTAGTACCCACGGTTGATGAAAGCGGATGGTCAGCGTTCGGTTCAGAACAGGTTTTGCGAACCAGTCGATCATGGCCGCTCCAGGGAGGACCACGTCGCCATTAATACGATGGTCGTTGAGTGTCTTTGTGGATTTCAGAGGGGGAAACAACGCGACCCAATCAGCGCACCTTGTAGAGTTGGTCGTCTACAACGAGCGACGAGGGGGCGTTAGAAGGAACAGGTGAGGATGAACCAAAATTGGAACGAGATGGGATGAAGTTGGGGTAGTGACGCTGACGCTGGAATGGGTACGTGGGGATGTTGATTTTCGGGGTGGTGGGGTCGAATATATGGGTGAAATCGGGATTGATCCCATATTCTGTCAATGCTGCAATGGCGGTCAGGAAGGCAAGTTCCTGGTCCTTTCCTTGCTTGGTGGCTGATGATAGCAGCACAGCTTGTGATAAGTCGTTGAATTGCAAAGCCGCCAGCGCAGTGGGTGCCGGACCAACATCGAGGATGCAGGCCGCTTGTAACGTTTTATCGTTCTTGATCTGCGTAGCAACCTGTTCAAACTGAACAGGATTCCGCGCGTGGTCGATCTGCAGTGGCTGAGTAATTGGGCAAACCTTTCAGTAAGGTGGGTACGAACCCAATAGCCTGAGTCGAGGGACTCGTTATGCTTCACTAGCTTGCCAAGGACAGTAGAGAAAAGAGGTAAATCCAACGGTCGCAACTCATTTTCATGGTCAGCCAACCAAGTTTTCAGTTGTGGAAGCCTCGCGTCGATACAATGACTATGGAAGCCTGAAGAGAAATCAAATCAATATCTACTGTACGTACACTGTCTCTCAGTAAGATCACGCACCTTGATCAACATTGAGAATTGTGGCCCTTACGCCAAGTTTTTTCGCATGGGAGACCAGGATGGTGATAGCCTCCCAATCACCGGAAACAACATGACTAGAGGGGCTGCTGAAAACTGATATGACTGCACGATGCTCGAGGTGCAATGCCTGGATATAGCTAGAAACAACACTCGAACTTGCAGCAATGGAGGCCATTCCTGCGGGATGGTCGGGGAGCGGAGCTAGAATTCTGGCCCGAGCAATGACAAATCTCAGCCCGAGTTCGTAAGTGAAGACGCCCGCTTGCACTACCAGATACGTTACGATCTTTCAAGATGTGGTAGGCGTTCGTTGACCCACCTGCGGCAGAAATCTCACCTAGGCTGTTCCCCATGACAGCCTCGGGTGCAACATTTAGTCGACGGAGGAACTGGCAAACAGAAAATTGGTAGACGAAGATCTACCAAGCCTCTACGATTAGCATCAAGAGCATTGGATCAAAGGAACGGGACTTACACATATCTGGGCGACGGCGCTTTGATGAATCTCCTCGCTAGACTTCTTATCGCCAACTAACAACGACAAAACATCGAATCCAGCCAACGTCGATGCCATTTCGGCTGCAGTCGTCAATATACGTTTGAATTCCGGGAACCTGCTTGAGAGCTGGGCGGCCATTCCATGGAATTGAGAGCCTTGTCCGGGAAATGCAAAGATCGTTCGCGGACTCGCGGAAATAGGTGAAGCCTGCCCAGAAGCCAGACGTTGCTTCAGGCGCAGTACGAGATCATCCAGGTCCCTCGCAACGCACGAGAATCGGTATCGGTATAGCTCTCGGCCGACGCAACTTGTATAGCAGATTCGTTCGAAGTCTTCTGGAGCCGCGTTCGCACAAAAATCCAGATACAGGCGGAGATAGCTGTCCAATGCGCTTGGTGATTTAGCGCTGACAGTGAAGATCATCCAAGACAAAGCATTGTCTTGAGTCACAGTATTGCGAGGCGGAGGCGCTTGTAGGATAGTGCCGGCAAGTGTCCCAGCGAACCCATAAGCGCTGTGTCTGATTAGCAGCCTGTAATCAACGGTGAAAGGGGACCTACACGACCAGTGCATGTTGCTGCGAAGTACCAGCTAGATTTATCGGAACATCCACCAGGTTCGATGGAATCAAGAGCGGAACGAGGGTGGGATCGATCTCCGGATTGAGTTGACCGGAAGCCAAACTACTCAGTCCCGCGACCTTTCCTGAAGACAGCTGCTTGATAGCTTTGACAATTCCGACAAGGCCGGCGATAGTCTCGGTGTGGCCAATGAGGGTTTTAGCAGTACCTATAATCAGCGGTCGTTCTGCCGTGTGTGAATGGCGAAAGACGGCATTGAGGCCATCGATCTCAATCGTATCGCCGAGAGGGGTTCCTGGATATCGACAAATATTAGCAGGGTGAATTTTTTGAAGACATCGGCCAGGTTACCGGTGCCGTGCGTCTCGACAAAACTGAGACATGCATGAGTAACGCAGTCGACAACTTGTCGGTGTGAAACTCACTCAATTTCCGACGGAGACAGCGACGCGTTGGCAATCAGCGAACGCTGTAGGTTGGCTTGCGCTGCAGCACTCGGAGCCACGAGGCCCTGAGATCTACCATTATGCACCGTGTCTGTGGCTTTGACAATCGCTAGAATATTATCGCCGTCACGAAGCGCTGCGTTTTTGGTTTTCAGGATCAGAGCTACGGCCTACAAGTAAAAACATTAGATACTACATTGGATTCGCGATTGAGTTAATGGAACATACTCCTTCTGCTGGAACGTAACTAAGAATTATAAGTGTGCGTTCAAGCAAAGTTAGTTGACTGGACGAACCCATCAGCCTCGCTTGAATAAGTAGCACAACGAGAATGGGGGGAAACCATTTTCTGAGCTGATAAAAACCTTCAAACTATGTAATCAGTCGCCGATCTGAACAGATAAAAAGATCATATACGCAAACTCCCCAGGCCTTAACGACACATTAACAACCCCGAAAATATTGAAAAAAATGGAAGACTCGCCATGAGTGTGTGTTTGCCCCACAAACGATTGCAGTTTCAGCTTTTCCGGATTGCAGGTATCGAACAGCTGGAACGCAGCCCAATCAAAAGAGAGAAAGGGCGAGCGAGCGATTGAAACATACCTTGGTCGAAAGCGACCATACCGCTGCTGCACGCCGTATCAATTGACGTTGAAGGCCCATTGATATCCAGCAAACTGCCTGTAGTTTGAATAACGTTCCCTTTGAAAAAAAGTGAAAAACTCACTAACTCAGCCGACCGCAAGCAGCACTATTCGCAACCCCGGTACCTTGAAAACGACTATAGGCTATATCATGGATGAGAAACAATCAACCCAACACAACAATACAACTACTAGACATACCGCCAAACCCCGCCGCCGCGAACAAGATGTTCGTATATCCATGATCCATCGCACCAGCCGTAAAAACCCCCGTCGCACTCCCCTTCAACCGCGAAGCAGGTATATTAGCATCCTCCAGCGCCTGGAAAGTCGTTTCCAGAATCAATCGTGCATGGGGGGCGATATACAACGCCTCGGCCGACGAGAACCCGAAAAAACTGTGGTCAAAGCTAGCACTCTCAACGAACCCAGCTTTCTCGAAAATGATGTCCCCGGGTTTATACGACTCTCCGGGCTTGGGCATGAAACTCGCGTTATCCCAGCGATCGGGGGGAACTGGGATCAGTAAATCTTGACGCATGTCGACGAGGGCTTCCCAGAAGGCTTCAGGGGTGTTGATGTCCCCTGGGAGCCTCACCGCCTGGCCGACAATGACCACGTCGTCTGCAGAATGCAGTCCTTGCACAGTTGATGGAAGGGAGTTCACGGGTGACCGCGTTTGGACGTGCCCCAAGCGTTCAGAAATTGCGGCGGTAAGGGCGGCGAGGTCGACATGAGTATGGCATGTATTCCGAGGAAGATCGAGGTGGAAGTGTCGATTTAGCTGGTTTACAATCGCCAGAGCGGCGGAGGAGTCCATCCCCAACTATCAAATCGGTCAAAAAGCTATTTAAACTCTGAAATTAAAAGCGGGGGACATACCTCGGCAAAAGTCGAATCAGCGAAGCGTTCAAGCGTCTTAATGGGAATGCGCAAGGCATCGCCGACGATGGAGAGCACGATGCCACTGATAGCGGTCTGTGTCTGTGTCTGTGGTGCCGACATCTGGGCTGGCACAGCGGGCCCATGATCAGTCTTGCTTCCATCGGAGGAAACCGTCGAAGAAGAGCTCGTCTCCGCAACACGACCCCCAAACAAGCTCTCCAACTTCTTGCGCCAAATCAACCCCTTCTTAGTCACCGGTATCTTCTCCCCCTCTCCCAAAATCAACACGCGAGCCCAATTAATCCTTAAGGGCGGGGCCAACTCGCGATTGACGGATCGCACAGCGCGTGAGATGTCGAGTTTCGTTGTTGGGTCATTATAGCCGATGCCTGTAGCGAGCTCAATCAAGACACACAGAAATTGCGATGAGCCGTGCAGGAATTTATTCCCGACGACACATGAGCGCTGGATTGAGGAGCAGGCAGAGTCCAAAGTCTTCTCAAGAAGACGAGGATCGACCAGTTCACCGGAATCCAGCTATACTTCAGCTGTGAGCAGAACAGAAAGGAATGTTTTATGGGTGCGAACATGATACATACAATGATATAGTCCTCATTCCGACCCAACCACTTCAGACGGCCACCAGACTTCGAATATCGGTCGCCGGTCTTGAAAGTGACGATACCATCCGCGGCGACTTCGAAAGAAGGGCTCGGATGATCAAGATATCCAGTTGGGATTAGTTTGCTGGAGACGTAAAGTTCGCCCTCTAAACCGATGGTTATATAGATGTCTTCCTTGGAACGAAGCGGGAAAACATGCCTGATTCATGGGGCCGCCCGTCTTGATCCACAAGCGTTAATTCCGCATCCAAGCAAATTCGGTCCTCGACGAGCCACCCTTCATCGCTCTCATCCGCTACCCGATGAAAAAGAGCGCCTGAAGGGCACACATCATTAGCATCGTAGCACACGAAGAATAGAAAGAAAACGAGGAGCAAGCGTACCTCCGATCTCAGTCATCCCAATCGACAAAACCAGATTTATCCCATGTTTCTTCACCCAAGCAACACACTCCACACTCGTCGGCGCCCCACCCAAATTGATCATCTTGAATCCTCGCAGAATCTCCAGCCACAGCGTACGCCGCGCAGAGTCCTTCTCCCCCTCCACGGTCTCGCGCACTTTCTCAAACGTCCAGGGTACGGCAGTCATGACGTCGGGGCGATACTTGTCCATGGCATGCAGCATCGAATCGGGCGCCGTCGACGCCTCTCGGATGGTGGTGGTGGTGGTGGCGTTGACAGCAGCATCAGAATGATGATAGCTCGATGGAGGGAGACCGAATATGTAACAGCCTCCCGTGAGGATGACATGAGCGGATAAATCGAGGATCGCCAGCATATGGGAGAATGGGCCCCAGCCAAGGACGCGGAGGTGTTGGAAGGAGATGTCGGGGAAGGTTTTTCGGTTCCATTGGAGGAGAGCTTGCGCTTGGGCGGACAGTGTCTCGTGCGTCAGTGGAACACATTTGATATTGGAGGCGTCCGAGGCGGAGGAAGTGAAGAGATAGATGCAGGTACTTTTGCGATCGGGTGTGGGGTAGGGATCGTCAAGCGTGTCTATGAATCGTTGAGAAAGCGCCGCCATCGTCGTGTCTTCAGGCGTGAAGCCCATGAGATGAAGGCCCGACTCTGATGCAATAATATTAATTGGAGCGGCAGAAACAAGAAATCGAACAAGGAAACGCACGGAGCACGGCTTGCTGCGTCCCTTTCTCGGTGCTTGGAACGACGACGCAAGAAGGCGAGACTTTCTCGAGCATATATTTCATGAGCGCTGGGGGAGTATGATGGTCGATGGGTGCCACAATCCCGCCCAGTTTCCAGACAGCAAGCTTCAAAGCCAGCGTGTAGGGCAGGTTTTCTGCGATGATAGCAACGGTTGGACTGGACCCATGTCTCGTCTCGAGCTCTGCAGCCAGTCCCGTCGAAATGAGGTTCAGGTCATCGTAAGTCCAATATTCATTGCCGCATTCAACTGCGTGCATTTGTTGCGTTGCCGCATCGGTGGCGTAGGCGCGGAAAACATCTAGTAGTGTAGCCGCGCAGTCGCTCATTTTTTTAGGAGGAGGGGGAACCAGGTGCAAGCCGCAAGTAGTAGTAGATCATATGTGAAAGGGGAGCGGCGCTTACTCGAAGCGAGTGGATAATGTGCCTGATAGTTAGTAGCCCTTGCTTGCTAAATGAAACGGAAAATCAGGTACAAGACTTGAAACAAAGGCCAAGTGGTTGCGAGTGATCCGGAAAGCGAAAAAACGTGAAAGCGGATCGTGAAAGTCAGCTATATTGGGTCAGTATTGGGTCTTATTGGCGGGCTTCCACAAAACGACGAGGTATTTTCCGAAAAGGGCATCCACCCCGGTCGCGAGAAAGCAAGGGCACGGGCCAAAAATCATAATGGGCAAGACCGAAGTTGGCGGCGTTCTAAGCCAGTCGGCCAGTCTGCGCCATGTGGAAGGACGGAAGGAAGATTCCACGATACGGTCCCCTGAGGTACGCCGGGGCCCAGGGAGGATTAAACGGAGTGCGGAAATTGAATATTACCCTCTCTATCGAGACAAGGACGGAAGAATTCGTCATGAGATCGGGAGTGGAAAGCGGGAAGTTTGGCTGAAGGAGGAAAGTCTGCGCAACTTGAATATGATATCAGGCGCGGCACTGGCAGAGTGGTCGACGCCGACGATGACCGTGAACGGAGAACCTCAGCCTTCGCTAGCCTTCGCGACAACCAGAACAAGGATCTATTGTTTCAACATGCGCCACAATCCTGCGGCACTGTCAGCGGCGGGGATGCCCCTGTGAAGATTTTCATACGGCGACATGGGCGTAGGCGACATCAGAGCAGAATCCAAATAACCTTCGTTTGTTTGCTTTTGTGTGGCAAAATCGTCTTGTCCCGGTCTGGAACACGCGTACGATTTCTGTGCAGCAGTCATGTCGTCGAGCCACCGTCGCCGCCGTCGTGCAAAACGAACAACAGATTTCTGAGTTTGTGCGTGTCGATGGTCCAAGATGTCAACGGCGTCCACATCATTTCGAATTCAAGTCTTCAACGTTGAACCAGGCTCATCAACTCGCTCTATCTGTCGGTTTTGCAGAATCGCGTGCACGCCTTCAACGAACTACACTGTACTCGTTCGACGCGGAGCCGTTTTTCGTCTTACGCTCTGCCCGGGCCGGGTATCATCTGTGCTCCGTGAAATTTGACTCATTCTGAGTCTTGTCGAACCTCTTGCTCAATCCATCGCATCCGATCGCTTGTTCACCGAATCTTTTTAAAAGCAGCGTTGTCTTCACTGTTCTCTACTTCACTTCCGAAGTATACTTCCTACACCTCGCGAAAAATGACCGAATCATCCAAGTTCACCGACGAAGCGCTGTTCATCCCTGGCCCCTCGTTCCATGTTGAACTACCACCAATCGACGCACGCCATCTATGTTACTTCAGTCGTCGACTTCTCTTCTTCCGCTGCACATCCGATGCCCAACGCGATATCCAACTCGCTGCCTTCAAAACCGGAATGAAAGCTCTGCTTCAGCGCTGCCCAGTCTTGGGCGGCATCATCGCTCCCCTACCACCGGGTGAAGCCACCGAAGACAAAAAAGACTGGCGCACCATCCTCCCGGGCAAAGGCATCGAGCTCGTCGTCAGAGACCTGCGAGGAAAGATGCCAACTCTGTCCGAGCTCGAAGCGCACCATTTCCCTCCCTCCCAACTACCCTGGAATCTGCTCATGCCTGTACCCAAGGATCTTACCAACGACCATCCGCACGACGCATGTAAAATCCAATTCAGCGCCATCGAGGGCGGTACCATCCTCACCCTGGCCATGTCGCACACCGTCTCCGACGGCACAGGAACCGACATCTGGACACAAATCCTCATGGAGGAGACGCGTCGCGCTTCCATCCAACCCCCGCAAACCGAGATCGTCGGCCCCCCAGCCGCCGCCGAGATTGTCGGCACCGACCGCAGCGTTCTGTGCAACATGGAAAGCGACAAGGAATTCAAAATCGACGAGCATCCAGCATACATGTTCAAATCCGCGGAAGCAGCGCCCCTCGCGCCAGGACGCAGCATCTTCGGCGCCTCATCCTTACAGATCCCCGCATTCATCCGCATCTCAGCCGCCGGACTCGCCCAGCTCAAATCCGACGCCACCACGCCCGGTGCCCCACCGATCTCCACACACGACGCGCTCGTGGCTTTAATGTGGCGCACCATCATCCTCATCCGCATGCGGCGCGCCCCACCCGGCGAGGCCCTCCCCCCCACCACCACCACCAACCTCTTCATGCCCTCCTCCGCGCGGCGCCACCTACCCGAGCTCCCTACAAACTATGTCGGCAACGCCGTCTACCAAGTCGTCGCCGCCCTCGACCTCGGCACGCTCCTCTCCCCGGCCGGCCTGCAGCGCGCCGCGTCGGAGGTGCGCCGCGCGGTGACCTTCATCACGCCCGCGCTCGTGAAAAGCTACTTGGCGTTCATCCGCGACCCCGTCGCGAGCAAGGATATTGATTATCAGTTTATGAATGGGACGGCGAGCACGACGGGGTTCGCGATGGGCACGAATTTGGGGAGTGGGCATGTGTATGGCGGCGATTGGGGTGAGGCGTTTGGTCCGCTTGTGTGCTTTAGGTTGGTTGGGGAGGCTACGAATTTTGTCTTACCGCGGAGACCGGATGGAATAGTTGAGGTGATGTTCGCAGTAACACAGGAGGAAGAGGCGGTTTTGAAGGGCGAGGAGGGGTTTGGGAAGTATCTGGCCTTGTGAGGACAATTTGCAACTCGATCTTGAATACCCACAAGTATAATACCTTCAGCATAGATGGTGTTTCGAACATAGATATAGATTTTACCACAAGACATCTACATCCTTGACCCTGATGCGCTCACTGAGATAGTAACTCAAAACCCTCAGAGCTTGCCATTGCGATGCTTGGTATTTATTTCCCGCCACTAAACCAATATCAGGACGCGCATTAACCACAGACACTGCACTAACCCAAGGATACCACTCGCCCAGCTCTTTCGACAACGTACCAGTAAACTTCGGCTCCCGCTTCTCCAAGAACGACCGAATCCCCTCCTCACCATCCGCAGTGCTAGCCAACTCCCGCATCGCCCTCGAATCGTATATATGGTTCTCTTCCGCACTGCTACCCGGATTCTGAATGAGACTCTTCGTGACCGCGACGGACACTTGAGACGTGGTGGCGGCCAATTCTCTAGCGAAAGCAAGAGCGGCTGGGAAGACCTCTTCGCGAGTGGGGAGAATTTGATGATAGAGGCTTTGGATGAGCGGGGACTCGGGGGTGAATGTGGCGCCGGTCAAGAGAAGCGAGTTGGCGCGAGAGTGGCCGAGTAGACGAGGGAGCAGGTAACTTGAAGTGGCTGGAGGTTCGTCAGAAGAGGGATATCGAATTAAGGTTTGGTCGAGAACGCGCCTTCAGGTACGATTCCGCGGCGAACGAATGGGAAAGTCAGCTTGGCTTTGGCCCAAACGAAACGGAAGTCAAACGGCAGCTGCATAGCCGTCATTCCGACCCCGGCCTATGTCCGCTGAGTGGTGCAATTCGAGTCTATCGAGGGAAACTCACTGCATGGCCATTCACAGCTGCAATGGTAATTTTGCGACACCGATAAATGGCGAGCGACGTTTTGCCTCCTGCGTCTCTGTGTGCGTGGCGACCCTCCTTTTCCTCTTCAGGCGTCCAGATAGTGCTCCATCCGCGCGGGCCAAGGTCAGCCTAGCATCGTTGAGTTGGTGACATAGGAATTAGTAGAGTCGCGTTTACCCCAGCGCAGTAAGCTGGCGCAGTGTGCTCAGCAGTTACGATCACAACTCGGACACGGTCGTCCCGGTCAGCGAGGTCGAACACTTTTTGCAGTTCCTGTGGGACTCCGTCTGCCCAACTGTTTCGTCTGAATGCTTGTCAGAGAACAAAGTTTGCAGAGCTCTTGGAATGACTAACTGCTTGGAGCGATTCTGTAAAACAACCAGAACGGAGCCGTCGAGAGTGACGATGAGAGTTTTGAAACCGCTGTAGTCTGGGGCGGACATGGCCATGGGGGAGAAAAGAGAGTTGCGGAGTTGGCTGCCATCATGGGTTTAAGCTCGTTAGCGCGTTAGCGCCGTGCCTCGGGCCGATGGTACACGGTAAACACGGGCGTTTTGCGGGCGTTTAGTCTTGAAATATCTTGCGGTACATACGTAGCACTCAGTAATAGACTCGTAACTTAGCCGCCGTGTACAATGAAGGGATCGTAGGTTGGTTGAATGGTGTAAAGGAAAGAAAGAACCAAATATTTATTTTCGCGGCCAAAGCTCAATTTCCAACTCCGACCTTCTCTCGCCGCCAATCCAGTATTACCAGGCCACCACTCCCGCGCCCCAGGGCGCATGGCCGAGACTACGCTGCAGTCGCGTATAAGTTACTCGGGCGTTTCGGAGGGCCCAAAAAAGACGTGGAAGAAGACCAAGAAACCCAGTTATAATAGCACAGATCATCATCGCGCATCGTGGCCTCCAGGCATTACAAATTTCTATGAACAACAAGAAGAACCCCAACCCAATGCTCCTTCGTCTCTCATTGGCCGTATAGGGCCGAAAGTATCCCCTGCAACATCTCGGCCTTCGCTGCTCCAGCGTATGAACGTTGACGATGCCACCGACGCTGCAGCCGTCGCGGCGCACGCGTCAGGTATCGATAATAAAACTATTCCTGCAAACGGTGTTGCTGCGGCCAATTCCACGCGAAATGAAGTTCTCAAAAACGGTGGAGATTCTTCTGGGGAGAACGGTCGATCGTCAAACAAGACCGTATGTCGCCGCATGCATCACGCCAGATTCTGTTTTGTAAACTGAACTACCAAAGGTGTTCACCAAACCCTCGTGGAATGGCTTTTATGACAATGGTTCTGATGTCCGTCATGATGTCGAAGAACAGTCGACTGAAGACCTTGCCAATGGAATCCCGCCTGCAGAAACCCTTGCCTCAACTCTAAAACCCCCCCAAACCCAGGAAGTCGACCGCTTCCTCGACAGTATCGTAAACTCTATCGAGGCGGGTCCATCTACGCCCGCGTCAGACACCCTCAAACGTCCTCCGTTATCGGTCTCGGAACGATTAGCGCGTAGCCTGCGCTCCGCCGTGTTCCAAAACGCGAGGTTACGCGGCGCAACCGACTTGCCCCAAGTCCAACGCAAGATCGACGTTGTAGTCACGGACCGTGTGTGCGAGGCCTTCAGTGCGCAGATGAAACAGGTGAAAGTGGAGATGGATGCGCCAAGAGCAGAGGAGGCCATGCAACGCGCGAAAGACCAGCTATTGGACGGTTTCCGGAAACCGAATGCGATTGAAGATGAAGTTTCTCATAGTAAGTGGTTAAAACAACGCGACAGTGAATCTCTCCTACTTGCATCCACATCTGCACTACCTACACCACCCCCTTCAGAGCCACTGCCTCCGGAAACCGCATCCAAGCCCCCTCCAACAGCCCCGAGGGCAATGATTCATGGAATACAACAGCTGCCCCCGAGAATGAGCCTCAAGGGCAAAGAGCGAGCTATTGATCTAACTGGAGACAATGATTTGTACAGAACGAATGGCCAGGGATACGACCCGTCGCTCCGCGCGTCGCCAATGCAGACATCAACCGCTGTTTTAGGACCAACCAAATCGGCGGCGCGCCGGAAATCCAGTTCACTCTCCCACTCATCTAATCTAACGTCGCACCAACGAGGCTTCGCAGATGAACTGCCCCGGTATCGCTCCCCCCCTCATCCTCCTCGAGATTCGAAATTGCATTCCGTGCATTCGCGGTCACGTAGTCCAGCGCGTGCGGAAGATACTCCCCGACCACGCTCGCGGTCCCCCGCCTCGGGTTACGCTCCGCGTAACCGCACATGGAGCTTTAGCTTCAATAGCCGACGGATGTCAAGATCGCGCTCACCCGCCCCTCCTCCCTATTCCAACGGTCGTCCACGCTCGCGCTCCATCCCACGAAACCACTCCCGCGGGCGGCGTGCATCTCCTCCTTCTGCAACCCAATTCCCACCACCAGACCGGCTCAATTCACGCTATCCACCATATGGCTCAGAGAAAACAGCAAGATCGAGGTCGCGTTCTCGTGGGCGGCGAGGCGGCAGTTTAGTCCCGCGTCAATCTCGTAGTCCGAATTCGACGACGAGGAAACGAAAACTAGACCGTGTTTCTCCTCCGTATTCTCCGCAACGGCAGAGACATCGGTCGGCTAGCTATGACCAACGTCGTTCCGAGCTCGATACGCCGGGATACAGACGGCATTCGCGGTTTGGTCTGCCCAATGGCAATGGCAATGGGGAAGCGTTTGAATCGCCCCATAACCACATACAAGGTTTTTTGAATTCTCCTTTTTCATTTGCGCCTCCTGTTTCGAACCGTGTAATTCGTGAACCGTCACCGCCCCCTCCGAAGTCGAATAACAATCTTCCGGGTCTGTGGTTTGTGAAAGTCGGAGCTCCCGACATCAAGATTGTGGAAGGCACGTTTAATATCGACCCTGAATTTGCCGTTAAGTGGGGTATTCAATCTCAATCTGTGTACGTTTTTCCCTTCTTTCTTTCTTAGCCTTGTTTATTGGTTCAATTGCGTTATTGCTAGACCGTCCTCAACGCGTCAAAAGCCCCAACTCTCCATCCTTCTTTTATGCCTGCCTACCGAAGATCTGGATCATCTATACACCTCTCTCAAACCAAGTGATCCCTCGGCAGAGGAACTGTCCACTGCTGTTGCCACGCTCAAGACATCTTGGCCAAAGAATGGGACGCTCTTCGTCGACATCAACGACGAAAAGACCGGCGTCGGGAAGAGTTGGTTTCCATACGACCTCGTTCGTGCCTCCTTTGCCTGCTGGCCTTCAATTTATTTATTCGGCTTTCTTTCTTTCTTTCAGGATCCCACCTCGCCTCTCGATATCACACATCATGTCCAGCCAGGGCAAAACGTCGTCCGCTTCATCCAACTCGCAAGCTTAGTAGAACGGACGTTTATTCTGTACGCTACGCACCGGGAGCCGCCAGTTGTGCGCCGACCACATGAGGTGCCCCAGATGTTCGACAAGACTTTATCAGTGCCTAGAGACCACCTGCTATTTGACTTCGATTCCGCCACGGTTACTGTGGACCCCTACGTATCCTAATTTCTTGTAGCATATAGCATAACCCGCATTTTGTACATCTATCGTCGCATACGTATCCTTATTCTTCATCATTTCATTCCTTCGATTTGCTTTGCTAGATTTGTACCCGTATCGCTCTTTGTAACGCAATGCATGCTCCGACACGAGTTAAATGACTCTCTCTATTGAGCATTAGTCTACAGAAGATCCACATAGACCGATTATGTATGAAACCGCACATCCTGATAATACATCCAATCCGACGCATCGGGCCAATAAATTACAGTCTTAAAATTCATGGCAGTCTAAGGAGAATCCGTTGAAGGCTCCGGTATAAGAAACCCAACAAGACAAGCATCCAGCATGAAGTCGGCATTTACCCAAGCGTGCGTCGACGCTGAGATGGGCCATCAATATGCGAGCAGCATAAGAAACAAGTCGTTAGGACATACCGAAAAGATACGTCCCATCGCGACCCGCTACTCGCATAAGCTCTCGTTCCCCACCGGGATGGAAAGGCAGATACGGTGTCATATTATACACTTTGCCGTTAATTGCAGTCCATGCATCGTCCTTGGATCGGTGTTGCTTCAACACGGATGGAGGAATGCGCATCAGAGTGTCTACTCCCTTGAGAACCAATTGAGGACGGGCGATCGTTGGAGATGTATAATCGTGTCAATGAACATCACATACGCGTAGATCGGAGCCAGACGACTTTAGCGCCGCCCAGTCGAGGGGACTGTGCCCCGGCGCGAGAGCGACCTTTTCACGCTTCTTCGACGGTTTTGTTGGAGGTTTGGTGGTTGTGGTCGGGACTAGGAGAGAAGATGAAGCGGAGGAAGAAGATTTGGCAGAGACTCCAGGGTTGCGGGCTGCGAGAGAGGGAACGGGTGGAGGGGGCATTAGAGCATTATCTGATAGAACGCGCAGGGAAGTGGATGGAGCAGCGCGTTGTGCGCTGTTGAGAGCAGGAAAGGCGGGTACGGAGTTGTCTTCTGTCTCTGTGTCTTCTCCGTCGTCGTCTGAAGGTGGGGGTGATATTTTGACGAGTGAAGGGGCATCTGAGACAGTCGCGACAGGCGCGCCAGTGAGCCAGCTTCGAAGGTAAGAAGTCATTGCAGCAGAGTGGATGAGAGTTGAGAGCAAGATTTTCGAGTCAATAAACCTAACCCTAAAATATTATACATAAGCGCTCTGATGTCTACTCCGTCCTCGCCGCCAGTTACACCAAGAAAACCGTCCATTCCACGTCCCCCGCCTTCGCCATTGCGTCCAGCGTCGCCGACTCCCTCATCCCACAACACTATTGTACCCTCTCCCCTCTCCGGCGGCGGCGCATTGTCACCTCGGCGTATACCCTCCTCACCGCCTCCAACGGCGGGTTCGAAGACGCGAGCGCGGGATTTGTTAAGAAAGCATTATGGGCTCGGTGTCGGTCCTCCTCCTTCTGTTCCGGGAAAGACCAGCCAAGACCCAATGAACCTTGGTCAATTTAATCCAAGGAAACTCATACACCCTGAAGCTCATATTGTTCACTAGATTCTCCCGCCTTCGACGCGAAATCTTATTACGAGCAGCTAATAACCACTTCGTCTCTTCCCGCCTTACTAAAACGCGAGAACGAGCTCTTGGTTGGTATGTACTTCGACGGTATCATTTCATGCGGTCAGTTTACTCCCAGTTTAGAAATAAGGGAATTGGACAGCGAGCGGCAGTCCCTCGTATACAACCACCACCATGAACTCATCGCCGCTAGCGACACCATTGCAGCTGTATGTTCTTTGCCATGACGCGTTCCAAAACAAATTTCTAATCGAAACTTAGATGAAAACGCGAGCAGAAAGCCTCGACGCCGACTTGGACCTCTTAAGAGTCGCGTTTTCCGAGATCTCGCGGCTAGCTTCCGAAGTTACGATCGAAGATACAACCAACGACTGAAAACTGCCCTCACCATGACCTTAGAATGGATCACCTCCCAAATTTCCGGGTAAAGAGCTGTATGTGTTTCAAAAGTGTACCTACCATTATTACGCTGTATCTACTAATATTACTGCTTTCTTTCAAGTGTCCTTTGCGCTGTTTGCTAAAAGTTTGCCATTACTTTTCGTTGCGGAACCCAGATTTCAACCTGGAAATTCGCGCCCCCTCGGTGTTCCAAGCCGGTGCTAATTATCCATTTGTGCTGAAGTCAGAACTACGATTGCGGAGGCAGGAATATTGGAGATACTCACATGAGGACATCCTCCGAAGACAAGCCGCCGTGACCGTGCCTTCCAATGGTCCATGCCTCGAGACCGCGTTTGGGCGGCAACATCTTGCCGGCATGGCTCTTTATGCACTGAACCACGGCTGTGGCAACCAACATGAGCAGTGCGCCTCGCTGCATGAGCTCATGCGTCCTGATGCGCTTCTCCACGGGAGGGTATCCCGGCCACTATATAATAAACCTCGCGGTCAGTTCCCGCTCATCTCATCGCGAATCCGCACGAAAAGCAATCTCACCAAAATCTTAACATTCGCCTGCCGGTACGAAAAATTGCCAAACACAATGTCCGTCGCGCCCTCCAGGGTGGGACAGTACTCCCCCTGGATATCAGCGATGCGCACCCCGGGCGTCGCGGAGTTGCGGCTCTTGAACATGATGGGGTGCAGGCGGGTGTTGTCGCGCTGGTAGCCCGACTCCGGGACGGGCGGCTCTTGGTAGGGCTCCTGCGGCAGGCGGACGTGGTCGTACGGGCCGTCGGGGAGGCAGGGACCGGTGTGTTGTTTGGAGCCGCGGCGCCCTTTGTGTGGGCGCGGCATGGGCATGGGCTCGGGGTCCGCCATGACGGTCGAGTTGCAGCGCGCGCGGCTGGGGGTTTTGTATGGCGAGGCGGCGCCGTGTTTGTGGATTGACTAACAACCAAACCATTTCATTCAGTATTTGTTTGGAATTTCGGATAAAAAGAGGTAAACCGGGAAGGAAGGAAGGAAACGCACGTTGGACCGATTGCGAGAAGGCCCGACCGAGCCATCTAGGGCACCAGCGAGGGAGGAATAATCCGAAATCGGCGGCCGCGGGCGGGGTGCGTTGTCGACGACGGAATTGCGTCGCCCCAGAGGCGAGGGCTGGCCTTGCGCGTGCGCCGACTGCGGCAGAGTCGGAAAGCCGTAGGACGCGCTGTGCAGCGAGGGCTGCACGAATTGCGAGGGCGAGTAGGAGGGGTCGTACGCGGCGTGCGGCGGCGAATGATGATGGTCTTGCAATTGCGAGTTGTAGCCTGGGGAGGAATACGAAGGAGGGGGGGTAGGGGTGTTGTACGATGGTGGGGGTGAAGGATAGTAGGGCTGCGCAGCAGCTGTACGTTGGGTGGCATTAGAAATGCCTCAATTTCCAAGCGTCCAAGCGGAATATGCGCACCAGTGTGGAGATTGTAACCTTTCTGGGGGTATCCGTCGGCTCCAATCGCACCAGAATACGAAGTGGGGACTTGATGGTTGTAAAATGCGTTAGCGGGTATCATGCGAGGGTCGTAGGCGGCCATTATTATCGAATCGAAAGTTTGAAGAGATACGAGATCAAAAGATAGAAAGTGTGAGGTGAGGTGAATAATAATGAGTGTGGTTTGGTGTGGGTTGGAATGGAAGATTGAAATGAATGGATTCAACGTTCAACGTTGAGATTTGATTTGAAGAGAGAGAGAGATAGGCTGATGTTGAGAGGACGATTGAGTTCGCTGGGTTTAAATACTGGGTGAATGGATCGCAGAGAAGAGCCACTGATTTTGCGAAAACCGAAAGCCACCATTGTCATGAATGCGCAAAACGCTTGAAAGCGGAACCAAATCAAAAGCCAGAATGGGCATTGGCCACCAAAGCGTGAATCGTCGGAAGCACATTGTCCGTTCGCGGGGTATCAGCAAAGGGCGGGAGCACAGAGAGCAAAGCAGCATTTCCAATTTGGGGTTCTACCCCGCAAAAGGATTTTTCACGCGGAATCAGAGTGGCAGACAAAGCGCCAGTGTGGGTTTGTTTTGCGAAAGAAGAGTGCTTTGAACGGCTCTCCCGACGTTTGAGTTTGATTTCCAAGTAGAATGGAGGCGGCATTGTTGCCCCTTTAACGCGTCTTGCATTGAGATAGCATCGTTAAAGGCGGCGACCATACTTAGTATGCAGTCTGGTATGCTAAGTAGTCCCGGGTGGCAAGTGCAGTGAAGGCCGTAGGAGTTCGGTGAGCGCTATATTCAAAGACGTTTCAAGGTCTATGTGGTTTTGGCCGTGAACGGTTAAGGAGGGACATATGAGCGCTAGTTGTGCCACTTCGACGCGACGCGCCAAAGAACTAATTGATGGATGTGACACAGCGCGTGAGATGTGACCGATCGCGTCTTAGCTCTTTCCGCAACGTCGTTATCATCGTCTGTGGCGACCTGGATTTTATCCCTCCGAGTCGGCGTCGACAACCTGACGTTGCACGAGGAGCTATTTAACGACCATCTTACAGTAATCTCTCAGGCCGGTCAGACTAACTCGAAATACACGGCGAACCACGGTCATCACGGTGGGACTGAACACCTGAGCGTCTCACTAAGCTGGGCTCGCTACCCTCAGCCACTTATTCGAGAGACTGATTCAGCCGCCCAAGCGTCAAATAAATAGATCTTTCGCAGTCCTCGACTGTTCGATAACATCCCTGAACTCTCCCCGAATCCAAATCAACTGCTCGTATTGTAGTATGTCTCCCCCATTCACCGAATCCCACATCGAAGACTGTCTCAAACGCATCCGCGTCCTCTTCGGCGGAGAAATCGTCGTAGACACCAGAAAGGCCAAGCTCGTGTCAGTTTTTGTTCGCTCTCCTCCCCTCCCCTCCGAACTATACTCGTGTATTCAAATATCGTTCTCCAGCTGGGAAACCAGATACTACCCAACCTACTTCTTCCCGCACAGCGAACTCCCTCAGAAATACCTCCAACTCGCCTCGGAGCATCCTACCAACGGCGATACCTACGACCTCGTTGTGAATAGCGTCGATGGCAAGAATAAGGACAAGGAAAAGAGAGCAAGCGGTGCTGTGACGATGTATTCTAGCCCGAGTCATCAGCACCTCAATGGGTTGTTGAAGATTACCTTCAGGTATGCTCGGTTTCGTACTCATTTATTTGAGCAGCAGACGAGTTAGAATTCAATGATAGCGCCGCCGACGCGTGGTTTGAAGAGGACGAACAAGTCTATGTCCATCCCAAGGATCCATACAAAGTTTGCGTCTACTCCCTCGCCCTCGTCAACTCTATCTAATTTTACTTTCTAATTTTACTTTATACAGCGTGTCGACGTCCTCGCCTCCTCCCTCCACATCCGCGTTGAAATCGACGGCGTAGAAATCGCCAGCTCACGCACCCCAAAGCTCCTATTCGAAACCGGCCTCCCAGTCCGCACCTACCTCCCCAAAACAGACTGCAGACTCGACCTCTTGATTCCATCAGAGCTCACCACCGCGTGCCCGTATAAGGCGAGTGTATTCCTCGTTCTCGTGCTCTCTCATCGCACCCTGAACGCAATCACAGGGCGAAGCACACTACTACCATGTCCAAGTCTCACCAACCAAACGCCTCGACAACGTCGTGTGGTGGTACCGGAACCCGAACCTCGAATGCGCAGCGATCAATGGCCTGGTGGCGTTTTACGACGAGAAGGTAGATGTTTTTGTCGACGGCGAGAAGCAGACGAAGCCGAAGAGTTTGTGGTCTTGAACGAATGCGACGAGCTCATGGTTTCGCTTGCATGTGGTCTGAAAGTTTGTCGAATGGACTTGTACTGTAATTGTTGAACCAACTTGAGATTGGAGACGTGAGTACGCGTTGGGCACCGACGGCAGCAATTTTGATAGTGAGAAGAGTGGTCGTGTATTCAGAGTGGGGATTCGAAACCGCTAGCAGGACATAGCACGAAAACAGAATACATACGTACACTAAAACGAAAATCGAAGGGAGTGAGTGTTCGGCTTCTTTCGCCATAAAAATCCATCAGTCATCCTCGTCGGAATCATCGTCGTCCGCCTCTTCCAACCACTATATCGAAGACTCGAATCAGACCATGCTGAGAAGAGTGACACGAATACACACCTTCAAGAACGGCGCACCCGCCTTCCTGACCCTCTTGCTCGTATCCTTGTCAGTATACTTCTTGCTGACGTGCGTCCCCCATTCAGTGACAATTTCCTCATCGAGGATGTCGTCCTGGTAGAGCGCCATGAGGATCTTGGGGACCTGAGGCAGGAGATCGGGATACGCGAGCCCGACCAAGCGCTCGATGCCACCCAGGAGGGCTTTCTGATGTTTCTCGGACGTGACCATCTGCAGACACCGCATCAGTTGTGGGCAACACAGAGCGCCAACGCAAAAAGCCTCACCTTCTTGAGCAACGGCGCAAACTTGGGAATCTCCGCCACGGCGTCTTCGGTGAAGATAGTGACGAGGATAAGCACAGTTTTGTGTTTCTTCTCGATACCGAGCTCTTCGGCTTTCTTGTAGATGGCGATATTGAGCGCCTTCTGGTCATCTAGCTCAGGTGCGTCCATGATCCAGTTCCCAAACTGCGCGTAAGGGCTGCTCTCGTCGTCATCATCGCCGTCGTCGTCACCAAGCGCCAGGGCAGCCATCCCGGACTCGACAGCTTTCTGCCGCGCCTTGACGGCCTCGGGCGAAGTGTCCACCGCCCAATCCTCGTTCGTGATGGCGGTGTCGGTATTGAGATCCGCAGCCTCCGCTTTGATCTTCCTGGTCAGCTCGTCATCGCTTTCCGCGCCAGGGTCACCGCCCTCTTCGCCCGTAGCTTCCTCGGGAGTGACATCGCCACCACCTCCGCCGACACCAGCGGCGGCATCCCCGTTGGTCGCCTTTTTACCTTTGCGAGCCTTGATGGGAGGGTTCTTCAAGATGAAGGTGGTGAGCTTGTGCCTCATATCGACGCCGGTTCTCTCGCCACACGCCTTGCAGTCGCGAATGATATCCTCAGAGCGGCCGACTTTGAGTATGATAAGCTCTGTCTCGGGGTTCTTACAGGACTTGCACAGGACAAATTTCTCGATGAAGCCGTCGAGAAGTTCGCGAAGACGGTTGGCGTCGTGGGCGCCGTTGACGATGTACCTCTCGTTCTTTTCATCGGTAGAGGTTTGGGCGCCGAGTTCGCAGCCGAAGAATTTTGTGGTGTAGCTTGGGGGACGACTGAGCGCACGTGCGACGTCGGACATGTTGGGAAGGACGGTCTTTATGCCGTTTCCTTTACCCTCGATTTTGGTGAGGAGGATGGGCATGCTGCGTCAAATTTGTGTGAAAATGGGTGGGTAGCATGAAAGAGGAACGGTAAACTGACCGGTAACGATAGAATTTATCATCCACATCGCGGCGAATGTTGACGTATCCTGAAGCCATGCTGGGCAAATGGTTTATTTAGCGCTACGAAGGGAGAGAAAAATGAGCTAGAGAAAAAGGACGAGAAGGGGAAATAAGGACTAACAAGACAGACGCGGGTCTGAAGCGGTATACGAGTACTGTGGCTGAATATAATTGGAGGTCGAAGCATGAATCTCTGTCGAGGCAGAGAGATGCTTTGTTGGGGGGTGGGGGGAGTGGATAAATGTATTTTGAGGGATTGACCGAGTACTGGGGCAGTCGAGGGTCGGGGAAGGTGGTGGTGCTGGTCAAGGAGCAAAAAAGTCGGCTAACGTGGAAGCTCACTTACATACTTTGCCGGCTGTGCCGTCCCGCTGACTCCGCACCAATAGCCGCTGCGTTATTCTCGTTGTCCTCGCCGTCGACCTCCAAAAATCTACGCAGTGTCAACACCTAAATCTCAGAATGATAACTCTCTGCCAATTTCCTAGCGATTTGCTCAGTGGCTCCAGTGCCTACTGACACGTCTCAACGTCCTTTGTTTCTAACGGTGTCTCTATTAGACTCTCTAAACCGCTCGAACTCTTTGTCTACCTCTGTGAAAATCTCTTTCCATCGCTGTGCAGTGATCAAGCTTTCGCTTCAGAGTTGAGTACTGATTCGAGGCTCGGGATCGCAGGAACACGCTTCCGGTGTGAATATATTATATATCAGCCTGCTCTGACGAGCGTTCGGAGGCAAAATCAAGCTGTTTCTGTCAATTCTACATGTGTCCTCGCTACGCTCTCGATTTCTGATCTAATTCGTTTTCTCTGCGAGGGACCGTATATTGACCACGCCTGGGGACGTGGCACCTGTTGGAATTCGTTGCAAGCGATCAGCGCATGGTCGTCATTTTCAAGAACCATTGCCGCGCCTTTCTGTGCCTTCGTGAACTTTGCGCGAATCAGAGGCCCCGCAATGTGGTCGAATAGATTGAAGTCGTTGCAAGAGTCGTTGCCCTATGAGTATCAAGTGTAGCAAACGATCGGACCCTCAGCGGAACTCCCTGCACGCTCGAAATC
The DNA here is from genome assembly GCA_037176885.1 of Favolaschia claudopus. Taxonomy (NCBI): domain Eukaryota; kingdom Fungi; phylum Basidiomycota; class Agaricomycetes; order Agaricales; family Mycenaceae; genus Favolaschia; species Favolaschia claudopus. Next base: position 1,537,266 of record JAWWNJ010000023.1, on the reverse strand, counting down.
GCCCTACATGTGGGTTTCATTATTATCTACAATACATGCACTAAATATCTGCTTGCCACCCATCGCAGACATTGCTACTCGTCGCGAAATCCAACTCAGTCCCGAGTCGCCTCCCACCTGAAAAGAAAAGTGTCAGTAAGCCGAACAACTCAGTGGGTTGACCCATCCCTGCTGGGACTGTCGCATTGATTCAATACCCTTGGCAACGGACGCCACCCAGAAGCCGGATAAGGCAACGGAGGAACACACCCTCGCATCCAAACGAGGTTTCGCGCGAACCGGCAGTCGACATATGACGGTCAGACGCGTTGACGGTCAAGCCAAGGTCGGATATGACATCCGTTCAACCTGCACGGTACAAACGTCTATCGACGGTCTCCGACAATACCAGCTCGCGAACCATTGCCCATCGACTCTTTGACGGTCAGCGCCGTATATTGACAACAGTCGCGCTACTTGAGACTGGTCGAACTGGGCGAGGCACAAGAGAAACGTACATGCCCCAAGGAAGGACATTTGGCCGCACGAATCAATCGATCTGTCCTGTTCCGTCTTGTAGGACTCATCCCGTGAGCGGTACGCCCTGCCCTTGAGGCGGGCGACCTATCCACCCAGTGGCAATGGCGCAATGTGTTCCACCATGACTACGACAAGCCCCAGATGAACCAGAAAAGCACCAACCCACCTTGGATATATCTTGGACATCGATGCATGCTTGGGGTCGAGTTGTCGGAGGCGAGAGTGGAGTGGCAAGATGGCGGTAGAGAAGAAAGATGCATTGTGGGTCCCTGTTAGCCGCCATTGTCTTTAAATAGGCGCCGGCAAACTCCGAAGTGATTGACAGCTAGCCACCCACGGGACCGCGTTCCACTTGCTTCCGATTCAACGCCGTTGGCAGTGGGCAGTTGGCGTGGGTACTTACTCTCTCGATTCAGTCGCCGAGTAATCCTGCCCTCTCAAATTGTGCTTTTACCATGATCTGCGCACCGGCGCTGGATTTAAAGCCTTGGATATCCCTCGCATCTCTCCTGAGTCCTCAAATCTTAACCGGTTCCAACCTTCCACCGCGCCTAATCTTTTTGTTTTTCTTGTCGACTTCAGTCCCTTCACGATGTATCCGCCCTTTTCTCATATCGTGGACACTCACGGACGCTTCGAACGGCTATTTTTTCCAAATCTGCGAATACCTAACTATCTAGCATCTGTTGTCGTTTTGATCCTTTGAGCTTCCGAATTTGAAGTTCAGATATGGTGATGTCGCTAGCGTTCGCTTGGCGGCCGCTGCAAATTCGCAGGGACGGTAAAATCCACCGAGTCTGGCCGATGACCAAGTCCTATTTAATGTGCATCACAACATCCCTTCTCCTCCTCCTCTCCCCATGTCTTATCGCACAGATCGCGTCCGCATTGTGACCTTGGTCAAAAGGAAGCCAGGAATGACGAGGGAAGAGTTTCATAAATATTGGGCCGGTACACACCGCGAATTATTCACCTCACTGGAGATTACCAAGAAGAACTTGCTTAAATATGAGCAGGTGCGCTTAAATCGTGACGTGCAGCAGCCAAAGACATTCACACTGAAAGTTAGGCGCATACAAGCGATGCAGCGCTCAAGCAAATGGCTGAGGCGTTTGGGGTTCCGATAATGGAGTCCGAGTGGGACGGTATCGGCGTCTGTGAAGCCGAGAGTTACGACAAAATCTTGGAGGTCTGTGTCCTTGTAGCGAACGCGGTTTACCTAACGTTCTGACCGTCGCATGGTAGATTTTCCACAGCGAGGAATTTCAGAAGATCGCCGAACCAGATGCGGACAATTTTATGGATCGTCCAAGATGCCAATTGTTGCCCCTCGGCGTGATTACGGTCATTGACAAATGACGTTAAGGTTGCTTTGTGCAAACAACAAGGCGCGATGCAAGTTCTGTAGATGTTCAGATGATCCACTTCATGGATCTGACTGCGAATTTACTTCCGAATTGTCTTGTTCTGATTCAAAAAGTACCATGGGAAATTGACTACATTCAGCACTACTACCATCCCAGTCAAACGAAGAATTGCAACACATCCCTACGGTATCCTAACTGTCCCAAGTCAGGATGAAAAGGCACCATCGCATCTTGAGCACCACAATACAGATTACCATAAATACGCCAATACACCTCGCGCACCTTCCTCGCAGGGTGAAAAAGTCCCTGCATCAAATAACTCGACAAAACCCCAGGCCCAAGAGCCACCTGCATCGCCTCAAGCGCGCTTAGGACAGCGGAGATAACATGGGGCGCGGTCTCGAAGCAATTCGGCCAGACAAGGTTCAGTAGATGCATCATCGCATCCTCGTGCCCCATCCCCGCAACACCGAGCGCCAGATGCTTCACGATCACGCACGCTGTCTGACGGTGCACGGCGTCGCGGTCCGTTAGAGCATCTTCGAGTAAGGAGAGTACAGAGTCGCAATAGAACGCGGATTGCGGACCGATATATTCAAAGACGAACGTGAGGGCCTTCAAGCAGCCTGTACGGACGTTGAGCTCGGCAGTGCGATATTCGTTGAGGATAGCAGGGATGCAGGTGAATGCGCCGCAAGTCTCCGCCACGATGGCGATTGCGATACTGCTGCAGACGCGACTTTGGCGATCTTGCACTCGAAGATTGGTCAACAGGACGGAGATGACATCCTGCGGACCGATACTCTTGGCGATGTAGCCGAAAGTGTTGACCGCAGCTCGGCGGATGTTCTTCCTCCGCGCCTTCACCAAGTCGAGCAATTCAAAACAGATACGCATCCACTCTCGAGCGGGAACAAATTCTGCACCGCGATCAGCAATGCGTCCGATAAAATTGATAGCTTCCTCCTGAACCTTTTCGTGTCTGTTTCGGAGGATCGGCATCAGACGACATACTAAAGAGGTACATGTTAGCTCACGACTTGTTGTAAGAGGAGAAGCAATGACGCTCACCGAGATCTTTCACAGGCGGATTTATCTGCACCATCCCCAGAGTATTGGCGACTGCTCCGAGAGCAGCAACAATGCTGCCCAGCGTATCGGGATATTCTTCGCCGAGTTGCTCAAACAGCACCAGACCAAGTTTGCTTAGCATCTGTTCCTCTCCACACAACTTGATTACGACGACCAACCTAAGTGTAAGATCCGCAGCCTGCTGGCGAACCTTCGCGCTCTTATTATTGAGCCGCCAAAGGATGGTCGAGATGATCTGGGTGAGATACGGTTTGGAGCGGACACCTAAAGCATTGACAATCACCCCGAATCCATCCAAGAGAATGTAATCATCCGTGGTTTGTTCCTGGAAAGCGTACAGCACGCCATCCACTAGCCTCGCTTCCGTACGCTCGTTAACCCCAGAGACACCAAGCGCAGCTACAATCGCAGAGATCGCCTCAATGCTCATCTTTCGGAAAGGCTCAGACTCATCCTTCAATCCATCCACCACCTTGTCGACTACAGACAATGCTCCAGCTTTCTTAGCAAGTGCGACGGTTGTGTCAACGACTTGCTTATAGTTACGTCGGTCGAGAGCCATGCGCCGCGTCCAGAAGGCAGCAAAGAAATGAGGCAAATTGTCCTTCTCGACATGCTCGGACGTCACTCCCTCAGTGCCGACACACTGCTGAACCACTTTCAACACAATCCTCTTCATCTCCTCGTCAGACGTTTTGAATTCACGGACGAGAACATCCATCGCGTGCTTCGTCGATGACGCAGCATACTCCGTGTCCATCAAAGGGATGATGAAGCCGACAGCTTTCAGGAACGCAGCGAGAGCTTTACCTCGGTGGGTGCGAAGACCGGACCAAAGGGGCTGCATGACACCACCAAAGGATTCAATACCGTAAGGTGCGGCTGCGTCTGCGAGGGCAGCCAGCGCAAGCGCAGTGACGATGCGGACCTTCTGCTGCTCGTCCGTCAGACCTGAAGAGATGCAATCGACTAAACTGCCGAGATGAGGGAGAACTGCGGCACCCATCAGGAGAGCGATTTGCTGAACGATGCGGCTGCCGGTGTGTCTCGCCTGCCATGACTTGCGGGAGTGACAGACAGCCTTGATGAAAGGGAGGAGGGACTGGATCCCCAGCGCGGAAGCGACGACAGCAAAAGCGCGAGCGGTGGTATTCCGAACGAACTCGTCGGTATGGTCGATGTCAGGGCGCATTGCAGAGATCATATGAGCGAGCCCTGCAGCTTTCGCTAGGTTCGATATAAGCTCCCGACCTTCCGCGCGCGCATAGAAGTCTTCGTCGATTAACAACGGTTGGATAACGACGAGGATTCTGTGAATATAAGGGCGAACCATATCGTCTAATTTCCACAGGACGCGGTCGAGGACTTTGACAAGGAGGTGGCGTTCGTGGTCCTCGGAAGCCCGTTCCATGAGAAGCGGGAGAATTTTGTCGAACAACAGCGGTGCGCCAAATTCCCGAGCTTTCTTGGTGATTTGACGAAGGGCTGATTTACGGATAGGAGGCGTGCCATTCTTTATCTGAAAGAGGAGGCTGAGGACCTTACGCTCCTTGAGTTCATCGACGGAGAACTGAGCGGTTCCTTCCTCCTTCAGGAGTTGTGAGAAATACTCTCTGTCTTCTGGCTTGAAGTGGGCTAGATTCCCAAAACCTGCTGGGATCTCTGAGAGTAGGTCGGGAATGTGGTAGTTGACAGACTCCTGGATGAAGAACTTCGGAGATGACCTGTCCCATACGCTTGTTTTGTTAAGCTCTGAAGGAAGAAAGATGAGGTATCCGTCGGAAGGGAGAAAATCATCTAAATCCTCCATCGGCTTTGTGGACGGGCAAATGGGGTTCATGATGATGGGGGTCATTGCGCTAACATCGGCCTGCGTAACGTCCCAGCGAGATCGGCGTTTCGGGTGCGTGGCCTCCTCGAAAGGTAATCCGGCGACGTCCCATTTGCGTTTACGCCTCGATGGATCGGGAATGTCGGGAGTGTCGACAGTTCGAGGGGTCACATCCACATCCATTTTCATCGACTCTTTCGCAGCAATCAAGTCCTTCACCCGTTTCTCTTCTCCCTCAATGTGGGCCAATCGCATGGCAGTCCTATAGTCCCCTGCATCGTCTACTGGTCGCAACGTTTGGGTGAGGAGCCGGCCATGACGCTCAGTGAGAGCGCCAATTCGGTGGCTATCGAGGGGATCAACATCCTGGTTCTCTACAAGGTCTCTGAACTCGTCGAGAACTTCCTTGGGAGCTGTATATGAGTCTAGAAAATTGGCGGGTGTGCAAGACATTATACCTCTAAGACGCTGGTTGTGGGGTGGAGTTATTCAGAGACGATTTTAGATCAAGATGATGAACTTCGAGTATGTATTTATTGGAACAGTCCATCTGACTCAACGCACACGGGACCGAACCAGTGAAAAACGACCAACTTAGCCACGACTGAAGCACTAGTCACTACACGATTCTGGTGGGATAGGTGGAATGAATACGCACCTCAGGACAACGGTCGAATGGACTCGGACTGATAACGAAAGAACACAACACAAATTCACTCGAACGATGCAAGGGTTACGAGACCCTTATTGGCTCTCCGGCACTCGTCTTAGTAAGGGTAACACTAGCTATGACGAGCTCCCAGTCAAGTCGAAAGCTTTGTGTGTTTTACTGTTTGCGACACCGATAGCGACATGTAGAGTTTGCGATTGACTGAGCCTTGTGCCGAGCAAGAGACGCTTGAACTTATGAAGGGCGAATAAGGGCGACACAGACGATATCGAAGGGGAGACATGTAGTTGAAACCTTTCAACTCGTCGAGCGCCGCGATGTCGTGGTTGGGGGATGTTTGATCCGTTCAATTTAGCTGGCTGTTTGGCTTGGACCGACAACCTTGAACCATGGCTGCTTCTTCTCGGCTTCTCGCTCTGCTGGCTGTAATCGTTGGACTATATATCGCTTCAACATTTGAACTACCCATCGTCCCCGCCGTCCGCCAAAATGCTGTCGCAGTTTACTCAGCCGTTCGCCAAGCCCTCAATCCGAAGCCTGCAAAGGAACAAAGTTCTCAAGCAGTCTTTCCCAGCTCAGATTCAACACACGGGTCTGAGGTAGCCGGTGCGCAAGAGGGCTCACAGGCCGTGTTTACTTCCTCGAGTTCAGCACGCGCCGCGTATACGAGACATATCGTGGCTGTTGGCGACCTGCACGGAGACTACGGAAATGCACAGAAGGTTTTGGAGTTCAGCGGCGTCGTCGACTCGGCTGGAAACTGGACGGGGTTCGTGAAAGCATGTGAACAAAGTGTGATTCGTTACTGAATATTGGGCCATGGCAGAGACGTTGACTTCTTCGTGCAAACTGGAGGTATGCGCTGTGCACATTTCTCAATGTCCTGAAGCGCTAACTGTGGTGAAGATATAATTGACAGGTTATTTGGTTGTTTCTTGCTGTCCCGGAAGTATTCTGAACACCCCGTAGAGGCGACGACACTATTAAACTGTTTATGTGGATGGAATCTTTGCGTGTTCAAGCAGCCAAGACCGGAGGAGTGGTGCTGTCCCACCTAGGTACATAATTCCCGACTTGCAATGCTCCCCGCTCATTTTGCCCTAACTCTAGGAAATCATGAGGTGAATTGTGCATACAATTCTCCCCTGCATCTCGGATACTAACTCTACCTCCCAGGTAATGAATCAGATCGGAGACTGGAGGTACGATTCTGAAGCCGGCTCCGCGAATATCTCTTGACACGGCCAAAGATACGTCTACCCCTCCGAAATCGAAACTTTCGGCTCCGTCGCGGCGCGCCAAAAAATGCTCTCCACCGGCCGCATCGGCCGCGCCTGGGCCCAAAACTACACCGCAACCTCGCGCCTCCCCCTCCACCCGCACCTCGGCCCGCCCAACACCCCCTTCCCTCCGCCTCTACACTTTCAAAAAGACGACTCGGAGGAAGACGAAAACAGCCGCTTCTACGAACCCAACGAACCCCTCTCCCATTCAGCGCTTTCCTTTGTGCATGGAGGTCTCTCACCTACTTTTAGCAACCTATCCCCGTTCCCCACCAAGATCAACGCGCTCTCCAGCTCTTTACTCGCGAAGCTGCAGAATCGCCCTCAACCCCTGCCTCACCCGCCGCATCAGTACCCAGGGCTACCGCAGGGTGAGCCAATCCATCTCCTCTCTCAGCTTTTGAGAGATTGCCGATGACCGATGTCTGCAGGCACCACCCGGGAAGAAGTCGAGCTGTACGACGCTAATGGTCCGTTCTGGTACCGCGGATGGGCAACAGATAACGAGGAGAAGGCCTGCGCCGATGTTGAGAAAGTGCTTGCACGGACAGGGACGCGTCGGATGATCATGGGGCATACGCCTGATTTCACCGTGCGTTACACCGACAGAGTCATCGGTTTGCATCATGTTCTTAATATATTGAACAGGGCATTGTATCGCGATGCGACGGCAAAATCATTATCATCGATACAGGTAGCTTCCAATGCAAAACTCTCTAACCCTAAGCTTGAGTTAACGGGACCATAACAGGGATATCACACGCATACGGCGGAGCCTTGTCAGCCCTTTCCATCCATTACACCTTCACGCCGGTCGACAGCGAAGAAGGCGAGCACCGGTGGATAGAAAGAGAGGTGGTCAGCGCTCTATATGTCGACCGACAAGAGACAATAGTAGACCAGGAGCGCGAGCTGGTAGGAGACTTCCGGTTTGACGAGGTGTTGTAGCATTGCTTGTATATTGTATAGATCTCTAGAGATACTCGTGTACTGTATGATACCGTGATTATTCCACCCATATTCCCATCCATCCTTCCACCACAAAAAAATCCAAAAGACCAGAACAGAGAATGTAAATATCAACCAAAAACCGATCATCCGAACATGCTGAAGCGTGAACCTGACGATTTCCCCGTAAGCTCCACCAACTTGACCTCCCGTTCCTTCTCGTCCACATCAAGCATCTTACGCAACCCATCCACCTCCGAACTCTTCTCCTGCATAGCAGCTGTAGCATCCTGAGCACTACTCCGACACACCTCCAGCGCCTCCGAGTTGGAGTTGAGCAAGGCCTGGGACGCCTCATATTTGGCGCGCGCAGCAAGGAAGGCGACCTCGTGCTTTTGAAACGTCGACAGCGTTTTCGTGTATTCAGCCTGTGCCTTCGCCTCGTGCTGCAGGGTATCATACAGCGTCAGCACAACGAAGAAGAAGAAGCGCATGATGAGGAGCAAGCCAGCGCACCTTGACTGCCGTCTTCTGAATCTTTTGCAGTTCATAGAGTTCTTTCAGAGCAAGGTTTAGCGACTTCTTCTCGACCTTAGCCTCCTGCTTGATGATTTTTGCGAGTTGTTTATTGCTTTTTCCTGTACAGATTAATTCAATCGTCGTCGAAAACCGACCGTTGGAAACTAACCTCCACTCTTAGCTATCTTCGTCCGTTGCTCCTCGCTGAGCATTGCATCAGCCGACATCGCCCGTCGATGCAGGCTTTCACTCTGCTCTGCAGTAGCATTCGGCCCAACAGTACCCAGCGCCGTTGATGAACGTGGAGCCAGCTACCGTCTGGCCATCCGCATTCGTGAACAAACTGCGTTTGCCGATGGAGGATGCGCGACCCAAAGAGGAGGCTCGTCCAAGGCCATTACTCGTAGGCTGGGCGATGATTGATCCCGGGGAGGTTTTGCGCGAGGGAACGCCGTTGGGTACGATATCGCGTGCTTCGGCGAGTTCCTCGTCAGTTTGTTCTTCCGGCGAGCTGGAATCACTTAGAGTAGGGGGTGTGGTGGAAGGTGAATGAGAACGAGAATGTGTATGTGAGGTAGGCTTGGTTTTGAGCTCATAATCGTGAGCGACGACTGTAGGGGTCATAGTGCGGGGTGTTTTCGTTCCCGCCGGCGCGTACGTCGTCGATGGTTCTGTGTCGTACAGAGCGGGAGCGAATTCTTTTGTAGGTGTGTCGGCCATGTGGACGTGAGCGATAGGTGCGTCGAAGTAGACAGATTCCTCGCTGGTAGGGGTAGCGTTCATGAAGGAGTTGCCACCGGTGGAGCGTTTGCGAACACGACTTTAAGCTAAACACCATGTCACGTCATTGGCCCCCGATCGCGTTCATCTTGGCTGCCTCAGGGGCTCATCGCGTCAGCCTCACGTTTTCGCGCGGTTTTTAGCGCTTGAGAGCGTGGCGATAAGTTCGACAACTACGCATACCCCGTTTGTTGTGACCGATTTCCTGCACCGCGAGAACCGATGGGTTCGAAATTAACTCGAATACTGCTATTTTTTGGAATCGTAAATCGCGGGGTTGACGCCAGCGAGCTACGGCTTCCTGCAGCCTGAGATGCTGCAACGTCGAACTCTCTCGGAAAAGACTCAGGGCATCCTTGAGCATATCTCCCTCGCGAGTTGATTTTTTGACCTGCGTAACAACAAGAGAGCGTACGCGATGGCCATGAGTGCTTAGCACCGAAGAGAGTTCGGCCTATAGTGACATGTCAGACAAAGAGATTAGTGAAAGAGGACATTGTTTACCATGGCGAATGTCGGATCGGTCGAACAAGATATTTCGAGATGAAGCAGTCGCGGAGCGGCTGCTAAAATATCTGCGAAATATTTTCTGTGTTCGCTTTTGACATCAGCGTCCCCAGAATCATGGCAATCGATCCATATACGGAGCGAAGTGAGAGCAGGAAGTTGAGAGATCGCCCAAAGTGCACCAGACATTCGGTACAGTCCATGGGGGTGATTCATGAGCTCCAAACTCTCTAGGTTCATCACGTTCGGAATGTGGCGAATCATGAGGAACCTAGCGCTGAAGTGTTTGAGGCTGGGAAGAGCCGTCGGTGGTAGCGTTAACGAGAGCGGGAAATACCAGCCCTCGAGCTGGTGCAAGACCACATGTTCCAGAGCTTGGTGGTATGCCAGGAAATTCGTCATCCCGTTGTTGGTACCCTGGGGATCCACAGTCGCAAAAGCGTCAAGGAGAACAAAGTCCCCGAGGGTCAATTTTCGAAGGCTTGGCCATCGTCCTTCGAACAAGGGTCGAACGTCGATGTAACGTTCATTGTCCGTGTCGATGGAAAGCTCCTGCAAATTGGGGCATCGATTAATGAGCATGTCCCAAAATGTCTGAGGCAGCTCATCGAACGGTGGATGTAGTCCTAGGAAGGAACTTCAGATCAAAGTCTTGCCCAAATTTGCAGGGACAGCGTACCACTCCCGACTAGTTGTTTTACTCGGAGCGTGAATCCAACCAGATTGCTAAACCGGAACAGCTGTGTTTGATTCACAATCATGCCCATTACTTGGAAAAAATATGAACGCACAGTACTATTCGTAGGCATAACTTTTCTCGACCTTGTAAACTTGAATTTTGGGCACCAACAATCGAAATTAGAGGACAGACCTGAAAGTAAAATCGCCTAGCCCCACAGTCACGCCGACATGGCGTAAATTCGGGCAACTGTAGATGGGGAAAAATAAGTCACGTCTCGACAGGGCTAATCTATTGGATGGCTCACTTGACACGAAGAGACTGCCACAGATTGTCGTACTTGGGGAATTCCCTTCCATCCCAAATGAACGTGTCAAGGTTAACCAAATGAGTGGCTAGTTGATCGATGGTCACGACAACCCAACTCTCGATCTGCGGTATCGAAGTCTGCGGCGACGTTTGAATCCATTCCTCGTTATTTGGCCGTACAGTGAGACTCTTGATACACCTTGCGATATGGGGATGCGTCAAGAGAAACTTGAGGGTGCTTTGGCAATGGGCATTGCATCGCAAATCGACGGAACGATAGAGAGTCGGCAAGAACATCCAGAGAAACCTGGTATTCTACGGAAGGAATTAGGATACACTTGGAGATGGAGGGTGTCTCACAGTGAGCGCCAGGCTCAAAAGGTCCACATTCGGCAGCCACGCGCAAGTCTCAAGTAAAATGTCTTCGGGCAACAAACTCAGAGGTGTTGGGTTGTGGGACGTCGCAGATTTTGACAGCAGCAGTTTCAGAGAACTCGGCATTCGACGGATGATATTTGAAGCCATATCTGAGACGTTTCTAGAGGGACTGAGACATGAATGAGAGGAAGGATAACGAGGGAATAAGTGTTGGTTATATCTGAGATTGTGGTCACCGATGGTGAGTAACTGCTGTGTTGCGCAGTCAAGCCGATTTGCCGCGGCCCGCTTCCTCTACTTCTTTTACTCAACGACCCACTCGTCCTAGGCAGCTACCAAGGTACTACCTATGTGTATGGAGCAGGTGGTTGTATAATCGTATCTGCGACCAACTGCGACCCATCAGCCTTGCCTTCAAACTCTTCCTCTCCTTCTCCACCCATGTTGGGTTTCTTCGAATTACTGGCCGTTCCGTTCACCGGCGTACTCGTGCGGTACAGATCCGCCAGCCACCCCAAGACGGCCGTTGAGGATGGCTCGCTTCCCCCGCCCCCCACATTCATTAGCATAGCAAAACGCGTCCACAGACTGCAAGGCTTCGAAGGATTAACGAGAGGACTAATGCCCACTATCGGCTACACCCTGTTCTTTTTCTTCTTCTGGCCTTTCTGGGGGCCAAAATTCTACCTCTCTCCGTTCCCCCCAGCCAGCGAAAGATCTGGTCTGTTCTCGATCCTTCTGTCGACTGCATTTTATACCTTCTTTCTCGTCGCTGCCTATCGGTTGGTTCATTCTTTTACTTTTTCGTTAGATAGAATGCTTATCATCGACGTTCAAGATCAATAACCAGTCCCCGCAAACTGGACGTTCTCAATGCACGAGAAGCTCTGCACATTTTATTCACCGTACATGAACGCAAGAAGCCAAGCGTCATCCTCCAAACCCCAGGACTCCTCCCTGCCATCCTCCTCAACGTCCTCTTCTACCATTTCGTCGTACGCTCTATCAGTCAGATGATCTACCCCTACCATACACCGGAGATATACAGTTTCAAAGAAGAGTGGATTCGTCGCGCAGGTCTAGTCGTATTGGCTCTGTTCAGCACTGCTATCTGTACGCCGCTCGAAGTTATAGCCACTCGTTTAGCTTTGCAGCGCAACTACGGCGGTTTGGCGATAATCGGCGAAGCGACTCCCGCTCAGAATACAGTTGCTCCTGCTGCTACTCCATCAAATGAGGCAGCTGTGCAGTTGCCTCCTGCCCCCGTTGACGTTGTATCGGAAACTCCGACTCAACCCGCAGACCCAGTCGCAGAAAAACCCGAGTATCCGGTGGATAAACCGGCAGAAACAGCAGCACCATTGATCGCAGATATGGCGACACAGCTCGTAGTACCTGCCGACAGCGAGAGGGATCTGGAACGCGGACTGACTCCGTTCGTCGACTCAGACGATGTCGTAGTGCAGTATGTCGCTGCCTCGACGTTTTTCTCATGTACTGACATCTTGCCTCAGTTTGCACAACGAGAATGAACCTTATTTGGGACTCGTCGACTGTTACAAGAGGATCGTGGCCGAAGAAGGCTGGGAAGTGCTGTATCGAATGTGGTTTGTGACGTTTCTGGGGAGTTTCATCTAGTATGGGGTGTTGTGTAGAATAGGATCTAATGGACGTGGAAGCGGCGACTCAGAGTAATTCAACAGGACTGCATTCCCATTGCTGCCTCCGGCAACCGATGATTATGTATTTCCCAAACAAATCGTCCCGAAACCTCACCCTCTAAAGAATCTTCGCCACCGCGGCATCGATGGCGTCAGGGCTCGTTGTTGACGCCCACCGGTTCACAACAACACCCTCCTTGTTAATCAAGAATTTCTCGAAATTCCACTACACAATTGCCGTTTTTCAGTCAAAGCATCAAATCGCTGAGCTAACGACAGACCTTGATACGCTCCAGACCCAAAAGACCAGCCTTCTCCGACTTCAGCCACTTGAAGACCTCATTGGTCTTGTCGCCGTTGACGTCCGACTTCTTCACGAGAGGGAAGGTCACACCGTGGTTGACGGTGCAGAAAGTGGCAATCTCCTCATCGGTGCCGGGTTCCTGGCCACCGAACTACAGAAGCGGTTGAGGCGGCGGTGCATGGCGACGATGCGAAAGCGTACGAACCTGGTTGCACGGGAACCCAATGATAGTGAAGTCCTTGTCCTTGTATTTGTCGTACAAGGCTTGCAGACCTACGTTGCGGTCAGTATACACTCGGTATCGAAAATCCGGAGAACGCACCTTTGTATTGCGGTGTGAAACCGCTAGGTGAGAGGAAAATTGTCTCAGGCAGATATTTCACGGGGGAATATTATCGTCGCTACCAGTTAGAGGCCGTGTTCACGATGAGCACAGTCTTTCCCTTGAATTCCGAGAATTCAAGGAAGTCGTCGTTTTTCTTCTGAGCTTTGAGGTTGTAGAACGCGGACGACATGGGGAGAGTAGAGAAGGGGCGAGAGAGTGAACGGTAAGTAGAGATGGACCGGGTAACCGTTGATCTTAAGAGCATGATTTAGATAGCGGAGTTAGTCATGCGGAAATAGCCGAGCACGTGGAATCCCGTCGATCAAAAATCGATAGGAGTCAAGTCCGCGAATCCTTGCGCGGTCAACGCCTTGAAACGGCGGAGGTACCTGCGGTGAAGAGGATGGGCTAGGAATGAGCGAAGCATCTTCAAAAGGCTGGAATATCGCGCAGGTTTGTGGGACAAAACAGCCTCGAAGGCATGCATTCCGAGCCTGTCAAAAACTTCAGCCTCGATAATGAAAAGAAACAAAGTTGTATGCACCATGTTACAGCTGCCTTCTGAATATCGGACTTCCCTCCGTGTGTTCTGGCAAATTGAGCAGAGGACTTGTTCCGAATTGCCGCCAAACAGAAATTGATGACATCCCGCACAATATCTGCGAAATATTTCGAACGCGGTCCATCATCCCGTGAACGGGACCCACCTCGCAGGAATTTCGCTTGCTTGTTAGCGTTTTGGCCCCAGTCCCGGACATAGCCATGCATCTTCATCGCGGAGAGCAGGAAATTCTGGTAGATGTTGAGATACACGACGTGCAGCGAGTTGAGCTTCGTGTCTACGAATATGATGTGGCTTCTCGCTTTGGCGAGTCTAGGAAGGGTCAAGTGAGGGCAAGGTTAAGTCTATCCGCTGATACCGACTGTAGCATCTTATACCGAAACGCCGCTCCAGGTCGCCGCCCTCGGCTGACGGTCAGCGTATTGCTGAGGTCTGCGAAGCGAATAAGGAATCAGCGAAAGGCGCGACAGCGGAATGAACTCACCGTTTCCATAATACCGAGCATATTCAACGGACACGGAGAGATCTTGGGAATCAATGACATATCCACACCACGGAAAGCCTAATGAACGATCTAGTCGGGATATCTCAGCAAAAACAACGATAGTACCTCGCTCATGTGGTATAGAATTCAATTGCTCGTCGTAGTCAAAATTCGTGAGGGTCTTGTCTGTGGAGATGAAGCAACCGTAATCCTCATGGCCTGACGCCGATCGGTATATGTGGTTTCTGTAGCGAAAAGAAGCGCATACCTTTGTTCATCATGCCAAGGAAGGCTTTCGCCTGAGATAGATGGGCAGTAATGAACAGATAATCGTCCGTTTGCCTAAACAGGACCTAGAGAATGAGTGAGCGAAGGTTGAAAGAGATCGGCGAGCACCAACACTATTCAGATCCTCGGTAAATTTCCCAAACCTCTTCTCCAGATCGCCATAGAAAAAGGAACACAAGATACTCGAGAGCACGGATCCCTGCGGAATTCCAATCGTCTGCCGATAATAGTCGCCACCGATCTACCGAGATTCTGAGTCACTTATGGCATCAAAAGTAAGTTCTTCACCTTGACGATATTTTCCGCGATGTGTTCCTCAAGAAGGTGAAGTATGTGCTCCTTCTCTGATCGCGTATACTTGACCTGAGTAGCGTGGTGTTGGTCATTCAAGCCCTCAGAGAGCACAACGAACAGTCGGACTGACCTGATCCACAAAGATAGTGTTATGCAGCACATTGGCGAGATCAGTTGCCAGTTTCAGAAAGTGCGGATGGTCATCTTTATCGCTGTCAGAACGACGAAGATACAAGTAAGCGAGAGGAAGAAACCACCATCCGGAATCGCCTTCTGAACATAGCTGCGCTTCAGATTCCCAGCTTCCGACGCCACCTTGCCATATTTCTGAATCTTATACGCATCCTGGGATCTGGCTGAGGGCCGCAAAGACTTTGGACACAGTAGACCTTACCTCCGAGATAAGTTCGCGAAGAATCTCGAGCAATTTCAGCTGTGGGATGGTATCAAAGCAAGCCTGGACGTCAACCTTGACGAAATAAAGTTTCGGCCTGGCGAACAGATTAATCCAAAAAGCGGACAAAGAAGAGACAAATATTCGCATACAAACTGCCTCTGTTGTCCCGCAGCAGACGTGCTTTAAACTGCTTCAGTCGAACATACACGTCGTTGGCACTGAACACCGAAGCTCCAGTGAGAGAGGGACGGATGTCCTAGAACGTGAGATCAGAGACATTCCCTGTAGCGCCCTTCATTACATACTCGTTCGTAGCTAAGAATTTTGAATGCTGCTTGAAGGATTTGGTTGATCGATTGACCCTAACGGAACTCTCAACCAAATATTTTACTCAACTGAAATAGACGCACATTTTGAGCAGCGCCTTTGCGCCTCAAATTGGCAATGGGCCGAACCCCAGTCTCTTTCGGAAGTAAACGGACAAACGAATATCCCAGTTTCCGTTGACCGAGAATTCGATTCGCTTCCACCTGCACGAGTTGAGCGCTGAGAAAGCCTGAGACAAGAATATGAAGAATACCTCTGAAATCTTTTCAAACGTGCCGCTCGTTAACCGCTCAATCAACGGTGCACACAGAAACTCCCAATCGTCTTGCCTGAAGTATAGAACATGATTTCGAAGGGCACCAGATTCCGTAACATAAAACGTGGTCTGCGAGTCTGCTTCAGACTTCTGACTGAAGACGAAGAAAAGAGGCAGACCTTCAGAAACGGTAAAAGGAACGAATCGAAATACCAAAACAAAAAATCCTCCAACAGCTCTCGACGTTTCAACGCGTCGGAAACAGGTACCCTAGTCTGGCGTTCCCCGTTCCCTGGGGGCATGAGCCATTCGCAAGCCGATGTGCTGAAGCCTTGCACAATATGGTGCAACGACAGGCTCTCATAACGACGGGAAGAGATGAAACTCTTCACATCTGCGCGCTCAAAAGAAAGAAAAAAATCAAACAGAGTAAAAAATAGGGGTGTTGAAAATCACTCACGACGAAGAACATACTTGAAGTTGCTTTCCGAGCCCCAAAAGGCTTTCGGAATCACGGCTTTCGTGACCAACACGGCGTATCGATATACCTGCAGCGGTATCAATATTTACACTCAAGGATAAAAACCCCCAAACCTCAACATGGCTACACGAATATTCCACAAAACGAGGTTTCGCCTTCGCATGAGCCGCCGCCTGCGTCAAACCCATAGGCAAAATCGTATTCCCATCCGAATCAAAAGACGCATCATTCCCCGAAAAAGATTTTTGTGTACGAGGAGCCGAGGACGAGTGCTCCGAGATAAGTTCCTAATCACCGCCGTCCCGCTCGTCAGGCTTTGTTCGAAAAAAAAGATAGATAGGCATGAAACGTACAAGGATACCATTGCTGTCAACCTCCTCCCGCTGGAGCGCTTTGACCTAATGGAACGAGATCGACGTGATCTTCGCGGGAGAAGGCAAACGGGGATTACTTACTTTGGATGGACAGGCGTGGTCTCGTAACATCCGGTATCTACATTTGCCGTGCCGCCAGAGCAGCTTTTCGAGCATCCCAATGACTTCCTTGAGTCGTTTTGGCGTTTTGAACGACCCCTGCGTGGTGGTCAGGGTATGAACTTTACTACGAATGATATATATTGATACCTTGATTTCAGTCTCTCTGTCGGCGAAGTCGGGGATCCTGAACGACTCGTATTTGCCGGTCTCAAATCTAAATGGACTTGAGAGGCCATATTGCCGAGCAAACACATATTTTGCGAGGTGCCGCGCGTCGTCCATCTGCTTCCGTGGGTCTGGATCCACATACGGCTCAGGCACGTTCGCTTGCGGCGAATGCAGTCGATTGAGTACATCTTTTTTGTGTTGGAAAAAAAACGACCATGTGAAAACGACAGAGAAAAAAAGAGAAGAAGGTCGTTACGTTTTGGAGGAAGACCCACGGCGATCTCTTTCGAATGCCACTGAAGCATTGCGCGTCCATAGAAAAGCCTCCCGCGGACCAAAAGAACCTTCGAGGGAGGGAGTCTTTGGCATGAAATGAGTAAAAGTCTACAATGGACGCAACAAGACATACTCATGCGTTTTGCTACCAACAGCAGTGGCAGACGAAAATCCCGCTCTCGACAATTTTGCGCGTTTGGTCGGTCCGCGGAGACCCTCCTCAGAAAACGGCAGCGCTCGTTTGGCTGGTCTCTGCATTATGGGCTGGTCCGCGGGAATCTTGAGCCGTAGGTCATCGAGATGTATGTAGATGATAGGTTCGCCAACGAGTTGACAGAAACAATCGTTTGGTAGCGTGATAAAAATGCTGGTGTCGGTGAGGAGATGGAGCATTGCGTCTGTTCCGATTCTGCAGCAGAATAATAATAACACGATGAGTTATGCGTGGGCCGAGGAATAAAGGGCAAGTATGATACCGTTCAAGCAGGGTCGCCCATTCGGGGGCTTGTAGAGCCACGATATTGGTATTGACATGCGTGTTCAAGAAAGCCGAAGTGATATTTCGCCCTTTTCGGTCGTCCTGGCCATGCGAACGGTCATCTCAGTAACCACACAACATGGAAGGCAAATGCGGCGTACCAGCGTGTATCCCGCCGTGATCACATTTTGCCGCGAGGTTTTTGCACTGGATTTGAGCAGCTTTTCTATGGCCCTGTCTACGACCTACGCGTTTGTTCAGCGGTGCGAGCGTTGGATGAGATCCAACGAGACAAGCGAACTTCTGAAATGTTCGACATGGGCTGCGAGAAGAGGACGCGTCGGGAGGGTTTCTCGGTGGATTTCAATCCCACCACAGTCGTGTTGAGCAGATTCGCGTACGCGACTGAGTCTGTGTCTCCAGGGACAATAGGAGCCGGTACTTCGTCTAGAATCCCTTCGAGGTACGCGCCAAGGGTCTCAACGGTGTCATAGTATTTGTCCAGTAGCTTCAGCGTTAATTTCGCTCTAGACATTGTGGCCAAGTCAATGGAATGCCGCGAGACGCGACCCACAAGTCAGCGTTGAGTTCAACTTGGGTCGACTCTTTGTCTATGGTTGTGTACAAACGCGGTCACGCGCATTCTGTCACACTATCGTGACAACGACAGAAATTCACGATCGTGCTTTGAATTTGCGTAGGTTGGTCTTCGCTGAACTCAAGACCTACTGTTTAACACGAAAAAAATTGA
Source organism: Favolaschia claudopus (assembly GCA_037176885.1). NCBI lineage: Eukaryota > Fungi > Basidiomycota > Agaricomycetes > Agaricales > Mycenaceae > Favolaschia > Favolaschia claudopus. Next base: position 1,518,856 of record JAWWNJ010000023.1, on the reverse strand, counting down.
TCTCTGAAGGCTCCATAGCTTGAGCTGCCTACACCTTGCGAAACAAAAATTTGACGACTTAAATAACGATCAAAACATACGAGCAGCCCAGCGGTGGATTCCGAATATAATTCAACCCCCGAAATCAAAACGGACTGTGTTCGCCTATACGATGCAAGATCATTATGGAGCGGAGAGCGGGGACCTCGCAGTGACGCTATCAATTCATTGACAAAAGTCTGTATAGGAGGTCAACCGGTCAAGAATGACTCGTACTTGTGTACCCACCGTAGATCATGTCGACGACGCCACACGGATCTCTATGGACAATGGAACGCAATTTCGGAAATTAAATCGCGAACCTACGGAATAGTGGGTGTATGGATGGGGACCAGCCCCAGTCGTCTGATTGTGGGCCGGGGCAGTGATGCGATTTTTCGCGCTGGGCATTGCGGTCAAGCTCTCAAGCGAGGCGACGATGAACGTGTGGCCTCCCGACGAAACGGAGGTAGAAAATTTGAGATGTCCGTCCAACAGAACACTGTGATGGTTGGCAGTTCCTGTCCCTAGACACTATCGGACGCTTCGCGGCGTTGCAACGCCAATATACGCGTCTTTCTATCTGGAAGATGGAAGCCGTCGTTTTGTCGTTTTCCGGGGTAATTCAGCGGAACGGTGATGGTTAATGAAGACGTCGGTTCTGTGGAAAAGCGTTACACAGTATTCCATCTGTGACTGCAAGTCACGATATGACACGAGGCACTACACGAGGCAAACACGCCAGAACACGCTGGGGATTGGGGACGGTAGCGCTGGGAAGAAGGAGAGTATTATAAAGGGACAGCGAAGTATGCACAGCGCCACTAAGATTGAGGAGGAGAAGGTGGGAGAGGGAGAGAAGAAAGCAGTGTGGCGTATGGCTTTGAAAGACAACAGATGTATACATTCGGGTCGCGACGTCGGAGTTTGAATTGGACTTTACTTCCCAATCCCATACGCGTCAAATATCCTATTTCCCCCACTAACCACCACCTTCTCCTCTATTCCCTTTCGTTCTCTTTCTCGTGTCTCTCTTCTCCCATGCAGTCAAGACGCCCCATCGTCGGTCTCACACCGCTCTCCATCGTCCTCCCCCACCCCCAGCTACCCAGGCGTCGCAGTTCCCTTTTATCTCTCGTCACTTCCCCCAAAACTCCCAGCAGAGGGAGTGGATCGCCTACCTGCTCTGCTCTCCTTTTTGCCGCCAACAGGAAGAGCACCGATAGCTGGAATAGCTCAAATCAGGACCTCGACGATCTCGACTACGACTGGAAGCAAGACCAGATTCTCTTGCTCAGAAGGGTTTGTCTTCTGTTTGAACGTCGCTGTGTAGCTCACCTAGACTGTAGACCCTCGATGCTCTCCCCCCGCATCTCATGACGCCTTTCAATGGCCCCATTCCCCCTTCAAATCTCCTAGACAAGATTGCTCGCGGTGTAACCCAGGCAAAGGGGGAAGATTGGCCTCATTCTCTGCGCGCCACTCGCGTCAAGCTCATTGAGCTGGCCCGCACCATTGCAGAAGAAGACAGCAAGCCCAGGAAGTCCATTCCCGAAGAAAGCCCCATGGATTGCTCCGAATCATACTTTGTGGAGGGAGACGTCCTTCAACAGACCACTAATATTGGCATTGGCAAGACAGGCCTCGGTTCAAGACGTCCGCTCTACAGACAGTCCAGTATGGACTTTCTCGATACCTCGGACCCGTTGGATAACGACACCATCAGTCGGTCAGTCAGATAATTCCCCTCTGACTGTTCCCCATAACTTACTCCGTTTGGGTTTCTAGGCTTTCGACGCGTCTTCAGAAGGCTGATCGTTTTATCCCCAACGCTTCATCTCAATCTTATTCCCGAAGCCAAACCCAACGTCGATCGTCCTCTCCTCCTAGACCCACTCAAGTACCTGCGTTAATCAGAGAGTCTACTCCTAGCTCCTCCACTCTGTCCTCCACCCTCGCATCCATTTCTCCTGCTACCGGTCCTCATCCTCGCCTCCGCCGTTCTGCCTCTATCACCTCATCTTCGACCTCTAACTCGAGGATGAGCCTTAGTAGCGGGGGTCTCCCTCCTATTGCCGCCGATCCCCGAGTCCAACGCGTTCGGCGTTCAGAGTCTTTCTGTGGTCCGGCAATGCCCCCAGCTCGGCACCCCGTCAAGCGCGCCCCGTCTTACGGCGCCCTTGCCCAAGAAGCCCGCGACAAGATGCCCGGCGACGACATATCCGTCCCCTGCGCGTCATCCGATGAAGAAGAGAAGATTCGGACGCGTCGCGCCAAGAAGGCGAGGGTGCGCAGTCCCAGCACTACCGCGCCCCCGCTTTCTCCCTCGCCTGCGCCGTCCTCGCCGTCCTCCGCAACTCAGTCGCCGACCACTACCCGGCCGACGCCCAAGGCCACATCTCGCGAGACGTCCAAGCCTGCGAAGCGGACTGCCAGGAAGAGTGCTAGTCCCAAGGCATCGGACCCGCAAGCCGACGCCACTAAACTCGGTCGCGAGCGCCCTAGGATGAACATCAAAAGGAACCCGAGCATGTTTGGCGCCGAGCTGCCTCAATTGCCGTCGCCTGTGCCGGAGACCCCGGCTCCTGCGCCGTTGGTCCTCGCTGCTGCTCCGCTCCTCGCCCCGCAGCAGAGCACGGAGAAAGTGAGGACGCTCAGGAGGGTCCGTAGATTGCCTCCCGCGCGGAGGATATCTTTCGGCAGCCTCATAGCGCCTGTTGGCGAGGACGGGCATGAGGCTGACATGGAAGAATGCGAAGAAGAGCATAGTCTCGGGAGCGCGTTCCAGCTGCGGTGAACTGACCGAAACTAAACCATGAACTCAATCTGCATTACAAGACTCTTAGCGGAGGCCCGTACTACTAATCACCTTCCAACGAAGGAAGGATTGTGCAACAGTGTATATTCGTGTACCACCACCCCACATCGCTACTATCCCATCATAGACGCCCATTGCGTCCCCTGTCATCACCAGAATTTCGATACCTTCCAGACATACTGTTTCCACTAGCGTTTCCACCTGCGATAACCCCCACACTCCCTCGTCCAAGATTCGGACCTCAACGCGTTCCCTCCGATCTTGGGCTTTCGTCCCCGGCTTCATCGCGTCAAACACACTCCTTACCTCCCGTTCCCATCTTCGTCCTTCCATCTCGTCTCATCTCGTCTCATCTCTGTACTACTACTGTTTCCCATCTCTGCTTCATCTCGATTCGTCTCATCTATATCAACATCACTCACCCCCATTCCCCCACCTTCCATCTATCCATTCAGCCTATACTGCTTGGCGTGCTAACCCACCTTCTCGCCGTGGACTCTCAACGGTCGTTCCATACGTCCAGCCGCTCACACTCCTTCTTTACCCTGCACCATCCTCGGCGCATGAAAAAATACTCGTGCCCTCCGGCCCTGGTCGTTCTTTACATTCCCTCCATCGAACTATCCATCCCTTTCCTCCATTCCATTCCATTCTCGCCTCACTACTCTACTGTACCGGATCGGTTCGCCTCGATGCGAACCTGTACCACCAAAAACGGCGTCGTAATCACTACACCCCGCCATACCAGCAAATATGATACACCGCACCCTGCCATCACATCGAATTTCGGTTCATACTTACAAACATCTGCTGCGCAAAATCCCCTCATCCCATCCCCTGACATACTTGCTTTCTGCTATAATTATAGAGATTCACTGGGTTGCTCTCCATCTTGTTATCGTTGTTTCGTTTTTGTTCTTGTCATATTACTTACCTCTACTTATAATTTGCCTACTTATTACGCAGTGCGAATTCGATTGTTTGGCCTGGTGCGGTTGATATGTTCTGTGCGGTTTTCGAAGCTTCGAGTTCATCATGATTTAGTTGCAGGTGAGCGTATCGGGATGGACGCGAGCAGCGAGTATTCGCGACGTAGCGTTCGTTGTTGCCTTCACAGTTGCAAATCTCAACGTCGGGGGTTTTATCGCTGTAGACCCATGAAGGCAGACTATCCAAAATGGGCTCGAGAATTGCTTCAAGATCAGAACTAGAAGAGGTTGCTATGGGCGCCAGGAGACAGAGACAGATTCATCGAAGAACCTGGATATGGGGACTTGACGGGCGTCTGACTCTGAACTCGATAGATGTTCCGTCTCGCAGATCAATGAAATTCGGAGAAGCTTCAGGCCACAAGAATTGAGTCGTGGCACGGATAAATGCCAACGACTTAAGCACCAGGGCGGAAGCAGTGGACCATTCTGGTTATACATGTGCCGCGTGGTACTGGTAGCATGCGCCTCGATTCCATTCTCATATATATAACGGACTTTCTCTCTGCAACACGCTCAGTTTGAGGGACAAGTCAGCAATTGCTATCGAAAAACGTACAATATTCCCCGCACTGGTTCATATCAATTATCATGTTACGATTTTTGAGGCATTTGAGGCATCGGCGGCAGCTCAGCTGGCGTCCCATTGACTGCAATCTCCATCGCTATTGCGTCGAGCGCTTGACGCCTCCGCCGTAGTTCTGTCTCTTTCTCCGCTAGCACACCCTTCATGTAGACCGTCGCCTGCCACCAGTAGTATCCCGCGCCCGCAAATGCCACGGTGCACGCGACGTGCCCAGCTGGGTCTGTGAACGAACGGATAGATTGATGCGCTGGAGTTGACAAAAGCTGGTTATGGGCGTACTCTGAGTCATTGGTTGGCGTAGAATGCCGAGTTGCCAGAATCGAGCTGTGAGTCCGAAGACTGCCCCGCCGACGACGTGTCCCAAGAGACCCATCTGCTGTTTCGGGAGGGACGAGAAGTAAGTGGAAGGGATATGTAGTGAGAGTCGGTCGGGGTGTTGCCGAGAGGATGTAGCCAAACACGGGCAACAGCATCAATTAACTCAAGCCACGCGCCTACAACTCAGTCTTTGTGCTGTTGACTCCATCTTAACGCGTCTTTATCCTCGTATTCGACATGGCCGAGTTTCAAACCACTGCGGACAAAGTGGCGATTGCAAAGCAGAAGAAGGAGACCGCTGACCAGGCTTTTAAGGAGGGCAAAATATCAGAAGGTGTGTACGCCAGGCTAATTCTCCCTTGACTTCAGACTAAATCGAGGTTCTGCATAGCGTTAATGGCTTATCATGGGGTAATAATTCACAAAATCTACACTTCGATGCATTGAAGGAATGATTTCAAGTCCTTGATGTACCTTTTGGGATTGGACAAGTCAGATCTGGCGATATCTCTTGCTGAAATCCAGTGGACTTATGCATAGGTCGCAGGAACGCACTCCAGGGGCTAGGAATGGGCTCCCCTGCGCCACCACCACCGGCAGCTTCGTCTTCATCAACAACCCCAACACCTGCCGAGACCAAAGCTAAAGAGAAGACGGAGGTACTGATCCCTCCATCTTGTATCGCAGCGCATGTTCATTGGGATATGCATAGGTCGATGACATTGTTGAGAAGATCTACGCTAACATGTCGGCATGCCATCTGAAGAATAAGAACTGGAAGCGCGCACAGGAAACGGCGGACAAGGTTAGTCTTGAGAATCCATCGCCATCCTTGCATGCGTTTGACCCCGTCCGATAGTGTCTTGCCAAGAATGAGAACAACTACAAAGCCATGTTCCGGAAAGCCAAAGCTCTTGGCGAGCAGGGTTACTTCGAGCGAGCGGTCAAACTGCTCGAGGATCTGAAGTCGAAGAGCACCGCAGGTATATCTGACTACAGGATATCATTTTTAATTGACGAGATTGCTAACGCTCTCTGTTACCAGATGCTCCTCTCGCAGAGGCCGAGCTGACAAGATTACGAGCCATCGACAAGGAGCGTGGCCGCGCTAACGACAAAAAGCTAAAAGGTGGGCCGAAACTACTTCCCGGTCGACAATGTTCCTTGCCAATACACATTACAGGCTTCCTCAACAAGGCTGAGGGCAAAAAGACCGACGCTAAAACCGACGAGGTCCTCGAGCCCATCCATTCAGCCAAGATCGAAGAGGTGAACGACGATGGTACACCTATCGCCTCGTCTTCTTCCTCGTGAACATTGGATGCTTTCCTGCTGTGCATATCTTCTTGGCTAAATCGTGTATTGTCGTATTCTCTTGAATTTGGCGTCATTGTGTGCGCTATTGCTGTATTATAGTGAAGAGAAATCCTGAATTTGAGTTGTTTGCTGCGTAGTATCACTTGGATTTGAGAATACGCGGTATCTTTCCCTGTCTGCGCTCAGTATCACATCCCGAAGATGAGGACGGGGAAAATGGCAGAAAAAATTATCAGGTGACCGCGAACTTTCTCCCTTCCCTTTCTTTCCCCTCACTCTAGTTGCAATGGCGGACAATGCGACGCCCTGGAAATGCGGAGCGCAGGCGTTCGTTATTGAGAACGCGCCTATCTGCGACTTGGATGACACAGAAAATCCCGATTCAACCGCCTGCGCAATGCTCTTGGACCTGCCCTTGGTCCCTCTACTCTCCCGACCACTGCTCGAACCCCCTCCGAGCCCCACCCCACGAAACTTCTTCATCGCTGATGCAGGTATCAAAGGAGCCGGCATGTTCGCGGTAGAGCTGGTCATTTGAAGCCATACAACGCCATCTGACAACGTATCCCTGGCAGGCTCGAGACATCCCTGCGGGAGGCCTGATACTCGTCGATCGTCCTATCGCTGTCGTACCTTCCAGTGTGACCGCTGAATGGAAAAGAGAGGCTTTTGATGCGTTGATTCCGCGAATATCTCCCGTGTCTCGCGAGGCTCTCTTAGCGCTAGCGAATTGCAAGCCTCTCGAAGAGTGCCCTGTGGTTGAAGGAATCGCACTGACAAATGCGTTCCAGATAGATCTGCCCGTCCCTCCTTTGGCCGCTGCACAGGAGTATGGCGGCGTGTTCCCCAACATAAGCCGAGCAAACCACAGGTTGGACCGATTTATCCTTCCGCCAGTCTGCCATTGATTTTTTGCTGTTCTTTTTTGAGCTTAGATGTGGTCTCAACACCGCGATAAAATGGGATCTCGCGTCCTTCTCCGTCTCCATGTACGCCCTTCGTCCAGTTCGCACCGGCGAAGAAATACACAACCAATACATCGACGTTCTCGCAACTCGTGCTGAGCGGCGCGCTCAGCTCGCGCGCTACGATTTCGAATGCACCTGTCCACACTGCGACTTGGCGGATGAAGATGCGGTTGCTCGGAGTGACGCGGCTCGCGCGGAGCTGCGCGATTGGCGCCAGCTTCATCCCCGCTTTTTACCTTGGTCGATGGATATGTGTAGACCGGATGACACTATTATCGATTCCAGTCTCCGTGCATTGGATCTTATCGAGCAAGAAGGACTTTATGGAATGCAGGTTCCCTTTATTGAAGATGTCGCACTTTCTTACGCTGTACTTGGGGACGAGTCTCAGTTTCGTGAATGGGCTCAAAAAATTGTTGATCTGTGTTCCGGACAAGATCCTACTCGGGCTGCCAAATTTGCAAGGTGGATAGAAAATCCGCAGTCGTATAAGGAGTGGGGTTGGAGGGCTAAACAGAGACTTGGTAACTGCATCTTTCTTTCTACACATACCGAGCTGATTCATTCTCTACTTTAGTTCTAGACAAGCGTAAGGATATTAGCGACGACATTGATATTTCTATTCCATGGTGACAAATCTTCGTCTTCAAACGAACTACCTGCTGCTCTTTGCCATCGTTGGCGCCAGTCTCTGCGCCAAATATGCGTAATCCAGCGTCTCTGGAGTGCTGCTGTCCAAGACGCCCCCCAACTCCTCTGTGCTCAAATCCATCCGTTTCGCAAGCGTTTGGAAGGTCACCGATTCCTTCCCCTCCAACACCCGGGCGTAGTTGATAACGACCACCATCATCTTAACCTGCTCTAGCAAGTCGTCGCTCGATCGCGCCAGCCGCCACGCGGAGATCCCAAGGATCGAAGCAACTTCCACCAACCCTTCTTCATCCGCCCATCGCATCATGTTCTTCACTTGTGCGAGCGACGCGCCTGTGGGAAACTGTTCGCCTTTCTTCATGCTCGCCAAATATCCTGCAATCACCTCCCGCCGTCGATCGCTTTCCGCTGCACGCTCAGGTGGTAGACAACATGTCGAGCATTCACAGACGAAGTGGTACTTTGTCTCCAGGCTTTCTCTCCGCGTTGCTTTCGTCGCCGCCAACTCGGTGTAACCAATTGTGATCTCTTCGCCTTGCGCCATGTTGTGCAGAGCAAAAAGCTGCCCACAAAAAGTTTCTGCGCAAAACACATAGTGCGCGTTTGGTGTGCAGTCATGATTTGCGCGGCATATAGTTGGAAAAACGGACGGGAAGAGTGGTGCATTGGGGAGGTGTGTAATCTTTGCTGCCAAGGCGTTGGTGAGAAGAATCCCCCTTACCATTCCGACATCCGGCGTTTCTGGCTGTGCATTGCGCAAAAGCATCAGCGCATTTCGTGAAGCGGGACTGAGACCTGCGAGTGCGGAGATGAAGAACGAATGCTTTTGGTCGGGAAGGATGGACAAGCTGGGGTGCGCGACGTATATGGGACGTTCGCGCATGATGAGCTCTCCGCGGGTTATTGCTCGGGACGCAAACATGCCCAAACCCTTGGACCCGCTCGAGCGGACGATGAATGGCGGATTCTGCAGCGGCGCACATGGGTGTTTTATCGTGTCCCACTCAGCGACGGCTTGCACCATGTCCAGAGGAGCGACGAAGACCATGGTCGGGTTTTCGGTTGGAAGGTACAGGAAGCTCGATTCGGAGCCCGAGGGCAGTCGATGATCGCCAACGACGATGGCCGGGTCTCGAGAATAAAGTCTACAAACGCTGGAAAATCGGAATTGGAGCTGTTCACGGTCAGCGTTTTGTTGCGAGCAACCTGCCAAGGCTGGAGAATTGGGAATAGCATTGTCAGTGACGGAGATCCTCTGAATAGGTGCCTTGTTCTCTGGAACTGTTAAGCTCGAAATAATAGGGTATGAAATGAGGACCTTACCTCTAGTATCGTTCCGTTTGTTGTTCAAAAAACCTCGTTTCATGGCGGCTACATAAGGGGTACACCGAGAAGAGAAAGATGACGGACTCGTCGCTTATATGTTGCGACATTGCCAACAATGAGGATCGACATGCGAAGGTTAATTTTGACGGCAAGTAGGGTCGTAATGATCATACCAAGCTTTCAGGGTAATCGCACAACCGTTTCAGCAAACCACAGACACCAGCACCACCTCAAGGTTCTATCATTCGATCGCCACTGGATAGATCTCTATATATCAAATGTTCTAGTCAAAATCGTGCTCTACATTACCAAAAACAAGAGAAAGCCGATGATTTCCTCGATATGTTATGCAAATGGAATATAATGGATGGTACGATCTAACGTGCAAACGATGATATAACCTCGGTGATCATCCAGCGCCAAACCACAGATAGTCCGCGTGTCGAGCGTTTCTGAACTCGGGCCAATAGTGGATTGGGGCATTTGCATATCGTGCACCGACACGGAGTTCATTACAGGATCGTAGCGGACCAACAGCAGTTTCGGAGCCGGCGGCGGTGGCGGAGTGGAGTTCAATTCACGGTCCTCTTCCTCACCGTCATTGAGTTCGTCGTCATATTTGGGAGGAGGGTCAACGACCAGTACGATCCCGAGCCCCGAGTTCGCGATGACAAGGAGCTCCCACGCCATGCCCGGCCGACTGCTCAGCGAGCCTGGGATGGATACGGTCTGCGAAGGTTGCATACGCCGCGCCTCTGCCTTCTCGCGCTCCTTGGACGCAACCTTCGAATCTATCGGATCAGAGGAAGGTCGAGGCCAAAATGTGATTTCGAGGGAGTGTGGTAGTTGGATACCATTCAACCCGGGGACGATTTTGCGCGCGACGGAGATGGTGTTGCAGCCGTGATTAGGCTCGGTGGATAGAACACAGTAGTCTGTATGCAATAGTGGCCGCGGATTGGGGACGAGCGGGAGCGGGTGGTCGGGAGAGTCAGAAGCAGGTGGGATACGGGCGACATGATTACGCTGAATCGTGTAGTCAAACTCAGGGGAATGCTCCGAGTTGGCAAGCAGCCGAGGCGGACAAAGGTAGACGAAGGCCTCCCGAAACTGTAACATGATCAAGTACACGGAGTCGCCGATGACAGTTGAGCCCAGGACGGGGCCCGGGGATCCAGGCTTTGAGTCAATTAGTGATCTGGAACTGACGGGCGGGCGGACATGGCTCTTACTCTGTCAGTGATAATGGTAGTTGAAACATCGGGGTCAACGAGATTGAACGACTGGACTTCGATGGCACCTTCGCGCTGCACCCGCGCTACACCAACAACGGAGGAAGTCATGAAAATTCCTGTGTACATGTAACCTTGATCCAAGTAACGCGAGAACAAGATATTCGTTGCCACTACCGGATGGACAGTCGCGCGCAGCACGACAACGGACGTACGGCCTTCAAATTCCACCAGCGCGCCGACGGAGAAACCTGTAGGTTCTTCGAGCGGAGAGGACATGTCGAATATTTGCCCGAGGTGAACTGGCGCACTTGAAACTCCAGTTTCAACATCGGCGCATATTACAGTGCCTTCTTCCTTTGAGTATAACACGATAGCGAAAGTTCCCGGTGCGATGTATAAGATGCTGTTATGTTGTTCGCAAGAAAAAGTCCTGGCTGCCCTAGTAGGCTGCGGCGAGGGTTGACTCCAATTCCGTGTAAGGCGCACCGTGTGCAGCGCTATCTGCTTCAGGTCAATCGTCGTGCGCGCGGAGAGATCGTCCATGGTAGTACAGGCGATTGGTCGCAATATGCGAGTGGTACGCAACGGCTTTAGCCAGTAGCTGTGTTCCCGAGATAGCGAGTCGAAAGCCTTGTTGACCTAAGCATAGAGAGGTTGAGAGGAAATAGACACAGGAGGCGTTGTTGGTACTTAGTACCATGGACAATGACACAACATCTCGGAGAGTGAGGAAGGGAACGATAAGGAGCAGAATGTCCGCTGGCAATAGGTCCAGTGAAAGCATGCGCAGAGGTCAAGTTCAAGTGTTACTGAACGCGGTCACGTTCAGATCATCAGCGCTCGTACTTTGCGATGCAGCCCGCAGGCATCTTGGGACCCTAAGTCTAACTAGGCCGATATACGTATACTAGATAATATTGGTGGTATCATGGTTTAGGTGTATTATTCCGAATCGCCAGCCGAAGAAAGTGAAAGAACAGTAACAGGTGAGGGGTCGCGCAACAAGATACGCGGTCAATCAGACGGGTTGAAGAAAGAAAAAACCTGCGGTTATCTCGGTTCCAGTGCCCATGCAGCCAGAGGAATTTCAGCGAAAAAAATCAGGCGGTCAGGCTAGGGCTGCAAAGCTTTGAGCGAACTGGGGTCCGCCCAAGTTTGGGCGTCTCTCAAAATGGAAATAAGTGCATTGTCCACCAAAAACGCGAGCACGTGCCACCCTTCCACCTTCTCTCCTCCCCCTTTCCCTCCCCCGCTGCGCCAAACCCCAACACTGGACATGAAATCCCTGTCGACCAAATCATACCATACCGCCAACAACTCGCCCTATGCAAAGGGTTCAAGTCAGCCGCATGGCTCCATGAATGAAACGATTCAGGGATCAGAGGCGAGAATAATGAGGCAGCGCGTTTTGGAGAGCCAGAATAGGAGGAAGAATATGCTAGGCGAGAATACGCCGGTTGCAAAAGCTGACCTATCCGGTGGTGGATCCTCCTCTAGCCCGCTGTTCAACTTGCTGCCACTCCCCGGCGAAAATGTCCTTTCCTCTTCCCTGCCTCGATCGTCGCAGGATACGCTTCGGATGCTCGCAACCAAACAGAAACAACTGGAAGAGGAGATCGCGCGGGCTAAGGCTCAACTAGAAAGGTCGAAACCGAGCTCGAGAGCCGATAGCAGGTACTGATTCATTGCACTTCTTCCTTGTATCACGAATCTTGACTCTGGCAGCAGGATGCGTAAGAGAGGGCTGTGGCCTCAGACTGATCCTCAGGCATTGATTTTCTACATCAGCGACGACGAGGAAGACTCGAACGAGGGAACGACATGCCACTTGCAGGTCATCCCAGACCACCCATAGTATATTGGATATCGTTATTCCATTCTGCTGCACATCTGTACACACTTCAATATCTGCTTCTGTTCATACATTTACCTGCCGCTCGAAGTATTGACGCGCCATCAGGTCAGGTTGACGACGTCTTTGGTGATGAATTGTTGGACATCGAATCCGCCTTCCGGAGCCTTGACCACGCCAGCTTTCTCAAGAGTACTAGAAACTTTGAATGGACAAGAGGCGTCAAGACACGATACGCGACCCACCTGAGGGTGTTGGTGATGACTTCGCTGGGGATCATCAAGCAGTTCTCGGGATATCCAACGGTCTTGAGCCATGCCTAAATCAAGCCAAGTGAATAATTCGCATCGTGTTTATATGACGGTGCGGGATAAACCTTTATGTCTTCCTCGGGGTAACCGAATTTAGTCTTGATGACCTCGACATTGGGTCCCTCCCTATTCGATGCCGAATCGAATGCTCGAACATACTCAGACAGGCTAGTCATGAATGCACGAAGAGCCTCCGAAGATGCTCGGGTAGGATGAGCTGCGATGAGCCACGATGGCCATGGGGTGGGGACGGAGCCGATCTACCACAGAAACGAACAAAGAACGTCAATTCCAAGTTGCGCCAAAAATTAACAAGGTGTAACATACGAAACGAGCCTTTCCATCGTCAACCCATGGCTTTGTTGTAAACCACTCCCACATGAAGGCGCTGGTTGTCCCGTCGTTGACACTGTCAATGAGTCCATGGATATCGTTATTGACTTTCGAAGGGTCAAACAACTATATGCTGGCGTAGCAGGTACTATACTTTTGAATTTAAGGTCGTCTGTTGGCCAGCCTTGTTGCATGGCCATAACATAAGCCATAGTCTGACTCCCGCTTCCCAGTCGCGATATACCGATGGTAGTACCCTTTAGGTCGGAAATGTCGTTGAATTTGGTGTTCGTGCCAGTGATCACGGCCCTACGATTGTTGAGAAGCTGCTACGGTGTGCTACCGCCCACTCTTGCCAAGATGCGCACCAGTTCAAAGGAGTGGAGACGTAACTCCCGCAGAGTTTATACGCCGTAGAGCCATTTGCGATGCCAGAGATGAGAGGGTCCGTCAGTGCTCTGAGTGCTTATCAGGCTTCAACTTGGCGAAAGCTGCGTGCGGTAAAACTGTACATCGCGAGATCGATTTCATCGTTAGTGAGACGTGAAATGAGTTGTCCAGTTCCACCTTCAGAACGTCAGAGCTGCGGAACACCACGGGAAATGGGATGTACTGGGGCATTCGACGAGCGAAAAGGTTCGATCTTGGTCAGCGTCTTGCAATTGCAGAAGCGGCGTCGAGAAATGTTCTCGTACTGCGGAGCACGTTGGGCTAATACGTTATGGACGTGAGTTATCGAGCTCACCGTATCCAACGCGTAAAACCATGTTGGAGGCAAGTCCAAGTTGGTAATTATCTTATCTCGTCTGTCTGTGATTATTTGTTTTGGACGACGTCAACCTTGACTGCGAACGACGACTTCTTGAAAATTCGGGTTCATTGTCTGGTTATCCGTGGCCCTTGCTCGCCAATACACCGTTCACCCAAACTAGAGTCCTATGTTCAGCCCCTCCCTGTGTACGCTGCTGTAAATTATGTGAACTGGGGCCGTTCGAAGTTCGCCCGTTGGGCGAGTTGTAATCAACCATAACGCTCTTCTCCGAGTTGTCACTATGGGACCTCTGCAGTAATCCGCCGTTCTTTCCAACCTCCTTCTCGACACCGCCAGGACACAGAGAATTTCCAAGAGAAAAAAAAGGGATTCAATCCGATTCATCAATGTTGGCTCTCAAGTCCTTCCAACCGAACGGAAGAGGGAGGAATATATCATATGTATTGCGGTCCCTATAACCCCCCTCGTCAACCGCGCGCTCGCTGGATAAGCGTTCGATTGGGATGAATTTGCGGTCCGAAACCTCTCACAACTCGTAAAAGATTTGAAAAGCCCAACCGTTATACCGTGCGTATCCTATTGATTAAAATTCTCTAGCCCTTACAGAAATTGTATAATTTTGACCAGGGGAAGGACCTTAGTGGTTCATACCAAGTTCATACCGGAGCCTCGGCAATATCTTCAAATTTCAAGATACATCTGACTAAGTAGGGTCAACCAAGCGCATGCGGAGCGGAGTCGGAGTCCGGGACCTACTTAAAATCGTAACATCTCCATGTCGTCCATACTATCGGAACTGCCGCCTTCCCCAAAGGCCATGTCATATCGCACAGACCGTGTCCGACTTGCTGTCTTCCTCAAGAGAAAGCCTACGCTTACTAGCGAAGAGTTCCACAAGCACTGGGCTGAAATACACGGCGACTTATTTTGCTCGTTGGACATTGTTAAGAAGAATCTGCTCAAATATGAGCAGGTGCGTGCGCACCACGATTACCAGAACAGTCTTTCTCATGTAGACAGGCTCATCCAAACGATGTGATGCTCAAACAAATTGCTCAGGCTTTCGGGATCAAGGCGCCGGAGTGGGATGGTGTAGCGATTTTTGAAGCTGAAAGTTATGCCAAAATTTTGGAGGTTCGTACTTTGAGCCCGTGTCCTCAATTCCGATGTCTGAATCTGACGGTATGTGGTAGGTATTCCAAAGCGAGGAATTGCAGCGGATCGTCGGCCCAGATGAGGAAAAATTTCTAGATCGCGCAAGTTCCCAAATACTTCCCATCGAACTAATTACATTCATCAACAAGTAGACGCTGTGTACATTGAAATGAAGGCTTCATGATTCCCCCATGTTATAGAATGCGAACAGACACAGCTCAATTGGCATTTCTGCTACCCAGAGTCCATGCGGCCCACAAGTCTCTCGAAGTGAATGGCTTCTTCAGCGATGCTTCCTGCACTTGGCTGGCACTTATAATGCCGATGTCGTGGCTAGGGCGTCTTCCCTACTACTCGACCTGGTTGAAGACCACACGGACAACCTACTCTCTTCGGTTGGATACCCTACTAGCAGGCCGTATCGTTCGAGCCTATTTTATTGGGTCCATTCAACACGTCGGCTTACGACAGCGACCCACATCTCTCCGGCCTGTCTTACAAGCAATCGCCCTGCAACCTGGGCAACAGGGCCACTCACTTCTTTCCATGTCCTACCGCACCGACCGTGTTCGACTTGTTGTTTTGCTGAAGAGAAAGCCCACAATGACGAGGGAGGATTTCCAAAGTCATTGGGCAGGATCCCACTGCGCGCTATTTATCTCCTTGGAAATTGTCAAGAAGAACTTGCTCAAGTATGAGCAGGTACGTCCAGGACACAACGATCAGAAGCTGTTTCTTACTGCAACTCAGGCCCATACAAGCAATACAGCTCTCCAACAATTTTCCCATGCGTTGAGAACACCGATTCCGGAGTCGGAATGGGATGGTATGGTCATTTTCGAAGCCGAGAGTTATGCCAAGATCTTGGAGGTTTGTCTTTGAATCAGATATTTTCTACTTCCTTGCTCATTGAATGATAGATATTCCAAAGCGAGGAATACCAGAGGATCGTAGAGCCAGACGCGGAGAGTATTTTGGATCGTCCAAATTGCCAAATACTTTCCCTTGGTCTGATTACCGTCATCGATAAGTAGCTTCCGCACAAGATTGGGGTTTTGCATGTGCGAGGCACGGTCCGCATATTGACTACACATGGGGCTTTGGAGTGTCTGTTGCGGACGGGTGGACGGCTCTCGCATTCTATCACTGTTGCTTCTCTTCCATGCCTTCGTTAACCTTGTGTTCGGAAGCACAGACATGTAACTGAACTGTTTGAAGTCGTCGAACTCGACAATCAAGTCACAATAATTGAGGTTCAGACGAATTTGCGGTGCGTTCGAAATCGGGCTGAATGTAATACATTTCTTGTTACATATCTACACTACAGCGCTAAATATCTCCTTTCACCAGTACCAGGTCTTGCCACTCCCAACATCTTGGCCCTGCCTCATCTGAAAACAGATTGTCAGCGAGCCAAACAATACACTCAGTGGGTTGGCCCATCCCTGCTGGGACCGTCGCATTGATTCAATACTCTTGGCAACGGACGCCACCCAGAAGCCGAGTAAGGCAACGGAGGAACACACCCTCGCATCCAAACGAGGTTTCGCGCGAGCCGGCAGTCGACATATGACGGTCAGACGCGTTGACGGTCAAGCCAAGGTCGGATATGACATCCGTTCGACCCGCACGGTACAAACGTCTATTGACGGTCTCCGACAATACCAGCCCGCGAACCATTGCCGATCGACTCTTGAAGGTCAGCGCCGTACAGCGGTCGCGCTGCTTGAGACCCGTCGAACTGGGGAGGCACGAGAGAAACGTGCATGCCCCAAGGAAGGACATTTGGCCACACGAATCAATCGATCTGTCCTTTCCCATCTTGTAGGACTCATCCCGTGAGCGGTACGCCCTGCCCTTGAGGCGGGCGACCTGTCCACCCAGTGGCAATGGCGCAATGTGTTCCACCATGACTACGACAAGCCCTAGATGAACCAGAAAAGCAACAACCCACCTTAGGTATATCTCGAACATCGATGGATCCTTGGGGTCAGTTGTCGGAGGCGAGAGTGGAGTGGCAAGATGGTGGTAGAGAAGAAAGATGCATTGTGGGTCCCTGTTAACCGCCATTTTTTAAATAGCCGTCGGCAAACTCCGAAGTGATTGACAGCTAGCCACCCACGGGACCGTGTTCAAAGCGTCCCCGGACCGCGATGTCCGACCTCTCTTGGCGGTCCTCTTTGGGGACACTGGGACTCTCGAAACTCAGTGAAAGTACAATGCTCTGTCACCGACTTCTCATGGTCTTGGCTATACAAACCGTACAAAACTTTGCCTTAACTGTGCCATAATGCCGGTAGCTCACGGTACTACCTATCAACGCCGTTCGCAATGGCTTTGAAACCTTGTAGCATCCATTCCAACATTTTTCCTCCAGTCTTCGGCCACTTCCAAGTTCCTTACACAATTGTTTCTTGTCGACTGCAATCCCTTCACGACGCATCAGGCTATATCTCGTACGAACACTCCCTGACGCCTCAAGTACTACTTAGGTCAAAGCGCAATTTCCCCGAACTCCGCGAATAAATTCAGTTTCGGGGCTGTGTCTGGCACCTACGACAGACATTTGTTGTCCTTTCTATCATATTGCGAAGTTCAAGTATGGATGGTGATGTTACCAGCGTTTGCTTCGCAGCCGCTGCAGGTTCGCAGGGGCGGTAGAACTCACCGAATGACCAAGACCAGTTCCATGTGCCTCACGAATCTCTTCTTCGTGTGGGAGTATGAGTAGGCGGTACTTCGCGTGGGACCTTTGCCTTGTTATTCTTCTCCTCTCCCTCTCCCCATGTCTTATCGCACCGATCGTGTCCGGCTTGTGAGCTTGTTCAAAAGAAAGCCAGGAATGACGAGGGAGGAGTTCCAGAAATATTGGGCCAGTACACACCGCGAGATATTCACCTCGTTGGAAATTACCAAAAAGAATCTGCTTAAATATGAACAGGTGCGCTCAAATTGCGACACGCAGCAGCAAAGACATTCATCCTGCAGGACAGGCGCATACAAGCGATGCAGCGCTCAAGCAAATGGCTGAGGCTTCTGGGGTTCCAATGGCGGACTCGGAGTGGGACGGTATGGCCATCTTCGAAGCTGAGAGTTACGACAAAATCTTGGAGGTTTGTTCTTTAAGCTTTGAGTGTATGCTACCGCTGACTGTCATTGACATGACAGATATTCCAAAGTGAGGAATACCAGAAGACCGTCAACCCGGACGCAGACAAGTTCTTGGATCGTCCAAAATGCCAACTACTCCCGCTCAGCTTGGTAACGGTCATCGACAAATAATGCTTGTCAATTTTTTTTTGGTGGACGGCAGACAGCTTGATGTGGATTCTCTATGTTGACTTGGAGGCGGCCGGATAAATCCAGCCGAACATACGGAGTTTATAACTCATGGGACGACCTGTGTTTGACAACGTTCTAATATCCTCATCACACTGTTTATCATAAAAAGCGACTGAGCACTTCAGGCTCTATTACAGTGACTACATATATGTACATGCTAAAATGCAGAATTCCCTACCTAACAATACATCACTTAGCTGCGACCTTCCTCGTCAGGCTTCTGATCCTCTCCGCATTCTTCTTTCGTCTCTCAATATCAGCATCTACACTGGTATTCGTGCGCATAATGCCTGCGCTTGAATTCGGCGCCACGGTGTAGTTCTTCAGTTCGCTTCGGGGAATAGAAACCGCATTCTTGCGAACACGATCTTTGTCCAAAAGACGCCCTTTGGCCATGATGGCGTTGAATCCTTCCTGGTTGCGCATAGGCATATCGGAGCCCTCCATGTGCTGCGCGGTAGGGATGATCCGGTCGCGGTACGACGCCGAGCGCTTGATGATAGGCCGCGACCAGATTGAGATGAGTTCTGCTGCAATGCGCTGGATGTCGGGGGTAACGCGTGAGCATTTGGTGTAGAACAGGACGATGCGTCCGAGGCCTGATTCTTTAAGGACGGCGCTGTCGATGAACTCCATCTTTTTGAGCATCGGGAAGAATTCGCGCTGGATGTTGAGTGAAGGGAGAGACCGGTCGTGGAGGGGTTCGAGCCACATTTTCACAGCTTCGAGAAGGTTGTTGTCGATTATGGATTGAGCGAGTGAGCCCCTACGAAATGTGAGTATCGGTAAAACGGTCGCAGGAGCCACTCACTTGCGGAGGGTCTCCATGGCTTCGGGCAGCATTCTTAGTTTTGCGTATGCAGGCATTTTGGCGTCGTTGACCCTCAGGTCTTCTTCAGCAGCATTGGTCATGGCTTCTCGTAGCCGCGCGACCTCGTCGTCCGCGAAACTATCGAGAATCTCCTCCCCTTTCTTCTTCTTTGGCCGATTGTTTTTCTTCGGTTTGAGAATGGCTTCGATCTGCATGTCAAGACGGATTTTGTTGGCTACATTGACGAATGGTCAAGTTGTTGAAAGGAAGACGAAGAGCCCAGCAAACCTTGCTCTGGAGGAAGCTCGCTAAGGTCGACGGGCTCAGGTTGCCTTCTCTTTCGTTTGCGTTGATTCGGTCTGACATCTTCGACGCTCTTTCGTGTTTTTGTGCGTTTCTTTGGCTTGACTACACGTTTCTGCTGCACATAATCGTCTTCCGAGTCTGCTGAGGACTCATAGTCGTCTCCTTTGCGGTGAGAGGGGGATTTTCGGCGCTGAGGTTGCTTTTGGACCTCTAATTCATGTGTAAGCGATCATTTCAAGACGTTGCCCACCAGAAAAATTACCGTGGTCTTCGTCAGATGAAAGCTCAGAGTCAGAACCACCGAAGATAGCGCGTTCAAGATGCTGAGCGATGCGTTAGCCGGATACCTCGGAGTAGCAGTGCACCCACATTTTCGTCGTCCATGATGGTAAGAGGTGTGACAGTTGATGAATGTGACCTGCCTGTCACATTCAGCTCCTTCCGGACCGGACTGCGGGCCATAATTACGTTACATAAACGGATCGCAGACGATCGTCATAAATGTCGAACTTTTCGAGGCAGATTTTTGTACATGCATGTGGTGTTACAGCTTTAACCCCTTGCTTGCCCTCTACATCGTTGTCGCTTATTTCAATGCGCCCAATGTCTCTTCTCATCGACATCTGACAGTATCTCTAGCCTCGAGTCTTCGCTCTCTATTGCCCCCCATCTGACCCGCCTCCCGGCGTATTTAATCCCGAACAATGACCTTTGCTATTCCCCCTCCTCCCCCCCAACTTTTTCCCTCATCGAAGCCTGGAACTCGCGTGGAACAGCGGCCACTGCCTCCCCACCGTCTGCCGTCTCTGGGATTAGACTTCTCTGCGGTGGATCTTGACACGGAAGACTCGCCTCCGACACCTAGGTCAGCTCGCTCGAGGAAGAGGTCCACGGTGCCGTCGTTGCGACCTCAGCCGTCTACTCGCCCGACGGCCACTAGACTGACGCCATACACGCGTAGTCCAATGCTCCTAAATGCCATAAGGCATCGCCAAATCTTGGCCTCACTACTGGCACATCTGAGCTGGCAAGCCTACTGGTCGCTCTGTAGCACTTCTCGGGACTTCAGAGATTTGTTCCTCTTCGCAGACCTGCGGAACGCAATTCTTTCCCGCTTCGTCCCAGGATACTCTGCGTGTCTGCGTATTTCCGATCCCATCCGGTTACAGCATGTACCGGTCACCCTGGATGACCTGAATCTTCTTGGTAAGACCGATCCGATTTTCCTTGTGAAAATCTCAACTTTCTCTGCCCAGCGATCTCTCAAAGTGTGCCCTTGCACCGCTATCCAATGCATGCTTTGACATGCATCTCCCGCCTGGTGCCTGGCATTGACCCGGAGGAATCAGCACGAACGTTGAGATTGGCAACTTTAACGCAGACACATTCCCGGTTTGTTCTTCTGCTGCAGGCGCTCGCGCACAGCTCAGTTCTTCCTCCTCCACCGGAGAAGGAGTATGCTGATTGGCGACCTCCCTTAATTAAACCGCAACTCCGGCAGTTGAATTTCCCAGCTCCGTTATCACATACCCCGTCCTCCATCTCCCCGGCACCCCTCTCTGCTCGGGGCAGGAAAAGTGCTGAATCCGCGCCGGACAACCGATCTGAACAAACGTTGCAAAGGTCACGTTCGCGTCGGCTCTCGCTGTTTGGAACTTTCAAGGCACCTCCCCCTCCGGTCGAGGAACCCTCGTCACTGAAGCATTATAATATGGGATGGAGACACTCGCTATTCCGTGCCACGGGTTCCGTGTCAGACGACGAGTGGGGGCGGAAAAAAACTGTTAGTCGGCCCCATCGGCGCTTTGCTTCCGCAACTGTGTCGAGTGAATCTTCTACCTCCTCGAGTAGTCCCTCCCCTCAGAGCGAATACCGCGATTCCACTCTCGATATACCCTCGCCACCACAGCGTGGCGTCTCCCTCCACGATCTCTCTCTTGCCACCTCCCGCATCCGAGCCCCAATTCTGCGAGTTTATGTACCGTGTTCGAACATGGACCTTTCGGACGATTCCGATAGTATCGCACTTTGTGAGGACCAGCTGTACGATTCTGGGCTATGGGCGCATCTGTCGACTGGTGATATTGTCTGTAATTTAGGCTATGTGCCTCCCCACACAGACGACCGTACTTCATCGGATGGTAGCCTCGAATCCAGATTGGGGAGCGAACACTCCAGGCAAAATCGCGGGAAATGGTTGATATTCAACGGGGATTCACTGGTACCCTTCAGCCCTCCCGATTCGCTTCCCTTGCGTAGCGTGTTTATTCTTCCCTCGCCTCGATACTACACCCACATCATGTCACCGCACCACGACCCTGTGTTTACCTTCCGATGCTTCCCACCTTGCGACGATGTGCCGCAGTTCACGTTAGGGAGCTTGTTGACTACCGTGCGGAGCCCTCATTCGCCAACGGGATACGCTCAGGTAAAGAAGCCTATGTGGACGGCGCGGGTGTATAAGCAGATCGCCCAAGATGAGGAGGCTGGGTTGGGGTGGCAGGGTGAGTGGGTACTCGAAGGCGAGGGTACTCGTGAAGGACAGAGAGTCCTCTTAGACTGCTTACGCGGTGTGCGTGGGCCTCTCCGACAGTGGCAGTTGGTGCGGGAGAAGTGCGGTGGCGATAGACTATGGTTCAGGTGATGGTTTTCTCTCCCTCTGCCGTTCCACTTGTGGTGCTCACAGCTTCCATGTACAGATTAATCAAGACACTTCCCAGTAGACGCGGCAATCCTGTACACTCATTACTGACAAACAACACTGCCGGATCGTAACATATGTATTTTATCTATTTACCAACACCACACCACACGGCACGGACCACATACATACGGATTCTTCGTAGCATAATACCACTCAATCATACTTAGACTATCAATATTCCCTTTTCCACGCAGAGCCGCAGAGATTTATAACTTGCGAGGAACGAGCTACAAGTTGTAGCGTCTGTCTTAGAGAGACTATAGCAGAGATTGAATTAATATCCTCCTCATGCAATTTTAGAGAGTGGCTGTGCCCCCTCCTTCCCAATCTGGACCAGCTAGAGTCGAAAAGTATGAGGAAGAAGACCTCCACCACTCGTCTACCCGCGACCCTCGTCGAACGCTTGGGAGAAGCAGGCTAGTAATGATGTCTCTGCCTTCCGTGGGCACAGATAACACTAAATTCTGCAGGAAACGAGTCCAACGAACCGCGAAGGAAATGGTCGAATAGAATCAAGGTATGACTTTTCCTTCACCAATGGCTTTATCGAACAACTCCTCATCCAATGCCACGTACCTATACAGCCTTCCAGGAAGGAATTGCGGAAACAAGAACGAGCGGGGGCAAAGCAGCGAAAGGCTGAATTCTTTTCCGCGTCTCTTCATAGTAATTCCAAACGCGTAGCGGAGGAGGAACATGCAGAGTCGCCTCAGCGGAAGAAAGTCAGGCTCAGCAACTCAGAAACTGCTTCTAAGCCTGTGCCTTCTGCTCAAGTTGACTCTCAACCGACCAAACGAATAGCCGGCGATTCTTCGCGCGCGAAACCAGTCAACGCTGAGCAGCCAAACTCGAAGCCAGCTGAGCCTAAGCCTAAACCGAAGCAAAGCGCACTGGAGAAACTTGCTACAAGGGTCGATCCCACGCCTGCGTTCGCGGGACCGCGTTCGCGACAAGAGAAGGAAGAAGATGCTTATATTGCCTATCTTGAAGGGAAGTTGGGGTATGCTGGGCGGAAGAATAAAAAGCGGGAAGACGACGGGTTGGATGGTCTGGTGCTCCTCTGTTCTCTTGGGTTACTGGAAATAACACCTAGGCAGATTTATTCGACTTTACGGATACGTTGGCCTATTCAAAGCTTCAGGTGAATTCATTCGTTCGTTTTCCGATGCAGTCGTCTTGATCGAGTCGATTTTATAGCCGGAAGAAAGCCAGGATTCTGACTTGGGCGAGGAAGATCAATCTGTTGTGGATATGAACGAAGATGAGGATGAGGATGAATGGCATGGAATTGAAGTAAAGGATTCAGAATCGGGGTCTGGATCGGATTCGGACGACCAGGAGGACCAAGAAGAAGATCCCAGCGATGTTCCCGCTGTTGTTCCTGTGGCGAACCCTCAACCCGGTACTGCATATGTCCCGCCTCACTTGCGAAACCGAGCGACCGATGAAGAGTCTGAAATCATCGCAAAACTTACCCGTCAGCTCAAAGGTCTCCTCAACAGGTCTTCGAATATCGTTTTACCATGTTCTTCAACGCTGACTGTTCTCAGGATGACCGAACAAAATATTTCTTCGATACTAGATGCTGTAGAGGAAATATACCGGAAGCATCGCCGCAACGGTGAGATGGCGCCGCTTCTCTTTTCACGGCTCAACCTGATCCCCTCACCCAAAGATGTTACATCGACACTAACCACCTTGATCGTGGATGGAATATCCTCCCATTCTTCTCTATTGGACTCCTACGTTGTCCTCTATGGCGCATTTGTGTCGAGCCTTCACAAAATCATCGGCATTGAATTCGGTGAGTCCAGATCCTTGGCAACAGAGTATATCACTGACGGATATCGTAGCTGCGCACTTCGTGCAGACAGTTGTTTCTGCGTATGAACGACATTATGCTGATATCCCGTCCACTGCACCAGCGGATGTAGCAGCCGTTACCAACAACGCTCAAAACGAAACACCCGTAGTCGGCAAAGAGTGCTCGAATTTAATTGTGCTGCTCTCCGAGCTATACAACTTTCAAGTCATATCATGTGTCCTGGTCTATGATGTTATCCGGGGACTGCTTGATACTGATCTGTCTGAATTCCGTATTGAACTGTTGCTCAAGGTTGTGCGGAGTGAGTCTTTTTCCATACTTGCACTCATCGACATTCTAAATTGGAGAACTTGTACAGACTCTGGACAACAGCTGCGACAAGACGATCCTTCTGCCTTGAGGGACATAATCCAGATTGTGCAAAGCAAGATATCAGATCAAGATGAAGCATTGAGGTATGACGTTAAAACAGTTCCACCCAATCAGAACTAATACAACAGTATAGTTCGCGCACGAGGTTCATGGTTGAAACTCTAACCAACCTCAAAAACAACAAGCTCAAGCGAAACGTAACACAAAACCAAGGCGGCGATGCCGTCGAGAGAATGAAAAAGTTTCTTACAGGACTGGGCAAGACTCGTCATGGTAGCAACCTTCTCTTTGCTTTGAGAGCATTCCTTGATGCTCGTTCGAATTGCAGTCATGGCGCACGAACCACTTCGTGTATCTCTGGAAGACCTACATTCCGCTGAAACGAAGGGAAAGTGGTGGCTGGTTGGTGCTGCGTGGGGCGGTGATCCTCTCATCGACCGCCAGGAGGGAGCCCCCAGGCAGGCAGAACCGCAAAACAATGAGAACACTGCGCTACTCAAGCTTGCTAGAAAGCAGGGCATGAACACAGACATCCGGAGAAGTATCTTCGTGGTACTCATGAGCTCCGATGTGAGATAAATCTTCTCATCGCTGTGCCCAGACTTCTCATCGAGCCCGCAGGACTACGTTGACGCCTGTGAGCGGTTATCACAATTGAATTTGACCGAGCTGCAACAGCGTGAGATTGTACGGGTGTTGCTTCATTGTTGCGGGAATGTAAGTTGTTGGCAGATGAGACTGTTCATCTTTGACGGATGAATAGGAAAAATCGTACAACCCGTATTACACACTCGTTTGCCAGCACCTTTGCCGCTCTTCACACGCGTACAAGATCACTTTGCAGTTTTGTCTGTGGGACTTTTTGCGCGATCTAGGGGAGACCAATGTTGGTGGCGCAGAAGTAATCAAGAGCCTCAAGGACGAGGGCGGGTTCGACATCAAGACCGTTTCGTCGACGAGACTGACAAATGTCGCCAAGGCATATGCGTGGTGGATAGCGAAGGATTGCGTCGCGCTTGGGATTTTGAAGGTAAGCTACAAGAAGCGGAAGCGAATCAAAATTGATTAGCTATAGCCGGTCGACTTCACCGATCTCAAGTCGCAATCCCGAGAATTCTTACGAGAGCTCATGGTTCAGATATTCGTTAGCAGCCAGGTATCGACGCCGGCCGTGAGCGTAGCGGCGGCCAACGGAACCGGTATCCCAACGACGCGCAATCGGGGATCGGTTGAAGAGATTTTCATCAAAGCGAGTCGGATCGAAGCGCTCGCCATGGGACTTGTGTATTTCCTTGCAGAGGCACTGCGGAACATCAAGGAGATGCCGGATAATGTCCAAACGCTTGTTAAGTGGGCAAGCTCAGTGGCACAAGAGACACTCAGAACCGGGGTGGACGTTGCTCCGGCACTATGATCGTGAAAGCTTTGAAGCACATAACTATCTGGACAACCTACAACTGCTTATATCCTACATGTTATCGGTGACTACACCTACAGCATATACCGGAAGTCTGGAGCTCTATCGCCCATGGCGCGTAGAGCTTTGTCAGTATACAGCTTATCCTCGCCCCGTTCCACCACTGTACGGGCAGCTTCGTCCCGACGGCGATTCACGCGATGGGAAATCCAGGCAGTGGCCATTGTAGAAAGTAGGCCAATGGCTACGAACATCAGCTCGCAGCCATCTAAGAAAGAATCATGGTCAGGACAAGATACAATGCCTGCAATGAACACATACGCCCAACCAGAAAACGTGGTTTGTCTTGCGTTCGATACATATTGCTGGCGAATGCTCCTCTTGAGGATGTTTAGAATATGGCAAATAACTGTGTGAGATGAACTGACCCGAAGTGGCCGATTCCAATCTGAAAGGCCATGCCTACTCCTGTGATGATAGAGCAGCGTTTGAAACTCGAAAACAACGATAGAGTGGCCTACGCACCGCGCTTATATTGTCCAGAGAGATTATTCCCCAACCTGCAACAATGAATGGCATCAGTGTATGTATTGTATTGTGTGGTAATGGTGACTGACCATGCTACAATACCAGGGACAGCCGCATATGCTCCAGTCACGCAGAAGAATGTCCCGAAATATTTAACACCTTTAGAGATGTAGTGCGGGGCTCGTCGTTACGAGATACCAACCAACCTGAAGGAGCATTTGAAATGTTTATGGAGAATCCGATCAAGTTGCAAGTGAATCCTGCCAACAGCCGAGAATCAATAGTGATCAATCGCTAAGTGGGGAGTGGCAGCTTACCAGCAAGGATGAAGGGGAACCGCAATTTCAATCGATCCGAACTGTATGCGAAAATGAACAGAACGATGGCTGGTAGTGCACTTCCGTAAGCGAAGTCTACGAAAAGCGATGCAATAATCCATACTTGCGAGCACCTGAAGTTCGATCCGCGTTCTTCAGACGGTGTTCATAACAGACAAAGAGGTTTGGGACTCACATATGGCGGTACGGTCAGCAACTGAGACACGGCGGCACTGTGTCCAAAGCTGCACCTCTCATAAGTTCCCGATACGACGATGAGTCAGGTAACCTACGTGCTGATGATTGTTCTGAGGCAGAAATACAGTCATTTTCGAATTACAGTCAAAGTGGAAGGCTAGTCGACTCACGGTAAAAACAAGGTGATGCCGTACAGGTTGGTAATAATGGACATGTACACCAACATATGCAGCCAAACCTAGTGCTCCTCGGTCTCAACTTGTCAAATCGCAAGAGAAATGGCACACCTGCCAATCTGTCAAAGCCTCAACTAGATGCCTCATCTCGAAGTGCTCTTCTTCGCCGACAGAGGAGTTGTCGTACTCTGCGACGCGGTCAGTGTCTCGCACGGCGCTCATTGTTTAGGATCGAGTACTCTTCCTCCAAACAACAAACGCGCGCTGCTCCGGAGTCAAGAATTCGGCTGTGGCCGGGAAGTCGACTAAAACTGATGGACAGCGATAAGGCGAAATCTCTAGAGAGAGAGACTGAGCCTTACCAAAGAATCCGATGATGCCCACCACTACAGTCGCAATGCCTTCCTACTTGTCGTGTAAAACATACTGAAACAAAACGCGCTTCTACTGACCAGGATGAAAATCCAGGACCAGCCAAGCAGACCCCTGGTTCCACTCATGAATGATATGCCAAAAGCCAAAGCTCCACTAAAGGCTCCTGCGAGCGATGCTGCACCGAAGAAAAGGCCGACACGCCATTGCAACATGTGACGAGGATACCACAATGTGAGGCTAAGTCCAGTTAGGAGAATGACGGTGAGGAGAGAAAAAAATGGGCTTACTAGTAAACGACACCGCTAGAACAGAGTTGAACGAGATGCTACGGAGAAGCGAAGAGAGACTCACGGGAAGAGACCTGCCTCTGCGATACCTAGGCATACTCGGACACCGACCAGTTGAGGATAGCTAGAAGTTTCAAATAGATACACGATACACAGTTCACAGTAGAAATTCGTACGTCTTCACAAGTCCCATCAGGGTCCTAGGGACAAGATAGGTCGAATCAGAACTGACAAATATGCGCCTTACATGATAATTCCCCAAACGACCTTGTAAACCGTTAGTCAAAGAAGCGCAAGATATCTGACGCTCACTGTGATTCCGGGAAGCCATCTACGAGGTGTTCAAACCGAGTACAAGGTGCGTCAAGCTGTACGCACCGTGAGGGCAGGAAGCTCTTCAAAACCATACTGGGTTCAATATCAGCTGGGTATATCTCCGAAATATGAAACACTGACTTGGCTGGACACTCGAAGATGCAATACGGCTGGCCAACCATGAGAAGGTATGAAGATATAGAGTAATTACCATACAATGAAAAACATCGTCTATCAAATAGTTTGGTACGAACCGTGTCACAGCGATGAATGCGCAGAACTCACCAAAGCAATGTTGAACTTGTTTCCGGTGAGATCCAGCTGCGTTTCGAGGCCTTGGAGCCTGGCATTTCCTGGCAAAACCATTCATTGGTTCTGATTGCATCTCGGTAATCGCTAGATGTACCAATATTCCCTGCACGAAATTGAGATTTGCCTCGGAGAAGCACCATTCATTCGTACCTCGATCCAAGAATGACACCAAGTAGAAGAGTGATAGAATTGGCATTAATCTGAGATCAATCTTTCTGTATAGTTTACGCTCCTCCTCAGTCGTGAGGGTTGGCGGCGGAGGAAGAGACGACAATCCCCCGAAGTCCAGAGGTTCAGAATCGGCAGAGGGTGACGCCAACTGTGAGTCCGAAACTTTCTCCAGAGAGACCTTTTCGTCTGCTTTGCGCTCAACAGACATGTTGAATTGCGGGCAGGATGTGTGGTACGAGCGGGAACCACAGTCGTGGTAGCTATTTCAAGCTGATTTATGTGCCACAGGAAGTTGACACGAACATGAGAAGATTTTGCCACCAAACCATAGAATGCAATTCAGGAGACCGAACGGAAGTCCGCAGGCTCCAACCATCCTTGAGAAACACAAAGTAATCCGCCAGCTCGGGCGGGATGAGCATCAAATGAGCATCGTAGGAAGAAAAGTGTATGTTTACCACCCAATCCAGGCGTAATGCTTGACTACTAAACCTCCCACGTTACATGCTGTTCGGTATCGAGACTCAAGATTCGCTAGATTCACTGGTCGCCGTGGTGGCCACAAGGAAGATGGCAGTCGAGGAGAAGGAGCGGCGCGGTCACGTGCCTTCGATCCTGTCGCTTTCCGCGCTAATCGAAGCTCCTTGTATCACTCTTTGCAGAAGATACAACAATAATTCTACATATGTGTACATTTATAGCGTGTACCTGAAGTCTGGGGCCCTGTCTCCCATTTGCCGCAGTTCCGCATTACTATACATGAACTTTTCACCTCTTTCCAGCATCCCGCGAGCAATTTCGTCGCGCCGTTTGTTGATACGTGTGTAAGTTATGACTGCGATAGGCACACAAATGATACCGATGCCCACAAACATCAGCTCGCAGCCATCTGTAAATCGGCCTCAGATCAAACCGTATGAACCTGAGAGGAGATACTCACGTCCAACAATGAAACGAGGCTTGTCTTGAGTGCGGTAAATATTACTCGCAATCGCTCCGCTGTAGATGCAAAACCTTAGTGCGATCAGCAAAAGCAAGAGTGAATTGAACTTGCCTGAAATTGCCGATCCCTATATGCAGGGCCATGCCCACTCCGCGCTTATACTGTCCGGAAAGATTGTTTCCCAGCCTTAATGCGGTCCGTTAGTGCTATTTCATGAATTGATCAACAATTTACTCACCAGGCGACTACACCAGGGAAAGCAGCGTAGCTCCCTGCCACACAGAAGAATGTGCCAAAGTATTTGACCCCTGAAGGAGTTTTGATGGCTATTCAGGCCAAGGGAAGACTTTACTTACCTGAAGGCGCGTTCGAGATATTGATAGAGAATCCAATCAACAACATTGTGAGGCCGGCATAGATGAACGGAGCGCGTTTCTTGATCTTGTCCGACCAGTATGCGAAGATGAAGAGGACAATGGCTTGGTAGTTGGTACGGATCAGGTTTCGCTGCTGACATTGACCACTTAAAACTTACTGGCAAAGACCTATCGGGAAGACGTTGTGAATTTAGGGAGAATGCTAGACCCTGCGTGCCACAACTCACATAAGGTGGGACCGTAAGTAATTGAGAAATCGGCACGTTGTGTCCGAATCTACGGAAAACAGGATCAGACATTTTCCCAACGACCACGAAAGACGTTCTTACGTGCTGATGATCGTGCTGGTAAGGTTCAAGTCAGAATAATAGAGTGTAAACAGAGATCGGGCACTTACGGAAGGAAGAGCGTGATCCCATACACTGCACATCGATGCAGAGGTCAGAGTTGCAACGGTCATGTAATTTTGTTCTTACGCGGCCCGATGATAGACATGTAGATGAGAATGTGGAGCCAGACCTAGATAGTTCAAGTCAGAATCGGGCATCCTACTCCAAAACGAAAGAACCCTACCTGCCAGTCAGTCAAAGCCGCGATGAGATGTCTCATCGCAAAATGTTCCTCCTCGCCCACAGATGAGTTGTCGTATTCTGTCGACGCGTCACTACCATGTATACGCTCGAGTGAAACACGCACTCTTTCTGAAGACAATGTAAGACCGTTCTTCGGGCGTCAGGAAAGTGGCGGTGGCCGGAAAATCAACCAAGACTGGTACATCCTCAGCAAAAGTGAGATTTGGGCGGAAGTGAAGTCAACACACTCAGGAATGCCACCAGTCCAACGGCAACGGTCGCAATGCCTTCCTGTACGAGAATACACTCTCAGAAGGAGACAGAGTCGATATGTGAGAACAAACGAACAAGGATGAAGATCCAAGACCATCCCAGCAAGCCGTGCGTACCGCTCATAAAGTTGATCCCGAAAGCCAAGAGACCACTGAAAGCACCAGCCATGGAAGCGGCTCCGAAGAATATGCCAATGCGCCATTGTAGCATGTGACGAGGATACCAAAGGGACAGACTATATGGTCGGATTCAGCTTGCTCCGTAGATTAACCTGAAGGCGAACGCGCACTAGTAGACCACACCACTGTCAGGCAACAACTTCAGTGAACGTCCGAATGGAAAGATGGAAGTGAACTAACGGGAATAAGCCCGCCTCTGCGACTCCCAAGCACACTCGGACACCGACAAGTTGCGGATAAGTCTTGACAAGACCCATCAGCGTCCTAAATGATACCCCAACGTCAGCGCCGTCGAAGAGTAGATTTGACGCCCCAACGACATACATAACGGTTCCCCAAACCACCTCCAATTCAAGCTCAGCATGCTTAACTCTGCTTTCACAGCAAGAGAGGGACGTACTGTGATTCCCGGCAGCCATCTAAATAATTCAAGGGATGAGCGGCAAGATTATGCACACCACACTAAACATGACCATACCTGGAGGGACGGAATCGCTTCAAGACCAAACTGAAAACAGCGAATAAGTTCAAGGCAACGACTTTTGGATCCCGAGCTCACTTGGCTGGACATTCAAAGAGACAGTATGGCTGTGACAGAATTTGAAATCTGATTGGCTCTGGTATATTTAACCACATACAACGAAGAACATCGTCTGCAGCGAATGTCATCATTGGAAGGGAAATTTCGGGAGCGAAGGTCACTATACCAAGGCAATGTTATATTTGTTCCCTCCGAGATTCAGTTGATCTTGCAGCCCGTCCAATCTTGCATTCCCTACACAATGACCATAAGACTCTTTGATATGCGGTATTGCATCTGGAATCTTACCGATATTTCCTCGATCCAAAAACGACAACAAGTACATCAAGGACAGAATCGGCATGAGTCTTTAAAAAGAAGGAATGAGTTATCAATGTCGACAACAAGACCGGTAAATACCTCAAGTCTACTTTGCGCCATAACTTGCGTTCTTGTTCCGTCGAAAGCGTCGGGGGAGGCGGAAGCGTCGATTCGCCACCGAAATCAACATCATCTGCGCTGTGGACCCGAGCAATTTCCAGCTGCGAGTCCCCCTTCTTCTCATTCTCAAGAGAGGGCAAGTTGTCGGTCTTCTCTTCAATACTAGACATCTTGGGGGTGGTAAAGAGAGGGTGTAGGAACCGAGGTCAGCTGGGGTGTCTCCCGCGCCCATTATAAGCAGGCGCTGTCATATCCTGATAAGACAAGAAACGGGAAGACGGAATGAAGGATGGTGTGAAAGTGGAGGGACTCGTGAGCGGAATAGTCCTTTATGGAACGGTTCCGGGGAGTTTAGCCGTAAAGCAGCGGTAGGCTCCGTCTTGAAGTCGGCTGTTGAGGTTGACGAGAGTTCCCACAACTATTAAATGTTCCACACGAGTTCGAGCAAAATGCGAGCAGTGTGACGGGTTCAAACGGGCGGCGGCTGGCGGTGGCGTTGAGCAGCACAGACGCGTCGGTTGATCTGCTTACCCGTCGATGTTGACGCGACCGACGCGTGACCGAACGCGTTCAGCGACTGATAGCCGAAACCGCAAGCGAGACGCGTAATTATGGCGCCATCCAATTACCGGAACGAAGATTCAACGGCCTGTTCATCCGCGCTCAAACCAAGTTGAAATCTGTTTTAAATCGCGCTATATCTGAGTAATAATGGGAAGAGTCGACCGCGAATAGATCTACATTGTCCAAGAATATTTTCAGAACTCGTTATCTCGGAGCCAGGTTGACCAGACGCAAAAAATGGGATTGCTTTCCCTACAACCACAACAACGGTGCCGACTTGAGGGTATTCAACAGGGTGGCTGGAAATGTTTTCCGGGCGCCCGGTACAACGAGATTGCACGAAAGGGCCCGCTCAGTCCGGGAACAGTACCATTGCGGTAATGGGTGGGATTCAGACGCATGCTTGGTGCAAGTCGAGTTTTGGTTCGTGAGCTTTCCTCTATCCCCAGTTTTGTTGTGCACTAGGCTCATGACCTAGTGAACGCCATGCTGGAAACGGGACTGCCGCTTTTCCCGCCAAACGTGAATGTCTTATGTTGTATGCGCGAACTGAGAAGGAATGTAAGACGGGAAGGCTTGTGGCGACAATCGGGACGTACTGATGTACAAGACCTGTATCTGGTGCCTCAAAACTTGCTCGCAGCTCTTCTTCTGTGAAATTGCATGCTAAGAAAGAGTTAAGTGATGTTATGGAGGAGCAGATTATCCAAACATACTCACAGGTGATAAGGAAGCTGCCCCCCGGCTTGAGTAGGCGCGCAACGCGAGCGGGATATCGTTCTGCGGGAGACTTGCCGTCGTCGTCCTTCTCGGCCAGTGCAATCGCGTCGAAAGTGCCCTTGTCCAGAAGGAGATCCCAGACGTCCGGTTGCTGATCTCCCGGCTTTGAATGCTGCGGAAGGCGCGGCGGGTCTGTAGTCAGGAAATCGCATTCAGCGAAAGTAATCGCATCGCCTGAATCACTGGTTTCTGCGATAGATCTAGCAAGGATGACTGCGTCGGAACTATAGTCTATGCCGCAGAGGAGAGAAGCATCGTAGTCCGCGTCCGCCAGAGCAAAAAGTAACGATCCGTTTCCGCTGCCGATTTCGAGTACAGATGGATTACTAGACGAGGGGACGTGTTCAAGAGCCCATTTCACCATTTTGTCGACGCTTTGTACTCCGAACCTAGGCGAATGAAGCGAAGGCTGAGCGACGACTACCAGCCGTACCAGATCTCTCCCTCATCTCCGTTTTCTTGAAAATTAGCTAGCTCTGTGTGATATATGTTGTCCCAGTGCTCCTTGGTGCCGAGCTTGGATGGTTGTAGATCCATAGAATTTTTAGTATGCCCGATGAGGCCTTTGAGAATGATGGTAGCAGTGAAGGGAGTGTGGGGATCAAACGTCTACAAGGATCTTATCTCCTGCTTCCACTGTTCCAGCTTCACTCTCTGGCTGACGCTTCACTGGTCGGCGCCTCAGTCCTTGCCAGGCGCAATTCCTTTCCTTTCTTTTCCCTCGTCGGCTTTCCCCCAGTCCGACCCTTGGTTCAGCTTTAATTAATTCATGGATTTCTCGATGTCCGCTTCTTCGTCTTCCGCAGCGGCAAGCTCGTCCTCGTCACACGAATCCCGGCCGCAGGCCGGCCCATTGCCGCTCAAACGAGGGGAGATTGGCTACGGTGTTGAGCGAACGGAGGCAGAGGAAAGCAGGAGTCCAACTCCCTCTGCTCCGTTACCTGAACGGCACCCGGAGGACAGAGATGCACTGGTTCCTTCCAATCCCACTCCTCCGGCTGCAACTCCGGCCGCTGCACCCGCCGTCAACGCTTCCACACCGTCTTTGACAACGCTGGCGACGAGCTCAACCGAGTCTCTGTCCAAAAAGAAGCGCCTTCTTGGATTCCTACACCCCAAGAAGGTCCCGTCATATGGCGGTCTCCGTCTCACCACTCTGCTGTTATTCTCGCTCCAGCTATTTCTGCTCGCTAGTACAATAGTTGGCTGGTATTTCGCCGTCTCTCGTCTGCCCAAAGGATCCCCCAGTTCCTCCGATCCGCCGCCGTCGAATACGAATAATACCAACGACCAGTCCCAGCCCGCCTTGGGTAACCAATCTACTGCCATCTTCGTACACGTAGTCTTCGGCGTAGTCACCCTCGTCCAATTGCTCTTCCTCGAGCGACGCTTATTCCGCCTCCGGGCTGAGCGGTACAGCTACGTGCACCCAGGCGAGATCCTCCCGTCGGCCCGCCGCCGCCAAATGGGCGACACCTCCCTCGGCCTTTCGCCGTGGAACCGTCCCCCATTACCTACCTACGCCGCCGCCCTCGCACAGAGCGGCGTTGGGACGGGCGATGTCGAAGACAACCTCATCGCCGCACCTCCTCCACCCGCATATGGCAACACCCGCGGCAGCACCTTCCTCTTGTCTGGGTTCCTTCGCGACAGCCTCAGAGCGCAGCGGCCTGTCTCCGCACAGACGACAGCCAGCCAAAATCCTTCAATGAGCGAGCGGACCGAGCGTCCGATCAGCTATCGTTCGGTCGACGAGGAGTGGGAGGTTGTACAAGATGCAAATCGTGCGATGCGGCTCGAAGAGACGCTGGCTACGCTCGAACGGCCTGCACCTGCACACACCGCTCAGTAGTGACTCTCTGTGACTCTTTCTTGGTGCGTAGAGTTCGTTGACCATTCGTCGATGACTTCGATTTACTGATCGTTCTTGACAGGATATTTTGTTGTATCACTGGACAGTCCCGATCCTCTCATTCGTATTCACGACACTTTTTTGTACGATGCTGGTGTCTTGGTCGGAGCGAGGCAAACATTTTACAATATCTGTGCTAATCTTGTTTTGCTCACTGACTACAACGTTCATCTGAGTTGCGCGTGTTTCCCAGCTATCAGAGAGATATCTATTGTTCTATCGACCCCAGCACCTCCTTCAAACTACCTCCCAGGCTTCTGGACCAACATCATTTGCTAGCAGACCTACAAGGGTCTGCTTTGCCGGCCCTTGAACGAACGCACGATTGGTGCAAATTGTCATGCCCTTCTTGCAGCGAGTGAGCATAACATTGACACGCCGCTTCTCGTTCAAGAACCCTATCTTGTCCGTCCGAACGATAGATATGATGATGTAATCGGCTTCGTTGCCTGCGTCGTTATATGAGGGAGAGGCGCATGGAGACATGTCAAGGAAATTACCTTGAAACGAGTCGACGCAAAAGACTCGATCCTCCCATGGAATTCGAGCGCGTTGTAGAGCGTCTTCAAGGCGTGCCCGCTGCGCATCATACGGCGTGATGATACGGAAAGATCGCCCTTGGTTATCGCATTTCTTTGCCTCCGCTATCGCAGCCCAAACCTCTCCTTCGTTCTGTCTTACGTTCAGTAACCCGACACCCTCGTATAAAACACAGACATACGGCCCAACTCGACCCCGACTTCGACTCTCTACCTCTTCTCACGTCGAGGAATCGACAACAACGAAATCTGTTGGGATGCACAGATTTCAATCTGCTGTCGTAAACATTATTCCCAATGAAAGTCCCAAGCCGCGTTGGCATGCTGTCAGGGAGATCAGGATATCGACCACTATGTAACAATGCAGTTACACCAACCGGTCTGTGTCGAAATATGAATACCAAGATCGAGCGGGGAGCGTAGCAGTAACTGATCACATACATTGTGTGTCCAGAAAAATCGCATTCTTACGAAGATGCTCCATCTCAAAAACACTCTGTAGCTTAGGTATATCTCCCTGACCATAGGGAGCCACTGAACAGAGAATTCCTCAGTAGGTCGATGATAGATTTTGAGCCATACTTACATTGATTGTCGTCTCCGATAAACACCAGCTTGCGAAGCGATGTGGGGAAAAGGGAGATCATGGGTAAGAAATCTCCGACTTGGACCTTGATTATATATTGTGAGCGATGGAAATATATATGCAGGGGGAATTTTACCTGACTGGCTTCGTCGACGATAACAATCTGTAGGGGCACAATTCGCGTGATGAGGAAGATGCGAGCATTCGAGAGCATGCTCAAGGTACACAATATCACTTGCGACCCCAGAAACTGCCTCTCAGCTGCTACGACATCTTGCTCCAAACAATCCGACCTGATGAGATTCGGGTTGATCTTGTCGTAAAGATGCTCATGCCTTGAACCAGAATTCAGTAAGTTCAAATTCAAGGAGACGACTGGAAAATGTACCAGTCATAGTGGAAATCTGCGATGGATGAGATTGATGAGCTCAAATTGATTTTCCCGGAAGACAACTCACCTTTAGACACGATAAGCTTGAAGGCTAGGAAGTCGACTGCGGCTAGTTTCTCTGCAATATTTTTGACGGCAACATTGCTTTGAGCGACGAGCCATACTGAAGTATCCCAAGCGGATCTAGTGATACTCGAGACGGCCGCAGCGATGACGGTGGTCTTGCCTGTCCCTGGCGGTCCATGAATGATATTGATTCGATCATTGGACACAATCGCCTCAACAGCTTGATTCTGCGAGGCGTTGAGCTGCCTCGAGAACCAAATGGGAACGGGGCGGGAGAAAGGAATATCGGTTGTCCAGATCGAAACCTCCTGGGGCAACCAGATCGCTTTGAAGAAAGGATTGTCGGCGATGAAAGACGTTCTTTGCAGAGCTCGAAGAGTGATGTCAACCCGCTCTTTCTCTGCGTTGGTAAGGGCCTCTTTCCCGATAGTTGTAAGGCTGACGGTTGATCCCGAGGGTAGATGCAGAGGCTTGTCGAGGGTCAGGCGAACCGTCCTTCCATCGACATGGGTTGACCTGCAATAATCGCTCTGCTGGTTACCCCCATATAATACGTCGATTTTAATGGTTCGCTGGCGCAATATAAGGAAGGAGACTCAGTTTACCAAGTGAATGGGCTCACTAGATCTTGAGACATGATGCGAGTTTTGAATCGAGCGCATACGACGGTCAACTCGTTATTTTTGATTGAATAGTCCTCCACTATTTCGTTATTGACCGAAGTTGGCTTCAAGGCCGAGAGACATTTCATATCGCGAACCAATTTGGCGAATACAGCCAGTCGCTGCCGAGAATGAGTAAACACTCGACAAAGCAAATCAATTCTCATGTACCGTTTCAAGAAAAGAATTTGTATCGATTCTCGGTATGAGTTGCACGCACTGTGCCATATGATCCAGAGTTGCTGCTCGGCAAGCAGCCCATGCCTGCAGAGCTACCTGCTTCGTGGAAGTGTTCTCGAGATCCTCATCTCCTCTAAACAGTTCCGCCACATTAGCTTTCTCAAGAACATCTATTCCGCCCATCGAGTCGATGATGGCCTGGAAAGATTGACGGCTAGCTGTTGAGAACGATAACAAATCGACTGCAGAACAGACACGCAGGCCAAGATCGTGGTAGAGCGAAGTGGCCAGTACGTCCATTTGAAAGGCCACCTTTGAAAGAGAGGGAGAAATAAGAACGTCTTTTAAGATGTCCTTTCCTCTTTTATGGCGGCGTTTAGCGTTTCCGGCCAAGTTCCCTGCAGTTCCTTTCTGTTTCGTCAAGTTGACTAAGAGGACACTCGACGCCGATGCTAAGGCCACGACGGACAGAACACAATTGGAGCCATAGGCTGGCGCAACGCCAATGATTCCTCCATTTACGGTGCGGAGGAGATCTTCGAGGTTATCGCGCGAAAGGCTCGCCAATGGACAGCTTGTTACAGAGATGGGCGCGTGCGGCGTTTTGAATACATCCTGGACGATTTTGTACGGAGGGTCAGACATTTTTCCGATGCGAGATGAAAGAGGGGTGGTTGTACCTCACAACCGTTTTATATGTCTTTGGGCGCTTGAAAGGACAATACTGCATGAAAGTCTGAGACTAATGAACACAAAGACGGGTTCTCCCGGTCACGTAAATAAAACTGCCGGTACGTGAGTGAGGTATGGTTCGCTCATGGTGTGAACCTGTTGGTGGAACTGGAGACTGAAGCTGGAGTTCGGTGGATGTCGTAACTTGGAAAGAATTCTTGCCGGTTCAGCCGTTTCAGGCAAGTTGCATACTTTGACTGCAGCCTGATCAAGCATTCTCCGAGCCTTGACCAGATTCGCCGGGATTCGCAGATCCCGGGTCTATTGCGTCTCTATTTATCGATGTTCTATTCTACAGCACCCCACAGGCCCTCTCAAACCTCCTCCCAAGCATCCGGACCAACATCCTTTGCTAACAAACCAACTAGAGTGTCCTTTGCAGCCCCTTCAACAAACCCTCGGTTCGTGAGGATTGTCATACCCTTCTTACAACGGGTAAGCATGACATTTACGCGCCGCTTTTCGTTCAGGAACCCAATCTTCTGTGTCTTGACCAGAGATAGGATGATGTAATCGGACTCGTTACCTATATGGGACGACGAATGGTGAGGGAATGCAGGATCGAATAGATTGGAAGCCAATACCTTGAAAAGAGTCTACACAAAATACTCGATCCTCCCAAGGGATACCAGCACTTTCCAGAGCTTTTTCGAGTCGTGCCCGTTGCGCATCGTACGGCGTAATGATGCGGTACGAACGATGCTTTGCCACACATTTCTTCGCCTCGGAAATGGCAGCCCGAATTTCTGCTTCATTCTAGGCCACTCATTGAGCACAATGACGATACGTTGATAGATAATATGCAAGACTTACAATCCAACTGGACCCGGACTGAGTTTCCTTTCCTTTCTTGACGTCGATGAACCGACAACAGGGAGAGGTATGGGGATGCTTAGATTGGAGTTTGTTGTCGTAAACATGCTTGCTGATGAAATTTCCTAATCGCATAGGCATGCTACCATGGAAGAATTAGAGAAGCCTCATGTAGTCGTACTCTCACAAACCGATCTGCGTCAACATGTTTAGTCGAAAAGTCGGATTTGCGCAGCGAACACATACATTGCGTATCCAGGAAAACGGCGCCCTTTCGAAGATGTTCCATCTCAAAAACGCTCTGCAGTGCCGGCACATCTCCCTGTCCGTAGGGTGCCACTTCACAGCGGACTCAACGATTTGAACGATGTGTAATGAATTCTATACGCACGTTGCTTGTCGTCTCCAATAAACACAAGTTTCTGGAGGGTTTTGGAGAACAAGGAGAGCATCGGTAAAAAATCGCCCACTTCGACCTTGATGTAAAAGTAAGGCATTTGCAGCCAGCGCATAAAGGAAGGGTTTACCTGGCTGGCTTCATCGACGATGACTGTTCTGACCGGAACCAGTCGCGTGACGTTCGACAAACACGGATTTGAGAGCATGCTCAAAGTACAGAGAATTACTCTCGAGTCCAACAGTTGCCTATCAACCCCGACGATGTCTTTGGCCAACTTATCAGATCTGATGAGGTTGGGATTTATCTTCTCATAAAGATGTTCATGCCTAGAAAACGCAGTCAACACCAAACCAACCAATCGCAGATACCATTGAAAACTCACCAGTCGTAATGAAAATCTGTGTTACGAAGGTCCATGAGCTGGTCTTTGACGATTGACCATCAGAACAACCGACCTTTGGATACAACAACCTTGAAGTCGAGAAAACCGACAGAAGCCAGTTTCTCCGCGATGTTCTTGACAGCTACATTACTCTGCGCAACGAGCCACATTGAAGTGTCATCCGTGCTGCAGCGACTGAGATTCATGACGGCGGCTGCAATGACGGTGGTCTTGCCAGTTCCTGGTGGCCCATGAATTACGTCGATTCGATTGCTGGACATGATGGCATGAACCGCATTCTCCTGCGAGCTGTTGAGAGGACGAGGGAATTGAATGGGAATGCGCTTAGAGGAAGGAGTAGACGTTCGCCACACGGGTTTCTCCTGGGGTAACCAAATCGCCTGGAAGAAAGGGACTGAAGCGATCGAAAACAATTTCTGTAACGCTCGCAGCACGATATCTATCCGCTCTTGTTCTGAGCCAGTGAGCGACTCTTTTCCAAATGTAGTTAATCGAACGATGCATCCCTTAGGCAACTTCAGAGGTTTGTCAAGTTTGAGGCGGACCATCCGTCCGTTGACGCGCGGTGATCTGCAATGGGCGAAGCTTATTTGCTGGCCATGGAGAAGCACCTGGACTTTGATAGTGCGCTGCCGAAGTTGGATATCATCATTGGAAATCGCAGAAGAGCGAGTGAACTTACCACATCCCGAGCCTGCACACGGGTTTTGAATCGCGCACAGGTCACAGTGAGTTCATCCTTGTCGATTGAAGGGTCTTTGACTATCTCATTATGGACTGACGTTGGCTTCAGAGCCAGCAGGCAACGGAGATCCCGAGCTAATTTAGCGAACACTGCTAAACGCTGCGAACATTGAGAAGACAGACAGCACATTTGAGAGTCCACCTACGCTTGCGTCCAACGATTTTGTATCAATCCGCGGGATATGATTGACACGCTCCGTCATATGAACCAAATTTGCAGCTCGCCATGCCGTCCATGCCTGTAAGGCGATCTGCTTGTTGGTGGTTTTGCGAAGATCCTCTCCCCCATCGAACAGAGCAGATACATTTTGCTTGTTTAAGAAGCTCGCTCCCCCCATTGCATCCGTTAAAGCTTGGAAAGATTCACGACTGGAATTTGAGATCGACAACAAGTCAACCGCTGAACAAATACGTATGTTGAGGTCACTGTAGAGGGAAGTCGCGAGGATGTCCATTTGAAAGGCGAGTTTGGTAGAGGCAGAAATCAGAAGGCTTTGTAGCAGATCCTTGCCTCTCCCGGAGCCACCGCGTCGCTTCGCCTTTCCCTTATCTTTCGGCAACTGAACCAGGAGAACCTGCGAGGACGAGGCGAATGCAATCGCAGAGAAAACAGAATGTGTCCCGTAGCCAGGAGCGAGACCAATCGTGTCACCGTCGACGCTAACGAGGAAGTCGTCAATGACATTTCGGGTCAAGCATTCCAATCGACACGGTGTCACTGAGATGGGAGGGTACGATGCCTTGTAAATATCTTGTGTTACGACGAATGACGGTTCGGACATTCTGAAGTTGTAGACAATAAGGGAGGGAAAGTGGCAACTGTATCTCACACCCGTTCATATACCTCCCGGCGCCTCAAAGGGCAAGGTGCATGCAAGGCTAATGGGCGTCAAAACACACTAAAAGGACGCGTTCTCTCGGTTAGACAAAGAATTCCGGCGTTGCCGCATCGCTGCTAGGCGATCTTGAGCGCGTATCTTGGGTGTATTTGGGGACGATGTGCATTTTAGAGGTAAAAGGGAAGCCTGAGATGGGAGGTCACGTAATCGCCACCTGAAGTCCCACGCGATCTCAAAATTTCAGCCTTCTCCGCTCATGTCGACTCCGGTAATTGTAGGCGTCGGCGCCATCGCAGCAGCATTCGCTGGCCGCCATCTTATGAGGCGAGGTTTCTTTGGCCGAGGCGCCGCAGAGCAATGGGTCAAAGGCGGTTTCCGCGCAAAAATGGATCGTAAAGAGGCTATAGCGATCCTGGGCCTCAAGTACGTATATGCAACACCATTACCCCCAAAAGATATCTTTAATTCCTTCTCAGGGACGGGCCTACTGTGCGAAATAAGATCAAAGACGCTCACAGAACTATCATGCTGGCTAACCATCCCGACCGAGGAGGTTCTCCATACTTGGCCAGCAAAATAAACGAGGCAAAGGATCTGCTCGACAAAGAGGCTGGCAAGCGGTGACCTAGATTCTTTCTGTATACTATAAGTAAGTTTTTTATTGCTGCGTTTTCGCGTCTGGAACATTGGACCTGATAATGCTCAGTGTTGTTGGCAAATTGTATCAATATCTCAAACTACTCACATTCTAATTATTGACCCTGGTCCTCGTTAACCCCCACCGGGATCCCATCGACCTGCTCAATAACCTACCAAGGACAATGGGCGAATTGCTCCATAAGTTGAGTAACGGAAAACAAGGCCGCGGTTCATCACAAGTTACATGTTTGGTTCACACAACATTCCTATGAAGCGCAAAATGGTCGCAACTGCTGAATTCAGCGGTGTCAAGTAAGTAAACTACATATGGCTACAAGAGATTTCGTTGGTACAGGCTACAATTCACCGGATGGACAACTTCCCTCCGAATTTCTTCCGCGCTACAACATCTATACGGTCCTTGACATCCCGAAACGCCTTCCACCACGCCTCCGCCACCTCCGCATCCTCCTCCTCCTCATACCCCATCTCCTCAAAATGCTGCTCATAATCCCCCCAAAACCTCCTCAACAACACCAACCACCACTTCATGACCGCAACCGCCCTCTCCACCCCCGTATCCGACGCATACCCCCGGTCCACTGACTGCACAAGATATTTCGAAAAATAGTCCACATCTTTCTCCGCCGGCCCGAACCTCTTGAACGCATTCACCCAACCCTCTAGCAAATTCTGAACATCGTCCGCTTCGGTAAAGAACACCTTCTCGCCCGTGCTGCTCTTGCCCTGCGTCCTCAGCTTCGGCTTCTCTGGGTATTTCGCATAGGGAGGGGGCTGTCGGAAGAGATCGGGCGGCGGAATGTACTTCTTAGGCTTGAAAATTTTCCGCTCGGCAGAGACCTCAGGAATCGCCCCGAGCTTCTTAATTAGCCGCGCAGCTGCCAGTTGCTCGCGCCGCACCGCGCGTGGGAGTGCAGCGAACACCTCCGGGTCGATGTTGAGGTCGCGCAGGTTCGCTTCCGTGGGCCGCAAGAATGCGTTCGGGGGCCGATTAGGGTGGATCGATTTCTTGTTAACCACGTAGCCGCCCCGACCACCACTGCGAGATGGGAGGCGGAGCGCATTCTGCTGCATACGAGTCGGATTACCGAAGCGGCGCTGCTGAGGGAAGACACCTCGGGATGCGACGGCAGGAAATCGGGGCGGCGGGCGAGAGGGCAGACGAGGAGGCGCTTGCTTTCCGAACGCCGGGGCAGGAGGAGGCTGCTGTATTGGCGCAGGAGCGGGAGGAGCCTTACCAGGAAACGGAGACTTGGGACGGCGCCACGCCTCCTCGAGCTCTTGCCTCATTTCCGGCGGCAGCACGTCCAACACACTGCGATCCACCTCCTCAATCGCAGGGAGCGCAGCAACAGACGAGGTCGAAGCGCCGGCTTTGGTGTTAGCAGGGATAGCTGGTGCTGTGGGACGCACGAGAGGAGGTGGAGGCATATCCGGACGACGGGATGATTGAAATTGAGCATCCGCGCGCTTGAAATTCAGAGTTTTCTGGTGCGCGTCCGTGTTGACAGGTCCCGTGGCTGGCTCCAGTTTCTGTATTTGAATCCCAATCCCGCGTAATTCCCTTGAATCAAAATTGAAGGATTTGAGAATTCGCCAGGCATGTTCGCCAATAACTGCTGCGTCACTGGTGGCACGCCCGCCCGGGGCAACCAGAGGGGTTTGCTTGTTGAATACCTGACAGATCCCGTGCCCCATGAACTATATCACGCCTGTCAGAGGTGTTCGTTGAAAAATGGAAGGAAATTTGCAACCTTCGGTGCCTCTACAGGTGCTGACGGATCTCGCTTCATGATCTTGAGCGTGATTGTCCGTCCCAGCACCTTCCACTCGTTCAATCGATCCGCTACTGTACGACTCAGTTCATAGATGAACTTCTCTGCTTCCTGACTCGATTCGAACCGTATACCGTACTGTATTCAACCTTCAGCCGACAAAACTAAAACATCCAGGCTGCGCTTACATTGACCTCCGCCGACACGGACTTGCGTTGCTTATCTGAAGTCAGTACTGTGTCATCGAGTCCGCGAATGGCGTTGTACAATTTCTCCCCAGTCTTCTTCCCGAGCGCATCAGAAAGCTCCATACGGCTCTTCTTCGCAAGATCCTTGAGTGCAGTACTTCCAAGCCTCTCAGTTGCCTTATCTCGATGTGAAGACGCGAAACCCCATAGATCTGTGATGCTTAGAGTTTCCATTAGCGCAGGGACATCTGCCTGGACAATATGCAGCGCGCCGGCGGGCTTAGCACGGCGTGTGGCGAGACGCGCAAGGAGGATGTTATGAGAGATACCAATGCTGACTATGCCCACGATTAACCCGATGAATGAAGCCTATCATTGAGAACTCACTCTCGCATTCGGTAGCTTGCTTAACTTCGGCGCGGATGCGCTCGGCAAAGTCTTTGGCAGGGTCGTGAGGAGAGCCTGCACGCACAGCTGCTCGTCGCAGGCGGGAGACAGCAGAGGTGACGTCCACTAAGGCCTCGTCGATTGAAACAGCCTGCACATCGTCGGCATGCGACATCAGCACGGTGTAGAACTTGAGAGATATTTCTGTATATCTATGTGAAACTTATTGGATATCCGACGAGATGAATATAAAGCAGCTGTTACCTCTCAAATTCGTAGGGAATGGTCAGTACGTTTGGACAAAGTTTCCGTGCCTGCTGCAGGCTGCGATGCAGAATTCAGTATCGAAAAGCTCGAAGACAGAAAAAACTACCTCATGCCGTTCTTGATTCCAAATGCTCGTGCCTCATAGCTCGCACAGGCAATTTCGCTCGTACTGCTACTGCCACCCTGCGCGCCTTGGGAATGGCAAACCACAACCGGCTTCCCGCGCATCTCCTGCCGCTTCACCAACCCGGCAGCCACAAAGAAGCAATCAAAATCGCAGTGCATGATAACGCGCTCCTCCCCCGCACGACCCTTGCCTTTGGTAGGCGATTCCGGCTCGAGGTTCTCCTTCTGCTCAAGATTAAGTTCCGCACGCGTCTGCGCTTCACTTACGAGCTTCTTGAGCTGCTCTTTGCTTGCGGCGAGGAAGTGTAGACGCGAGTTCTCGTAGTATCCTTGAATGAAGCCAGGTGCGGCGGACGTATGTGCATTACGCCACTTGGGGTT
Organism: Favolaschia claudopus; assembly: GCA_037176885.1. Classification (NCBI taxonomy): domain Eukaryota; kingdom Fungi; phylum Basidiomycota; class Agaricomycetes; order Agaricales; family Mycenaceae; genus Favolaschia; species Favolaschia claudopus. The sequence goes on along the minus strand of JAWWNJ010000023.1, from coordinate 1,474,051 downwards.
CTCCATTGCGCGTTTCGCATTCGGATTAGACGCGTCAGCGGCGTAACTGGGAATTTGTTTCTGAGCAGCTGGCGGGGGAGCTGTTGTGGACGTCGTTGCTTGTGATCCAATGCGTCGACCGCCAGGAACAAAGATAAAGTCCTGCCAGGGAAGCTTATAGCCAGCCTTGACGCTCTCAGTGAGCCATTCGGGATAAACGACCTTCATGTTCTTGAACTCTTTCTTTTTGGCTTCTGTTAAACTGCAAGTGATAATATGTGTGCTACAATGTCTATTGATAAGGATGTTATTTGAGTCTTATTAAAGCACGTACACAATTGAATGCTTGTCCAGATAAGGCTCAAACGTTCCTCCGTGGCGAACCATGAGGGATCGTAGCTCTTGTACAGACGGCTCTGTCCAGCCGTTTACCTGTAAACGAATCAAGTCAACGGCTCACCGCAAGTATATATACACACATAAATTGCAATTCCCTGGAATATCTGCGTTTCCGCCGTCGTAGTTATTTCTGAGTTCTGAATCTGCAGCTTAGCCCTCTTGCGGTTCATGTACTGTCCAAAGTTATCGAATTCTGCGGCACCGTAAACTCCTTCATCAACAGGCTCCGAGGCATCGTGAAGGCGGCGCTTCAGAGAAGGTTGAGGTTGGGCTGGTGGGGGAGGGGAGGGATCGTCTTCTGACTCGTCATTATTAGGGACCGAAGCTGGGATGATGTCGCCTGGAAGAACAGCCGCATCGAGGGCGTCGATGAACGCTGGGTCGTCGTCTTCATAGTAGTCGGAGGATTGGCTTCCGGATGCCAGCTTATTGAATTGGCGGTATGTGCACTGGGAGAGGAGAGGAGAGAGTTGGGTCACGTCGCGTCACAGATGTGACCTGACGCGTCGAACTCTTGACGCGTCTCATCACCTTCAAACTGGTGCTGGCTCGGCACTCAGCCCGCACAGGCTCGTTTTTTCTTGCACTAAAATCCGCGTTTGAGAGAGAAAATACGCGCCGATCCACGAAAACACTCTTTTCAAGCGCCCCACGAACACGTGTTACTGGCCTTTGTATTTCTTACACGCGTATCTTCTTCTTGTCCCCCACCACATCCTTATACACTCTTCCCGACGCGCACAATCTATCTCGAATGTCTCTACAAGCCCCAGACCAAGTTATCGACTGGCTAACTCAACACTACCCATCGCCGCGCGTCGACCGGGAGTGGCTCGATGCCTGTTACGATTGGGTAGTCAAAGAGCAGAATCTCGACCCAGCAACCAACATGCCTCGAATAATTGAACAAGTAGAGTCCCAGCTCCTCCAGTCAGATCTATGCGACTCTATGAGCCATGGAACAGGCATTCCACACGCTCTCCTCACTGCGACGGTAGGAACTCTGCGGGGTCCCGTCCTCGTCGAGATTGTCTCTTTGACGGAGGTGGGATCGAGTGCCCTGGCGCTAGATCAGGTACGTGTTGCACGGGAGGAGAGAATCGCTGCTGGTGCGGGACTTGGTGACGAAGAGAATGAGGCCGACCTGGATGTGGATGGCGAGGGTCCTGTCCCTGATTACCCACGGAGTGTGCTACGTTTTGAGCTCAATGATGGGGCCTCTACGATACCGGCATTCGAATATCGTCCGCTCCCTGACCTCAAACTTGGTGCCACTCCTCTTGGCTATAAGGTACCCTTTGTTTTTAGTTTGCGATTTTGGCTCTTGAACACACAATTCCTAGATGATCCTGAAGAACGTTCGTGTTCGTCGAGGGATGGCTTTCCTTGAGCCAGCTTGCGTTACTCTCAAAGGTCATCAGACAGAAGATCGTGATGCGCAACGAGAAGCAGACTTTGCAGCATCGCTACGGCGTCGATTAGGGTATGCATTTCTACCAACAAAGAAACTCCATATACTAATCGATGCTACCTCAGGCGACCAGAGCCCGAACCTGCGCCACAGCCTGCAGCACAAGCGGCCCAAAATGCGGCACAAGAACAGAATCCTGCTCCTCCACCAGAGGCAATGCGCTCGCCTCTCCGAGAAATATCGCCTCCACCCTCGCCCACACTCCCAGTCGACTCGCATCACCATTCTGACGACGAGGACCAGCCTCGTCGACGCCGAGTCCCTGCGCCACCGCCTTCTACATCTCCATCTTCCACACTCGTCACCACATCTTCCTACTTCTCGTCCGGCGGCAGCGCTGACCCCCCGCCCCGCCGCGGAAACATGGGACTCGTTCTGTCCCCCACGCGCAGCGGCCCAATCGAGATCGAGAGCAGTTCGGACGAGGAAAATCGGATATCAAGGCGGCCTATGGTTGGTCTCAGAAAAACATCACAAAAGAAAGCCACACGACCAGCACCACCGCCGCCCAGAAACGACGAGCCTGCTTCGGACGATTACGGTGACATGATGGACATGGATGATTCGTTCCTGGAAGCGCTTCAGAAGGCTGAAGATTCGCAGAACACGGTGCCAGCGGGTCCGAGCAATGCTCACGCCAGCGGCAGCGAAAGCCAGAGACCTGTAGTTTCCGATGCGGTCATCACGATTGACGACGACGACGAGATGGAAGACAAAGAAAATGTGCCGGCACCACAGCGGCATGTACGACGCCGGGTATTCGGGGAAACGAGATCGTTAGGGGAGGTTATCGACATATCATCCGACTAACCGGGTGTGTACAACAGTCCTTGGCGGCAGCCCAGTTGGATGGGTCGTTATTTTCAAGTGTCGCACACGCGTTTATAGCTGAATAATGGAATATATGTATGCTGAGAGCAAGAGATGAATAAAATACACTTTACAACACAAAAGCTTGAGGTATGTCTCTCTCTCTATTAGCCAAGGAGTGCAACCTTTGCCTTCTTCTTCTTCTTTCCGTTGGAGAAAGTGCGCCAGCTATCGACGCGCTGCTCTCGATTATCTGCAAGTGGGGTTAATTAATCGGAACAGCAGCTGGGCGGCAATGAAGGAACTTGCCTTCCCAGACCTTATCGTCCTCCGCCTTTCGCTTTCTACCCGCGACCTCTTCCTCCTTCATACGAGCCTCTAATCCCTCGTTGGCCAGATTCATCTTGATAGCCTTGCGTCTCCGAAGCTCTTCGTCGATGAGTAGCTCCTTAGTTTGGGTGCGCATGCGGACTCTGAAGCTCGGGTCCAAACGACGGAGGGTTGGGTCAGACATTGGAGTGTTGGGTGGGAGGGAAAGCGACTTGAGAATGAGCGAGCGGGATTGTGTGATAACGGCGTCGATGTTTTCCCGCTTTTTCTCATCGGATAGTTCAGATTCAGCCTGTAGATGTGCAGGTTAGCTAGCTGCGTCGACGTCCTATAGAAGCGCACCTTTTTCAAGAGGTCGAAAGCCTCCGGGGCCCGAGCATGGGAGCACTTGTCGGGGTGAATGACTGCACTCTATGTCAGAAGCTGGATCGTTGTAGCGATGCAATGCTCACAAAGTGAAAGCTGCTTGTACCGTTTCTTGATCTCTTCTGGAGTGGCGGACTCATCTACGTCTAAGATATCAAAAGGGCTAATGGGTGGTATCAGTAAGAGCTCAGTTTTATTCCCTATCGACCATCGTACTTGAGTTTGAAAGCCTTGAGAATGCGGTCAACTTCTAATTCTCGTTGGAGGGCCGACGTTTCTCTACTGAGAAGCTTGTCTATTTCAGCATCTGACACGGACGCTGGGGGCTTGGAGGACGAGGCCGAAGCAGACGACATGGATGTAGAGGAAAAGCCGTGTTAGTATTACGTACGCGCACACATATGTCCTTCCTCCGCTCTTCAACGTGCCTTGCCCTCAAACCATGTTGTAGAACTTCCTTCAACCGCCCGCTAACATGGCCGAGATCGTTTTCGACAGCGGCGCCAAAGCCCAAGACCCCGCCACCCAGGCGACGCGCCTCCGATGTGTATAGGGAGCGGAACAGAAATTTATTAATGTACAGCAGCGCCGTTGTACGTTCTGTCCGCGAGTCGGCGGCCATATCTCACGGGAGAGGCAGATAATTGCGACTCTTGGCGTCACGTATGCGGCTGTTCCACTCTATCGTATCTTTTGCGCTGCAACTGGTTTTGCTGGGACACCCAACGTCGGTACGGGCCGGTATGAGGCGTCTCGTCTTGTCCCTATCGAGAATGCGCACCGCATAAAAGTGCATTTCAACGCCGACCGCTCAGAGTCGCTACCATGGAAATTTACTCCCCAACAACGGTTTGTTACTGTACTTCCTGGGGAGACGAGTCTCGCATTTTACACGGCAAAGAACAATTCCAAACAAGACATCATTGGAATTGCGACATATAATGTTACACCGGACAGAGTGCGTTTTCGTTGTGTCGGTGGTTTCGTCGAGACTGGAACAGTTCTAGGTTGCGCCATATTTCTCCAAAGTAGAGTGCTTCTGCTTTGAGGAACAAAAACTGCTAGCAGGCGAGGAGGTAGACATGCCTCTTTTGTTCTTCATCGACAAGGACATCCTCGACGACCCGTCGTGTCGGGACATTGATGATATTGTCTTGTCGTACACTTTCTTCCGGTGAGTATTGTCCTATTGCCATGTATGTCACAGGTGATAGACGGTCACTTTCAGTGCTCGGAGAAACCAGAAAGGGCAACTGGAACCCGATGCTGCTGAAGCCGATATACAAAATTCGCTGGGTTTTGGGGGGTACGAACATGCTCCGAAGGCTGAAGAGCGTAATGCGAAGAAGTCCTCAGAGGAGAAAATATAATAGCTATATCGCAAACACGAATGTAATTTGACCCAAGAATGGATGCACTAGAAGTACTTGGCTCACTCAGTCCACTCCCTGGTCCAAGCGATAAATTTCGACTTTCGGCCGAGTTTTCCCGACGGCGTCCCGTTATGACAAGAGTAAATATAGCGAGATTCTTCAAACTTGTCCCGCGTCGCGACTTTGCCTGGCTGAATGCTGGCATTCAGCGCTTTAAAATGATCAGCCATAGACTCCTGGCTTTCCGTCCTGCTCTTTCTATGCGCCAGTCCTCCTCGACGGCGCCAAAACCGCTTAGTTTGGCGCGTCTGCCCGTTCCCGAGCTCCGCAAGACCCTGGAACGCTATTTGAGGTCGATACAACCATTCCTCCTTCAAGACGAAGCTCATGGTGGACTTCCTTTCAAGACCTCCTACTCTCTGCGCGAAAAATGGGCTGATGAATTCGCTGCTGGTGTTGGCAAGCTTTGTCAAGAACGGCTTCTCGGTTCGTAAACAGCTTTGCTCAGTCGACAGAGTTTCATTCGATCTTCAACCCAAGCACTTGACAGAGCCTCTCCAAACAACTGGCTAGACGACAACTTCTGGGGTAATAAAACGTATTACGAATGGCGTTCACCGCTAATCATCAACTCCAATTGGTGGCTTGCATTTCACGACGACGAGCTGATCCCTGCACACGCAAAAACCAAGCAGTCCAAAATTACGCCATGGCAGGTGCGCCGAGCAGCCTGGCTTGTGCATCGTTTTTTGTGCTTCAAGGATCGTTTGGATCGGTAAACTATATACTTCGTTGGAGACGGATGTTGGAATTCATGCGCATCTCAGGCAGGAACTATACCCTGACACAACCAGAACTGGTCAGTGACATGGTTAGCTCACAAATTACAGTCTTTGACACTCGACAGGCTTGTGGCTTCGAGAAAGCGTGTCGAAAATGTTCAATATCGCGCGGATACCAAAACCCTCTTGTGATATCCTGTCCAAACCTCCACGTGGGTCAAATGCCGAAGCGCGTAAAATATATGTCATGATTCATCGCTGGTGTTACGCTATTTCTGTTTACGACGATGCTTCCCCTCCCCACTCGATCTCAGTGCAAGATCTAGAAACACGCATACGCTCTGCAGTCACAGACGCCGAGAAAAGGCTCTCCGCTGGCGAAAAGGCGGTTCCCATTGCCGTCCTCACCGCCGACGACCGCGATAGATGGACACAGGTTTGTTCCCTTCTCCCTTTGATTGCATCGCATCGCTCACTATTTCGAAGAATCTCCAATATCTTCTTGACTTATCTGCCCAAAATCGAAGAACACATCAAATCATCTGCCAGTCCATACTAGGGCTCAGTCTTGACGGACCATCCCCAACGTACTCACCGAACGGCCAAGCCGCCCTCACCTCTCACCTTCACGCCATTCGTTCCATCGCATCAAATGCTACTAATCGTATATACGACAAACCATGCACTTTAATCGTCGATCCCTCCACTCGCGCCGGCTTGACCGGCGAACACTCACCTTGCGATGCTCTGGTGCCGAGTATCGTTGCTGAATTTGCTTTGGTTGACGGGGTGGACCCGTCCGCTTTCGCTGCTTCGGAGCCGGAACCCTTTGCTACCGCCACTGATCAAGCAGGTTGGGAACGACTGGACTGGGATGTTGATTCTACCATCGAAACTGAGTGTGCACAAGCACTGACGCGGGCCGAGACGATCATCGACAACTCAGACAACAACGTTTTCTGGTTCGACGAGTACGGGACCGATTGGATCAAAGACTCGTGTTGGTCGTTCTTCCTACATTGTATCGCCCGAACTAACGAACATGTCCGATCAGTGAAACAGTCGCCTGACGCATTCATCCAAATGGCTCTCCAGCTTGCGTACTACAAAACGCGCGGGGAGTTCTCAGCGACGTACGAGACTGCACTTACTCGGATGTTCAAGCGGGGGCGCACAGAGACAATCAGGTCGTATACCGTTGAGAGCCGCGCGTGGGTTCTGGGCATGATGGATGCCAATATGCCGGTACGTATCGTACCTCTACTCGTGCATACCGCTATCGCGCTCACCATTCTGTCTCGTCTTCATCAGCAACAACAACGACGGAATCTCTTGCACGATGCGCTGCATACCCATACGACGTTGACGCGTGAAGCCGCCACGGGTCGCGGAATTGACAGACATCTGCTAGGGCTGAAGTTGATGCTTCGTCCGCTGAGTGGCGAGGAGGCGCCGTTGTTGGATGATGAGCTGTTCCAACGGAGCCAGGCGTGGAAGCTGAGCACCAGTGGGCTCAGCGCGGGGAATCTGTTCAGAGGAACCGGGTACGTTCTATAGTGCATGCATTGTTTTACATCTGCCTGAATGCGACATGCAGGTTCGGTGCCTCGTTCGAGGATGGCTATGGCATCAATTGTGTGTCTTTTTCCATCCCCTCGACGCATTGCCTTTGCTCACTGTCCTTGAGACCTGGCTGCATCTGATATGATCAAGTTTGGTATTGAATCGAAGGTGTCGAGTCCCCGAACGTCTACCGAAGGTCTCAAGGATGCTCTATTCGAGGTTTTATCCGACATGAGAACCCTTTGTCTCAAGACCGATGGTCATATCGCTGCTGGTGCCGAGAGAGAGCGAGAAATTTCAAGTCATCTGTAGATACTCGGCAACATTTTTGTCGCATAAGGTACTCTTGTTTGTAATTGCTAGGTAGACGTCGTCGTAGACTATCGTACACACAATGTAATCTGGCCAAAAGAAGAGAAAAAAAAAAGACAGTACTAATGCTTACGCACAGCTACTGGTATCCCGTTTACGGGGGTCAGTCAAGAACTCTCCGCTCTCAACGTCCTTTATGTCAAGCCACCCAATTTCATCAACGTAGCGGCTGAGTTCTCCGACAATACAATCCCTGCCGTGCCCATTGTGGAGGAAAGCTTTGGAGGACACAATATACATGCCGCGCATGCACCGAGTGAGCATAACATTTGTTCGGCTAAGTAGCTCTGTTGAGCCAAGAAATGCACAAAAATTACTGGAAAACTGACCGTAAATTTGTCAGGAAGCCCAGACCTGCTGTTCGCACAAGGCTAATGATAATATATTCTTCCTCATTCCCTAATCAATTGTCAGTACCAAAAAAAATAGCGGAATAGTGTGCTAACCTTGGAATGAGTCGACATTGTAGACCTGGCAAGTTTTGAGGTACAGACGAAACAAGAAGGAGGAAAATACCTTTTCCTCCCAGACAAGGCCTTCTGTCTCTTTCATAGTGTTTTCAATCAGGACACGCTGTGCATCATAGGGTGTAATGATTTTAAAGTTTTTGTTATGTTCTTGCAAATGCTCGGCCAGCTTGATGACAGCATTGCATTCGAGTTGATTCTACAAAACATTAATATTCGCTGAGAAACAGAAAGAAAGCCTCCTACTAGGATAGATTTCCCCGGCTGTGGCTGCTCCTTTGCCCCGACCACATCAACGAATTGGCAAGCGACAATAGAGTCAGGAATGGGATGGAGGGGATTCGAGTTTAGTTTGTGGTCGTAAATGTGAGTAGAAATAAATTCTCCAATCTGAGGAGGCATTCGATCTGTATACCATGAGCGGGATTGCAATTTATGAAAGAGGGGAAACATACACTGAGTATCCAAGAAAAGACAGAGTCTGCGGAGATGGGGCAGCTCAAAGATGCTCTGAAGATCTTGAAGATCTTCCTGGCCATAAGGAGGCACTACATGACAGAATAAGTATGATCCAGATTCCAAAATCAAAACAGAGAATTCACATTGCTTGTCATCTCCGATGAAGCACATTTTGCGAAGAGTTTTGAATTTATCAAAAACTGTCCAGGTTGGCGGAGAAAATCAAGCAGGGAAAGGAGGGGTCATACCAGGAATATAGTCGCCTATTCAATGATATCAGAACAGTGAAAAAGAAAACAGAAGAGATATTGGAATACCAATCTCGATTTGACTAGCTTCATCAACAACAATAGTATGAACAGGAACTTGGTTTGTAAATTTTGGAAGAAAATGATTTGAAAGCTTGGACAGCAGGTTAGAAAATTCCACAAGAATGGCATGCATCTCACCATGCTAAGGGTACAGAGGAAGACCTTGCAGCCTTTGAGTCTTGCCAAACCAAGGGTTCGAAACTCCTCTGAGCGAATGAAAAAGTGCTTAATCCCTTGATAGAGATGCTCATGCCAGTCGGCATGTGCAAATTCATTTGAAGCAAGAAGTCGCCAGTCGGTGAAACCAACAGACAATAACTGTAGATAGCTCAGACTACTATAGATTGAGATAATTGAATACTCACTTTGAAAGCAATATTAATAACAGCGACGTTGCTTTTTGCGATTAACCAGATGCCTATATTCCTCATCAGTATATGAAATTCGAAATCTCACTAGGTTTTACCGCCATGGCATCTAGCAACAGCTTCTTTGACGAAAGCTGCAATAACTGAAAGAGCCCAAATTCAGACAGAGAACAATTGGATGTCAAAAAGTTGTACCTGATGTTTTTCCAGTCCCTGGGGGACCTGAACAAAGTCAAGTTAGCTCAGGTTTGCAGAAGATTTGAAACAATTACCTTGAATGATTGTAATTCGATGTGTATCTGAACAGTCAAGCATTGTATCCACAGCAAGCTGCTGGGACGTGTTAAGTGGTCGATCATTGTTATTCTTGGCTGACAAAGATCCCAGATTGGACAGGTTGGACGTCCAGTCTGAAGGCCAGATGAGGAGATCTGCATCATCCGACCCGCTGACTCTCCAGATGTTTTTGATCCAAGAATTATCAGTCAACAAGCCAACATTTCCCTGCAAAATACGAAGAACTGTTACAGCTCGTTGGGCTTCAGCAGTAGTGGGGTCATTGCGCCCTATACACATGATCAGTTGGTCTGAGCTGCAACTGCGTGTGGTAATCACCTATAGATTTGATAGACAGTATTGTCTTGCTGCTATCAAGAGATTTGCCTATATTGAGGTTTGCCATTCTCCCATCAACCCCACCTGTCTGTCCATACAGTCGATATGTTGACCCTGAGGGAGTCTGAACAACAGTGGAGATAGCCTGATATATACTCAGACAATGAGATCGTAGATGGAAAAAAAGATATATGTATACCTGGCCAGGCCGAAGATGATCTTGATAAGCTGCAGATTTTACTCCCGCTGAGCCATCAGAGATGGCCGTGAAAGTGTGTTTTGTGACATTTTGTTGATTATGATGAAGGCGGAGGGAGTCTTGTGTCATCTTTGCAAGGATGTCAAGAACCTCAAAATATGATCAGTCTCAAAGCAGAGATTTGGACCATTAATACACATACCCCAGATGTGAGTTTTTTTGTATTAATCTTGGGCACCTTCACGAATGTTTCGACGCCATTTCCAACAATGAACAAATATTGGGAAACCCAGGCACGCATTGCTAGGTCTGAAACACAGTGACGGTCCTTTGCGGGGTCATAGATGGGATTTTCGAAAACACTGATAACATTATCATCCCAGACACGGATAGTGTCTCCCACAGCCTCCTTGATTGCACTCAACGGCCTCCGATTGACTGCAGAGAAAGCCGACTGGACATCGATCCCATTGGTGACTCGCAAGTCCACCGCACAGTAAAGAGACATAGAAAGAGGACCAAAGTCGAAGGCCAGCAATTCACCGATGTCGCGACAGAGAACCATTTCCTCGAGCAGTTTGCGTCCCGTCAAGTCACGGTCCTGTGGTTTACTGGTGGGTTTTCTGCCATTGCCTCGGTCGCGCCCTGGAGTGACACCGATAGAGCCGCCATGACGGTCTGAGTAGAACTCCACAATAAGACAAAATTTGTCGTTTGCAACGGCGAGAGCAACGAGTCCCCCCTGTTTTGAATAGCCCGGCGCGATTCCGATTGGCCCTGATCACCTCTCTGAATCCGTGTCTACAGAAAACGGGGAGCCAGAGCATACCAGGTTCATCAAAGACATCCAGCCAAGCCTTATGGAGGTCTTTCTCGTGCATAGTACTCAAACGAAGTGTGCTTTCCACACCATCCAACAGATTCTGCATGAACTTCGAGGCTGTCAGTTTTGCCCGAATTGTTGCCGTTGAGACATACGGAATCTTGGTCTCTCTGTTGTCTCCTCGCCATCGATGAAGCTCGTCAACTTGAAGTGTGGGCCAGCCTCGAGGCGAGAGAGTAATTTTGGAAACAACACGAGAACACGATCACGAGATCGTTCCCCTCCTACTTTCCTTTCCAGCCCCACCCTCCTACGGCCAAACTCCAGTTTATTGGATCGGTCAACAGTCTAGCAGTCTATTATACGCGTGCCTTAAGGTCTCTGATCCCCAGGGAGGGGGTGGGTGTATTCTAAGTCATGGTAGTCAGTTATCGCGGCGCAACCTCCCAGCGTGAATCCATCCATCCAATTAATCCCACGCATCGTCCCCTCCCAACTCAGCGGCAAGCAATCCGACGAGCGAATCCTTAGCCGCACCCTCTATGAAAGCCCGATTCGCGCATACAATCATCCCTCTCTTACACCTGGTTAGCATCACATTCACGCGCCTCAGTTCGGCGAGAAATCCTACATTGTCCGCGCTACGAACAACAGAAAGGATGATATAGTCATCTTCATTCCCTGGATCAGCGAAGACGTAGAGTCAGCCGAAAGTGAAGGTGACAACCGAAATACCCACCCTGGAAAGAGTCGACGCAAAAGACCTTATTCTCCCAAGGAATTTTTGCCGCCTTGAGCGTATTCTCGAGGAGCGAACGCTGCGCGTCATACGGCGTAATAATACGGTACGATTCTCCCTTCTCGTAGTAACGCCGTGCCTCCGCGATTGCCGCTTTCGCTTCGGCCACGTTCTGTGCATCGAAATATTTGTCGGTCAGCCCGTTTAGAACAAGGAGATCAACGTACGATCCAACTCCGCCCCTTGGCGACCTCTGCGCCATTCACATCGACAAACCAACAACACTGCGCTGTTTCGTGATGCACAGTCTTGAGCTTGTCGCCATAGACGTGTTTCCCGATAAACAATCCCAGTTGCTCAGGCATCCTGTAATGAATGAGCTCGAAATCATGGACTCGGGCAAGGCAACTATCACCGATCTGTTTCCCGGATGAGAAACGAGTTAATTATATAGAGAGAACACGCTTACATTGAGTATCCAGGAATATCGCGTTCTCGCGCAGATGCGGCATCTCGAACACACTTTGCAGTGACGAGATCCTGCTCGCGCCATACGGGGGCACTGCAACAACCAGCTTCAGTTCAGACAAGGAAGAGAAAACAAGCGCAGAACAGACACTGTTGATCATCCCCAATGAACACCATCTTCCTCAACGCATGCCCGAACTTGACCAGCATCGGAACAAAATCACCCATCTCCACCTGACTCGCCTCGTCCACCAACAACATCTCCATAGGTACGAGTCGCGTAACGGCAGAGAGCCGTGTATTCGAGAGCATGCTAAGTGTACAAAGCACAACGCGCGATTGCAGCATCCGTTGTTCAATAAACTCGAACTTCTCGGAGAGGTCGTCAGAGCGGAGGAGGCAGTCAGCGATTTTGTTGTAAAGATGTTCGTGCCAATCGTAGTGGAAGTCTAACAAATCAAGAGAATTCATCATTGGAAAGCATATCTGAGTCGAATGATGCCGACCTTTCGAGACCAGCAGAGTGAAATCACAATCCGCGTCTGCCAGCTTCTCCGCGATATTCTTCACCGCTACATTACTCTGTGCGACTACCCAGACCGTGCGCTCCATGTCATTTGGATCAGAGAGAATGCTATGGATCGCGGCAGCAATGACAGTCGTTTTCCCTACATCCGTGTAAGCAAGAGGGGTGAAATGAAGGCAGAAAGCCGACCCACCCGTTCCCGGCGGCCCCTGCACTAGAACCACCCTCCGGCTCTCCTCCTCCGACAGAATGACCTCGACTGCCTCCCGCTGACTCTGGTTCAACTTCCTTTGAGGAAAGTACAGCCCCACCTCTTTCATCTTTTCCGCATCCTTTGACTTCGGCCATTTCACCGGCTCCTCGCCGTCCAATCCCGCCAACCACAGCGCCTGAAAAAATGGCTGCGTGAGGAGCGTACCTCTCCCTTGGAGTGCATGTCGAATCGCTTCGGAACGCAATGACTCTGTACGTGTGTACCCTTGCCGGCCGATGGTAGTGACGCGGGTGATGGTAGAACTCTCGGACAGACCGGGAGTGGATTTAATGTTCGTGGCGGATGTGGATTCGTCTGATGTGCCGGTGCTGAGTGTGATAGAGGCGGCTCGGCCTTCGACGAGAACCGCTCTGCCTTGAAATTTGGAAATTTGATTACCGATGGTGCTCTCGACTTCAATGCGCTGGATCGGAAAATTAATTGAGGTAAGAAGGTTGAGAAACGAGTCAGGAGACAAACTTGATTCCGATTTGCCAGGACACGGGTTTGAAATCTGGTGGAAGTGACGCTGAGCTTGCCAGACTTGCAGCTGAAATTTTCGCTGTCGACCTCATTGTCAACGCGAGTGGGCTTCATCAAGGTAAGTAATCGTCCATCGCGAGTCAGTTTTGACAGAACTCGTAGGCGCTTTTCGAGAAAGAATCAGCCCTGGAAATAAAACAATATGAGATGATGCTCACACTAGTTGACAACTCGTGCGTATCCACACGGGGTACTCCGCTTAGCCTTTGTGTCATGGATTCCAGGGACGCAGCACGCCATGCCGCCCAGGCCTGTAGCACCACATGCTCTCGTGGTGTATTTACATCCTCATCGCTAGCAAAAACGCTTTGTACCATAGACTTGTGCAGCCCTTCCTCACCCCCCAGCACGGTGGCCAGCGCCGCGAGACTTTCGCGGCTTTCGTTCGTCGAAGCAGAAAGCAAGTCCACCGCAGATCTTATACAAAAGTCGCCCAGATCAAGACAAAGCGCGCTAACCAGAAGATCCATCCTGAAAGCGTATTTTGTAGGTAAGGGAGGGAGGAGAATCAGGGTACGCAGGAGGTCGCGACCACGGAGTTTGCCTGGTTTGACGCCGGCCGCATTTTTTGTGAAGGTGATAAGAAGTACGTGTGAGGATGTCGCTAGAGCAAGGGAGGATAGTGTGCCGGTATTGGGACGGTAAGTGGGTGCGAGTCCAACTATCCCCTCTGTTGCGGTCGCAAGGAAGTCGTGAAGGATAGCGGGGGTGAGAGCGAATTCGTGAATGGGGAAGGCATGAATTGGCGGCTGTTCGTGCTTGAAGAGACTTTGAAGGATCGTAAAGGGCGGGTCAGGCGCCATCGTAGTGGTGGGCAGGAAAGGGCCAAATCGTCACGAGATCGCGTTCACGAATTTGCGTGTAATAAAAATCTTTTGACTCTGTTCTCATTTCATCTCAACTTTGAACTGGATGCAAAGACCGTCTAAAGTTCCTTCACGCTGAACCTTGTGCCCTTCATATTCCGCGTTATGCACGCTAGGTAAGTGCTAGGCACTTACCTTTAGCTTGATACCGTGACGGATTCGCATTCCACGAACCTGAGGGGCGTTTGAATCTGCGCTACTGGACCGCGGCCAGCAAACCTTAGCCGAGTAAAACTCGAACTTGACAATCCCGAACGAATCGTTGCTGAGATGGCCATGACTCATGAGAGGAAACGGTACTCCGCATCTCGGAAACAGCCGATACAATTCTTTCGCAACTCGCAAGTCTCAATGTCTGTGTCCTCCGTCCTTCGCAGAGCAGCCATCCAGTCTTCGATGAAGCCCAGGGTCCACCCAATGGACGCGTCCCGTGTTCGAAACACAACCTCTCTCGGAGACCAAGTCGGATTGACGAAGCTGGGTATCCACCAAGTCTCTCTCGCACCAAACATGCTCTCAACTGTCGAACATTACCACGATGTCGACGACGAATGGTTCTACGTTCTGAAAGGGAGCGGGACGCTCTTGTGTGCTGGGGTGGGAGAGGACACAGTCGTAAATGCAGGTGATTTCGTCGGTTTTGCTGCTGGGGACAAGCGTCCGCATGCATTCCGTGCAGGTGAGGACGGTATGGAATATCTCACGGGGGGAAGCCGGTATGTATAGTTTTAAAATACTACGAAGGAACCCATTCCTCAACCGATACACTCATCCTCGCAGGGAGCCTGTCGATGTCTGTCATTATCCTATGCAAGTCTTATTTCTCCAGATATTTCCTACGTGAAGGTAGGGGACTCATGCCATGACAGAATTGAAAAGACTCTCATCGTAAATCGCACTGCCGACGCGACGCGGATGACAGCTGTGGAACTTGAAGTCAGGAAGGTGGAGCCTCTGTAGATTTTCTCCTTTCCCAATAATTACCTGAGTTGAGTTGTGCATCGAAAAGGATCACCGTCGTCTTGTTCTGTTTTATTAGCATCACAATCGGGCTAGCCGACCTCAATTGCCACTTGTATTCTGTATCTACATAAGACTGTGCCTTTCTTCCGCCATAACACCACGAAATCATGAGCAGACTCATTTCAGAGTGCCATTGATTTGGTTACCTTTGCACCGCCAAAATGAATTGGATTTGCCCATGGGCTTGGACGTCGACGTCATACAGGTTCGGAAAAACAAAAGCAAAAGAAGAAGGCCAATTTCTGATAGCAGCAACTCGTTTCGATCGAGTGACCTCGGGGTATCATATGAAATATGGGCCCCGCGCGCTTCCATCTGCGCCATGCTGCTGTGACAGTTTCGTTGCATGTAATCAATAATAATTCAAATGGTAGATTCCCATTGTGCAACAGCAAACACCCAATCAAAATCGGAACAGATTTTACTCGCATCTCAGTTGCAGAATAGGTATGTAGATCGCTATAATAAGTAACTTGGCCATGTCATGACTTTGCACCGAGTCTACGTCGACTACTAGGCTGAAATTCCGCTTCGTCCTCGTCAGCAACGGTTGTCCGAGATCCCTTAGTAGCGGCCCGACGTTGACGCCCCCGAGTCGGCTTCCCCTTGGACTTCTTTGGAGGCGGAGCCTCGTCCTCATCTTCGGACGACTGAGAAGTTTCGTCGGCCGCTGCGTCGACAGCAGGCGACTTGGACCCGAGTTTCCGTTTCTTCCGGAAATCGGAAACGACCTGTTGTAAACGCTTACTGGAGTATGCTTGACGTTTACGGGGAGCGACAGTGCCACTCCCCGCGATATCGAAGAAGCCGTTGAGGTCTCCCTGTTTATTTAACGCACCAGTCTACGGAAAGATGAGGCACACGCAAGCAAAAGAAATGAGTTGGTCTTACCTGTCCACGTTTACGAATTTTTTGAATGACCGGTAGCAACAGTTCATCCACTTTCTCCGGCGACCAGTGGAGCTCAGCATAAAGGAATCTGCAATAGAGTTGAATAAGAAACAACAAAGACGCATCGATCGCATACTCGCGGAGGGCGTCAAGGTCGGGTAATCCCCATTTAAAGGGTTCCTCTGATGAATCGACTGTGGGGTGATAATATGCGTCCCTCTATGGAATATGAGACAACCGAGAGACGAGTCTATGCTGAAAACAAACTTACAACGGTCGGGTTAGGCCATTCAGCTGGGAGGTAAAGGTCTTTGAATTTCTTCTTCTGTGGATCCTTCGTCGGTAATGTCAAACGAAAAGATCCTGAGGCACTCACAAATCGCTTCCGGAATTTAGATTTATTATCCTCCGGTCTATCCTTCCCAGATTGCACCTTCGTCCACCAGTCCTTAAACTTATGCAACCCATCCTCTCCAGGGAATTCGTCAAGAAGCTCCATCGCAACAACTGGTCCAACACCAGGAAGACCATCGACATAGTCGCTACCCAGTAGATAGGCAAGCCTGATCAGAGTGCCGCGGTCCAAACCGAGTTCACGGCTCAAATCAGTGAGAAGGAAGCACTCGACGGTTTTGGACTGATTGAACATGTTCTTAAACACGCGTTGACTGCCGAAAAGGAACACATCCGAATCGTCAGTGATCACGCCGTTCACAAGACCCAGGTGTACCAACTCGGCGCATTGCGCCTCGGCCTCCATCGGCGCGGTAATGTATGGGATCCCAAACAAACTCAACATCATCTGGTCGACGTTCAGAATTTTGTTATTTACTCCAGTGAAGATACAGAAACGCACCATGATTTGAGATATCATCTGCTGGTTAATGTCGTCCGAGTCACGCATGGCCGCCTTCTTCTGCGCATTCAAAACTCTGATCTCATCGTCTATTTCCTGCTGAACTTCATTCAGGTCTTTGCCTTTCACCTGAGACATGAACTGCACGAATTCGCTCTCTTCGGCAGCTGGATCCATCTCCTGCGCGGCGTCCCAATCCTCAGGAACTGGAGAAGCTGCACGAGGTAGAGGCTGGTCTATGCCAATGACGGGTGAGGGAGACCTCGACCAACCACTGAAATATTCCTCTTCATCTTCTTGCTCCGTCCTTGGATTCGGCAACAGCTCCAGCACTGGATCAGCATCGCTCAGTGAGGGCGGCAGATCGGGGACGATGGCTTCCTCGACGGGGTCGCTAGGAGGCCCGTGGTCTGTTAACACTACACCATCTTCCTCCTCCATTGAAAGAGGTTCATTGATTGGCAATAGATCGGGAGAACGAGAATGGGGATCTGTCGACGGGGGTAAAGAAGATTCTGGTGGTGGGCTCATCGATGGCAAGGTTGAAGCCAGATCTATCTGGACTGGTTCCGGTGCCACCAAAAGAGTTTCAATCGACGGCGAACGTCCGCGAGGTGGGAGTGCGGGAGTTGAAAAGACTTCCTCCATTTCATTATCTTGAACCGAGGTAGAGGTCGGATTCGTGTCAGTTCGGAAAAGCGAGGGTGGGGCGAATGGACGCAGCGGCGTCGCAACCGGAGTCTCGAACGTCGACGACGCTGTGCGAGACGCAGGGACGGTTTCCTTTGCCTTCTCAGAAACGCTCGAAATAACCTCCGAAACTGGACGTCGCAGTACGGGTTTGGGCAGGGGTGACCGTGACGGCGTGGTTTTCGTCGGCGTAGGCGAAGCCTGCAGCAACACTGGGTCTCCAAACATCGGTCTCATGGGAGTGGTAGAGTGAGATTTCACAGGTGTCCGCGCTGGCCCTGCGTTCGCTATAGACAGTGCAGTCTCAAGTCGACTCCCATGTATAAACGCATCCTCGGCAAAGTGGGAGTAATGAGAGGTAGAACTGAAAGCTTTCGGCTGCGTCGTGTCATCGAGCTTCGAAGATGACGCAACAGCGTTGACTTGCACGGGTCGTCGGGGACGGGGAGGTGTCGTCTGATTCTTCGAGTGGTCAATGGATTGCTGAATAGCAAACGCAAGTCCCTCGTCCTCTTCCTCCTCCATTGAAGAGCCACCGGGGTGTTGCTCAATCGATTGCTGAATCGCAAGAGCGAGATCTTCGTCTTCGTCATCCTGAATCGCAGCTGTTTCCAGATCGAATAGCGGTTGCGAGACTGGATCAGATGTGGTCTTTCGCGGCAGTGGAACCTTTTTCGCATGTCGAGTAGCAATGGCTGCAAGATTCATGGACCTCTGAAATTCTTGCAAGTCAGGATCGGGGAGACCGGCTGAGGGTCTGAATGAGTTATGAGCGTTAGGTAGCAGGACAATCAAGAGCGACACGAACATGATAACCTCTTCCATGTCATCGTCGTCGTCGCTGTTCTCCTCAGGGACCTCTGGTTTATCGTCCTGGTCAATTTCAATTGGCTTTTCTCGCGAACCGCCGTCGTCTTTGACACCAAGAATCCATCCGCCATCTTTCCCATCGTTCTTTATCAGTACGTACTCCCTGTTGCGCTCGCTAGCCACGCGAACAGGAATGGTGAGGTTAGCTTTACCAATGCTGTCGGTAGTCGTGAGGAGCTGCTGCGTCAATGTGTTGCGTTGCTGCAAATTCAAGATCTGCTGCTTTGAAAAATCGAGTGGCGTTGGAGCAATTCTGAGCATATTTTGCAACCGAGCATATGAGGTTTGCCTTGATTTGAGCCGTAGATCGCCCACTATTTCATATTGAACCTCAGTAGGCAGCTCTCGAAACGCGGGCGACGTGACGTCAAAGTCTTCCGGGCGCATATCCTCTATGAAACTGCGCAGTTCATCCTCGGTAGCCAAACGAGGATCAGGAACTGGAGCACGAGTTGCCTTTGCCACAGCGGCTTCCAAGTCAATCTCGGGAAGGCGATATGGGTCGTGGTCGTAGAACTTGGGTTTGCTGGGGGACGCTGTCGGGGTATCCGCTGGTTTTCGAGGAGATGCTTTGGGCATTGAGGGGTCGATGTCCTCGAGATACACTGTATTATCGTCCAATACAACAGGGGGACCAAGTGCTTTTCCTTTGCCTTTGGCAGGTTTCCTGCTCAAGATAAGTTCTTGTGAATGTCCAAGTGATATTTGGGCGCACGCACGCGCTACCCTTAGCCTGATCTACAGCAGCTCGCCTTAATTGAGCAGCGAGGAGCTTTTCTGCAAGTTTGGCATGACTGGTAGCCGCTCCGCTCTTCTTGCGCTTTCGGTCGTTCTAAGAAATATACATATGCATCCCTAGCTTCGAGATACTGCGAACAAAACATACGAGAGTGTTCCTCTTCAAGGTTGGGGCGCCTCCATCGAAAACAAAGACCGGTTTGATGCCGTAGAACAAGAGTTTAGCTATTCGTCGCAGAAAGCCTAGGACATGCGCATTCGACAGAGCTTTCCCGTCTTTATCGCGCATAGTAGCCTGAAATTGATATATCCATATGCTGGAATCAATAGCCATAATTTGGCCCTCCATTGCCTCGAGCCTAATTCGTGCAATTTCTCAGTCACGAAAGCCAAGTGTATGTCGGAAGAAGTGCGACATTACGGGTCTTCCGACGGGCGTAAGAAGTTTCCACAAGGATTTGACACCCATTGCGCGCTGGGCCCATGAAGGTGAAGGACAAGAGACGCGTCGTAAATGACTCGCGATCAATTAGTGTGGTAACTCGGGAATTGCCGAGGGGGGGTATAAAGAGCCGAATAGCGAATGCCTCACTTTTTGAGACCTTTTGCTCTCCCCCTCCATGGCTTAACGAATTCACTGGAATTCATATAGCCATGTGGTTAAGCAGGCTTATAGACGTAGACGCCTTGCGACCTCGACCGTGCCTTTGTGCAAGGTACATATCCATCTTCTTTCCCTTTCAATTCGTCCAGCTCATCTTCGCTCGCAGTTGGATTTCTCCCCACTCGTTCTGGCTTTCTTTGCCTTTTCGTGGTTTCCCTGTCGCTGTAACGATTGTTTGGATTGCAATTGTTCTGTCCGGACGGATTTTGGTTGGAGGTGCGTCGAGTGGCAGAATCGTCATCTTCCCTCTTGTTCATGTTTTCAACAGGTATCGTCATGACACGCGTGTCGCTTGTCGGCAATGTTTTGTCGACGCCCTGCGTGTCCACCGGACGAGTCCTATCTGGGTGTGTATCTCCACGACCTTTCATGATTGCTTGCTGACCCGCATACCTCTCAGTCGTTGTCAGTTGGCAGTCGGAAGTCTTGAAGCACTGCGCCTTGTCCCGTAGCTCGACGCTCAGTAGTTCTTAGACTATCTTACCGTTGAGACTGCCGGACATCCCGTACGTTTTTATTTTCTTATAGCTCGACCTGCTTCTCAACGTTTCTGTTTAGGTGCTGTTGCAGCACGGAGTTGTTCAAATCAAATAACCCAGGTCATCTCCCGGACATACGTTCCGCTTCACAAGTATAGTAGATTGCATGTACCGATGAAAACAGTGTTTCGTGTGTTACCTTGAGGCGTGAATCGCGTGAATAATGTCCTGCTATTTCCACATTGAAATAAGTTCAACTTGCGAGATTTCCCTTTGAATCAAGTTCAAAGTATAGATTTCCTCGATGCTACATATAACAGTCCATTGAGAAGCAGAAGAACCAAAGAATAATAATGAGCGAGGATAGCATGGTATCATATGCTGGATATCTAGGCTAGGTAGTAGAGTAAGGGATGTTACGCGCCATTTTGGAGAGACGGACTCGAAAAGAGAAAGAGAGAAAAAAACTCATGGTTTGGGACTCGTCGGTCGCGACGACGCGCGTCCACTTGCATCGTTCGCATCTAGAGGACGAATGAGCGGTGACCCTCGACGCGGCGACCCAGACCCACGAGCAGGAGAGCTCGTTCGCGATGAGAATTGGCCTTGTGGAGGCGCAAGCGGAGTTTCTGCAGGGGTCCCACCGTTGTTGGGCGTGAAGCGAGGGTCGAATTGGGACATTCCCGTCATCTGCATTGGCATGCCCATCGGCGGACTCATCATCGGTGTACCCATCGGCATACCCATCATCGACATCCGCGGGTCGAACATCGACATTTGGCCAGTCATCATCGGATTCATCTGTGAAGGCTGACCGCCTGGAGCCCCGCCGCCGCCCTCTCCGTTCATCTGCGACCCACCGACCTGCGAGCCCGCGGTTGAGAACGCCATCATCGCTTGCTGGTACGCTTGCGCCGCTGCTTGCTGAGCCGCATACATATGTTGAGGATTGAAGCCGCCATAACCCATCATGCCCTGCCCCGTCATCATAGGATTCATCCCTTGACCAGTCATCATGGGATTCATCCCAGTCATCATCGGATTCATCCCCATCATCGGGTTCATGCCCATCATCATTGGGTTCATCATGGGATACCCACCGAACCCTTGCCCGCCGTACATTGACCCGCCTTGCTGCATCTGGTCGAGCTGCTGCTTTTGTTGTTCGTCGAAACGGCGCTGTCGGTCCTCCGCAAGGCGCTTTTCGCGTTCTCGTTCCGTGAGTGCCGCCCCGAGACCACCCTCGCGTTGGCGATCTCGCTCGTGCGCAGTGACTGCCCCAAGCAAACCCGTCTGCGGTGGCGGAGGCTTGTTCGGGACATTGACCAACGACGCGCCGCTCTCCCTCGCAAGTTCCTCCTGCCTCTTCGCCGACCGATCATGCTTGTCCTGCATACCTGCTGACAGCAGCCCGTGCGGAGTGAACGCCTTCGTCATCTTATGGTCTTCGAGCTGAACGAACGTATCGCGCGAGTTCGCCGCTTGAGTGGGGTCCTTCCGTCCAGGATCAAGCACCTGACTCCACATATTCTGACGCGATGCACCAGGAAGCGGCATCTCCGCCTGAGTACGAAGTTGTGTTCCTTCGTCGAGGAATGTCCGTCTTCCTGCATCGGAATACTGGTCCGACGGCATTCTTCGCTGGAACCCATCGGGGTCGACTGTCGGGTCGCACGGTAGTCAGTATCCCCGAAAAAACGAAAACGAAACAAGCCAAGCGGAAGAAAAGCGGAGAACTGAAAAGTACTCACGACCGGATGGACGATTGGGAATCTGCGGCAAATTCCTTGGTGGACGCAGATGCGAATATTGCTGTTGCTGGAATTCATCTCCCGGTCCCGCCCTCCCTGAGTGATTGCTGACTGACGCAGGCCCCGAAGACGGCGACGGCTGTCGATTGAGAGGCGCGGGCTCGGCATCCGAATCCGCGTCCTCATCCTCGTCGTCCTCGTCTTCATCGTCATCCTCCTCATCGCTACTCTCACCCCACGCCCCGCGATTTGCCCCGACCTTCGACCTCTTCCGCCCATTCGCCCGCCCCGGCCTCTGCACTGCTGCAGTATGCGCCGCCTGCTGCGCCTCGAGCTTCGCCTTCCGTTCCGCCGCCTGCTTCGAAGGCGCGAATGACGACTTGAACTCGTTCGTCGCCGCTGGAGGCGTCGCTACGCGATCCACCCTCAACGGCGCAGTCGTTTTCAGCGCTTCATCGTACCCCACGCTGTCCTGTCGCTGAGGCTGAGGCTGAGCTGGCTGCGTCTGCCCGCCCTCGTCATTGACATCCAGATACGATAACGCTGCCAACGCGTCCAAATCATCGCTCGAGTGCGCCATCGTCATAGGCGGCGGAACAGGCGGGGCGTCCATCTCGTTCTCCTCCGAATCTGTCTCCTCGGTGAGTGGCTCTGAAGGAGTGCCTGCTGTCGCTGCCGTTAATCGCTCATTACGGTACCCTGCTTTTCCGGCGGGTGCACGTGCGCCGGAAGGCTTCCTTCCTAATGCCGCATATTCTCGCACCGCCGCGGGCACGGCTCCGGAGGCTTGCGATGACGAGATACACCACCGTTTGTCACGGACGTCCAAATGACATGTTGATGTCTGATGTCAGTGTGTCATCTCCGGAACATCCCCAGGAGACCGAAACATCGATTCCCAGGCAATCGACAGGCAGCGATGTTCTGGGGACATCCTGCGCTCGAGGTTTCTGGACATATTTCGGATTTGCTGACGACGGTTCCGGCTTCCCATTAAATGATAAATTTTAATTCATAAAATTGTAAAAAAAAAAAGAATGAATTCAAGTGTGTACATAAAATCAAAGTACACTCGAGTACACTACAATTCTAAGAGAGAGCGCGGGGAGAGAGCAATGAGAGGAGAGGAGGAGAGTGAATGCATGAAACGAGAGGCAGGGCGGGGAAGGGGACTCGAGGTGGGAGAGGGACTTGAGTCTTGAACACACGGAGGGGTGAGTGGAAAGAGCGCTTGAAGTGGGAAGAGGACTTGAAGGGACAATATTGAGGTGCTTGGGTGCTTGAGGTAGGCGCTTCTGAAGCTTGCAGTCTTGATTTTTGAGGGTTTGGAGCTTGCGACCCCGGGGTTTTGCAGCCTTGAGATCTCGCGCACTTGAAATCCTGACTCTTGCTCTCTTGCCCTCGACGAAAGCTTGCTCCGAACCATACTTGCGACAGCCATTGGCCTTGAAGCACCTTGATGTGTGTGCGGTCAAAGATAAAGAGCCTCTGAAGAGGCGAGCATGGGGAGTGGGCAAACAGGGTGGGGGGAAGAAGAAGGGAGAAGACAAGAGCGACGACGTGGCAGCCAAGACTGACAAACATCAACATGACAACACGTTGCCACGTGTAAATTTGACACCGCCTCTTCTTTGGATTTCTTGCCAAGTTGGAGTCGAAGTCTCTTCTGCGAGCGGGGAAGTATATACAGGCTGCTCGAAACCTTTGAAGAGGAGATTTTATAGACTCCCAAAAGAACTATCTATTGTAAATGCAAACATCCCTCGAGTCCACAGGCTTAACAACATGAGGTAGACACTTGAGATTCTCAGAGCAGGCTGGGATATTCTGAGATGTCCTTGGAACCTCCACCAGCTCATCGAGCTGAGGTTCTGCGGACGTTCCGGAAAATGAGCTTCCCTGGACATCGCCAATTATTGTTCCGGGGAGATCAGGCCTCGGACATCATTTCCACATCCTGTCAAAATGGTGGTGTACTGCTTTGACCGGGCGACTGTGCACGTTGAGCGGGCGACGCTGGTTGATGGAAAGCCATCGGCGTCGCCTGTCGATTCACGGGACTCTTCTGTTCTTGTCCAACGCCACCGTAAGCACCATTGAGATCCGCCTTGTCCTCCTCCTCCTCGTCATCCGATTCATCTTCTCCCTCCGAAATCGTAGTCGGCTGTTGTCGCGGGGGCGGCTGTCTTTTTGGCAGTGAATCAAAGGGTCCTTGCCCCTGCTGCTGCTGCATGTAATACAACGCGCCCGCCTCATTCAAGAAATTGTTGTCCTCCTGATTCGCGGGCTGATTCACGGTATTCATGGTACCCACACTCGACACTGACGCCCTCTGCCCTCCCATCGGACTCGACGTCCCGCTGTGTCCCATATTTGAAAACGGCGACGTCAACACGGACGAACGTGTCGACATTGACCTCTGCGCCATGCCGGGCGCGGCTTCGTAAACAGAGTGCGGCGACGTGAGTATCGACGTCGGCGACGCGGGACGGTTCGCTGCCGGTTCCGTAGGAGACGGCAGAGCAGGCGAAGAAGGGCCAGGTGAAACGGTAGTAGGCGCTGTACTCGTTTGTCGCTGTGGGACCATCCGAATGCTGCTGACGGGATTCGAAGTCGACGCCGTCCCAGCCGAAGTGGTCGAGCCAAAGCGGGAGACGTTACCCGGCTCGCCCGACTCTATGCTTCGGCGCAGCGGTACGATGCCCTCCTTTGAAGGCGGCGAAGGTACACGTCCTATAGATGACGTCGGACTATGGGTCAAGGGTCCCTCAAGCATTGAGTGAAGAGGCGGTGATGTAGACATTGTGCGTTCTGGAATGGGTGAAGGCGCATTGCCGTTTGCTCCATATCCGGCGCTTCCATTTGTAGGTCCACTCCCGCTCGTACCCTTTCTCTGCGGACTCAACACCGTGCTCGAATCGATCGAGTTGGTATTTCTGTGTTGAGTTGCCGTCGTACCAACACTGCTGCGCTCCGAAATTGGGGTAAGCCCATGGCTCTGCGTTGGCTGCGGCTGCTGCCGATTCTGATTCTGATTCTCGGCAGATCCACCCCCACCAAAGCTGAGTGGCGGCAGCTGTGGACCCGCACGGCCGAGTTCCTGGCCCAAAGGTGAGCTCTGAGCTGGTCTGTTTCCCATACCAGCTCCTCCAGCGTTGCTTCCGAAATCCCCAATAGGCGGAAGCAGAGGTGGGAGACCAGGTAGCTGGTGTTGAGGAGGCGGCGATTGTTGTTGCTGCGGCTGCTGAGCTGAGCGAGCTGGATCCTTCTGCGGCATTTGCTCAAGCAAAATGGCGAGGAGCCGCGAGCGAATGGATGAAGTGCGATCATCCCGAACGTCAAGCGTTTCGGATTGTTCGCGTTCAAGGAAAAGGTTCTGTTCAAGAGTCAATGGCAATGATATAGGTACGAAGAAGGACGTACGTCGCGATGCTGCCCGACGGGATAAGCAAACATGAGAGAGCTGGGGTCGCGTGGGTCCCATGTCCATCCTTGTGGCCGCCCATACAGATGAAACGCGTCGTGCAGTGCTGCAAAAACATCAATTTTGTATCGAGAGCAAGATAAACAGTTATAACGCACCAACAACCCACTTCAGCATCTCTTCCGCCTGCCCGAGCCCACCTTCCAACTCGGGCATAATCAACAGCCATCCTTCTCTTCTACCCATGTCCCCTGCCGTTTCCTCGTCCCCGATGAGCCCCTCCAATTTAATCAGCGTACTCCGACTGATAAGATCGGGCCGTTCAGGATAGACCGCAAACGCCTGAGTGACGTTGTGGAAGGTCAAAACGGGCTTCCTGCGGTCTTTGGGCTTAGGCCCGGCGTACATGGAGATTATGGGTTTTGTGGGGAGAGGACCGTCGGCGGCACCAGTGTGGTCTTTCGAGTTGTTAGAACCGAAGAGGTTGGACATGCGCTTTTTGGCGGGGCGGCCGGCGGACAAGTCAGAGGGGATGGATGAGGCAGCGGCAGAGACAGACATCCAGACTTTTTTCCAGTCTGTTTGGCCGGCGATACGGATGCGGACCCAACCTTCCATACGGCCATGTTGTAGGGTGGAGGGATGATCGCGGCCTAGATTAGAGTATATAGTGAAATTAGTTGGACAGCGCAAGGAGGAAGACGCACCGCTGAGAGTTATTCGTAACAGATGCGCGGTATATATCTCCTCGAGCCGCGACTTTTCCCAGGCAGCAAGGCGAAGTGCGGCAGCCCAAGAGAGCAATGCCGACGTTGAAGGGCAGGAAAACAAGATGAGGTTCGATCCGGCAGTATTGAGGGTAAGAACATCCGAATACTTCTTAGCAGGCGCTGAGGCGGTTTCCGGAACAGTGACCGACCCGAGAACATGCACAAACGCGTCGGTCATGTTGATGTATGTCGGAGGGACTTCCTTGCCCTGCGAGCTGGCCTCCTGGATCTGCTTCATGTCCCAGATGCTGAGGGTCGTGCCGCCGAGCTGGGCCCACACCTCCGTCCATCCCTCGTCCTTCGTTGGTTTCTGTCCGTCCGGCTGGCGCTCGATGCGGCGCACCAGGGGGCCGGAGTAGTAAATCTTGCGAGCATGGGCGGTGGTGAGCTGGACGACCGACCTAATTTCCGGATGCAAGGGGGGCGGAGGGCCCTGTGATTGGTCGAGAGATGGACGTGGAGGCATGGGTTGTTGATCCTGCTGCGACGGTTGCTGATGCTGATTGCTCTGCGAGTCTACTCGAGACCGCGTAAGAAATGAGCTGGAGCGCTGGGGGGGTGAAGAAGGATCCTGTTTGCGGTTGAAAGAGAAGAAGGAGGAAGATCTGTTGTGGGAATTGTCTGCAGGCAAAGTTGGGCGACGCTGAGGCGCTGCGGACTGGTCCATAGGTGGTGGTGGGCCCGGAGTTGGCTGGGGTCGTTGGTCGTTCGATCTGAGCTGTCTGAGGCGAGTAGGGGATACAAAGGATTGGTTGTTTCTCGAGTCGAACTGCGGCGACGAGCTCATACACAGTGAAAGTTATTGGCAAAATCGTATTCTAACTCTTCGTTCCAGCTTTCTCACACTACTGCGTCACTCTCTCTCTTGCATCATACCCTCCACTCGACCACTCGGCTATCAGCTCAACGACGTCGACGACGACCGCACCCAGGCAATTCCCGACGCGATTTGCGTTCATGGGACCACTTTTTCTATGGCACTATCGTAGACTATCGTCTTCTAGACTGAATCAGCGGCTGGTTACTGTTCAAAGCCTAACAGGCATTGTCTTTTCTACCTCCATCACCTTGAATCTCAGCAACACTGTTCAGTTCTCGTCTCTTTCTGCGTCTCATTTGCACACTCTCGCGCACCACTGCTGATGCTACTTGGTCTTTCGAACGACGAAATTTACGCGAACAGCCAACGGCCGATCCGTGTTCATGTCCGCCTCGTTCGCAGCTAGCGCCAGCTCTACTCCTGAAGCCTTTCCGACTCTGGCAAGGACTGTCTTGCATTCGGAGCCGACAGTTGTTGTTCCTGACCCTCTAGCGGAACACTCACCAACGACGCGGCGGCAAATGGAAGGAAGGAGAGATCTCTCAAGCCTTCGGGCTCTACAGTAATAGTGTCAGATGTGTCATGGATGTCCTGTATTCATCCACAAGAATCGATTCAATTTCTGCGCCACTCAGGTTGGCCATCCAAAGTTTGGTCTACTGAGAAACTTACGAGCATCCCGGCAATGTGCGCGCATGGACAGAGTACATGAACGTTCAAGGCTGGTACCGTACCGAAGAACCAAGACATCAAAGGGTCAAGTTCTATGCACAATCAATTATTCAAGTCTTTACTCGGGTCAAACGGAGGGTCTGACGGAATTTCTGGGTACGATGGTTGATCTGATTATTGTATGTAGGCTTCATTGAATCTACGATACATGCACGTTGAACATCTACTCTTCACAATAAACACCATTGCCACTCGACGCCCGTCGCGCCATGTCTCCACTCACCTGAAAAGAAAGTGTCAGTAAGCCGAACAACTCAGTGGGTCGGCCCATCCCTGCTGGGACCGTCGCATTGATTCAATACCCTTCGCAACGGATGCCACCCAGAAGCCGGGTAAAGCAACGGAGGAACACACCCTCGCATCCAAACGAGGTTTCGCGCGAGCCGGCAAGTCGACATATGACGGTCAGACGCGTTGACGGTCAAGCCAAGGTCGGATATGACATCCGACCAACCTGCACGGTACAAACGTCTATCGACGGTCTCCGACAATACCAGCTCGCGAACCATTGCCGATCGACTCTTGAAGGTCAGCGCCGTACAGCGGTCGCGCTGCTTGAGACCCGTCGAACTGGGGAGGCACGAGAGAAACGTGCATGCCCCAAGGAAGGACATTTGGCCACACGAATCAATCGATCTGTCCTTTCCCATCTTGTAGGACTCATCCCGTGAGCGGTACACCCTGCCCTTGAGGCGGGCGACCTTTACACCCAGTGGCAATGGCGCAATGTGTTCCACCATGACTACGACAAGCCCCAGATGAACCAGAAAAGCACCAACCCACCTGGTATACATCTTGGGTATCGCTGGATACTTGGGGTCAGTTGTCGGAGGCGAGGGATGAGTGGCAAGATGGTAGTAGAGAAGAAAGAGGCATTGTGGGTCCCTGTTAGCCGCCATTGTCTTTAAATAGCCGTCGGCAAATGCCGAAGTAATTGACAGCTAGCCACCCACGGGACCGCGTCGGCTGCTACGTACTTTGACACTGCATTGAGAGACGCGTATAACTCATTAATACGAACAACACCCACATCCACTACCATGTCAGAATACACTTCCACCCGCGAAGGCTTCCAGCGCGCCATGAAATGGAGCCTCACCGGTCCGCCAGAAGAAACGAAAAAATACGCAGAAGCCGTCTCCATGCCCGGTTTCTACCAAATCATGAACAACGAGCGCTTTGAATACGATACCCATGTCAAGACGATCGAGGAATGGAGAGGAAAGGTCAGTGACTATGAGCCTATAATGTAAGTCGCTTCGTTGTACATATGTATCGGAATCGGGATCGCTTCAACTTCGAACTTATTCTCCAGCCACGAATTTCTTCGCGACCGGGATCAGCTGGCTGCACGCATGACTGGTACTATCAAGATACAGGGTGTCGCCACCGAATTCGAGAGTTTTATCTTTGCCAAGGTTGATAAAGAGAGCGGCAGGATGGAATGGCTCATTGAGAGGTCCGTTTGGGGAGGGGCGGGCAAGGCACCTGAGCATGGTGTCAACTGAAGAGGCTTTTATGTTGAGTTCGAAGTTTCGCAAGTGTATTTGTGTATTCTAGAGGTGAAGGAGCTAAGGGCAAAGTCTGGGTATCTCGCGAAACGAATGCAGAACGACCAACTGCAGTACAGCTTGATGAGATCTCATATTAGCGGTCCATGTTGATCCATAATCCTCCAGACTGGCGTAGCTAAGGCCAGACAGACATCGATAGCCCCAGCATCCCCACCCAAAGCAATCTCCTCCGTTGGCAAAACGTAGCCCAGTCCATCAACCGACGAACTTTTCGTGAACGGCGGCTGAGCCAATATAGGTATATCATCGAATACCATCCCCCGATAGATATCGAATTTGTTCCACTGGCTGATCATGCAGCTCCCATTTCCTAGCCTGAAACCAGACCCAATTCTACCCGGCTCGGCCTGCGCTGCAATCCACTCGAGACTGCGATCTACTTCTTCTTTGGATGTGAGGAATTTGGCGCGCGTAAGGTCGTGCACGGCCTTGGCAACCTGCCAAAGGGACCCCGTGGCGAGGAGATCAGACGGAACCGTGGTATAAGCTGCGAATAGCGCGTTTGGAGTGTAGTGTGCTCCAAGACCGAGAGCGGAGCGAAGGTTGATGGGGGTGAGGAAGTCCGTGGGGGACAACTCGCCAAAGGTGGGATCCGTAACCGACAACTCTGAGCGCGCACGATGAACGCGCTGGTACAAGTGTGCACATAAAGCCTCGAAGCTGGAAATCCAATCAATGCCGTTGGGATTTGTTGCTTTGGCTTTGAGGGCAGTGAGCTGAGCGCTGGAGAAGCGGATGAAACGGCCCTCGATGGCATAGGGAGGTGGCAGGAATGCGGTGGCAGACGAAGAAGGTTCGGAGGTTGCGGGTGGCGGACCGCAGAAAAGGGGAGGATCGAATTCAAGAGCGACTTTCAGCTTTTCCGGCTCCATTCGTCCGCCGACCAGTTCGCCCATGTAAGGCACTATATGAGGAGGATTGGCCAACACGGAGGGAAAGTCACTCTTGTTGTCATCAAAGGGAAGACTGCGGTACACTTCGCTCAGATGACGGACAACTTGGAAGAAACCATCGCCATCACAAACTGTGTGGTGAACACGCACGCCCAACGCAACAGCACCGCAAGCGAAACGGGTGTGCTGTACGGCAAGGATCGAGTCGCGGAAGACGGCCGCCGGAGTGGGATCGAACGGCGGCAACAGGGCATTGCCAGCATCTGGCAAATCTGCCATCAAAACGCGGCGCGAGGTGGGAGAAGTGAGTCCAGGAGAAGAAAACGCATCCAGTGGCTCGCTGCACCGAGCTTCGAGCAGGGCGGCACCACTGCCGAAGGCAACAATTTCACGAGCTCCGTCGGTTGGGTTGAATTGAAGGCGACCGGTGAGATGGGGATAGTGATCCAGGAGATGCTCCAAAGCGCGTCGAAGACGATGTATAGGGATCAACTCGCCGCTGAAATCGTTCTTATGATCGTAAACCCAGACAACCTGGATAGGTACAAAACCCGCGACTTGGTCGAACGGGCCCAGCCGAAATGGCGAATGGATGGATTTCAACGACGATTTGTGGGCACAGAGCAGATTGTGCCGCGATAAGACGTTCACAGACGCTGAGGATGCTTTGTCGCTCATCGTTCAAGAAGTTTTGAACTGATGATCGCATAAAACCGGATGGGTTCGTATTATAGTTTGTTCGCGAACGGCAGCGAGTCACCCGCGGCTCCGAATCTTTGCCCAAGCCTTCGCTTTTGAGTCAACGAAAGATACAGAAAGGAGCAGCTTTCATGGTGGTGGTGTACGCCGAAAACGACGAGATGCCCGATAACAGCACTGTATGCAGATTGGTTGCAGAATTCGACGATTACGAACGAGCTATGGTTGATTCATAGCGAAAACCTCGTATGCAGCCTTGAAGACGTGGATTAAAACCTTGAAATTGCTGTAGCTCCTACCTCCGTTGTACTCTGGACCAACTCCGAAACGAGTTGTCGACCATTTGGTAGTTGCTGAGAGCTGGGAAGACACGTTACGTTATCGCAAGTTGAGCAAATCTCTACGGCATTGCTCTTGGGAGTGAGGAGGTCGTGCTCGGGCTGGCGGGGATTCCTAATTCGAGCTCGGGGTTGAGTGCGAGATGCAGTCATCCTCTCGGATCCTTTTCCGAAATACATGCATTTCAGATTACTAGATAATAATAATGAGCGAGCCATTTTACGATCTCGACTCTCCTTTCTTCCACCTCCATCCGTCCAACCTCGCTCTTTAAAGTCTTCTAGATAGCAGACTCTGATCTCCCATACACCCATTTCCAGCTATGTCCGAATACACCTCCACAATCGAAGGTTACCAACGAGCAATGGAATCGAGCCTTGCGAGCGACCCCAGACAATGGGTTGAAGCTACTGCGCTACCTACTTTCTATCAAATTATGAACGGCGAGCGAGTCGACTATGAAGCCTACGTGAAGCACATCGGAGACATGCAGGCCAACACCAAAGACTACAAGCCCATTGTGTAAGTTGGTCGAATTCTCTGAAGTTGTTTCCGATGTTTGATGTTTATTTCACACTGCAGCCAGCAGTTCCTTCGCGATGGTGACCAGCTGGCGGCGCGTGTAAAAGGTTCCCTCAACATGGGCGGCACTGACATCGAATACGAGGCTTTCATGTTCGCCAAGGTGGACAAGGAGACCGGGAAGATGGAGTGGCTGATCGAGAGGGCTGTTACTAGCCCTGCTGGATCAGGAACGGGTGGTGCCAATTGAGCGATGTACATTGCAATACCAGTGCCGAAAGGTTGTAACTTCTCAAAACCGGTTAATCGTTCGTGATTCGGAGAGGGACAGTCTGAACATCATGAGAACAGGGAGTTGGTATAGCTCGACAATCTTCGTGAACCGCAAAGTCCCGCCATATATCGGAAAGATGTCGATTGCTTGTAAACCACGAGAAAACGCGCTTGTGTTGCGGTGCCTAGTAGAATTTCGCCTTTTCGGAATTGTGTAACTGCTAGTTGTCAGAAATAGCCTGCAGCTCCAAGTGCCGTCTTCAAGGGAAGATTGCAAGAGAGACAGCCAGTTAGACGTACAATCACCGTCTGCCATACAATTCTGAATGTTCACCTTTTGCGATGAAAACGCGCGAAAAACTAGTTCGGCACATACCTATGCCTTCTGTGCCCTCTTTCCCGCTTCGCAGACGGCGTTCCAAGGCGGCGAAAACGTCGTAAGTCATTCTGATTTCCTGTAGCTCTTCGGCGTCACCAATTCTTGGAATATCGTCCCGTAATGCGGAGTTTCCATGTCCTTTGGGATGCATGTTGGCAGATGGACAACACACAATACGCCGTACGTCTAGAGCCGAAGCAATACAGTGAATATCTCTCGGCCACTCGTGGTCTGGATGCAATAAATGGGTCCTACAGCTTGAAACGGAGAAGTTGAACGCCAGCATGTTACCAGGTTCCTGATGGCAGCTTGCTCTTGATATTCCAGAAACATATGCCCACCCGCTCTTCTTACAATGGAAGTCGTCTTGAATGGATGTTACAAAAACAGTGCCCGCTGGTTAGGCCGTCTCCCAACATGATCAGATTTCTGCTCCATTCCCCAAAGTATTCCGCAAGACGTTGGGTTGGATGGGTTAAGATCCAGCGGCCGGTCAGAAGGCCTCGACTTCGTTGATACTGTCACCCAGACACACACTCTAGCAAGAATTTGAAGAAATTGAACGACCAAAGAACACTGATCAGAGGCATTCAACAGGCGTGTCGTCCCAGGACCCAAAGTTGACGGGGACGCTGGTCAAGAGAATGTGGGACAGAGAACTGTAGGCTCGATTCACGGCGCAGAAGTGCCTGCAAACTCTGGTAGAGCGGGCCCATTCATTCGCAGGATTGAAGCTTAAGGTGGGGAAGAGAGAAATGTTTTTAAGTTTGATCCGCATGTCCGGTCCGGGCGTCGACGCGGAGGTTGAAGCATTCTGATATTCAGACATCGTTCAAGCAGAAGCATTTCCTTGACTTGTATCGAGCAAAAAAACAATAAAAACACAGAGAGCGATTGTAGGTATGTACGATTCGACGAGGTGCAAGCAGAATGTACTATATAATACGTTGTATGTCGGAACATGCATTAGCCACAGTACAGCAGGATTAACTCGAGACCAAAACTGTGAAGAGAGAAGGAGAAAAAGAAAAGACCGTAAAAAACAGAATAAAGTTAAGCAATATAGAAAAAAATGGTCGTGAATGTCGTTCGTTACACGCTCAGCTTCATCATGAGCTCAATTCTTCAGGATACGGAGTAGCGGAGGCACCCATCTGCTGACCGTGAACACGGAATCGGTACAGGCAGGTAAACGCGCTGTTGCCCCAATTATTCTTCACCACCAGCGCGACGACGCCAAAGTCAATGCCGAGAGCTTTGAGTTCGGGGTCGACGGGGAAAGTCTGGATGTTGTTCTCGGCGCGGACGTCGTACCGGAACGACGCAACGCGGACGTATTCGACAGACCTCGGGAGCATCTTGGGACGCGCGGGTTCATCCTCAATGATTTCCCCGCTTTCCCGTCGCTCAGCCCTGTCGGCGCGCCATGCCTTGACCTTGGCGACATTGTCCGGTCCTTCTATCAACCCCCAAACCTCCATCTCTCGTGGTGCACTCCCCCGCGTGCTAGGTGCCACCTCAGCAGCGACGTGGTCGATCGTGATGTCCTCAATGTACACCGGAGCCGCAAGCACAACACCCAGCTGGCCTTGCGAACCAGCGAAAGGCCAACAATGTCCATCGTGGATGTCGTAGTGCAATGCGGTGATGGGAGGACGGCCGATGGCGAAGCCGTTGCCAGTGACATACCCAACGAGTTTGCCTCGGACGGTGGTTGGATGCAGCTCGTAAGTGGGGCTGGTGAGGGACGGGATAACATGAGCACCGCTGGAATGTAACGCGAAATCCCTGCGGCCAATGTTATCTTTACCGTATAGTCCGACGGCTTTGTTGACGAGGTCAGCGATGACACCTGTGACATCCTGCCCGTCCGAGCTCTTGATGGTCAAGCCTTTACCCGACTTGCTCCACCATGCCGACCCAGTAGAAGCGGATCCCTTCTTCGTCAACTCGAGCGCATCCCGCACACCGCCTTCAACAGAACCCACACGTTCTTCGAGGGCCTTGAGCTTCATCCGAGCCTCATCATCGCTCCCCGGCGCCCCACCACCTTGGATACCCTGCACCATAACATGCAACGCTTCCATCTCTTGCTTCATCCCCTTCAATCCCAGACTCGTCGCATCACGCGAAGCAGCCTCCGCCTCGTGCGTGCGTGCGCTCTCCTTGTCCACCCGCGTCTCCAATGCGCCAACCTTTCCAACCAGCTCCGCATTCATCCTCGCCTCCTCTTGGATTCTTGTCCGTGTGCGCTCGGTATCCAAGACCAATCCCGAGAGCGCCGTCTCCAACCGCTGCAACCGGTCCGCAATCTCCGCAATATTCCCTGCAGGAGCGGCGGGAGGGATGTAGCCTCGGTTACCGGCCCAGGGCAACGGGAGGTCGAGCGTCGGAGCAATGCGCAGGGCGAGTAACAGCGCGCCGAGCATCAGCGCGTACTTGAAGATCGGGACCAGATTGCTGCGCGATGCGAACCGCGTCGGCCGTATGATTATGATATCGAGCATTGTACCGAGCACTTTGCCTAATAGCAGGAAAAGCGCGCGAAGGAACGTGCCGATCAAAGCTCCTGCGCCGCGTCGTGAACCACTGACTGGCCCTCGCGAACGCGAGCGGGATCGTGGTTTGGGTTTTGGTATTGGGGCAATGTCTTCGTCTTCTACTTCGGGTATTGAATGAAGACCCATTTCGGCGTCTTCGAAGGAGGTGTCGGGATTGGGGATTTGTTCTGGTGGCTGAGTGGAGCGTCGTGAAGGAGGAGCCGACCCTCTAGGTGCGGAGTGCTATGTAGAGAGGAATTTTAGATGGTTGAAAAAAGGCGAAAGCTGCGATGTTCACCTTGTCGGTAGCATGCGAATCACTGTCGGAGCCCTCTTCCGCCTCGGCGGCATTGCCTTTGCTACCTTTCTTCGCCTTCTTCTTCCTCTTATCGTACGCTGCCACAGGTAAAGAAGTCAGCGGCCCGCCGACTGACTCCTTCTTCTTCTTCTTTCGCCGTTTTTTCCTGCCCTCGTCGTCAGTGTAGTCTTCACCATCGGACTCGAGGTCGGAGGTTGACGGCTTGTATGCCTTGTTGTCTGTTGACATACGGTTGCGCTTGTGGTTAGCAAAGGAGCGTTTGCTCTGGCTCTGCATATCGCGCTCCTCCGCAGAATAGTCGTAGCTACCATTGACTGCCACCGGCTCGTCCTGCTCTTGAGAGCGCTGGCGAACATAGTAGGTGGCAGCAGAGGCGCTGTTGATGACGCGCTTCGCTGCACCGATTACCTGGTCGAAAGGGCTCTTGCCTCGACCATTCTGGTCCGGTGCAGGTTCATCTTCACCCTCCGAGTCGGGCACGTGTCGGACGGATTGAGTTTTGGAGAGGGGTTTTGTGCGCGACGCGGATGAAGGGGGACGTGTTTGGAGTCTACTGGGGGGTGCCGCAAGCCTGCGGGCACTGGTTGATTGAGTCTGGGATTCGTATTCGACGGAGGTACTGCGTGGAACTGCTGTTCGTGTTGAACCCGAGGCCCAGGAAGCGTTTGGATTCTGCATATCTGTCGCGGCCTGGTGGAAAGCAGAGGCGATATTGACAGAAGTGTCCTTGACGCTCCACTTCTCTGGGTCAAGAGATTGAGACTGGGAATCCGACGAGTTCTGCCGGGCAACCTTGGGTGGTGATCGAGAGCCTAAAGCGGGTGCACCGTAGGAATACGAAGTATGTGAATTGATTCTGGGGGACTGTCGAGAAAGAACCATGGGTATAAGAAGCAAAAAGCGATAGAAATGGGGGGAAATGGACCTGGGGTTTGCCGAGGAAGGATGAGTGATCTCGCCGTCTACCTTGGCCTAGAGGAGTGCCCGCAAAGGACATGCAATGAGGTGTACGATGATGGCGGTGACGATGGCCACGAGGTGGACGTGTGGTTGCAGAACGGCTGTCACGGTCAGGATGGGTGTTAGAGTAAAAGTAAACTTGGAACGCGCTTCAAGTCTGTTGTTGACGTCTGTTTGCATTTCAACCAACACGCTTCTTCTCCGGGAACAATGCCACCACAGTCGACGCTTTGTACACCAGGTCCCCCCATTATTGCGTTTCGTCTTTGTTGTCTGCTCGACATTATTCTCCCCTATTTTATCTCTATGCCACCCGATCGCTGGTCCAGGTTTATTCCTTTAGTCACACGATTACCCGCTTTGACCAATAACTCATTGCAACAACGTGTATAGTGAAGCAGCATCGATAAGCGTGCCCCCATTGCAAAACCATCCATGTACGGTACAAAGTTCATATACGCTGTCTTGAAACACACCCGATGCGAAGCCCATTGTGTGTGCCCTCAGAACAACGCGGACGATTCCGAGAAACCGCTGGCCTGGGCATGGTACATAACCGCATACTCTCCGCACCCATCTTTAATTAGTGTTTCGTGGCTGCCGCTCTGCACCACCCTTCCTTCCTTCATGACACTGTCACCTGGGTCAGACGACGAACTCGCGACTCCCAATACCAACCCGAAAACTCACAGAATCATATCAGCCTCCTTGACCATTTCTCCGAACCTGTGCGTGACGAGCACACGAGTCGCCATCCCAGCCCCAATGTTCTTGACGTTCCTGAGTATCTCTCGTTCCGCACATGCATCCACCGCACTGGTGCACTCGTCGCACACAATCAGCCGCTTCCCTCCGTGCAAGATGCGCGCAAATAGACGGGTCCTACACATGCACGTCAGCCAGTCACAATCATTTTGTCAACCAAACATTTCTTACGCCAATAACCGCTGCAACTCTCCAGGAGACAGACCCACCGGCCTGAAGTCGGGCGAATTCGCGTTCAGCTCGTCATATGCCTCTGGTGCGATAACCCCCTGTCCATAGCCTTGCAAGCTCTGTGCGCTCACTGGGACCGGGGTGAGGACAGTGTCCCACCCACGAGGAAGCTTGGCAACCAACTCTGTCGCGCAGCCCAACTTCACCGCATCCTGCATCATCTGCACTTCTTCCCTTGGGTCCCCCATTCCTAGCGATATATTCTGCCACAAAGCAAGTCCGGGATACATGGTCTCGTTCTGGCCAAGGCAAGCAACCGCCCTGTGAATGCTGGTCAAATCATATTCCTCCAGCGGCGTGTCGTCGATGAGGATTTCTCCGCAGGCTGGATCTCCGAGTCTGGAAAGGAGAGAAAGGAGAGAAGATTTGCCCGACCCATTAGCTCCAACGACGACGACCAGACTTCCAGCCGGGATTTCAAAGCTCGCATCCGACACGGCGAACTTGCCATCCTCTTCATGCTTAAACCATACGTTCCTGAAATCGACCGCGACATTCAATACATAGCTCCGGTGTGCGTTTCGGAACCAACCTGAAAGTGATCTTCATGCCGCACTCCTCCGACAGCGGGGTAGGATACGTTACTGTCCCGCAAAACTTGTCGCTCTCCGACTCCACAACCTGATAGAACTGCTCCGCCCACAGCAGAACCTGAACCAGAGTCTCCGGACTTTGACTGACTTGATAAATACGAATGGTCTTCTGCACCGTCGTGCACACATGCTGCACCAGTACCATCGACACAAGCGTTGAAAGCGGGTCTTCCCAAGGCAGAATCAAGGCGCTGACAACCTGCCCACATGTCATCATCAAATCCGGAGGTAGTACAATCGGAAACAAACCAGCGGATATTCTACAACGATCGCGTAGAGTACATCCCACAACCACCGCACTGGAATCTCTTCCTGGATCGACAACGCCTGGATATTCAAATGCCCAAGACTGTCGGAGACGCGCTTGTATTCCTGGGCGATGCACGAGCAAAGACCATCTCTCCACAACGTCGTTCGAAGCTCGCGAGAAAATGCGATCTTGTAGAGCGCAGCCAGAACGTAATAATCGTCGTTTGTAGACCAGAAAACATATCCTGGTTGCAAACGTCAACACGAACAACAAAAAAATCGCTGGACGTCTCACCCGCGCCCCCGACACCGTTGCTCGGTTTGAGCAGGATCACTGTCGGAAGGATGACCGAGAAGACCGCAAGCAACCTTGTTTCGTGCAATCCCCTTTGATAAATTATCAGGGCAAGGATGAGGACTTCGCCAGCCACCGTGAGCAGGTTGCAGAGCCTGTTAATTATCTGCTGGAAAAAATTGAAGGCGGGGACTTCCATCTCGAAGAAATCTTCATTCGGAAACTCTCTCCACGACTTGATACCTGGGACAATGCTTCATCGGCTTTGAAACTAAATCGAAATAAGATATCACGTACTCTTGAAAGCCGCCGGGTCCAGTCGGAGGCTCGCTGTGAAAGGGAGTAACCACGCTGAGCAGGGTTACTCGAGCAAGAAACCTGGGGTAGCTGACCTGTTGCCAATTTAGGCAGAAAGTGCTCGCGAAGATAGCCTTTCAGCCAGAACGCCGACGAAGCTCTATATAGATTCCAGTTGACATGTCTTCCAACTGAGCTAAAAAGAGGATGCGCCCACCGTTTACGATTGGCACAAGTATCGAGAACGGCGACGCAAAGCCACATGACGACCAGAGTCGGGAGAATGTGGGCGTCCCACTTGGACATCTTCGGCGGCGACCTCAGGCTGTCCTCGACCTGGATTGAGCTTCGATTAGCTTTGCCTTGGACGGACGTAGAGCCGGACTTACGAAACACAGAATGGCGGCAGAGAGGCACAAGGACATGGTTGGGGTCAAGACCAGCATCAGGGCAGCGCCGATATGGTACAAGACCAGAGAGGGTGCTGTCGAATAGATCTCAGAAAATAGGCGTGCGGCAGCAGGTGCAGCACGCCGTAGGTCATTGAAACCTTCTGCAAGGCCTCGTAGAGAGAGACTGAACAACGCAGGGGGCACAAACGCCAACGTGAAGATGCCCAAGGTGAGCCGTTTGACCACCGATTTTTTGGGTGGAACAAGAGGACTCTCTGGGCGGCCAAAAGGGACGGTGTATGGAGTTGTAGTGTGAGGAGGAAGGATCGGTTCAAGTTCTTTCGCAGCCATGTCAGATCGGTGGCGAAGACTAGTTGTCGAAGAAGAGAGCGCAGTCGAATGGTAACGATCCAATGCGGACTGTCTCTTCATTATAAAAGCCCAGCTCTTGTTGTTCTCTGTGGGCGGTGCGGTCAGCAACTCGCTTACAGTCATAGGAGGCAGACTCGAATCGTGTGTGCCGCTTTCGTCAAGGGGTCATCCGTTTGTGGGTCAAGTTAAGTCCATATGGCTAACATAGGTCCCGATTCATGGCCAAAATCTGGGAGAGTCATCCTCGAAAGCGCCTGCATTAATTCGATGTGACTCGGGCCGCCACGGCCACACAGTAACAGTCCAAACTCGAGATTCCGTATTTGGAAACGTGGGGTCCGCCGAGATCTTGAACAATGACTTGTCGTTTGTTCGGAAACAATTGCGAGAAGACGACGACAACCACGACGAGGACCTCGTCGACAGGAGGAACAAGACAGAGAACCAATTGGGAAGATACTGGCCGAAAAACAATAGCTATTAATGGGGAAACGCCTTGTTATATTGTATTTTGTTGTATTGTGTGGGCGCCAATATCGGGGTATGATCTAAGAGTCCAACAATAATGCCTCAACTCGAAGCAGCGAAAAAGAGCAAAACACTTCCCAATTCAATAGATTTATCGCGAACTGCCGTAGATTGCCACAAGGATGGTGAACATAGCCTCCCGGCGTCCGCAAGTTGACTAAACCGGGAAATCAGATCGTTTGTGGGTCCTCCCGGCGCGACCCGGACTATATTAGGCTACTTGATGAGTTTAGTATATGTATGCCCTGAGAAGAGTCAAAAAGACCGGTGTCAGTGATCTTCTCGCCAGAACTGTGGGTTGTGCCTTCATGCTCCGATTTCAGAGTCAGACCAACATCAAGAAAGGCAGGAAAGACCCCGACCAGCGCAATTTGCCAGGGCTTCGTGTGCATGAAACTCGAAATAAATAAAGGGGAGCGGATGTTCTCAATCACAAGTAACTCCGAAAAAACAGTTGAAATTATGGCGTAGTGTACACACAAAACGGATCGATTCGACTTGCTGATGATCTGAGATAGGATTGAGCGAAATAACAGCGATTCGGGCGGGGTTGCGAACCGCGATTCCCGCACAAAAGACGGAGAGCGAGCGAGCGACTATCGTCACACCCACTGGTCCATCAGTTTCCATATTGTCTCTTGTTCTTCCGTCCATTCGGCATTTTTCTCCAATATACACTCACCACAAAGGCCAACCGTTGCCCAGGGAACGTTTTTTATACGTTCCAATGTCTCGAGTGGCTTGTACACGCCTTCGTCGTCAATCGCAGGCTGTATAACAAGCTTCATCCACGTTTCCGCAAACACGTCTGTGCAGGCCATATGTCGTGTCGCCGGGGGTGTGAACAATATAGGAGAAAAATAGTCTATAAGATGTGTCATAAGCCGAGTGCATCGCTGCGAATCGAGAGGAGACAGCATGTGTTTGTGGGCGCCAGAGGGAGAGTCCGCTACAGCTAAACCCGGACCAGCGGCAGACGTCGTACTTGGGTCAGTATTTCCTTGTACGTGATGTCCTCCGACCGATTCAGAATCAGAGAGGTCCTGATTTGTGTCTTGGGAGATGGCTCCCTCAGTATCAAAAGTGGCAGAAGTCACAAGGCTGTACAAAAGCCCCTTCTGAATCTATGAATCGCAATTGAGCGCGGTTCTCTTGATTTTGAGAAGCGAGGAATTTACTGAAGTGACATTGAATGCTGTGGCCAACGCAAGCGCCGCTTCTAGATGCGGTGGGTGCAAAAACGGAACAGGACCACTGGGAAAGAGATTCGTGAGGTAGCGCAAGGCGCTTTCGTGAATTTGGGGGAAGTGCTGTGTAGAGGTCGGCTCCGACGCGTTCACTCATTTCGATATGACCGCACCAGCTGCTCTGGTGAGGATACGCGGATGATGGAAGCGATTTGAGGAAATTCCGAGTCAGAAGACAGCGGCCTCGAATGATAGATCAGCATTTTTGTACACGGCCAAGAGAGAGACACCAGGCTAAGGATGGCTCGAGAGTGGAACAACATTTCGCTGACTTACATGTCGTGATAAAAATGCTGTAGGAGAATTTCTAGATCTAGAGCAGAAACTTTGAGCGAAGGATCGATCTTGACATGGTCAAGCCCGCCATTCGCTGTGTCCAGAGAGTCATGGGACGTTTGCGTACGCTTCACGCTATCCGTTATGAACGGGGATCGTCGGGCTAGC
Organism: Favolaschia claudopus; assembly: GCA_037176885.1. Lineage (NCBI taxonomy): Eukaryota > Fungi > Basidiomycota > Agaricomycetes > Agaricales > Mycenaceae > Favolaschia > Favolaschia claudopus. The sequence goes on along the minus strand of JAWWNJ010000023.1, from coordinate 1,432,350 downwards.
AAGGTTCGATGGACTTTGAACATCGTATCTTCCACTTCGAGTACGAGCGATGCATCATCGAGCCAGAAAATTGGATGTTGGGCTGCCTTGGACGTGGATTGTTGAACGATTGTGGAGTTCATCAAGAGTGTACGCGCAAGTAAGCGATTGCTTTTCAGTCAAATGTTGAACTCGGTGAGCAGTACGCCGAGTGAGCAAGTGAGAGTCTGATGCCGCCATCAAATGCGCGATGTTGACTAATACAATCGCACAAGCTTTGTCTTTTATTTTAGCCAGGAAAAATACGCCAGACCCTTGACACGACTAGCGCAAGTGTTTGGAGTACACACAAGTACCCAAGACGGTGGATTGCGAAACGAATTTAAATTATGCAAACGATTAGGCAGCACCGCATGTAGACTACAGATAGAGACCTTCTGGCGTCCCCTCGTTCTTCCTGTACAAAACCTGAACGAAAAGGTGAGTATATAGGGGCATGTCTACATTCGTTGGCGGAAAACTAACCTTCTCTCGAGCGGAAGTAAAATCAGCTTTGTTCACCCGCATACGACGTTCTCGCAAAGCCAGCAGACCAGCCTCAGTGCATACCGCTTTGATATCAGCACCAGAAAGATCGTCTTTCGTCATCACGAGCTCCTCCAAATCAACATCATCGCTCAAGCTCATGCGCGAGGTGTGTAATCTAATATCCCGCAAGTCAGAAAAAAAAACATAGAAATTATCAAAGGTCTCTGACCTGAAGATGTGTCGCTTGGTTTTAACATCCGGTAGCGGGAACTCAATTTTACGATCTATACGGCCAGGACGAATGAGGGCGGGGTCGAGCGACTCGATCTTGTTGGTGGCCATGATAACTTTGACGTCTCCCCGGGTATCGAATCCGTCCAACTGGTTTAAGAGCTCCAACATCGTCCGCTGAATTTCACGTTCACCGCTGGACGTCGAGTCGTATCTATGAAAGATTCTGATTAACACCAATGTCTTTGCGAGCCCGAAACTACAAGCCTACCGTTTCGTTCCAATAGCGTCAATCTCGTCAATAAATACGATACTAGGAGCATGCTCCTCCGCAACACGGAACATCTCACGAACGAGTTTGGGACCGTCGCCAAGATATTTCTGGATGAGTTCTGACCCTACGACGCGAAGGAAAGTGGCGGATGTTTGGTTGGCGACGGCCTTGGCGAGTAGAGTCTTCCCTGTCCCAGGAACACCGTAGAGAATGACACCTTTTGGAGGTTTAATCCCCATCTCTTCGTACAACTCGGGATGTGTTAACGGAAGTTCGACGGATTCCTTACAAAAAGAGTCATGAACATGACTGAGGAAATTCGACAGCGACCAGGGCATACCTTAATTTCTTGAATCTGCTGCTCGAGACCACCAATATCCGCATAACTCTCTGATGGGGCCTTGTCTAGCTTCATGATGCTGACCAGAGGGTCGGCGTCGTCGTCGAGGACACCCACAATAGCCTGCGACTTGTGGTGTAGCAGCACCTGGCACCCAGGTTCCAAAAGCTCCTTGTCCACATAAGACATAATGGAGACATAGTACTCCGGTCCCGACGCCGTGCTGATGATCGCGTGGTCGTCGTCAATAATTTCCTCCATCGTCCCCACCGCCATTGGACTCCCACGCAAGTCATCGACTTTCGACCTGTCCTCTTCGTTCTTCTCCTCCCGCGTCGCCTCGGGTTTGAGACGTTCCTGGTTTTGCACAAATTCCTCCTCGAGCAGCAAGTAGTCCTTGATTCGCTCCATCTTGAGCAGTTTCAGGCGACAGCGGGTGGTGGGGTAGACAGCGGGGAGTTTAGACGCGGCAGAGGGACCGCGACGCTTCTTCTTGCCGACTCGTGTAGGCAGCGGGGGCTCCCATTTCTTCTTTTCCTCTTTCGCATTCTTGTCTTTATTACCTTGCGGGTTTTGGGCGTTGTCTGCCGGTGGCATTCCACCAGAAGGAGCGTTTCCCTGGAGAGAAATGGGTCATTCTGAGGTATAGACACGAGACGAAACGCACCATGTTGGGCAGAGACGGTGGTGGATGGGAGGAAAGACAAAAGGAAGATTTGGTCGCGGACGCGTAAGTGTTCGCGTCACGGCGTCACGACTGTGACTGTGACAGCTTAAAGTTGCTGGCATCCGCAACACTCGTGTCTTTAGCGAAATGGCGGGCATTCCTACGACGCCGCTGACCGCCAGCTCCCAATTCATTCAAGCAGGCACGAAAACCCGTCTACTCACCTTATTTCTCAGTGAATTCACCAACTTCCGACTGTAGACGACGATGATATCGACGAAGAGAGCATTCCCGGTTTCTCGCATCCGGCTATGGCACCCATGTCGCCTGGACCGCAAATGAAAGGGAAGGGTCGCGCCAGAGAACCCGAGCAACTTGCGCCGCCGTCTTCTGGCAATGGGAGGGCCAGTCCTTCGCTTTCTGGTAATATTGGAAGTGCCCCGGCGCGTCCGATGAGAACGACTGTTGGTGGGGTCCAGGTTGAGAGACGGCAAGTTTGACGCGGTTTGCACGTTATAACGACTGAAAATTTGGTCTCAAAGATATACCGGCATCGACACTCTCGACGAGCCTGTTTCCAAAACAATAGTAAAGCAGTCAGTGGCTTGTTTCTCTTTCCAGCTAATTTCCCTTCGAAAGGGACGCGACCTGCTGTCAATTTATTCGAAACTCATTCAAGTTTTATATCCTGTTCGATCGACTGGGCGTGAAGTGCTACGGTTGGTGCCTAATAATTCAAAGCACGCGCGTTGAATCATGACATGACAGCGACTGGGATCTATGGGGTCCACTTGTTCTCTGCCTTTCACTCGGGATTATGATGAGCCTGACAGTGCGTTCTTGCTCGCCTTCCTTTCTCTATACTCAATGAGCCGTCGTAGGCACCGAGTACTCAAGGGTTGACTATCTTCACCACTGTCATTGTAATATGCTCGATCGGTGCATTGGTTGTAACTGTTCAAGCAAAAGTATGTTATCATTACCGTCCGTTGTGTTGTACTCACCAAGAATCTCTACAGCTTCTTGGAGGCAGAGTGTACGTCCTGAACCTGTGTTCATGTGACAACAATTAACGCAGAATGCAGATCCTTCTTCCAGGGTCTCTGCGTATTGGGCTATTGTAAGCGTATAATTTATAACGCTGTCTTATTTAGCTCTGACCATCGCACAAGGTATCGCCCCCCTCAACATCGCCGCTCTCGTTTCCTGCTTTGTGCGAATAATCTACGTCAGAGCTCCGATTGCACTTTTAGCCTGGGCGTGGTGTGTCTGGGGTGCGTCATCCTCTTGCCTGGAATACCATGATTTCAATCTGACTGTTGTGCTTACAGCGTCCGTGAACTTTCTGGACGGCACAAAAATAGAGCAACAGCGAATTCTGCTTGCTGTATATCCTCTTTTGTAGGTTCATTCTCTTCGTCCGAGGCCTTACTCAGCTCAAGCTGCTGTTTCCCTAGGTTGTTCTACTTCATTCTGGCGTGGATGATCCTAATCCAATAGCGTCTTGCGGTTCAGGATTACACAGAGTACTTAGCACACGATATTATAATTTATGCTGTCTCGCTTTTTGTCCGTCCCCGTCGTGCTCGTTGGTGTACTAAGCGATTACAACGCCATTCCTCGCCATAATCTGGCCCCAAGAGGAAGTAACCCGCCCGAGAGAGCGAGTCAGAGTGAAGATGGCTGAATAAGTCTTTCACGTGTTGTAACACCAAGTTTCTCATCATTGCGCGACTGTTGCATATGCCTTTCATGCTCCGTTCCAGACACTATATATTCCCCGCGGCCTGCGAGCCTCTCTTTGCTTTACAACCACCACTTCCTTCGTCTTTGTCTTCCCTTGACTTGATCTTGATCTCCTACATACCCGCCTTGGCACCAAAGCATTAGACCGTCCGCTACCCACAACAAGTTAAAGTTTGAATAACTACTTCAGCTTCGATGGTTGCCCTCCCCAGCGACTCCCTCTCGCCTTCCCCGGAACCCCACGCACTGGCGAACGGCCACCTCAACGGCAACGGCGTGCACAAGAGCGATGAAGCCTCCTGGGGCTTCGCGACTCGCGCCGTGCACGTCGGCTCCGAGCCATCCACCGAAACCGGCGCCGTCATCCCTCCCATCTCGCTCAGCACCACTTTCAAGCAGGACGGCGTAGGCAACCACAAGGTCCGCTTGCATCCTTATCCGCTTTGAATCGATTTCACATCTCTACATATTCTGATACTTCCAGGGATTCGAATACACCCGCTCGCAAAATCCCTCTCGCGCCGCCCTCGAAGCGATGCTTGCCTCGATTGAAATGGGCGGGGCCAACGCCCTGGCGTTCGCGTCGGGGAGCGCGGCGACGGCGACGATGATACAATCACTCGGGCCAGACGCGCATCTCATCGCCGTGAACGACGTGTATGGCGGCACATGGCGATATATGATGCGTGTCGCGAAGGAGCTTACTGGACTTTCTGTTGGTTGGGTAAACCCGGAAGGCAGCGCCGAGGAAGTTCGTGCCGCGTTGAGACCCAATACCAAGGTACTTGTTTGGCTTTTTCGAAGAGAGCGTCGGGGAACTGATTGGAGTTTCTTTGCATTGCAGCTGATCTGGCTTGAATCGCCTACGAATCCGCTTCTGCTTTTGCCCTCACTCCCGGAGATCTCTGCGCTTTTGACGGAAATATATTCGCAGCCTGCAGAGGTCATCGCGAGCTTGAATTACCCTCCGACGCGGCCGTTGGTACTCGTCGACAACACCTTCCTCTCGCCCTACTACGCCTCTCCCCTTCTCCCTATCCAGAACCCCGATGGTACCACTCTCCCCGGAGCAGATGTTGTCATCCACTCGTTGACAAAGTACGTCGTCCCCACTTCTGTTCACTGTCGCCCGCTCACGATGATTCCTAGATACATCAACGGCCACAGCGACGTCCTTCTCGGTGCCATCATCCTCCCTCCGTTCTCGCCGCTTCTCTCTAAAATTACATTCCTCCAAAATGCACACGGGGCCGTCCCTTCTGCATTTGACTGCTACCTCGCTCAACGCGGTGCCAAGACACTGCAACTCCGCATGCAAGCAGCCGGTACCTCCGCCCTCCTCCTCGCCAAAAAACTCCAAGCCCATCCCGCCGTTGAATCAGTTATCTATCCTGGCCTGGCAACCCACCCACGACACGCGGTTGCATGGCGGAGCCTCAGCCCGCACGCCCGGCGGTGGATCCAAAAGTCGCTCCCGGGCGTCGGCGAAGATGGGGCAGGCGACTTCCCGTATAGCGGCATCGTCAGCGTGCGGCTGCGGAACGAGGCGCAGGCGTTAAGGTTTTTGGAAGAGTTGCGGGTGTTTACGTTGGCGGAGAGTTTGGGTGGGGTGGAGAGTTTGGCGGAGCACCCGGCGACGATGACGCATTCGTCGATTCCGGAGGCGGAGAGGGAGGAGAGAGGGATTACGGGCGGGTTGGTGAGGATGAGTGTGGGTGTGGAGGATGCGGAGGATTTGTTGAGGGATGCGTTGAGGGCATTGGAGATTGCTTCGACGGTTTGAGTTTAGAGAATTGAAAGAGGAACAATACTGTGTAGATGAGCAAGTACAAGTATATCAGCATAATTCATTTTGGATTCGAATGGGAAGGTTGAAGCTGGACTCGTCCAGTTGTCTTGGGAAGTCCACCTTTCGGGCATTATCACGATCGTTTCCTCAGCGTCGAGCAGAACATTCAGAAGTTACCTTGGACGTCCATAGCGAATAGATTGCTGGCCACTTCCAGAAAGAATGGCCCGCGTTCCCAGAGATTTGCGGCTTGGGAAGAGAAGAGTACTCGTCAACAAGCGTACATAACGCGTCTTGACATGAACTACCTGAAACTCGACCGCGCCTCTGCCCTCCTCCGCATCCGCAGAAACTCATTCGCCCTCCTCCTCATCGCAGTCCTCTCTATCCTCATCCCCACAATCCCCGCCCTCCCAACAGCCCTCACAGTTGTCCTATACAATCCCAAATCCTCATGGCACTCCATATACTCCTCCTTCTGCATCCTAGGTCTCTCAAATCCTGTCTCTCCCACAATCTCTTGCTTATTTTATTGTTGCCACCGCGAAACAGAAGTAGGAGCAGTCGTCGTATTCAGCCTTAACATCCTCCAAGGCTTATACGCCGTCAAATACCCCCGCGCCCCTCCGCCCCCCTCTCCTACCCCCGCAAAGTCAAAAGCAATCCGCCCGTCTACCCAAACACCAAAGCGCGCTGCTGCTGCCTTTAGACTTTCTCCCAACGTGTGTCCAATCCAACTGCTTTCATTGACTTTATTCTCAATCAATCCCGCAGTCCAGTCCCCAACTACAGAAATCCTTCTCATCCTTCTCCGCCTCCGCATCGGCCCTCCACAGCCAATCCCCCAACGCCTCCAAATCCTCATTATCAGGCTACCCCGTCTCACCCGCCTCTACACCATCCAAAGTCCTCTCCTACTCCATCCCGCCATCCTCCGTGTCCTCCTCAACGAGCACCTTCCTATCCTCCTCCAGTATAAATACACCCAGCCCCATCCTTGCAACATATCTAGGCAAGCACGGAGGCGATCATACTGCTCGTGCGTTGTGTTTTGAATAAACAAAAACTTGGTCTGATTTCTTCCTTTTTAGGTTCTTTCGATGGCGCTTTCCTGGAGGAAATTCGACGACAACATCAGGACGATTCAGATGAAGAGTGAATGAACTATATATCTTAATGGTTGGATCGACGACATTGTGCTGTGATTTTTGCTGTCCTGTTTTGCTGCAATGTTTTTTCTTTTGGGTTTATCACACATTCCCGTCCAATGGAATCCCATCAGAACATCGCCAGTCCTCCTCACATTGAGGTCTATTATTCCGACTCTTCGTACGGGCTTTCAAGACCTTGGCGCGCTGGGTCGTCGTTGAAATCCTTGGAATGCCACGGAACCCGTTCATCTTGCCGTTCATACTTCATCAGCTTATACACTGACAGGCTTGTACAGTCTCTTACAGTGTTAGGTGCGGATACTTTCGGACTACTCTGACCGCACCTATTGAATGAGTTGGAAACGGGTGTTCGCTGTTCGTACTCCGGCCCTTCCGTACAACACTACCAAGCTTTTCAAGGGTCGTTTCAACGTTGCGACGCTTCGGCTGTCACTCGCAGTCATTGGTCAATGGTCGACCGCCAGCGCTGACAGTAATCTTGAGTATCTCCTGTTGCGCAACCATGGTGGATTTTGTTGCTTTTCGTGCTGCTTTCTCTGCTGTTTGCTTTGCTAGTTCAATGTGTATCTGGACTGTCGAATAAATCTTTTAACAGAGAAGAGAAGAGCACATTGTATGCTATAGCGACGCTCCACGCCGCCCAGCTTCGATCAACGAATTAAGCGGAGAGTGATGTTTGGCAGGAGATCATAAAAGCTGGGCAATTTTGGCCGCATGTCACTCTGTGACTTGTCTGCCTTTTCCCTCTCTCTCCCGACCACCACGACCACCGCGTCACTTCCACTCGTTACACACTATGATTTCCTGGCCCACCATCCAGGCCTTCCTCGTCCTCACTCTCCTCGCTTCCGAGTCCGTCGCGAGCCACACTAACGGCCTCCGTCGCAAGCACGCTGGCTCAGGCAAGCACATTGCCAAGAGACAATCGTGCAAGCCCAAGCACAAGTCCTTCACCATCACCGCGTCCACGACGAAGACCACCGCTTCGTCGACCCACACTACGACGACGACCCCTGAGAAGCCCAAGTCGACCCCCAAGAACGACGACGACAACAACGACTCGAAGAGCTCTGACAATGACAACAAGGGCAATTCCAACAACAACTCCAACAACAACTCCAACAGCAACAGCGGCAGCAACAGCCATATCAAGAGTGTTCAGGCTGCTGCGGGCTTCACCCCCAACGGCAACAAGGCCGGCACCTCCTCGGGCAATGCCATGAGCCAGATCCAGTCCCACATCGGCTGGTGGTACGACTGGTGAGATTTTTTTCTCATCTTCTTCTTCACTTCGTTAACAAATACCAGGACACCCAACCCCTCATGGAAAGGCAATGTCATGCCCGTGCCCATGCTCTGGGGAGGCGGAGGTGCCGACAGCACCGACTCTTCTCGTCTCGCTGCCTTCAGCAAGATCTCCCAGGCGCCGCAGTACATGCTCGGCTTCGAGGAGCCTGACTGCCCGTCCGGCGGAGGATCCGCTGGCATGTCTGTTGATGACGGTGTGAAGCTGTGGGAGGAGAAGATCGCCCCCTTCAAGGCCAAGGGCACCAAACTCGGCAGCCCTTCCATGTGCAGTGCGTTGGCAATTTTTGAATCGTGTCGGACACATCTAATCGTTATTGTGCAGAGCAAGTCGCTGAGACCTGGCTCAAGGAGTTCTCCAACAAGATCAAGACCGACTGGGACTTCACCGCCGTCCACATTAATAAGAACAACATGGACGGCGTCCGTGCTGACATTGTCAGTATAATGTACATTCATCAGTGGAAACCACGCTGACCTATCGTTCAAAGGAACACTATGCTCAGTACGGCAAGCCGCTGTGGATCACCGAGTTTGCTTGCGTTGACGGTCAGTTTGTCTTGAACATCTTCCTTAACTCGTTTTTGACGCAAAAGCAGACGTGAACGGCTTCACTCCTTGCACTGACCAGGGCCAAATCAACAGCTTCATCAACCAAATTGTGCCTCTCTTCGAGGGTGACGGCCGTGTCGCTGCTTACGCTTACAGGTGCGGACCTCATTCCGTTATTTTTTTTCTTTGTCCTATTCTGACACACACACCCCTCAATCAGCAACGGTATGGGCCTCGGAAACGTCTGGCCGATGACCAACAGCAACGGAGATCTGACGTGCGTATTCATTAGTTGCTTACCCCCCTCTCCTCCTGAATTTATACCCCTTCCCCTCCTTTAACTTGTCTTCGTTCTTGTTCCTGACGCACACAAAACAGCGAATCCGGTCGGACCTACATCAACGCCATCTCCAAGTACCACTAAACGCCGAACGGCTGGCGGGTGACTGTGTTTTTTCCACCTCATATCGCACTGCCACCTGCAGGCTCGGCGTGGCCTTTTCGATATGAACCGAATACGATCGCTCGACACACTCGCTCGCATCATCATCCTCACCCATCGCACTACATCCTATACCCCCGTTATACATACATACTCACCCACCCCCCGCCTGTTGTTGTTCTCAACACCACCCCGCTACTAGTACCTTTTCCTACCTCCTACTTACTCTCAACGCTGTCTGTCTCAACTAGTAGATAAGATAGATTTCATTGGCGTCAATGTTGTATGTTGGGGCCGCCTTGCTTTTTTGGGACATTATTTTCTTGTTGCGGAGTTTTGAGCGTTGAGTGAGAGGTTGAGGTTTTTTTTGGAGTGTGGTGAATGCTGAACTGTGGCTAATTTGAGCAGATTTGAGCACATAAGTGAAAGCTGACGAGAGGTCAAAGCGAGGGATCGGACTCGGAACTTAGTGTAATCTCCGTCTTTGCTGCCGTGTTTTCTGTCTCACGTTCATCTACGAACTTTCTTTCCTTTTTCTGTGTTGCGCGCCTTTGGGCGTGGATCGTCGCTGGCATCGTCCTGGCTTCCCCCACTGCTGCACCTCAATCTTCTTCCATGCCTCTTGCACCAACGTTTTCCGCGCTCCGAATCCGATCTTCGTATAATTTTGCGATTGGCTGAGTCCTTAACGACCCGGACTTGAACATCTCGACAAAACATATGTGCAGATCTTGCGAATTCAATCAGACGCGAACAGACGCGAACGCGACGGCAAAGTTTGATTCCGTTTGCAGTAACGATTCGGAACTTGAGAATTCTGTGCTCGAGGACGCTCAAGAAGGTCAAGGTCTAGAAAAAATCATACAAGATGAAGGCGTACAACAAGATGAACCCCAAGATTACAAGATACATACATAGATGTGGATACAGTCGCCCATTATTCCTTTGGAGTTTAGTACCGTAGAGTGAGTCGTAAGTAGCCAGCCTGCTTCATCCAAGAGATACCATGATAAAGAAAGAAAGCGTAAGCATCAAAACCGCAGGACGAATGCTACTTCCTGAGCAGCTTCTCGTGTATCTCCTGCGCCTTCAACTTCGCGCGCAGGTAGTCAATGCGCGCCTCGCAACGCCCAATCATCTCTGCACGCCGCCGACGCACCTCCGTGAGCTCCTCCCCTCCCTCGCCTGGCGGGGGCTGCGTCGAGTTGAGGAGCTCCATCATCGTGCTGCCGCTCCCGTGCCGATGTATGGGTGGAGGGAGCGGGAGGTGTCCGGTGCTCCGCGACATTGAACTCGATCTCGTTCGACTCAGTGTACTGGGGGATTGCGCGCCAGGGCTGAGAAACGAGTTGGAGTTGTTGGCTGCGGCGTTGGATGAGGCGAGGGAGGACTCGGAGCCTTTCTTTCGCAGGGAAGGGAGCCGGGCCGTCCAGGCGGAGGGAGAGGTTGCCTGGGGAGGGGTGGATTGTGAGAATGCGGGTGGCGGAGGGGTTGAATCTGAGGTGCGGAGTAAGGAGCCAATTGATTTGGTGGTGCGGAGAGAGCTGTTCGAGCGAATAGATTGAGCGTCTGCGCGATAAGAATTTGAACGAGAGCGATTGGGCGTGTGGCTGCTATTGCTGCTGCTACTACCTGGTACAGGCAACGGGCTTAGTGCGGGTCGCCGAGGGGTGGTGGGGGGAGGCGTGGTGCCAGAACGGCGGCGAGGTTGGTGTTCCCGCCTGTAGCGGATCACTGCACTGGTCTCGAGGTCGTTGAATGCCACTATCAGACGTCGACCCTCCGCTTCGACGGCAGCAATGGCAGTGCGTATGGCCTCCGACGTTGAAAGGTTTTCGTCGTCGAAGATGTCATTGCTGCCCCCTGGAATCACGTCGTACTTGGATGGCGTGGAAGAGGTGGTGGCAAATGTAGATCTTGATGGTGATTTGGGCCCCGTATCAAAATTAGCACGGGACGGCGACGACGGTGAGGTCGGATCGCCCCTCGAATGGGTCGGCGATGACACAGGTGAGCTGAGCCCGCTGGGTCTCGGTCGTCCGGAAAGATCCAAGTCGCCAGTTGATCCCTTGCGGGAAAGAGACCGGGAGGAGCTATGTCGGGTTCCCGCTGACGACGATTCGGTATCAGAGGACAGCGCATCGTCCGCCTTCTTGGAGAACATGCGCGGGATTAGATTCAGCTTGATTACGCCAGGGCTCGGTGAGGCCGGTGGTGCTGGCGAGGAAGATTTCGACCGTCCCGTTGCACGCCGCAAAAGTCCCGCCACCCCCGATATCCTTGAGCGAGGGGAGGTGGGGGGAGAAATTGGCGGTGCCCTTGGAAGGGGCGTCGCAACAAGCTCCACATGCTTCTGAATCCGTCGAGGAGGAGCTGGACACCAATTAGCACTTGATAATATACAAAGTGTGGAGACTACCAGGGACGGGTTTGACTGGAGTGGGCGAGTGCACAGAGACAATCTCTACACCTCCAGTGTAGCGTTCGAAAAGATTTTGGCGCAGTAATCGGTACTCGTCGTCACTGAGGCATTATAATCAGGGATTCGGTCAAGAAACAGTGTGCGGCGCAACACAGACTTAAGGAGACCTTCAGAGTTTGCAATGGCGAGGTCATTGAGTTGTGCGGCAAGAGGATCGTTTGAGGGAGCGGGCATGAGAGTAAGAGCAGAACACAGGAGGAGGTGGATGCATAATCAAGTGCAATAATATCAGGGGGATACTGGGATTATGATGATCAAGAACAGAGTGATACGGGGGAAGCAAAGGGCCAAAGGCGATATCAGGAAGCGCAGTGAGCACAGGCAGACTGAATCAAAGAAGGAGATAGTTGAGTGATACTTCCAAGACGCGTTAACGGGGTTCAAAGGTCACCGGTGGTCGCCGGAAGTCGTCGGGTCGCGTGACTGCGACAGTGCGACTGGCGCGGTACATCACACTTTTTGATGCGCACTTGGCGAAATCACACGCCTTTAAAAGTGGACTCAGCTTTTCTCGTTCCACTGAGACCTTGCCCTCTACCATGTCCAAGTCCAAAGAATCTCAACTCAATCCCCGCACGAAACATTATGAATTCTTAGGGCCTCCCGGCGCCTTTCTCATCTCTGTAGGGGTCCCCATTGGCACCTACGCGCTCTACTTTGGATGCTCTGAACACTCCGGAGGTTGTCCCCCCGCTCTCGTCCCCGACCGCATCATGCTCGCGCTCTCGGATCCGGCATGGTGGAAAGGCCTTTGGGATACCCAGGCCACTCTCATGTACCTCGCCTGGTACGCGTTTTGCCTTGTAGCCTGGGCCATATTACCTGGAGATCTCGTCGCCGGAACGACCCTCAGGACGGGCAACAAAAAGCTGTACAAAATAAATGGTTCGATTACTTTTTATCTTTGTGGTTCGAGGATGATCTTACCATGATCCCATTACAGCTTTGTCGACATTCCTTCTCGCAATGGGTCTCACGTCCGGCGTGATCTATCGCTATGGCCCACAGGCTTTCACCTTCGTTCACGACAGATTCGTCGGCTTCATCACCGCTTCCTTGATCATGGCTTTTGTTCAAGCCTCCGTTTGCTATGCGTCCTCTTTCCGCTCCGGTGCGCTTCTGGCCCTTGGTGGAAACAGCGGTAACTTCATCTACGACGTTCGTTGTGTCTTGTCGTTGGCGAATATCTTACTCACAGCTCGTCCTTGTGCAGTGGTTTATCGGCCGGGAACTCAACCCTCTCTCATGGGGATCATTCGACGCGAAAACCTTTAACGAAATCCGCCCCGGTTTGATTCTGTGGTTCCTCAACGACATTAGCATGTTGTGCGAACAGGCGACGCGCCGCGGCGGCCTCAACCAGGTCACAGACTCTATGTGGCTTGTCACCCTGTTCCAGGGACTTTATGTGGCAGACTGCATGTGGAACGAGGTGCGATATTCAATACTATCCGTCTCTCGTATTTACCGACATTTTCCTTACTCCAGCCCGGTATCTTCACCCAAATGGACATCACCACCGACGGATTTGGATTCATGCTTGCTGTCGGAGACCTGACCTGGGTTCCGTTTGCTTATTGCCTCCAAGCGCGCTATCTCGTTTCCAACCCCGTTGAACTCGGCCCTATCTGGTCTACAGTCATTGTTATCTTCAACTTCGTCGGTTATTATATCTTCCGCGTAGCCAACTTGGAAAAGAACGACTTCAGGAACGGAAAGAACCCCAAAAGTTCGGCATTTCCTTCAACCCACGCATTGTGGCTAACCCGAGTTGCCAGATCTGCAATTCATGACTACCGAGTCGGGTTCTAAATTGCTGACCTCTGGATGGTGGGGACGTTCCAGACATCCCAACTACTTGTATGTGTCCCCGCCCTTCATCCCCTTTGACCTTGTCTTGATGTACCCATAGCGGCGACCTCCTCATGGGCCTCGCATGGTCCCTTCCAACGGGTTTCAACACACCCATCACTTACTTCTACATCGTCTACTTCGCTGTTCTGCTTATCCACAGACAGCGTCGCGACGATGCGGCTTGCGCGATCAAGTAGGCTCGCCTTTACTTATGTCTGACTGACTGACTAACTAATTATATTCAACAGATACGGCAAGGATTGGAAAAAGTATATGCAGATTGTACCGTACCGCATCATCCCGTATGTGTACTGATTCTGTGTTCTGCGTGTTGATCTATACCAAGAGGACAAACAATTCTACTATAAATTAATGCATGCTATCATTCTTCTCGTTTGTCCACCGAGTCCTACCGGGTCGCGGCCCATTCTTCCTTCGCTAGATGTTACAAGACACGATTGATTTCAAGGTTGACAGGCACGCGTTGTTCATGGGAATTATCAGACCAGTTCACCCTCACCTTCACTTTCTTGCGCTACGACAAACGCTTGCGGTGCCCTCGACGATGTCGTTGAGGTGACAACCCTCCACGTCCGAAGGGTCTGGATTCTCGATTTAATAGAAATCAGACAACTAGTCCCTCAATAATAATTGGAGAGCGTATTTCTGGTGCAGTCCATTACCATTAGTAGTGCTTCAAGCAGGGCTGCTCGAGCTTGCGGAATTCGGACTCGACATCATATGTAGCAACAACGGGAAGCGTTACAGAAGAAAAACCTTATGCGGGGCAGAGCTAAGGACTGCATGCGCAGTCCTAGTTCCTCTCCCAGGCGCAAACGGTGGTCGAAGTTTAAATCGAATCGAAAAGTTGTTCGTGCTAGTCCTTGCTATGTAACCTGAGGACGACTTTGCGAGACGTGTCGCAATTGACATGTGAAATCGAAAACTGAATGACGTCCGTGACCGTGATTCGCTTCGGCAACTAGGTTCGTTCAAAGCCTTGCAATCCCCGTACTTAAACTACAGCGGTTCAGACGCCTGAATACTCCGCCGCATCTCTCTCAACTTCCTTCCATCATGGGCAAACCTCTCGACCCGCCACCAGGCTCCAACACTCTAACTGTGCGCGACAATCGAACAGGGAAGAGCTACCAGATTCCGTGTGTTTCCTGCTCCGGAATACTTCCCTTGGTCTCGATGGTCTGAGTTTCCTTGTAGAATTGTGGACAACAGCATATCTGCCACGGATTTCAAGGCTATCAAGGCGTCGCGGGTTGCAGGCGAACGAGAGGAGAACGAGACGGAGAAGGGACTTCGACTGGCCGATAGAGGGTTTCTGAACACCGCCGTGTTGCGCAGCGAGATTACCTATATTGATGGGGATGCGGGGGTTCTGCGATACAGGCATGTTCTATTCGTCGCTTTCGGACCCTCCCGCTTGACTTGTAATTAACTCTAGAGGTTATCCCATCGAACAACTTGCTCAGCACTCTAATCACCTTGAAACTGGTTGGGATTCTCCTTCATCTTAGGACGCTATTTGACTGGAAGGAATACATACAGCCTACTTGCTCATTTATGGATCTCTGCCAACACCAAGCCAGTATCAAACCTGGCGCGACGAAATTATGCACCACTCTGTACTTCGCTTCCTTGCCTACTAGAACCTGGCAACACTCATTGACTGGGACACAAACTCTAGGTGATTCATGCAGACGCGGAGCAATTCTTCCGGAGCTTCCGGTAAGCTACATTGAACAACCCAATACGGGTTTCTTCGAGTATCTAACAACGGATATTGATTTTCCGTCCAGATACGACGCGCACCCGATGGCGATCCTTACAAGCGCTCTGGCGTATCTTGGATCGTATTATTCCGAGGCCAACCCGTCCTTGCAGGGTATGCTGCGACATCATTAAGCACTTTTTCCTCGCATGAATGGCATATTTTAGGCCAGAATCTATTTACCAAGGGTGACAAGCCATCCCTCGCGACAATGGACAAGCAGATATACAGGTTGATTGGCAAAGCTACGACACTTGCAGCGTTTGTGCTCCCAAATTCCCTGCTGTTCACAATTTGAATAAAAGAATTTCAGAATGGCTTACCGCGTCCGGCAAGGTCGTGAATTTGTCACGCCGCCTACAGGGCTCAGTTATACTGGCTCGTATGTGGAGAGCTATTGGGATTCTCAACCCTCTGACTGTTGGTGTGGTAGCTTCCTGTACCAAATGGATCATCTAGGTCAGGAGAACTACGTGCCGAATCCTGTACTTGAGAAAGCGCTGGATGTCCTGTTCCTTTTGCATGCGGACCATGAGATGAATGCATCCAGTACCTCTGTTTTGCAAGTTGGATCATCCTTGGTGGATCCGTTTTCTGCTGTGGCGTAAGATTTTCATTTACATTCTCCATTTTTGGATTCATTTATTTTTGCAGAGCTGGTTGCGCGTCCCTCTAGTAAGTATTAAGACATACCGTCCGTCGAGTCAATTGACCTGGTCCATAGTGGACCGTTGCATGGTACTTACCAATTATTCACTTCGGCAAAACAGACTGAATGAATTAATTATCGCAGGTGGTGCTAACGAAGCCGTTATCCGTATGCTGATCTCAATTGGCAAGTGAGTGCATGGAGACACGATTTTTGAGCGCCGAGTAAAATGTTCCAGGCCTGAAAATGTTCCTGCTTTCTTGGAGGCTGTCAAGAAACGAGAAAAGGTGTTGTCGGGTTTTGGACATCGGCGAGTATACGTTTTGAATGTTGACGCTTGTGCTGAATGCGTTTAGCGTTTACAAGACGTCCGATCCACGGTCGTTCATCGTTCGCAAGACCGCGGACGAAGTGTTCAAGATGTGCGTCGTCTACCAAGCGATTGTTTTACTCGGCTCTCGCGCTCGCGCTCATCGAGAATTTTTTGTTGCTTAGCACCGGCAAAGATGAGCTTCTCGAGACGGCGATGGCGCTTCATGATGCGGCAATGAAGGACGATTATTTTATTTCGCGCAAGCTAGCACCCAATGTGGATTTCTGGTGCGATTATATGCCTGAATGCAAAGGTGTTGCGGCCTCCTCATGTTCCACAGGAGGTGAATTTTTCCCTCCGGCTCTAGGACTCGTTCTTGGCTTACAGTATGGTTTAAGCGGTCTGATTTACCGCGCGATGGGTGCGTGGAATCGTATCTGATCTTCGTCGCTTGGACGCATGCTAAACGAGTGTTTCCCTGCAGGCTTCCCTAACGATTATTTCCCGGTGCTTTTTGCTGTGCCGCGAGTGGTGGGATGGCTGGCGCATTGGCGGCAGGCAAGTCTGACTCCAAGGCTGTTTTATTTCTTGGGAGAGAATCATTGATTTCGATGCAGATGATGCTCCAGGCTGGAGGTGTCAAGATTTGGCGGCCAAGACAGGTGAGCGCCATGCCTCGACGTTTGATGTGGTTGCCATGATCAAGCATTCAATATTTCTAGATCTATGTCGGGGCTGCAAAGCGCGACTATGTGGGCCTGGAGGATAGGATTGCGGTTGAGGGGTTGAAAAAGACACCCTCTGCGATTGAGCATTCGGGGTGAGGGAGACTGATTTGGAAATTGTTATATTTTGACATGATTTTCTAGGATATCAAAACGAACGAGACTGGCGTCGTTCAAAGGGCAGACCAAGGCCAAGTTGTGAGGGTCGTGTAGGGGTGGTGTAGGGTGGTGTTAGTCGATATAACATACATACCAAGGCGTGTCAGGATTTAATGAAGAAATTGAGGAAACAATGCCAAGTGTTACGGAGAGAATTGGCCGGATGCCGTTGATTGGTTATATACAAGACCAAATTGTGAGGGTCACGGAGTTTCATCACTCTTTCCTCTCAACGTCCTTGTCGCCCCCCTCCTCCTTCTCATCCCCCCGCCGCTCTCTACTGCGATAACATGTTCGCCACATTCCTTACCGTCGCGCTCTTTGCCGCCTCCTCCCTCACCGGCGTTGTCGCCGACTTCAACATCGACACCCCCGAGCTCGTCCAGGTAACTATCCCCGTTTTCCTCTTTTCTAAAAGTCTCTGTCTTACCGGACCTTCGCAGTGCGGATCGGCCACCGTTAACTGGGACAAGAACCAGGGAGTTGTCAACCTCATTGCTGTTCACCCCGAAGACCCCTGCGGCGAGGTTCTGTACGTCCTTTTTCTCTTTTTAGAGGGGTCTTACGCAACGAGCTAATGTTCCCCAAATAGCCACGACTTTGGCGACTTCACCAACTCGAGCCTGAAATGGGTTGTCAACTTCCCTGCTGGCACGAAAATCCAGTTTTCGGCTGAGAACGACAAGCAAGAGGAAGCCTGGTCTGGTTCCGTCAGTCGCTCTCATGATCATCACTCGTTCCCCACATGCTGACGCTACAACTAACATAGATGACCGTTGGCAAGAGCTCTGACACCTCCTGCCTCAAGTCCACCGGCTCCAGCAGCTCTGCTGCACACGCCTCGTACGTGTGGTTTTTTTTTGGCCATTTTCACTCACATTGACACTTGGATAGCGCCTCCGCCTCCCCTTCCCCATCCCTCGCCCCCGTTGGCGCTGCGGGCGCTGCCGTTACTGGCGGCGGATCTGCCGTTGACAACAGCGGCGATGATGACACCTCTGTTGGCCCCCTCGGCGCTGCTGGCAAGGGCGGCAGCAGCGGTGCTGCAGCCCTCCACATGAGCCCCTTCATGGTGCTCTCCGCACTGCTCGCAGTCGCCTTTGCCCTATAATCACGCCTGATACCCCACCCCTTACGCCCGGGTCCATACCCCAACGTACAAAGTCATCTCTTTTTCCTATCGTTATTCCGTGTACTCCGTTCTAACGCGGGTATGATTTTGCCTTACCCTGGCGCTGGCATTCCTTTGGTTATCCTTTTTGGTTCTTTAGGGGTGTAGAACAAGACAAGTCTTTCTAACCAACTATACGATTGTTCATCGCCTCTTTTGAGATGAGGCGAGCTGGTCACATTCGGAGCTTACCTCTACCCTGTTTCAATAAATGTTGTGCGCTTTGCCCACTTGTCAATGACCCTAGGAATATATACCCACTTCTGCTCCAGCCGTGGGTGAGAAGTGTTGTGAATTTTTGTAACATCGCGAATTGAGTCCGAGTTGAAAACCTAAAAACAACCTTTGCCTCCGACCATGTCCTCCAATCCCGATTGGCATACGATGTGAGGCCTTTGTACCGTGGCGAAGCTGTCCACCGTGCGCTGACACGTCCAAGAACGATCCATGTCCCATTCGCATCGGCGAAACATGCTGAAATCGCTCTGCAAGCCATCCAAGTCGATCGGGAACTCCAGCCGCATGCCGTCAAGCGCACTCTGTCGGTGGAGGATGACGTGCTAATAGCGTGAGCGCGCCATCGCGGGCGTTTGCTTCTCATTCCGGGATCTCACAGGGTGCAGGACATTTGACACGCTCACGGTGCGATTGGCGCGTCTTACCGTAAATGCGTACCTCGAAAACGTCGATCTAGTGGTTCGGACTCTGCAAGAATTCGGACCAATCGCAGCTCAGCGTCCTGCTCCTCCGTCATAAAAACCTTTGTTTCTTTACATTGTATGCAATAACAACAACAGGGCGAGGTAGGGAGGTAGGGAAGCGGTGGGGGTGGGCAGCGCTTGTATCCAATTTGTATGAATATATGGTGGTACACAACACGACAATTTAGTCCTCGCTCTCGCCGGCCGCATCGCCGGCTGCATCTGCCTTGGCTTTCTTCTTCTTGCTCTTCTTGTTCTCCCGCAGGCTTTTCGATAGTGTCGCCTTGAGCTCCTCGTCTTCGAGCTCCTTCTCGGTCTTGACGAGCTCTGGCTTGTACCAAAGCGGAGGCTGCGTGATGAGAGACGGGCCGCCGGGTAGGAGTGCGATCGTGAAGTGGAATGCTGCCACGAATGTGTTGGAGGGCGTGTAACTGGAGGAAGCATATTATCAGATCTCGGTGGGCATTTAGGATGGATAGAAGGGATCACGAACATCACTTCATACGGCTTCACCAACCCATGCTGGACCGCCTCTTGGAGGCCCATGCGCGACCGTTTCTCGTCCTCGAGAGAACGAATGTTGAAGGGGAATGCACCGGCTTTTTTCTGAACCTCTGAGAAAACGGCGCGCGAGTTTTTCATTTTGAGTTGGTAGGTGACAGTTGAATCCCGTTGGTAGATCGACGTCCGTGCCTCCTCCATCCGGGCCTAACAAGTTGGGTGAAGTATTTAGAGAAGACAGAGATCGTTGAAATGAGAGTTCAAGCTGACCTTGCCGTCTTCACCCGACGAGACCAATACATCGATACCGTACACCTCGCCCTCAGCAAAAGTCGCGCCTTCGAAATCGCGCTTCTGCGCCTCGCTCGGGTTGAGGATGATGCGCTTCTTGCCATCGATCACATTCTGTGTTTGCTGGCACGAAAGCATGCCTACGCGCCAATGTCATAAGCCAGAATCACAACAGGATCGGAATATATCTTGCGTACCTTCAACCGGCTTGCAATTCCAGGCAGATGCAACCTTTCCTACAACATCAGTCACTGCCCAGTTCTTGTTCCCCACCTTGACCGTGCGCATGGCGATCTCAGCAGCGTGCCACGCAGCCTTGAGCACATCAGCGCGCCGGCCCGTCACAGGATTTTCGGGCGTCGCGCCAACAACGATTGTCTCCGCACTGATCGCTGCAAACCCGTCGATGTGCGCACCAATGTGCAACTTCACCATGTCGTCCTTCGCAAGCACTTGGGACGACTGGGGGTCCGAACTGTACGCGTCAAATGAGTTTGTTTTTTCGGTGCTGAGACTAGGACTCAGAGCTCGGGACCGAATGAAACGACGTACGCGAGTGGTGAAAAGTGCGCGACGGTGTTGTTCACCGAGACGCTAGTCGGGAAGGCAAGACCTGTCGATCGTGGATCAATAGGAATAGGAATCAGGGCTGGCGACGCGATCTAACCCTTGTTCACTTTGACTCCCTTCACGGACTTGTTGTAAACTGCAGCGGTGCCAGCCTCGATGAGCTTGTCACCCTCGATGCAGAGGTCGATGAGCTTCGCGCCCTCGACGGACAGCTCGATCAGCTTCTTCATAACATTGTTGACGATCTCCGCTGCGGTCTGCGATGCGTCTGGTTAATACAGATATTTTCCAATCGGCGCGGTTTGGTCGTGTGAACCTTGTATTTAGTGAGATCGACCTCCAGACCCGCCTCTGCGGGCTTCTTGTCGCCGGCGGGTGCAGGGGCGGCCGGTTTTTCAGAATCGGACATGGCAGCGTCGAGATTGGCGAGTAGATTGAAGAGACCGTTAGCGACCTCGCGATGTCAAGCACCGCCACTGCTAGTTGCAGTTCCGAATTTGGAATCACTCACGCTCACGCAAAAAACAGAATGCGAAGTGTGATGATGGATTGCAACGAAATACAATGAATTCCGTAGAGTAGTAAATATGTGCAGTGGTGTTCCTACATGGGTAATATAATGTTAGATGAATGTTAGATGCGTGTGTGTATCCAGTTCACGGACTGCATGAAGTCACATCGGCAGCTGGCTTCCAGCCAACAAAGGCTCGAAGTGAGCGACATAGATTTGGGCCTACTTGGGACCGCTCTTCCGACGAGTCCCCGCGATGCTGGGACATGCGCGTTCGCCAGATTCGCCAATCAGGCTGCGGCTCTGGCTCCGCCCAGCCAAATTCCGAAGTGACGCGTCCCCGCATCGATATTCGGTCGGCCATGTCACTGAAAAGAAGAATACCCGAAGTTAGCTTGACCGTGGAGACGGTGAGAATACGGAGATGAGCACTCACTGCTCCCAGGCAGTCCAGTCGGTTTCAAACGCCTCCCGAGGCGAGTGTTTTAAAGCGCGGTAGGCCCGCTGCTGGTTGGGACGCACGGTCACATTCACATTGGGTATGATAGGAGGGAGGTCGCCCGGAAATAGCTGTCTGTATTCGACCCAGACAGCTTCCTTGCACGCCGAAACGGTGTTAACCGTCTTGGCAAGGTGCATGCGTCCCCAGAAGGGGACCGTTCGTTGCGATGAACGAGTCGACTTGGACCTGATTGAATACATATCCGCATCGCCCAATCTTGACGCCGAAGGGTTCAGGTCAAAGTGCGTGTCGGCATCGAAGGAGTCGTCACTACTGCGCGATCCCGAGTCCGGGGTCGTCGAGCTGGGGGGAAGTGGTATCTGCAATGAAGGATGTGTCTGAACGTTGTCGAAGAACGAGGATAGATAGAAGGGAAGGACTGTGATGACGCTGGAAGCCAGGAATCTGCGGGATAGCATAGCGTCCCATGCAGTTTTGAGTCGGGTATGATCTTCCGGGTGGTGATCTGGGGTAACAACCTCCACATCTTGCGGAAAGAACGTGTTTTCGCGTCTGAGTGACGGCTCGAAGTTGGATCCAACCTCGTAAGGTATAGAGTCCCGGTGGGAGGAGGAGTCGGAGCGTGTTTCTGGTAAAGTGGGAAGGCTGGGCTTCTTTTGCACGCGAGAGTCATCAGGGCTCTCTGGAGGATAGCTCCAGAGATCAGATAGCATCGTGTTAGAGCTGCGGCTAGAGAAAGCGCTTGGAGGGGCAGAAGAGTCCTTGCGTTCGCGAGGAATAAAATCTAGGTTCAGAGGAGGTAAAGTGAGTCGAGAAGTCCTTGGAGGCGCGCAAGGGAATATAAGATCTTCTTCAATTATCTGGAGGGAGGTTCAAGGTGGATTTGATCAATGCTGGATATACTTTAAATTACCTCCAGTATACCGTTCGGCACGAGGACGCGTGATATTTCCTAGAAGAACAGATCAAGACAGGTCGACAAACGAGACTCCAGTCAGGGTACCTCCAATACGGATTGCCACTGTTCATCGATTAGTTGATGCGGAGCAATTGGCAATGCTTACATACCTCATCCTCAGGAACGCCTAGACCGATTCCGGATACGTGCACAAAATCAAAATGGTCTGAAGGAAATGGGAGGCCGTCGAGACTACGGGAAACATTGTTGAATAAATTGCGACGCGTCGACGCGGAGGGGAAGACTCACAGATTTCCATGAACCCACTGCACTCGACTTGCAGTCTCGTCAGCAACAGGCAGCGGCTCGGGGGACAGCCCACAATCCTCTAAGCACCTCATATAGGTTGCTTCAAGTTGAAAAAGGTCTGGTTGAATATCCTTGAGATCATAACCAACTATTTGCGCGCTCTGTCGCGGTGTGTCACTAACTGAATTGCGGGAGCAGAATTACGCGACGCGACGTACGGGCCATTGCTTTGCAGCTTCTAGAGCCCAGTAGCCTCCCCCGCAGCCGAGATCGAGGACAACCTGAGGCGGGGACTCGAACTGGTGGGCTGTGAGACCGCCAAAGCAGCTTTGAAGAAACATGTGGTCCCAGTTATCGCTGTCGGCGTAGAAGAGGGTTGGAAAAAGTCAAACAACAGAGAAACGGATTACAAGTTTATCATCTGTGGAGTATATTGCAAAGGGTACGGGACCTCGCCTGGTCTTCGCCTGCGCGCGGCCCGTTGTTTGAGCAATACGGCCTGAACATCCTTTTGAGGGAGCTGGTCTGTTGAGGGGAAGGGGTGGCGGGTTACAGCGGGGGCCATGGGGAATGAGGAAGAAGAGAAAGAGAGTGAGGAATATCGGCTATTGGGTGTTGAGAGATATTAAGGCATATAGGACCATTGGTGCAGACTTGAAGAATGTTGCGAGACCCCTTACGGCATCCGGCATGCTTGCTCTTACCCGTCGCCAACTCGCTCGACGTACACGGCCCCTGCTGCTTCGCCAGTATGCCACCCCAGTGAACAACGAACCAAATCCTCAGTACAATGGCTATCCAGAGCTCCCAGACGTAAACCACCAGTATCGCACCCCTTTGGGTTGGCAAGATAACCTTTTACGCCGCAATTTTGGCGATACCGTGCGCTGCTCTCTGTGTTCATTTATTCTCAGTTTACTCAGTTCATTCAAGGTCCACCACCACGAAGAGGTCAACTCGGTTTGGGGCCCCGACATCCCCGTCGTCCCACCAAACCAGGCCTTGCGCCAATTTCTCATCGCTACCGGGTGTTTCGTGGCAGCTGGTCTGTTCATGCGGACATTCCTCGTCCCTGAACGTCCTGCGATCAAGCGCGAGTATCCGTTCAACGGATTAGAGACGGAATTGGGTGGACACAGGGTACGTCATGCTGCCGCGGAACGATACAAAACATAATTTATATATTTCCTCCGTGCAGGCCAACCCTGAAGCCGAGAGTAGCGATGAATGATGCGTTGTGGGGCGCAATCTGTATTTCTACGAAACAATTCAATTTATCCAAAACGCCGATGTTCTGAGACTTGCAACAATCGGTTGCCCTTGTCTGGCCCTGTCTCACCTCCGTCTCACTCAATGCAACTGCAGTGCAGCACCATTGTTACACAACGGTACGAACGTTAGGAGTCTCTCGGTTACTTATCTCCTGTTCCGTGGCCACCAATCCATCGGCTACCAACTTTCGAATAGCTTCGAATCCCGTTGATTTCGCCCATTGAGGTTTAGTCAGTGGACTAGTGGTCGTCAACACAAGTCGCCGTCTCAGTCTCACATGGGCACCTACCAGAAATACAAATTCTTCGTGATTCGCAAGGATAAGGCAGGATAATTCACAGACCTCCTTCAACTCTACAAATCATCACAACAGTTCGACCCTGACGAAAATTCGCCTAAACGAACATCCCATAATCCAGAATTCTCACCGGAGACTTCGGGCAGCAAAAAATTCCGTCATAAAAGATCTAGACCCAGCGCAAAAAATCGATGTGCTTCGGTACTCAATTTCGGGCGCTGATGCAGTCCGCGATAGGCGACAGCAGAATTGTTTTTCCAATTTCTATGGCGTCATTGATTCCTAACAAATGACAACAACCGCTACGGTCCGAATATGGTAATTTTGATGGCAGATGATCGAAACTCACTCTTCAAATATCCTTTTTTTTTTTTTTTAGGAGCGTTTAAATAATGCTAGATCGTCTGCAAAGCATTCGAAGAGCATCCGCAAGGGAACTGGGTGTTTCCAGTAAAGCCGGGAAATGTCCAGGAGGAAATGCCGTTACGCACCGGTTTCAAGCCGTCGTGTGGGACTCTGGCCAAGTCTACCCTACTCCATTATTCCGAGCAGCGGGCCGTATACCCACTAAAACCTCCTTCATGCCAATCCAATTATCCGGCAGAGCATCTTCATTAAGGAGTACACCACTCCAAGTCTCAAGTATTAGACTCTTCAAATATACTTAGTAGGCCGGCTTGTGGTTCAGTCGTTACCATATGGTTTCTTCACCTCAGAGGACCAACCGTAGAAGTAGAAAATCTCAGTCACCTGAGACTAGCAGCTACTGTACTTGCAGTATCTAAAGCTTGAGCAACGTGAGGGGATAACATATACATTAACTCAGTCAGAAAGACAATTAGACCTTTGTATTACCATGATTATCCATAGATTTTAATATCGCCCTGCATATGTCCATTCTGCCAAAAGCTAGTGACAGAGGGAATGCATGCCGCGAGACGCTGCATCGTATGCGCCGGCACCTCGAAACCGCCCTGCCACAGCCCAATGTCCCGAAGCTTCCAAGACGCAAAGGAATGCTCTTGCATGGACTGGAAAAAGAACTGCAAAAATAGTGACTCAGCCCAATTATGGCACAAAAACAAAAACAAAACTCACATCCGTTGTGGCACGGTGCGGATGCGACTCGCCTATATACAACGACAAGCTCTTCAGACCCGGAAGCTTCGAATGTAACAAGAAAAAGAGCTGCGCGTTCCAGACTCGCACATTCAGCCGCAGCGCTTCAAGCCCCTCATCCGGCGCTCGATGGCAAAGAGGAGCAACGAGCGCCTCGACTTCGTCCAGGTTGAGATACCTATCCTTGACAGCCAGTGTAGTCAGAGTGTTCGCAGAGCGCTCTATATACATGACCAACGCGTCGAATCCGCTGCTGAGGGTGGTCGGGTACATTCGCAGAAGCTTGAGGTTGGCTAGAACGGCGGGATGTTCCCGAAGGGAAGAAAACCAACGGCCCAATGACTCCTGCGTATCGGGATCCGTGGCACTGCCAGTAGGATTCAGTCGAAGTTCAATGGTATCCAGCGTAGCGGCGTTGGTCTTGAGCAATGCTGTCAAGCCCGCTGGATCGGAGAATGCCTTGTTGAATGGAGCGCGAAGATGAAAGTCGTGAAGCCGCGGGAGATGGCGCAAAGCAAGGAACAAAGAAGAGAGGTCGAGCGTGGACCACGACCATATCTTCAAGACCTGAAGGCGGGGCGCGAGACTGTTGATGAATGGAGCCACCGAATTCGCGAGGATTTCATCAGCCACGGCCGTCATCGTATCAAGTTCATGGGTGAACTGCAGACTCAAGGTCGTGCACGACGCGAGCTGAGGTGCAGAGGCCACAAATTGCTTGAATGTCTAAGATTTCAATGATGAGTACCACCAGTCTTGCATAAAAAATTATAGAAATACATACCTCTGGGCGTCCCGCTACAGACAACGTTTCAAGTTGCGGGCCAAACGCAGACCATGCCGGTCGGAAGAACCCTTGTAAATCGTATCCAGCGCTGAGATCCCATGCTTCCACTTCGAAAGTCGTCAAGTTGGTGAAACCAGGGAACGCGACAATCAGAGAATCGACAGTGTCTTCAACCGACGGAGGAGGAGGTGGTGGTGCTTTGCGCGCCTGCACCACAGAAGACATCAGGATGGATTTGTACCAGGCGCGAGGCCGTCGTTCACGTCGTTCATTTGCTGGTTCGACCTTAGCAAATCCAGCAGTGGGTCGGACGGCCAACCGGCGTACGCGATGAGCGACTGCAGGATCTCTGAAAACAGAGCTGAGTAGTGCCAGTGGAGTAAATAGTACAAGTAATTCACCTCAACCTCTGGAGAAGTCTTTGCGTGGTTGCATTCACAGATTCGATGCGAATTGTGTTGTACCGCAGGTTTAACACGAGATTGTAGAAGTGAAGGTTCACTCCTACGAACTTGAATAGTTCATCGTCGGGTATAAAAGATGCGATGTAAAGGTATAACTCGGCGGGAAGTTCTGTCATGAGGTGGGTGTTCGTGGAGAGGTGCGCTTATAGTTATGCAAACACGGAGACGCGTTACCGATGTCGTGAGGTTGCATGGACAGCATTTCGAGTTAAGCGTTGGACAGCGTTGGACTGAGGCTGATTCGTCAATTCATCAATATACATAGCTCTCATCGACGTTTGAATGCGCGGTTACTCTAGTATATAATTCAACAAATACAGCTAGCTACTTATGCCTACAATAATCCTGCCAATGAGGATAGATGCCATTGTGTGAGTGGAGAAATATGCGGAGATCGTAATCATAAGTAAATGCAAAGTGGAGGACATCCAGGTCGTGAATCATGAACCTCTTCCCAGTAACCGTGCTCTTGCGTTGGCTCTTGCTCTGGACATAGACTCCCGCAGCTCGGCACTCTCATATGGCTCCTCTCCCCCTTGTCTTGAGTTGAGCGACTCAGTTGACACGCCCTGAATATTTCCAGGGGCGTCAGGTCGCCATCGGGCAGCGGCAGAGGGAAGAGATGCAGAGGTGAACTCGAAACGCGTCGCACGCGGAGATTGCGAAGAAGGACGGGAGGCATACGAAGTGGGCGCGAGGGTAAGATTTCGCGGCCGCATTCGTTGGCGAGGAGAGGCGGAGCGCGACAATGAAGAATGGTATGATGACGGGTGTCCCCCAAATTCTGGGTCATAACCACCTTCCTCCTCCTCCCAGGCCCCAGAACCATCGTCTACCTCGTCTTCTCGAGAATCGCTTTTTACAACGATTTCGGTGGCCAGCGCCTTCTTTCCAGTCGCAATGAGCATGGAGAGCTGATCACCGATCCAATCCATCTGTGTTCCAGCCCCAGTCAGTATGTAACAATGCGCCTCAGGAAATTGAAACGAGCCTTGTCTTCCACTTCCTCAGAAGGTTCGACTTCAGGAGCATTCGAATCAAAGGGTGTTCTTGGAGGAGACATGGTGCTCGAGGGTGGAGAATAGGCTCGAGCATGAGCCCGTGGTCGAGCCCGTTGATTATGTCGCTTAGTGGCAGAAGCGCTTCCAGTATGTCGCACTTTGCGACGACGAGGGGTGGCAATGGGGGTAGGGGGAGTAATCTCCACAATCTGAGGCTGCTGGGATGGGCTCCATTCACCCTTTTGATACGGCGGTGGGGGGAGCGCTTCAGGCTCAGGATCCTTGCCGCGGTCTCTCCATCTGTTTGTCAGAAATAAGTGACTGAGAAGATAATTCGTGCTCAAAGGACCTACAAACGGTACACGGTGAGACCGACAGCAGTGCCTATGAGCGCCGCGCTGACTGCAGTTGACACTATAGAGCCAGCAAGACCACGACGCCGTTTGGCAGGAGGAGGCATTTCTACATTGAGAAAAATAAGGAGATTAGTTCGCATTAACACGGTGGAAAAGACAGTTGTAGAGGTGGAGGGGCATCAAACGGCTGATGGCAAGATATAAGGAAAATCGTAAACACGTGAAGATGCGCCATCCACTATCCTTGCCTTCCAAGCACCAATATCTGCACGGACACCAACTTCATTGAAACTGGATCGTGGAGCGCGGATGAAAAGTGGTATGTAGGACGCAAACGATAGCATGCCCCCAACATGCGATAACACGAAACAACGAGAAACACGCACCAGCCACGGACATGGCCATCTCCTCGACCTCATACTCATCGCCCGGATGCTGGCCAACCATATCTCTGTATTTTGCAGGAGTATCAAGGTATCCACTAGAAGATGCCAGAGTCGCGGTGGATTGGCTAGGTTCCGCTAGAGAGGGGTCCCAACCTCTTTTCCGGGATGTTATCGGCGCGGGGGAAGGACTAGGCGACGGCCGCCGTTGGTGGACATTATTAGGTCTCGCGGGACGCGACCTACGAACTTCCGGAGACTGGGAGGCATAGCCGGGGTTGGGCGGTGCTTCTGAAGGCGTTTCTACTTGCGCGAACGGATTAAGACCAGGAACAGGCAGCTTGAACGTAAACGGGAACATGATGGGGCGAGAAAGCCACCAAAAAGCAGCCTGTCAAGCTCCGAGTTCTTCGTAAAATGAGGGTAGATGGCAAAAGTGGTTGAGGGGCTCCAAGTTATCCGTTCCGAAGGCGATAACAAGAGAAATTGGAATATCACAAGGGGATGGATGAATGCCGAGTGTAGACGCGTCGATGGTGAGAGCAGTGGTGGTTGTGGTCAA
The DNA here is from genome assembly GCA_037176885.1 of Favolaschia claudopus. Taxonomy (NCBI): domain Eukaryota; kingdom Fungi; phylum Basidiomycota; class Agaricomycetes; order Agaricales; family Mycenaceae; genus Favolaschia; species Favolaschia claudopus. The sequence goes on along the minus strand of JAWWNJ010000023.1, from coordinate 1,403,700 downwards.
AGCGGGTTAAAGCAGACCATCATGTTGGAAATAAACATTCCACAACAAACGTAATCTGCCAATATCGTGTGAATCTCAAATTTCACATATGATCTCATCCAAAAAAAATCACAGAAAAAATTAGGCACGTCTACGATAAAGTTCAGATGTACTCCAAGTCCACATTTTTCCGAATTCTCTGCAGCCCCTGCCTCGCCGGGTTTACCCTTTCGCCGCCACCGCTTTCGCTGCCTTTTTAGCACGTTTGGAGAGTTTTTTCGAGCCAGTCGAAACAGATGCTGTATCCTCAGAAACATCGGTCGATTTCGCAATAGGCGATACCGCTTGCGAAGCGGAGCGAGACCGCGCTGCAGGCGCCGGAGGCTCAGGAAGGGCTGCATTATTGAATGACCCGAGAGGAGTCCTGGTGAGTTCGGGCGATGTAGACGTCTTCGGCGAGTTCGTCGAAGACAAGGGAAGTGCAATCATAGAGGGAGACGGTTTGAGATACGTGGTCTCAATTTCAAGAGGCGTCGGCTTGACCGCGGGTGTCGGATGCGGTGTGGGTTTCTTGGAAGCAGGCCGCGAACTCGGCGGGACCGCTGCCACCTCAGTAGCAGCTTCGTTCTGTTCAGGAACAGTCTCGCTTGTGTCGGTGACTTTCTCTTCGTGCGACGGCTCAGCAGGGCTATTTGGCAAAGCTTTGTCCTCCGGCTTTACATCGTTCACCTGCTCGATAATGGGTGAAGTTGGCGCAACCGCGACAAGTTCAGTGACAGCGGCTGGTTCGGTAGGAGCCACGATTTCAGGTGCTGCTGTTGCCGTGCTGCCTTCGGCGATCTGAGGTTGACTCTCGGGCGCCGTATCCTTCGGAGTCGGTGTGAGCGGCGAATCTACTACGGGAGCCTCAGCAGTGGGAGTTGGTGTTTCTGCACTGACGTCGGTCGATTCCGTGGCAGCGTCGGGAACCGTAGGCTCAAGCGTTGCGGTCGGCGTGCGAGGAGTAGTGGCTTGCTTCGCAGTCTCGACTTCTGCTGGCGGCGGCTGGGTCGCTGCTGAAGCCTCCAATGCCTTCTCCACTTCTTCTGTCTTTGGGGCAGTCTCCGTTTCCTCTATCTTTGGGGTTTGAGACAGCGCGGCCTCCGCTATTTCCGCCTTCGGGGTTTGTGTTGCCTCAACCTCAGCTGCGGGTGGCGTGGTCTGAGTAACCTCAGCCAAAGTCGCAGGTGCGGCCTCAACTGCAGCGGGCTCTTCCGCCTTTATCTCTGCTGCATCTAGTTTTGGGGTCCGAGTGGGAGTCAATGCCGCAGGCGCCGCCTCGACCACAGGCGGTTCTTCCGCCCTGACCTCTGCTGGGTCTACTTTGGGGGTCTGAGAAGCAGGCGGAGCTTCAGGTGCTGCCTCGGTAGTGGGCGGTTCTGGTGCCTTTTCCGCTTGAGCAGGCGGCGTGCCGGAATGAGACGGGCCTATCGCCGGTGCAGGATCCTTCCCCCAAACAGAATTGAGCGTCTCAGCCAGACGCGAAGAAGTCCGGCTATCCACACTCGCCTCCTGGATGATCTCCTTTTCTTTACCCTTTCCCTTGCTCTTTCCGGACTGACGTCCTCTCGATGGCTCTCGATCTCCTGTCGATGACGCACTGTGCGCGCGTTTAGGTTCTTGAAATTCATCTGGCAGACGCGCGACCTCTGGAACCGAGCTCTCAGTCCCCGTCGGAGTTTTCTCTTCGTGACTGTGGCGTGCGAGGGAAGAGGGTGGTCTGGACAGTGGCGGAGGCGAGCGGACGCTGTCAGATATCGACTGCATGTCATCTTCCGGATGCATATCTGGCTCGTCCTCCTCTGCGCGTCTGCCACGCTCGTTGTAAACGATGGAAGCCGGTCCGCTGGGAATCATCGTCAATAAACTCAATAGAAAAACTAGCGTCGGTGCGTACTATTTGATCTCTCCCTGCGTCCGAATGTCAGCGATTTCCTGACATTGAAAGAAGCAAACGTACATTGTCGACCCATTTAATTCGGGCTCTGAACTCCGTCAAACCGAAATGTATTTCGACAGAAAATATGATCTTCCAAAATGTGCTGCCGTTCTTGCCCGTTTGCGCTTGGGCGGTCCCTTTGAGTGGAGATAGATCCGCACGCACGGTGCAAAGCGTAGAGAACTCCTCTATTATGCCAAGTCAGAGATCACGGCGGCCTATGTAGGGACGAGTTCGTACCTTTCTCTCGATATATCCATGTCGGTATCTCGCCCTTCCCTCGGTAGCACCAGATGAGGACCTCGAAAACGGAGAGGATATTCAAACTCGTGAGCTCGGTGGAATACTTTCGAGAAAAGATTGTCGACTCTTTGACTTTGATCCCTTGTCGCAATATGCAGTCAAACGCGTCTGGCAACAGTTTCGGGCCAGACGGCAATTCGCAAAGTGTCGATTCCCGTGCAACGTGATCTGCGTCTTGTGGATCAAATGTACGTAGATATTCCACGCCATAAAACGCCTTGGACATCCGTACAGAGACGTGGTGGTCGACATAGAAGCCAACGGCTCCGTCACAAACTGCTTTGGAACTGTACAGATTGAGAAGGTTTTACGTGGACTTAAAACTGCGGACGTACGTCTGAGAATCGGGTCGATTTACTGTGACGTTGAGAGGAGCTAGTCGCTCCTGGAGCTGACTGAACAACCAGTGATTGGCTGCGAACCCGCCTACAAGCCATACACTCTTGTTTCTAGTTGATCACAACGGTCTGATCCTCAAACCGAGAGTAACATACCTTGATCACTCCTGCCGACGCATCGATTTGGGCTTTGATAGCAAGGAAGGCGGCTAGGAACAGTCAGTATAAATTTCGCCCTTCAACGTGGAAACAGTAACCTTCGATAGAGGGCTCGAACAATTCCCTAACCTCAGCCCTGCATCTCTGTGAGTGATGAAGCAAAACACGAGAGAAGATTGGCGAACCCGGTCAGTTTGAGCTGTCCTCCACGAATACCGACGTTGGAATCTTTATCCAAAGGACTCCCAAAACTGATGAACTGAACCGAGCGATCATCACGAAAGAGCCGCTTCGTTGTTTCGTCAAATCGTTTTGTAATGTGTTCTACAGCTTCAGGCGACCCGTATTTGGAGCTCTTCAATTTTTCTGTGCAACGTTAAGTTCACTCAGAGCGTCATAATTAGAGGGCATTTGAGAGCTACCTTCGAGAAACCGCCTCGCTCGCCGGCTGACGAACACGGAACCAGCGAAGATACCTAGCCGAGTCTATAAGAGAGCGGAGATGGATGCACGTCTATGCTCACAATCCGGCGGGGCGATCTCTTCAATGAGGAGTGGATTTTGCCCCGTTATGCTGTACGCCGATATATCCCAAGTCCCACCTCCTGCATCAGCAATCAAAAAGCCGGGTTTTGAAGGATCCTATGATATAATTTCAAAACCTTCATCGATCGAACGTGGTCGGCACCCTACGGATAGCACATCGGCAGCCAGACCGTTCAAGACACAGGCGTGAAGACTAGCCTCTCCCTCTGTCACAAAAAAGATTCTCGCCTTGCCTGCGTTCGTGTTGGGTATCAAACCCGCATATATCGCGGCTCTTCGCAGCTTAGACTAAAATAGGTATGAGCATTATAAGCGGACAAATGATAAAAGCAACCCCGCCTGTTGGGCACCCTCCCAACCATTCGGATGCGATAACACAAACTTGATATCGCTCTCAACGGAGGCCCACAGCGACGCACCATTGGCATGCGTGTCGGTGATGAAATTTCGAGTACATAGGAAGAGGTATGCAAGAAAGTCGCCGAAAACGTCAACGGCAGTCTTTCCTGGCGGTAGACGACCCAGTCGCATCCCGTTCATGTTGAGATGCATCGTCCTTGGACGGAGACGTAGCTTGAAGCTGTGGTTGTCAGTGTATGGAAGAGCGGGAAAGGAAAACAACATACAGGTCTACTCGAATCCATCCTTCCTCCTCAGCCTGCGAGAGGAATGTTGACGTTTCGGCTTCTGCACCCGCAGCCATCATCTTTCCTTGCGTATCGTACCTGTTGCGAGGTATATCTGGGTCTCGAACTGAAGGCAAGGAATATACCATAAGACAGTAGGGATTTTGCTGTTTCCTGCTTGTCGGAGAGGAATGAGTTACATTTAATGAACTTGAACATAATTGGTGTAGTTGCCTGCGACGTGTTCTTGGCCGGGAAATCTGTTCAAGTAAGAACAATCAGGATATGCACCAAGCAGAATAAATTGGTCAATACCGGGTCACCCCATGAATTTTAGGAACTTCTCCGGGTTCGAGTATCGCATATGAAACCTTCACAAGAAGGTCAATTCTGTGGTATAGATAGGATAGTTCACAAACCCCACTGAACGTCGTGCCTACGTCGACAGCAAGAACCTATCGTCGAACCACGTTAATCATAGACACCGAGCGTCACACGAGACCGATTTACGAGGGATCGAGCTGAGCCACTATAAGGTTTTCGCGTGTTCATGGTCGCGATAATGTGGGGGGAGATTGTAGATGCAGAAAGAAATCAAGTCGAGCAGGAAGACAAAACGTGTTTATATTTTGTGCAGCTTGCCCGAGTCAACTGAAGATCGAGTGATCCACGAGGATGCGGGCCCTTTTACTGCGCCACGTCTGCTCCATTTCGGGCGCGTAAGACGGGGGTTCTTATGACACACTAAGGATAGATCAACACGCGTTCGAGGCGTGGCTTGAGCATTCTTGATTTATCAGGTCGGCTCTTGCGAAATCGTACAGTACTGCCCTACAGCCGAGTGAGAGAGGGAGACGATTATCGCGATTTCAATTCGCCAGTCCGCACCGGTGTTTGGTGCTGTAATGGTCCAGCTGCCTATCAGCCTGCAAGTCATGATCAGAGGGCTGTACGACACGACCGTCGAGTTCTTCGCGCTGCGTAACACCACACCACCTTTCGGCGTCCAAGATCCAGAGGCTGATACCCAACGCAACGAGTGGACCCTATCATCAGTGCCAGGTCCTTCCCAACGGGACCACCAGGACGGACGTAGTGGGACAGACTCAGGCAGCTCGCCTATGCGACGCACTCTTGAGAACATTACAAATCAGCTTGCACGTTCTCAAGCTGAGGTTTCACGATTGGAGGAACGATGTAGGAATCTGGAAAGGGTGCTGAGAGGGACCAAAGAGATGCTTGAGGCGAGAGAATCGGAACTCGAAACCATGAGGAAGGTAGGTGAGCCCCGTTCAACGGAGGAAGTGGAATCATGAAACGACCGTTTGCAGATGAGATCCGAAGGTCCGCCGACTGTGTTAACTCGAACCGACAGCGGGGGGTCAACATCCGTGACTTCAGAAGAGCACCGCGCACAGATACGAAGTAACGAAACTTTCATGACAAGGACGGATAACTGGTCAGGGGCGCAAGTTATCCAGGCTGTCCATGACCTGAATTCGGAAATCATTCAATTCGCAGCGTCCGCTGTGGATCTTTGCACATTTGACCTCAATGGTCCCTCCTCTGCACAAGCCATGCACGAAACAACTGCTAGGATGGGACCAAATCTGGCCAACCTCTTGTCTGCTCGTGAAAGGAATGCACAAGATCCGACGCTGGTAGGATTGGCATTGCAAGCAACGATGGCAACATATATTGCGCGGGCCGCGGCTGCCTTTGCATTGGGACTTCCCGCGCGGTCAGAGGTGGTCTTAGCCCAGGTTTATGCGCATATATTTCTTGCAGGTAACTCCTAGCTCGTGGCTATTCTGCGAACTGACATTGAGGGACAGAACCGCAACCGACTTCATCTAGGTGGAGAGCAATTACTCACAAGCAAATTCATGCACTATATCCGGGGCTGACAGAATATGCTGCTGACGAGCTTCGGGAGACGATGTGTCGATGGGTGTCGGACGTCCTTGTAGCAGCATGCGCAACCCATGAATCGACATCGCGCGTATGGATTAGGGACAATTTCGGAGAACAGGTGAGAAAATTGCTGGCATTTTGGACTGTACTTGAGTTTGTAGGCGGCGCGAATCGTCAAGGCTGTGGCTTCCCTAGCACGTCTGAGCAAGGAGGAAATTATGAGCACGAATTTCGAACTGTTTATCATTGAACCCGGGGCGAAATTCAATGGGAGAATTATGACGGATGCCTTTGGAGACTACGAGGCTTCTCAGGGCGGGGTTCTGGCGACGACTGAGCTGGGATTGAGGCGGATGACGCGTAAAATAATTCCGGGGAAGGAGGAGGATAGACCGTTAGTTGAACAGCAGCTCCTTCTACGGCCAAAGGTAATACTGGATTCTGTTGTAACCGCAGCATTTTAAATCATTGAGATTCCCCGTTAGAGAGTCAGACTCAGAGTGCAAGAGAGAGTTGCCCGGGCCGAACTTGGAACGCTTGTGTGTTTGCGTTTGCATCAGAAGGCAAAGGCGTCTTCGACTGAAATTGCCGGTTGAACCTTTGCTTCAATCTTCTCCCCAATATGCCTTCTATTCACCCCGGAGCAGTCCCCGACGACTTGGCGACTGACGAAAACGTACCCGGAAACGGTCCGAACGGCGCAGATGCAGAAATCGGTCCAGAGAACGTCTCGAACATAGAAACAATTCTAAAGAAGAAAAAGAAGAAGAAACCCAAGAAATCTGCTGCCGCCAAAGCACGGGACGCCACTGCATCGACCGCAACATCTAAGCCGGACGCGAGGGCCAAAGACGAAGAAGCAGGAAGGCCCCCCGTTCTTTGCATCAGCAGAAATAAGCACTGGCGATACATCAGCTCTTATCATGTACGTGACTTCCCTTGCCGTCTACCTGCAAGTGCAATCTTGAATTTGGGGCTGGGAAACTGCTCTACTGGTTTCTTGCTACTGGCGCGTTCGCTATCAGCAGCTCAAGATCTTGCTTTGGCGATTTTTTTGCAGTCTTTCTACTTAGTGTTCAGCTCCCGCCCTTGGCTCTTTTCTGAACGAATCCATGTTCTCAGCTCAACATAACTAATACGGGCTCTCCTAGGGACCATGGCTTCAGCTTCCAGTCGAGCTGTTGGAGTCTCTACTCACGCTTAATCTCGACCCCGCGACTTTGGCGGCGCCCGAACCTCGCCCCCCTCCACTTCCAGCCATCTCAACAGGGTCTTCGGCCAGCACCAAACGCAATGGTATCCACAATCACACGCCTACCTTTTCAGACATCTCTCCACCAGATTCTCCGCTTGGATCTAGTCTTTCGGCCTCGATCACATTTTCCACCTCTCCGTCAAATATGCCACCTCTATTCCCTGTCCCCGAGCCAGGGAAACCGACACCACCTCCCATCGATCCCGGTGTATTCCGGAATGTCACCTCTATCCGACGCCTCATTGACGAGGCTGCAGAATTGAGTGTACGCGCTTCTTCCGGGCTCTCGGCGGCGGAGCTCAATATGATGCGCTCTGCGTCCCCTTCTATGAATTCCCCTTATTCCAATTATAACTCGCCATGGGGCGGCCTTTTTCCGGGTCCCGGTGGTGGAGGTGCCGGCGGCCGCAACGTCGCAATGAGCGCTATGCGGATACACCGTTTGCGCGCACTTGCTGTACAAAAGCTAGCCGCTGCCTACTCTGCAGACGAAATTGCGAGTAGCGTGATGGTCATGCAAGGCGGCAGCGTTTTTGACGACCTAGCCGAGCGAGTGCTCAAGGTCGACCCGAATGATGCCGATGCCAAGTATGTGCATTTCTTCCATGAGAAGATACCCTCAAGGTCGGGTCTGTCGCTCACTCGTGTTGATGAGATGTTGACAAGCCAAGCAGACAATTGGCCGAGTCCACCACGACACAAGTGTTGGATGAACTCATTCAAATGCAGCCCCAGAAGCTGGAGTACTACCGCACCCGCGGCATCGTTCACTGTTTCAGGGACGAGTATAGCTTCGCTACGAAGGACTTTACCTACGCTCTCAAGGAGGCGCGGGCGGTACGCAAGGCCAAGGTCGCTCACAATCATAACTATACCCCACCAACACAGAACGGAAAACATTCTGGGGGCGGTGGGAAGAGCGGCAAGAAGAGGAAGGGGAGCAAATCGAAGAAATTCAACGACGATGTCGGTGAAGACGCCCCAGAGGAAGGAGGAGATGGGTCTGCCGACGACGACGCGAGTGGTTATGTCCCCCACCCCTCTGTTCTTCCCGATGCCCCAACTCCTCTCGAACCGCAGCTCCTATTCCTCCGCGGCGCCGCGTACCTGCAACATGCCGTCCATATCATCGAGTCGAATGTCCTGAAGCTCGAAGGCGTCCAAAAATACTCTACACACTCTGCGAACGGCACAGATGGCAATGGAGGCCACGGCAATGGAGAATTGCGTCTCAGCTATCTCGAAGGCGGACTTTATGGTGGGGTTGAGCTCGGCAATCCCGACGGTCCGCTTGGGCGCAACACAGGCAAAAAGGCAAAGGCTTATCGCGAGCTCTTCGGGACTGCCGAGAATGGCGAAGGCATCACGGGCGATGGGGAGCCACAAAAGTTGAGGGAGCAAATATTCGGGCTCATCAAGAAAAGTATGCGAGATCATGAACGGTTTCTTGCGCACTTTGACACACTTGACGCTGGTCCGGCGTTCGCGCCCGGTGGAGGCGATGAAGCATGGAATTTGGCTCAAAAAGTCGAGTACGCTTTCCTGCTGACAGAATCCATCCGTCCGGGCAGTCAGGCTCCCCCACCTCCCCATCCACATATGCCATCTGCCAACGGCGGTCCTCTCACGAAGTACGATGAAGCGTCTGCCGCCGAAGCTGCTGCCCAACCTCCTCCGCCACCTACAACCTTCACCACCTATCATCCTCTCCTTGTCGAAGCACACTTCAGCATTCTCCTCTGTCAGCTTTTATTGGGCGAATTCACGACATTGCTCACTAATTTTGTTCGCACTGCGAGTATCGTTGATGGGCTCGAAGGATACCCAGTATTCTTACCACCGCGCTCCATGGCCCAGGCCGAGTTCATCGAGGCGCTCGAGCGATTGGCGAGTGGGTGGAGGACTGGTATCCGTGCGTATACTGTCGAAGGGGAGGCTGTCACCGGTAGAGGCAAGGACAAGGCTAAGCCGCTCATCGCTATTGAGGGTCCAGTTCCCACGACCACGGCGGCTCAGGGAGGCTCCAGCTCAGCATCTGGTTCAGGCTCGACCTCGGACTCGGCTTCAACTGATTTCGGCAATGATACCTCTGCCTCCTCTTCGTCGTCCACATCGCCCGCCGGGACCCGTGCAACGACGCCCACAGCCCCTTCGCCACACGCCCAAGCTCTCAACAGCGCCCGTATTCTTCTCGCCCCTGTAGTCGCCCGCCAACGCGCTCGCGAAGTCGAACGCAAAAAGAACGCGAAGGCCGGCAACAAGAAGCCCGTCCCTATCAACATCCCCCTCCACGGGCCTCGAGTGGACGTTGTCCTTGCGTGGCTTGGTGCCGTGCAGATACCAGCCCTGGAAGCGGCTGCGTAAATTATTTGATTGTATCTACCAGATTTGAGATCATATTATCTGTATGTACATCTAGGCTGTCATAGACAAGCTTCGAATTCTTTTCCATATGTGTGAAGGCGTCTACAGCTTTGTTCTATTGTTTGGAAGCATCCGCCGAGAGTTGAAGAAGCAGTGCACTGTGGGTGCAGCTCTTTCTGTTGCCAGTGTTCTTTTTTGTCTCGAGCTCGTAGCGTTGAATCCAACCCAACGGTTCTCAGGTAGGCGGAGGCAGATGCGAGGCTTCCGGAGGGTGTTCCTTTTTGTCTTGTCCTGTGGATTTTCACTTATTGTGTCAAATGTTGCTTCTCCAAACTCGGTAGTAACGATGTTTATTGTCAAACCGTGAAACTTCTTCCCAGTTTCCCTGCCATCATTTTTTGTCTTGCGCCTTGCAATCTCACGGGTTGTAAGGGTTGTAGGCGACAGTTTCTCTCTCTGATAACAAAAGTAGTAATGTCTTTTGTTGGATGTTGAGCACTGTAGACCATAAAAGACGAACATCTTAATACCACTGTGCTTCATCTCCTTCATATCCACTGCAATGGCTCGACCTCTGTCCGCAGAAGCATCCTTCACCAAAGGGAACGACTGCCCTTCCGCCCAAGCCGTTGCATACCTCCTTGCCAATTCTAAGCCCGATGAGTTTGTCAAGAGGCTGCACAGCGCAGTTGTTCCCGGCTCACCAGGCGGCCTCACCGAGGAACAAACGCAGGCCTTGCTGGGCATAATTCAGGATGCAGGAGCGGGGAACGTTGCCGAGGCTCGGAGAGCCGTGATCGAGGCTCAAGGCAATCTCACGCGTCACTGTGTACGCTGCCACTGCGCCTACCTGGAGAAGGACAATTGGGCAGGAGCCTGTCGCATCGCAGCGGCGACATACAGCGACGGTTCGACGGGCATCGGTCCCAAGGATTGCCTTCCCCAGTGCCCTATGGGCACCATCGTTGTCAAAGTGGACCACTTTCCAAGCAGACACACTTCTCAGCAACAGCCTCTCATGCTGTCTTGCAACGAATCTTGCAGCGAATCGTGCCAAGCCTTGAACTTCCAAGCAGTACCGCACTGGACGGTGTAGCGGCTCCAGATGCAGGTCCATCTTCTGACACGCTGTTGAGTGTGTTTACGAACGATCACGAAACCAATGAACCGGACGATGATGGAGGTAGAACGTGTTGTAGGAAGCAGGTTTGGAGAACATCGAGGAACCGGACTCTTTCTTAGCCATATAATTTATACATACCCAACCACAGACCTGTATGTCGCCTGTAAAACCAATGTCACACTCGTTGTATCTTGTTCAGCAGGGATTGCAGCCTACCTCAACAAGCAACTTCGCGATGCAGGCAGTATCGTATGAAGGAATTCCGCCGGCAGTAACGCTCAACCTTGCAGCGAGAGGAGGTAACTGTTCACAGATGCAGGCCATCTGCTGGTGTCGAGAGTGTGTCGTCAACTTGGCAGTGAGGCAGCTATGACAGAGGACGAAGGCGACCAAGTGGATCGGAGAAGGAAACGTGGCCCGGGCAGTAAATTTCATGAAGATACAAGAGCACAAGGGGAACCAGACTCGTAGCCATACAAGTTAAACATATATACCCTTACATTTTTAGATCCGCAAACTTGTCCGTCGCCTGTAAAGAAAGGTTTCACTACCGTCGCACCATGTTAAACAAATTTCAAAGCATACCTCAACAAGCAACTTTGCGATGCCCTCTTCTCTGGCGCTGTGGCCTGCATCGGGGACGATATGAAGAGTGATCTCCGGCCAGACCTATAGAGAACAATGTCATCTTCTCAGTCATTCGGTGAATCATATAAACTAACCTTCTTGAGTTCATACGCAGTGGTTGCCGGACAAATGACATCATACCGACCCTGTACCACGACGGTGGGGATGTGACGGCTGAAGAATTAAGTTTGAGTGGAGAATGATAACGAAGGGTGGGCTTCGCTGAACATTTTATCAATCTCCTGAGACTCGAGTAGCTGCCCATCACGCATGAAACCAGAGTTGACGAAGTAGTGATTCTCTATGCGCGCAAACGCGCTATGAGGGATCTGAGAAACGACGCAAATTGGGAGAATACCGTTGGTGACTTACTTCGCAAATTTATCTTCCGTAGCGCGAGCGACGTATGCTGGATCGACGAACAGCCTCGAGGTGGTCATCCTTGAACAGTGAGTCTTCAACCACAAGTGGAAATGCAAGCATAGACTTACTCCCATTTCGACCACGCTTTCGCAGCGGTAATCCGAGTCTCATCGTCAATTGAATTGAGTTGCGCATGATACGCCAGAACCATGTCGTGCCGTTCCGGCTCAGGGATCTGGGCGATGTATTCGTCCCTATTAGGTGTTGGGTACGACTGAAATCCATGCCAATGTAATGATTGTGTGCATACCATGCTTCAGGGAACAAGTGTGATGCTCCATTCTGGTAGAAAAAGTTGAGTTCGCTTGATGGGATCAGGACGTGTGGTTGTCAGCGGCACAAAAAAAGCTACCTCTTGCGCAGAGTGAATATTCCTCTGCATTAATGTGATATGATCTCAAAGCGGATGAGACGTAAATAAGAGATCCTACCGTATAACGAGACTCGTCACACGGTCCGGGTGGGACTTGACAACAGTTAAAATGAGCAAACGAGAAGGGGTGAACTAAACCGATTCACCTGCGCATAAGCCAGAGAAAGAGTGGAACCCTATCACAGAATTATTGTGGGCGCCATTTGCCGCACGTGCGTACTCACCCAAGATCCACCGAAAACATGCCACTTCTCGATGCCTAAATGCTGTCGCAGCTTCTCAATATCCTTGACTAAATCCCATGTCGTATTTTCCTCCAGAGATGCGGTTCTAGCCACGCGTGAGCCATGGGATGCATACAGAAACTTTGGCGCGTACGGAGTAGACTTTCCGGACCCTCGCTGGTCGAATAAGACGATCTGGGCAACTTCAGTCACAAATTCCATGTAGAGGCTGCGGTCGGACCTTGTATTTGGTGGGGTTGAAGAAACTGCGTACCAAGGCGAAGAGTGTTTGCGTTAGTGAATTGAAGACAGCCATTTGTGCTCACCTGCGATCCTTGGGGTCAAAGCCGCCTCCGGGTCCACCGTGTAGAAACACAACTAGTATCATACATGCAACTCGGATGTCTTGCCCTTCGGTAGCAACGTACCTGGAACCCCTTCGTCGGTGCCACAGATTTCATAGCTGATTGATCATGAGGATAGTTCCGTTGTAACTGAAGCAATCGCGAACTAGAGGGTATGAATATCGGACACCTTCAAGGTGCCGCTTGAATTTGGGGTTGCAATATCCGGATACATCGAGGAGGAGGTATGAACTGAGCGATTATAAATTCCCTGAGGAGTAGACTGAGGTGTAGGCCGATTGTTGAAGAGCCGGGAAGTAGAGGGATGAGGAGAAAAGCAGCGCGTTCGTCTCAACGGCGATAGGAGCCTGATCTGGTGTGAAAGGCCGGCGACTAACATGATTGCCGCTAACCAGAATCGTCCCACAAAACTTTACATACCAACTTTCTTTCAACTTGCCACATACGGCCACAACACGCCTACGATGTCCGAAACTGTCTACCTTCCCATACCCCCTGCAAAGCCCCAGACTACTTTACCCCAACCAGAGCTCACAGATGAGCAGGAAAAAATGCGAGTAGAGGTTCAGAAGCATTTCGAAGACCCGGCGTACTTCCCCTCAGAAGAGAAGCCGCTCATGGACGTAGAAAAAATGTGGCTATCATATGAATGCATCCTACGATATTTGCGCGCTAGCAAATGGAAGGTAGACTTTTGTATTCAACGGATCGACGCTACTCTCAAATGGCGACGCGAATATGGTATCTATGAAAGAACAGCAGAGTTTGTTGAGCCGGAAGTAAGCCGTGTGTTCTCATTTCAAGGCTGTCTGATTCTACTGGGTTTTCGCGCAGGCTGTTACGGGCAAGGAAATATTATTGGGTTCAGACGTGCACGGAAGACCAGCCCTATATCTAATTCCTTCGCGGCAAAACACCACAGAGGGCACCAGACAAATACAGTTCAATGTCTGGATGTTAGAACGGTGCATTGACCTCATGCCTGCCGGGGTAGAGTAAGTTTCTTCGTCGTATTTTGTTCAACGCTAGCCAACTAACAACTGAAATTCAGATCTTTAGACCTGCTCATCAACTACGCAGACAAAGCCAAAAATCCCTCATTCTCAGTATCCCGCACCGTCCTCAGCATCTTGCAGGACCATTACCCAGAAAGGCTCGGTCAGGCTCTCATTCTGAACGTTCCCTGGCTACTTAACACTTTCTTCAAACTAATAACGCCCTTCATTGACCCGGTCACACGCAACAAAATGAAGTTCAATCCCCAGGTCATCGAGGATGGTATTTTCACCCCCGATATGGTCATGAAGCAATGGTGGGGTGGTTCCTGCGATTTCGAATACGAACACGACAAGTATTGGCCCGCGTTGGTAGGCAAGTCGTCGCGTTCTGTACTAATTCCTCGTCTTATACCTATCTAGCCATGTGCAGTGAGCGCACGAAAATCTGGACAGAGACATGGCAAGAATTGGGGGGCAAAGTCGGCATCAAAGAATCCGAGTACAAGAAAAATTCTCCAGAACTCCGTGCTCCTGCGGCGACGGATCCGACCGCCGCCGATTTATGAGCGATTTCTGACTTCATTTAGACTCATTAGACACTCGCTATTGGGATTGGAACACTAGATGGATATTGTAGAAATGCGTTAATCGGTTAATTGTTGCTTTCGGATCACCGAAGACTCGAGAGACGGAAGACTCAAAGTTTCTGAGGGTGCGGTCGATATCTTCACGCTCTACGAATGTGTCCATGATCTCGCGTGCACCGTTCGAGCAAGAAAATTAGATAGATTAGGAACATATTACAGTAAGCCGTATTAATGACTTGGTTTATGCCCTATCAAACAACCACCCAGTCAGCCATTTCAAACGTCCGACCGAAAACCAAAAGAAAGGAAAAAAGACCCACCATCAACAAACATATTCCTTGTCGCCGAAGGCAACGTCGCCGTCATCCCATCCAATTCCCTCGTCAGTTTGACCTGACACCCCAACCGACTCGTATCGGTGAGCGCAAACGCCATATCAAGCATATCATTTTCGTCGTCGTCTGGTTCAGGTAGAATGTCGTAGTATTCCGGAGGGAGAATGACATGGCATGTTGAACAGGCTACCGAGCCTTCACATGCACCTTCATCTCGCGTCAAACAAATACCACAACCAGAAAGTCAAACGACGAGTGAATGTGAAAACGAACCCTCCAAGTCAATGTCATGTTCATGCGCGATGGATAGTAAATCGTCGCCTTCATTGGCCTCAATGGTTTTGAGCAGGGTTCCTTTGGAGTCTTTGAAATGTATTTTTATTCTATCAGGTCATTGAGAACAGATCTCGGAAAACATATTAAAGAATACGACGCGTACCCTGTCCCTGGCTCCGGTCGCGTTATATTGCCATGTCGGAGACCTTCGCAAATCATTCAGCCTCACCTCCACCTCCAAGTTAAATCACGGCAAACGCACAAGGCGAAGAATGTATATTTCGTGCCCGTGGTATATTCCACCGCGCCGCACTTTGTCTTTGTCTGAGTGATAACTGGCTAAGAGAGCGCGTGCTGCATTCTAGTTTGGGGAGACGGAATAACAGAGTTTTCGAGTGTGAAGCAAGCATCAAGGCGCGTTCGAGGAAAAGCAAGGTGGGTTGTGCGCGTCAAAAGAACGCAGCGACAGAGAGGTTATTGTTGCCTAGAACTACAGCAGTCCAGTGGGAGGACTTTTACACCAGGCTGGTTGTCGGAAAAGAGTAAAATGGCCATCACTGGCACGCGTCTCTTCGGCCGATGCATAGTGTCATCTTGCTTGGTAAGCGCTAGCTCTTGAGAACCAAAAGATTTTTTTATTGTACGCTCGTCCTACTCTACTCTACTCATCTGCCTCGCCAGCAATAATCACATCGTCTGTGGAAGGGGAGCGTCACCAGAAAGATCGGGAATGCATATCTACAAACTTACCTATCTTGAGAACAGCCCGAACAAGCTGTATGTACCGTCAGAACGGAGAAACCCAAGCACAAAAAACGAATCTCAAACCTGTGTCGCTAATAGATATTGCTGCCGTTTCGAAATGAGAGGGTCGTAAACGAATTGCTTCTTCATATCTGCGCAAACAATCAGCAAGCACATTCGGTCAACCGAAAAACCCCACAGACCGTTTTCTCCTTTGCCGTTGCAATCGATACCGAGCTTAGAGTCATTCTCGGTGGTTTGCCGACTTCTTATCTCAGTGAGGGTTTCGATGGGAGGAAGGCCGCTGTTCTCCGCTAGGGCGAGAGGGACGGCATCTAATGCAGAAGCAAAGGCGCGCATAGCGTATTGCTCGATCGAAGGGATCTGAAAAAAGGATCAGTGGAGGACTGAACGAATCTTAAACGAAAGCCAGACTTCGTCTGCAGCTTTGGAAACTGCAATCGCACAGCTGATATCCGCAGCACCACCACCGTAGACAACACGGTTGTCGACTACAAGATTCCGGACGACACAAATGGCGTCGTGTAGTGCCCGCTTAGCTTCGTCGACAATCTAGAGCTAATTAGAGCGGGTAATGGAGTGATAAGCCAGGGCCAACCATTTTGTTGCTTCCCCGGACAAAGATCGTCACTGCGCGAGTATTCGCGCACTCTTCAATGACGAGCATCTTGTCGCGAGTTGTACCAAAGGATATCTCGCGCACAATGCCGGCCTTGCCCAATTTTGCCGCTGTTAGATCCTCGAACCGGGGAACGATGCGACCTTGAGTGGCTATTGCAATCAACTGCACAACATGTCAGTCCATTACCTTTCAAAGCGGTATATCTGTTTTGATACCTCAATTTCAGGTCCACCGACCCATCGTACCGCAGGCAAATCATTCTGCATCAGCAAATGGTTCGCCTCATCGTCGAAACCCCACTGGCAGATCACCAAATTTGCCCCGGTATCCTTGACGAGTTTTATCATCTCAGCAAACTTGGACTTTTCGTATTCGCGCAGTTTGTTGTATTCTTCCACGCTTGTGATATCCAAGTGATGCTTGGTTTTGGGGCGTCGGGGTTCAAAGGGGCAGGTAAGAATGGCTAGGCGGGCGTCTTTGACAGAGTGAGGCATTTGTGGATGGGACATGTCTTTGTCGATGAGTACACCCTTGATCAAGGTTGTGTCAGCCAAAGAGCCTCCGACTTTCCCGTCCACTTTGATCAGGTCGAAAGGGACATCGCGTCGCTCCAGGTCGGCTACCGTTAGTACAGCATCGACGGCTATTTGAGCAAATTGTCGGTGTTCTTTAGATACGCTGCAGAGGTCATCAGTTCAATGTTGCGCCATGAAACGAATCTCGATGTATACATTTTGCTACCAAGACTCGTCATGGAGGCTTTGAGTAGGTTTTCGGTGTTTTCTTTCGAAAACTCGACACGGTCCGATATGCGGTCCAGTTCTTCGACTGCAACAGCACATGCGCGATCGAAACCATCTGCAATTCGGATGGGATGTATTCCGCGATCCAATAAAGCTTCGCTCTGTTCTAATAGAGCACCAGCAAGAACTACGAGGCGTGAATGAGGCGAGGAATATCAACGAGCCGCGAAGAGACGCACCAACGACACCAGTCGTTCCATCACCAATCTCATCGTCCTGACTCTTGGACAGCTGGACCATTAGTTTTGCTATTTGGTGTTCGACCTCCATCTGTCCAAGAATAGTTGCACCGTCGTTTGTGACGGTGATCTCGCCATCGGGAGATATCAGGATTTTATCCAGTCCTGAATGGACGCGTCAAGAATTTTCTTCTTCAGAAACGATAAACCTCGAACCTCTTGGGCCGAGAGATGTTCGTATGATGTTTGCGACGGTGCGGGCGGCAAGGATATGTGTCTGAATGGTGTCGTACGCGGAAATCCTGAGTTATGTGTAGACATACCTTGATCGCCTCTATACCATGTGTCCGTGTCTTTTTGGCTTGCTCCCGAACGATGATGAATGGGCGGCCATACTGAATGTTGCATTGGAATAAAGATCGGGCTGAATGAAGAGCAGATATACCTCGTCCGTCGTATATACGGCTTGCTATTAGGGTGTCAGCGCGCAGACGATAAAAGCCAAGGACGCGTACGCCGGGTTCCATCATGGCTTTTCAAAGAAAAGTCAGTCGCGTCGGGGTGACAGTGTGACTCGCCGTCACAGCCTTGTACACCTTTTGATTTGCGACGCTCACATCCTCAAACCACCTAAAACGACGACGAGAGTGCTATGGAACATGAAATCGATGCCTGGCTAGAACAGCTCAGTCAATGCAAGCAGCTCACAGAGGCAGACGTCAAGAAACTCTGCGACAAGGCATGCCCTTTGCTCACAACCAACATCGCTCTCCAACCCTTATCTCTTGTCTCCAGACCCGCGAGATTCTCATGGAAGAGTCTAATGTACAGCCCGTGAGGTGTCCGGTCACCGTCTGTGGTGATATTCATGGCCAATTCGTGAGTCTCTCCATTCTGTTTCATCTGGCACACCAACACTATTTGATTCCGTACTCCCGCCAGCATGATCTCTCAGAGCTATTCCGCATCGGTGGGAACTCGCCAGACACAAACTACCTCTTCATGGGTGACTACGTCGACCGTGGATACTACTCTGTCGAGACCGTCACCCTCCTCGTGGCTCTCAAGCTGCGCTACCGCGATCGCGTCACCATCCTGCGCGGCAACCACGAATCGCGGCAGATCACACAGGTCTATGGCTTTTACGACGAGTGCCTTCGCAAGTACGGAAATGCTAATGTCTGGCGGTTCTTTACCGACCTTTTCGACTTTTTGCCCCTTACGGCGCTAATTGATAATCAAGTGTGTCCACACAGTATCGTCTTTTTGTTGGATCCCATCTCACAAATCTGTTCCAGATATTCTGTCTCCACGGCGGCCTTTCGCCCTCCATCGACACCCTCGACCATGTTCGGTCCATTGATCGTGTGCAAGAAGTCCCACACGAGGGTCCTATGTGCGATCTGTTGTGGTCAGACCCCGACGATCGTTGCGGCTGGGGCATCTCTCCTCGCGGTGCGGGGTATACCTTCGGCCAAGACATATCTGAAGCCTTCAATCACAACAATGGGCTCACTCTTGTGGCGCGCGCACATCAACTGGTGATGGAGGGTGCGTCCTTGTCTTTGAACTGTGCTGCTCTATCTGACTCTCCAACTCAGGCTACAGCTGGGGCCAGGATCGGAACGTAGTCACCATCTTCAGCGCACCCAACTACTGTTATCGTTGTGGAAATCAAGCAGCAATCATGGAAATAGATGAAAAATTATCATACAGCTTGTGCGCCATCAGCTCGTCATATTTCTCAATCCAGTCTGATAGCTGATCTATCCTCCAGCCTACAATTTGACCCTGCTCCGCGGGCAGGCGAACCTCTCGTCTCACGACGTGTACCGGACTACTTCCTTGTCAGTTGTTTCTTTCTGTTTGCTGGCATATTGGGCTAATATTCTTGATGCAGTAGTGATATCGTATAGAATCCATATACTTCGCGTCTCGCATTGAGATGTGCACGCCTTTGCTACGACCCCCTCGTTCTTCGCGTGAGATCGCTAGATCGCTGCGACTCGCTTGCCTGTCATTACTCGGACACCAGCCAGCCTGATCCAACACATCCTTTCATTTCGATCCCCTTCACGCACTTTTCGACGACTCTCCTCACTCTGTTTGAACGCGGACTACCAATTAATGCCAAAAACGCATTGCATTGTTGAATAATAAAATATCCTGTTTCTTTGTCTCTCTCTCACTGCATTGGTTCGCGTGCTTCAAGCTCATGCCGGTTTCAATAATATACACTATGTAAGTCTTTGATACTGATACAATACGTTTGAGTGTTTGGTTCAGGCAGCCTCTTTACGGGCGACTATGTTTTCGTATCTGAACGGGGTCTTGGTTCACGAGAAAGCACGATCGGCTTTAACCTACAAAGGAGGGGTTAGCAAAGTACAAGGGCACACAAGCCTGCGACACATACCGCCTCCTCACTTGCAGTCCGTTTCCCATCCTGCAGGATTTCCGTCGTCTCCTCGTGCTCCTCGTGGATGGTCTTGCGAACCAAGACTTCATCGCTCTTCGCACCGGAGAGCGGTCCGTTAACGGAATCATGCGAATACGAAGCCTCATCGGGAGAATGACGAGCGTGAATATAATCGACGGTCGTCTTCTGGAGGTCAAGAGGGGACATCGTGTCCTTGTCGGCCTATAGGGGGAACGAAAATTTCAAATACAAGTCAGCAATGACGTCTTCGTCGGCGGTGGAAAACGAAAGCACCTTGACTGAAGCCTCCGACGCACTCGCTAGGTGCTCATTCCACCCGGGAGCGTGCTTGTGGGGAGTAGAAGTCCTGTGCTGGGTGCCCGAGAGGTTCCGACCCTTCTCCTCTTCGAGTGTCTACGTATGTGTACGAGTCAAAACAGGGCTTGGAGTTCAACAACACAGACGCCTCACCTGCGGGTCATTGTCATGCATTGTGCTGTTGCGAAACCACAGTCAGCGGCACGATACTCGGGCAAAAAAAAACTTCGCGGACCTTGAGAATCTAGTTTGCATGTCATAGCATCGAAAAGACAGCACAAGGACGTAGACGCGTACCTGGTGAAGCGCGTCGTGGTCGGCGCAGTAGCGCGAGCAGCGCGAGCAGCGACGGCGACGTTTCTGAGGGCTGAGATGCGGGAGTACATGGTGGATCAAAGTAAAGAAAACTAAAGGCAACTGAATAGGTGGGATACAATTCTTCGCGGTTCACACGATTGAGCTGAGCCACTCCATAATGAGCTCAGTGCTCGACCCATGATGTCATTGGTCCGGTGATCATCACGTTACCGCGGGTGTGACTTGACAAGACGCGACGCGACGCGTACTATGTGTGCTCAAAAGAAAATGAGGCTTAGTACTATAGGATATGGGTACATCTCGAGTTTACGCAAACACATCGAATACAAGGTACAAAAATCAAGCAAATTTGGTGGCCGCACGGGCATTGAGGGTTAAAATGTTCGCTTGTTTCGCTGTCCTCTTGAAAATACGGTCAAGTAAGAGGTGTCCTCCTGGAACCTTCGAACGGCTAGCAGACGTCGACTTGCGGGGCGTCGTACTAGAAGAAGCCTGACTTGAGGTGATGTTCCGTCTTCTGGTGCGGAGATGGGCAGTGAGGGGCGTAGACGTAGAGATGGGCCGGCTGGGTGAGATTGTTATTTTACCGCTGTTGAGCATGGCCGCCGTTTCTTCGAGGAATGAGATGGCAGCGGCCCAGTCAGGAGGAGAAGCAGAGGCATGAACCTCAGTACTTGATTTCGTCGACGAGTCTTCACAGATGTGATCATCCGAACTTGTTACATCTTCTGTGGGACTTGAAAGCGAGACACAGTCCATGAAGTCGCCGTTAGACTGATGGGGGGAGACAGGCACGAAAGAGAATTCATCGTGTAGGTAGGTTGGGTCACAGAACACAATCGTAGAAGCGAGAGTTGAGCCAGGCGAGGATGAAGCTGGTAGCGAATTGGGGGGAATAGGCTGCGAAGGACTTGCATTTACTTCAAGAGGCGCGTTGGAGGGTTTCGACGCTGCAGTGGTCGAAATAAATGGCCATAGTTTGTGAGCAGTCTCTTCCACCGTGCGCTTGTTGTTCGTCTGGTTAATCATCAAGTCCGTTGGACGTGCAGCTGGACCAAAAGAAAACGAAGCCTTCTTTGGTGTGGCGGGTGAGGCTGAAGCTGAAGCACGGGTGAGAGACGAGAAGCATCGATCGTTGAAATGCGCCGGAGTGTCTTGCACAATGCGTCCCCAGGGCCGGGTCGGTTCGATATTCCAGAACACCGTCGGCATCGCTAGTCTCTGCCGAAAACGCAGGTTTTGAAGTACTTCGAGAGCTTAAACCGAGCAACATGAACACCACGATTCTTGAAAACCGTGAAGACGTACTTGTCGTTCGGGCAGTAGTTCCACCCGAACCCTGCCTCGGCGCAACTTGCTCAACAGAAGACATATCCGTCGATTGACGAATAAGCGCCTTCACACCGACAGCAACCAACGGTTCAAAAATACACTGAAACCAACTCGCCAATTCCTCGCGACCACGCGCCGTGAGCATCATATCGACGAAAACGAACAGCGCACGGCTAATGTCATAGTGGCTGCCTATTTCTCCGCTTAAGAACTCGCATACCCCGGCCTTGGCTAGGAAATACGCCATGACTGTGTCAGAGAGAATCGCATCGCAGACGATGGCAGGATCCTAGAATCATTCGAACATGTCGCTGGGGTTTAGATAAGGGTGGAGATTTGACGAACCAGAGAAAGTTGAGTAGACTTCACGGCGTGTAGGAGGGTGCGTTGAACATGGGCGCGTAGGGCGAGGAATCCAAAAGAACGTCTTGAGTCCAACTCCGTTTCAGAGCTTGCATCGACAGAGTCCCAGCAGAGATCGCCAACAAAGGGGAAATACAGGATTCGGGGAGCATTGAGGAACTCGATGAGAGAGTTTGTTACCGTGGATCCCATGGAAGCAATGGACGATTCAGATAGGGCAAGACTGGATTCTTGGACAAAGCCAAAGCAGTGGAGGAGGGAGGACGAAAGGAGAACCTGCGTCTGCCAGTGTGACACGGTCCAGGCGGTCACGAATTTCTGCTTTTCCTCCCTCCAGCTTGCAATTTTGCGACAACGTTCCGTTGCAACTAATGATTACATCGGCCTACAGTACATACGAAAGTTTTATGCTCTGATCATGACAGGAATCCTCGTATCGCACCACCCACGTTCAGCACGTCCAGTCTTGCAAAGCACTCAGCACTTAGTTCGTCCAAAATGGAAGTGAAAGCTTACAAGAATGTATCGTGCCCCCATACGCCGCCAAGCTCGTAGTACACGACACGATCATTGCCCGCCATCCGTAAGGCGTCGACGACTTCGCGCTGCTGCTCAATCGTGAAGAGAATGTCACTCTGCACACCAAGGACGAGTGTAGGCGTGTTTGCTAGCAGTGTGAGACCTTGCGCGAGATCTGAGAGGTGAGGTGGAGGGTTCGTCGGTGGGGGATGCGACTTCGAATGTGAAGTAGAGTGTGGAGGAGCGAAGTCGATCGTTGACGTCGACTGGGACTCGGATAGTGGGATTTCCGGAAGACGTAGTGCTTGGAGAGCGGGGAACGTCAAATCGAATAGGTCCATCGCTTTCGAGATGTATATAAGGGAGTTTGCATCGTATTTGAGGCAGAACTGCTCGCCCTGGTGGTCGAGATATGTTTCGATGAGAAAGTCGGGGCAGAGGGCGGGTACACGCGGTTCAGCGACTGGTGTGTCTGGTGGTGGCGGTCGCATCTGGCGCCCAAACCGTGCGTCCCATTCGGGACCAGAACGATAGGTAATTGTGGCGATTTCTGGTGTCTCAAGTTGAGTTTTTGAATTGGTAAAGAGCAAAGATACGCACGGCGAGCGAGTTTCATACCGGTGTGCGGCGGTACCGCATCATAATAGAACCCATTATTCCAATTCGGGTCGGCCATGAGGACTGCGACTAGTCAATTGTTGCACCATGGTTATTAGATGCTACACACCACTTCGCTGGGCATATCGCATAGCAATACTCGACGGTGTGCTGCGAGCGGTACCACTTATACTGACAATCTTCCCCACGCGCTCAGGATGCAGTAAGCCAGCAGCCAGACTTTGCATTGCACCCATGCTTGAGCCGACACTGGCGTAAAGCTTGTCGACACCTAGGTCGTCGAGTAGGCGGAATTGTGCCCGCACCATGTCAAAGATCGAGAGGATGGGAAAATGTGTCGCATATGGGACGCCCGTTTCTGGATCTATGGCAGAGGGACCGGTAGAGCCATAACAACCACCCAGGACGTTTGTGCAAACAACGAAGAAGTTATTGGTGTCAAGGGGCTTCCCTGGGCCAATGAATTTCTCCCACCACCCTTCTGTTGGATTTGAAGAGGTAGAAGCGGCATGAGAGGAGGCGGAGAGCCCGGTATGCAGAAGAATCACATTGTCTCTTGCTGGAGAAAGAGTGCCCCAAGTCTCATATGCAACGTCGAAGGTGGGAAGCGAAGAAGAGTGGTAGGTTAACGGGAGAGGTTTCTTTGACCGAAACACGTTATAAGATGTAGGATTGGGACGGGCGTATGGGGGCTCTGGTCCTGAAGAGGAGGAGAAGGAGGAAGCAAGCCGAGATTCGCGAGTAGCATGGGCCTCAACACATGGAAATCGCGGGGTGGAGGAGGAGTAAGGTCTCAAAGCCCGTAGACGAGGTGCAAAGCGACGCGGTAAGGCCAACATGGCCGCAAGCAGGCAAAGTAGAATCCATAGGTGGTAAGCAAAGCCATGTCGCGATGAGCACGCCATCAACGACGTGATCGTGCCACCCCCGATAAATCCGACGCACCAAGAAAAAACCCAAAAATGGATGCTGTCTCTTTACCTCGATCCATCGTGGACTCACAGTTCCTCAGGCTCTTCGAAATGTTACCGCATTTCCCTCTCGTCGTCGTTGGGTACCCGACTACGCAATGCCGCAACTGTGTCAGAAATAATTGAATTATCAACCCATTGCTCCGTTCCGGCGGCATTTGTCATGAACCAACACCTCAGGCTGAAAAAAAACGCCGTTGAACAGCAGTTGAACAGCCTCATGGCCTTCGCACACTCGTAGGCGTCAATTATTGTGGGTGCTCAGAACCGCCAAGAGTCTCCAAGCGAAATGGAACCTACTGCCAAGTCTCGTCGGCCCAAGCTTCACTTCGCATCGCAGCCCGCGCATGTCCGCCTGCATTCTAGAAAAGGTGGCTCCGAAAAAGAATCGGTATCGCTGCGGGACCTTGTGCAGACCAGATGTCATTCCTTGTCTTCCAAATTCCGACCTGCTTGGTGGTTGTTTAAGTTGGGTTGCAATCTTCTACAAGACTGGTCAATAATTCTTGAGCGAACAGTGCACATTTGCAAACATTGTATTCTGTCCTTGGAGACTTTACCCGCATAGATCAAGTGTGGTACGACAGGTTGGCGGCATTCAATTTATTATCATTCACAAGGGTCATAGACTCATGAAATATCATTCGTAGACGGCTTCTGCGACTAATAGACGGTGGTACCCTTGGGCTTGACTTCACGCCTTCTGTTGCCTCCACTGTACCGGACGATGCACCAATTATAATTGTGCAGCATGGCCTGACCGGAGGTGCTTCCGACTTCATTTTAACTAATTAGTTTGTATTGAAGTCTAATTCAGGCTCGCATGAGCCGTACGTTCGTGCCATCCTTGCCCCGGCGTGCTCGCCAGTTGACCAAGGAGGACTAGGCTATCGCGCTGTTGTTGTCAACTTTCGCGGCTGTAGGTGTTGGCGCAGTTCTGTCCAACCCAATGTTGACTGTCAGTCAGGTTCCGGTGTACCTATAACTAGCGCAAAGCTGTACACTGCAGCGCAGACGGATGACTTGCGGCAAGCATTGATGTACATCTCAAATCTGTATCCTAAAGCTCCGCTACTTGGCCTTGGATTCTCTATTGGCGGCAATGTACTAGTTAGATATCTTGCAGAGGAAGGCACCAACAGTCTCCTGTCGTCTGCGTGCATCTTGGGTTGTGTGCGTTGAACCTCATTTTCATGAACTTATTTCTTACCTATATCAAAGCCCTGGGATCTCGAATCGAACAACAACCAGTATGCCACAAATTTACTTGCTGGATGTAACTGACAAGTCGACCAGTCTTCTAAAGAATACGTTAGGAAGACACCTGTATCTGAGAGGGATGGGCGAAAATGTGATGGCCATCATGCGCCGGCACGAAAAAGCCTTCCTCAATGACCCTGCGACCGCCAAGGCAGCTCACACTGTACTACGCATGAAACGACCCACGCTCACCCAATTTGATCATCTCTTCACCTGCTACGTCGGGGATAGCGCTCCGTTTCCGTTCGAAGATGTACACCAGTATTATACGTGGGCTTCCAGTCACAAAGTGGCCGAACAGATTCGAGTACCATGTCTGACTATCAATGCGGAAGGTAGCTTGCAGTATGTTCGCTACTACAAGCCGACTAATTCCTTCCAGATGACCCAGTCATCCAACGTGTGCAAACGAGCACAGGCCAAAACGGTTTCATCGTCAGTGTTTTGACGGCTGCGGGCGGGCACCTAGGTTGGTTCAAATCAAAACGCAAGCGCTGGACGACAAAGCCTGTCTTGGAATGGATGGAACTGTTCGGTCGGGATGTGGTATATGATCGCATCGAACCGTCGATTTCTGTCGACGAAAGTAGCTACCTGCGGAACTCGTGCTGGCCGGATCTTGGATGTAGGGTAGTTACAGGTGGCGGGTTGATTAATGGAAATCGACCTGAGAGCGAGCTCTTTCAGGGGTTGTAATGTTTAGTAATTGTTTAATAGCTATGACCCTGTTGTAATCAAAACCCTTAAAACCCTTAGACTGTATAGAAAGCTGGACAATATCTGTGCTTCGATGCTTAGGTCTTAGGACTTGTGCCTCTCTATCAAAGCTTCTTTCGAATGAGGGCCGTTCTGCAAGGGTCTTTGATTATGCTACGCTCATCAACCCTGAATGACTGCGAAGGGCATTGAGACACACATTCTATTTTTATGTAGTATGTATGCCTCGATCCGCATTGTCGAGGCATTTGTGGGTTAATGGAGCTCACATCAATTGACCATCATATATTGATGGGATGTTTGATGGATGTAGCATAATTACCATATTTGGATAAGTTCCGGCTCCTTGGATCATCTCAGGGTCGGATATATAGAGTGTGGCTCTTAACACGCGGCAGCTCTTAAAACGCTGTAAACTCCCAAAGATGTACAAACTATCGATTAAAGGTACGGCATAAGAGCCTGCGGCAACACTTGAGCGATGGCTGCACCGTTTGGTGGCTCTATTGATTGGAAATATGTGTCCCACCATGGTCCAGCAGCCCACCACTGTTAAACGATGCATTGTTTCATTAGTATGAAATCAGAAAAATGAAGAGGAAGGAAAAATGGGGCGTTTTATGTTCGATGGAAACGATGGATACATGAACTCACCGCTGCACCGATCCACACACCAGATTGTTGCATGCTGCACAGGGCACCGCTGACGGCGGCTGAGATGATGCACGGTCAGAAACTCGGAGTTTTCTTTATGGCACGAAGATACTGACAGATGCAGGCAGCGTTGTTCCCGGCACCGATTTCGCCCAGGAATCCCTTCAGGTTGTTGGACTTAAGCCATGCGGTGGCATTAGAGATACGTTCAACACCAATCGTGGACGAGACGCAAGTTGCGCTGGTTCCAGAACCGTCGCTGTCGAGGTACTGGTGCATTTCTTCATGGACATCATGTCAGAGAAATAATGCATCTGAGCAGTCGAGGAATCTTACCAACTGCGAGATTGTTGTTGGGGTCCTTGTGACAGCGGTGTTTTAGCTATCAAAACCTCATAAGCTTGCAAGCCTAAACTTACCTTGATCGCGGTGAAGGCGGCAGCGTTGCCGGAAGAAGACCAAGCTATACAGAATGTGAGGATCTACCACGATATTAAGATAAACCCCACGCACTCCATGCTCCAGTCCAGGCTGTTCCCAAGAAATGTCAAAAAAAAGGATAGAAAACGAAGTGTTCGGGAACGTACAGGTTCCTGCAGATTGAGATAAATGAGTCAGCATATTCGGAAACTCTTAACAGACAGGACAAACCTTCCACAAGAATCAACTGAGAGGTGGCTTGTGTCGTTTCAGAAAATATCATTTGAGAGGGACAAGCCAATTAATGCTCACCACCACTGGCGCGGATACCGTTGACGGCGGCTTGGTTCTGTGAAGCGCTTAGCTTGGTCTCATTACATTCACTGTTTAGCTCACCAAGGCGAATGCAGTGGAAGCGGGGATATCGTGAGGTTCGTTCATCACATCGAAGACGACGTGGGTGTTTGATTTCTATTCGATCATGAACTTCAACGAATGAGGGAATGGAATCAGCCACCTACAAATTGACCAGCAAGATTGGTCCAGACTGCGTCAGTGGGTCAGACAACCTTGGTGGTTACGAAGTAGAACGAACATTTTTGGAAACTAATAGAAACTCATTTAGCGTCTTGGCCAGCGATAATCAATGCCACTTACTCAGAAGTGCTCGAGATGGCAGCACCGTTGTAGATCATGAAGTTGTGGGCTAAAAGAAGATGTTACGCTAAGGACTAGGCAGGCAACTGAGACGACTGACGGTCAAGAGCGACGTAAGCGCCCTTTCCAGTGATGTAGTTGACCGACTAATTATCGTACCTCAGTCGTGCATGGAACATATGAGTAGATTCGCTTACTGTGGTGATGTTAGCAAGATAAGCGCTGTTGAAAGGCCCAGTAATGCCAGTGGCGGGAGGCACCAAACGCTCCATCAAGAATGGCATGCGGAAGAAGTTGAACCCTGCATCTCATTCAGTTTCTGAGCCAAAAAAGATAAGGGCGCGAGCTTGCCTTTGCCAACGAAGTACTGGATTCAAGTGGGTAAATTGAACGATTCTCCCGCAGTTTTGTGAACTTACATCGATCGAGCTGATGGTCGCTCAGATTCATGATTCGAATACGATTGATCATCAAGGACCAACCTGGGAGCCGGGAATGTGAAGTCTTTCCCCCATGTTCCAGGGATGACGGTGTTACCGAATTCGGCACCTTGATCGTGGTTAGTAAATGCGAATGTAGAGTTTCTCTGGAGACTGACCAGATTCGTTGACACCAAAGTACTTGGCGTTCAACTTCAGTTAACTGCAAGACGGGCTGAGGAATGCAGTACCTTGAACTTGGTTCGGTTCGCGCACGATCCCGACGAAGTTGGGGGAGCGCTGGACGTCGTGGTCGCAGTGCTGGTAGTTCCTACGGTGGTTGACGATGGAAGGCATTGGGAGTAGTCTAAACAAATTAAAAGGTCGTAAACTAAACATTGATAGTTACTCACACTGATTCGATGTGACGCAGGTGGAACCGGCGTCGCAGACAGTGGACCCAGTGTAACCTATTCCCTGCCGAGCAAATCTCCGTCAGGTCGAAGAAGTGGCCACAACATGGAACATTCTTACTCCACATTGCCCCCAGACAGCGACCGCTGCGGCGGGAGACACCGCGACAGCAATGGCCAAAGCGGTCAACGCCAACATGTTCTTCATGGCTAGAGTGAGCGAGCAAGGAACAACTTTCGCGCTGTTAAGGGCACCGCCTGCATTAAATACGCACGAGATTTCCCGAAAAAGCTCCCTTTGCAGCCGCCAACAAGTCCTACTATCCACCGACTGATGGTCCGAGAGGGTCCGAGCATGTCGTTTGATCACACATGAGTGCACTGTCCCTTGGAGGAGGACTGACCTTGTCTTCACATAGACCGACGATTATCCTTGGTTACGACTTGCTGCACGGGGTCACGCAAATGTAGAGTTCGATCAATATCGTTGCCAATTAGATACAGAGCAAATACAAGGCGGCTATTTGCCGGAAAATTCGAAACCAGAGAGCGAAGAGCCGTTCGCCAAGCATTTCGTGGGAAGAAGCATTCTCATCGTACATTTGAACCACCGAAACCAGTACTCTGCCGCATAGAGCCCAGATTAGAGGAGCCCTCGCCGCGATCCTCCTGCTGCGAGGGCCGCGACGTGCTCCTTTGACCGAACCAGCTATTGGTGGTTGGAGGAGGGCGGTGATATGACCGATCGCGCTCGCGCTCCCAGTCGTATGCGCGCGAATTTTGGTTTTGATTTTGTCGATTACTGAAGAACTGGGTTCCGAGCCCACCAAGCAGAGCACCAGTCCAGAAGCCTGGCCTCCATCCTTCATTTTGAGTAGGCGTATTCTTGGAGTAAGGTGGGGGAGGAGCTGAGTCGTCGTTGTTGAAACCTCCAGGGAAAAAGCCACCTGGCCCAAAGTTTCCGGGCCGTCCTGGATTTGGGCGGCCGCCGACCTGATTCTGCTGGCCGCGCAGGCATGATTGGAGAAAGGAGTAGAGAATAATAGCAAGAAACCCTAGCCAGACGACTGTGAAAATAAGAGACCCAACATCCAGGGTAGACGCTGAAATATGTTAGTCAGTTTCTCGCATGTACATGTGCTCTTACCGTTGCGACCCAGCCAATTGTCCGAATCACTGTCGCGCAACGCTCCAGGGACTTGCACCAGTCGATATTCGAGGGAACATGAGCCTGAAATGCTAAATGAGAGCCAGAACCCCAAAGTGTAACAAGACGAACCCCTCAGCACGAATGGGTCTCCCGGTCTGTTATACCCTACACGAAGTAGATTTGAGGCAGCTCAAGACCTCAAGCTCGACCATACCTTCACAGCCAACCTCGACGCGGCCAAAGCGTAAAGTCGAAGGCAGATCAGCTTCACACTATCCCGCATCTTCAGCGGTCGAGTCCCAACTTGAGCTTTTACCGACGCTGCCGACGCACCTTCCACTCGATATCTGTGCCCGACCCCCCAAGTGACTGGCAGCGGACGACCTCAGGCTACAGTTCCGATGAGCACCTCATAATTGGCGAAAATTGGCTGGAAACGGACCTGATAGAGTTTGCATGGTTTTCCGACGCAGACAAGTTGGGGGATCGGTTCAGTTCGCCTAGCTTCCGTAAAAGAATCCTTGTAGAACGTCAACGCAGAGATCTTGGCAAGTTCAAGACGGGACATTGTGTTGGGCGGCTAATAACGCCAATGCCATTCACAGCGGCGCTACAAGGATATATATACGGTAACGTGTCTCTTGCGTGGCGGAATACGTGGCCGACGCGTTCATAACACTCCCTGCAAGACTCAAGGTGCAAGTCCGTCTATATGTATGCAAAACAGCGAAAACATGATATGTGAGATACGGTAAGATATTATGCCGGGCATCCTCCACATAATCCAGGTGCGCATCCCCAACAACTAGCAACGCCGACACCCATGGTTTTCAATATCAAGGAAACGACGCTGACGACGCCTTCGCCCAACACAAAACCACTGGCAATTACAATGAGACGGATATCGCTCCTGTTCTTCGCATATCGCGACCGAAAAACGTGCTCAACCACTCCGCCAATTAACCGGGCAATTGTGAACGAAGGGGTGTTGAGGAAACCGATAGCAAAAGCAACACCTGAAGGTATCCATTTAGTGTACCAGACTTGGCGCCGTTCCGCGTATGTTTTCAGAGCAGAGACGATGGCAAAGAGAGCAGCAAACGAAATCATAAAGATGCCGCTGTGCTGGGGGAGTTCCCCGTCACCTGTGGAGGCAGGGTGAGCGTTGAATGTGTGTGCAGAAACCGAGTACACGCACGCAGCAGTCGGGCTAAACTGAGCCAGACGTATGCCGTGGGGGCAGGGAAAGATGGCCCGGGAATGACATAGGCGCGATTATATAGCGAGTAACCCGTGGTGGTAACAAGGATGGAAACGGCAGATCCTATGAGTTGGCCAAAGAATTGAGCTCGCGGCGATGCACCACACAGGTGGCCAGTTTTTAGGTCTTGCATGAGATCACCAGCCCTAAACAACTGAATATTCCAATGATAAGAAGAGGAAGGGGAAACTGACTGTTGAGCACCCGCTTCGGCGACTCCTCCTGCGATCAAATTTGCAACAATATTTCCGGGTTGAATCCAAGCGAAAAACAGCTGTGAAATCTTGCCTAGACCAGAGACTGGATTGATATCTGTCTCGCCCAAGGCTCGTACTCTGAAGCAAATCATTAGACAGTATTACAATAGACGAAATTTGGGTCCTTACCCCAAGATACTCAAGAGACCGCCAAGAGCGAAACCCAGCAATGTAGCCCAAGGCTTGATTCCCTCGTCGCCGAACACCAGCCAAACAAGGAAAGTGCCTACAACGACACTTGCTACCAGTCCACCGACAACCCAAGAAGTCGGCACCAGTCTGTCCTCTGTCTCTATATCATAATCTTCCTTGACGTGATTTTGCTGGTCTCGTCGTGGAAGCAGATCGACAATATATTCCGCGACGACAGGAAGTAGAGAAATCAGACTGTCGGCACACATGATTGCCAGCGAGGTCCATAATATCCAGCCACGCGCCCCGTTGGTCATATCGCCAACAGGACCAGGGGCCCATCCGTAGTGTTTGCTGATCGGCGACAGGACGCCCCATCCCAGTATCATTCCCAGACTCATACTTAGAGTTGTCGGGAACCCTAAGAAAGAATATATGAATACACCGACAAAGACGCGAATGAACCGAAGTCGGACCCATAATGATTCCTGCCAAGAGGAGAGTAATTCAGAAGACGGGCTAATAGAGTGTGGAAGGATCTAACCTTGACCCACGTATGCTAAACTGGGTGTGAACGTCCAAAGCCACTCTCGAGCGAGGTATGTGCCAAAAAGCGGAATAGAGAATATCGCAGGGAAGAAATAGGCGAATAATGTGAGGGCACCAGAGGCCGCGAAGCTTGATGCCAAAGCATGCCAACCTTGAGTCTGTACGCTCTCTGAAGCAGGAGCTTCCTGGACTTCGTACTGAGGTGGGGGTGTGTCTGTTTCCTCGTCCTCGATTGCAATGTAACCGACACGGCGGCGAATTGAGGTATCGGGTGGAGGCATCTTGTGTAAAACAGCGATGAGTTGGGCGGTTGCAGTACCCGAAGGAAAGGCCAATTGTTCATGGACGATCTATGGAAATTTGAACTCGGCACATGTCTGAGAAATCTGAGGTCATACAACTTGTTTCCGTATCGGGGGAGAGAGGAAGACCCTGGCTCGTAATCGGCAAAAGCGAGCGAGAGGAAAACATGACTGGCATACCCAAAGAACGCAATACTGCATGACCATCCAATAGCAGCAATCCACGAGAGATTGATAGGCAATGCTCCGTCTCGGTCTTTGTCGAGTAACTTCAATGCTGGGATAATTCCGACGAAGCCCGCAGCAAGAGGCATAGTCCCCGTAGCTACAGCAGTTGTCTGCACCACAATCACTTCTTGCGCACTATATGTTCGTCAGAAGAGAGTTGCATATGCACGACGAAGTGCACAAACCTGAGTGGTATCGGTAACAACCGTGAAATGAGGAAACCAATTAATGCAGACTGCAAAGACATCCTGCAAAGATATGTCGATCGTAGTCCATAGATATCGGCAAATTTCCGCACATGGAAATCCATCCTGTTTGAAGCCCGAAAGACAAGTTGGCGAAACAGAGCAAACAGCCGATGAGCAAGCCGATGCAGACAGCTTGGAGAGTAAACTCATTGTTGCCGCCTTGATGTTCAAAATCTGGAACTGAAGCACTGGGTAGTGGGTGGTCAAAGTCATCTGCTGGCTGGGAGGAAGCCATTGCGCCAGGGAGAGCTAAGCAAGAGCTAAAGGAACAGCCAACATCCGCGCGTTCGTAATCAAAGGTCGTGGTAGCGCAATCTAATCGTTGAGTTTGGCCTTGTTATGCAAAGCCTTCTCCTTTGCAATTTCCCGTCCAGTCGAGTCAAGCCCAAAATTAAAGAATCGATATAAAGATCCGATAGTCAGGCTGTCGGCCTTTCTCCGCTCCCCTGCTACTTTGTACTATAGGCCTGGATATTCTCTTCTGACGCGTAAGATCTCGACAATGACTCAGAGGATTCGAGCTGCAGAGGGCGTACTGCGAGTGATTCCACCACCCGGCCATCCAGCAATGTACGACTTGTCGTGTGATTTGAAGCCACGTTAAACTTGCTGCGTTCATAGACTGCCGAAGAGTGGAGATACAAATATCCTGATCACCTCTGCTTTGCCATATTGCAATAATGTTCCCCATCTCGGTAAGCGAGGTGGCCATTCGTCCCTCGATATACTCAGTGTATTGAAGGGAATATCATTGGCAGCACTTTGAGTGCAGATGTATTCAGCCGGTTCGTCGTTTTTATAGCATTTGTTTTCGGGAACGCCAACAACTGTTTCGGTTACATTTTTCAGATACAGCCGTTCGTACCGTTTTCACTCGAGGAAAGTGTCCTCAATCCAACTGCATCTCAGGAACTCGTAACCGGACAACTCTCTATGTCTGTGGCACAGACGAGTACGGAACTGCGACAGAGACCCAGGCGCTCAAGGAGGGAATAACTCCTCGTGAGCTATGCGACAAGTATCACCTCGTACATAAAGAGACGTATGAGTGGTTCGATATCGGGTTGGTATGTTCGCGTTATTGCCTTACAGAGTCTCTCAACCCGGTCTTAGCTTTGATCATTTCGGCCGCACCTCTACGCCAGCACATACAGAGTGCGTCTAGTTACCCCACTCAAAATTCCGCTAATCAAGCCATTCAGAATATGTCAAGAAATATTTACTAACTTGGGCAAAAACAACCTTCTCGAGAGGCAGGAAAAAGCACAGACTTATTGTGAAGGCTGCCCTAAGTGAGCGAGAAGGCTGGAACTTTTTTCGTTGTCTCAAACAAAAAATTAGATTCTTGGCGGATCGATTTGTTGAAGGAATATGTCCACATTGCGGATACGAGGTGTGAACCAACCACCAGATCTCAAGCATTTACTAATTAGTATATAGGACGCTCGAGGAGACCAATGCGACAACTGCACTCGGACATTGGATGCAATCGAGCTGATCAAACCGCGCTGTCTGGTTGATAAAACACATACCGTTACAACTCGAACATCCGCCCACATGTACTTCCGAATGAACGACGTTCAAGAGCGAACCAAAGAATGGATCAAACAATCTTGGAAAAATGGCAAATGGTCTATGAATTCGGTCATCAATAGCGACGGGGAAATTACAGATGCACGTCTCAACTCTGGTTTACGACCTACTCCCCTTACTCGCGATCTGAAATGGGGGGTTCCGGTCCCGGTCGAGGGAGACGATGAATTCGGCATGAAGGGGAAAGTTTTGTGTGAGTTATTTCGTATCCGTGAGGGATTTTTAAGTTGAGGATTGGATTGTTTCAGATGTTTGGGTGAGTATACATATTTTGATTTAGACTGACCAACTCACGCGACAATCCAGTTTGACGCTCCCATCGGTTATCCAAGTATCACTGCCAACTACACGCCAGAATGGAAACAATGGTGGTTTAATCCCAAGGACGTTAAGCTCTACCAGTTCATGGGCAAGGATAATGTTTATTTCCACACCGTTTACTACCCGTCGGTTCAACTCGGAGATGGTCGTGATTGGACCATGTTACACCACGTTAACTCGACAGGTGGGGCTCGGACAACAAATCTTTGGGTTCAAAACATCTAATCTCTATCGCAGAGTATTTGAATTATGAAGGGGGCAAATTCTCTAAAAGTCGTGGCCGGGGCGTTTTCGGGCCTGCTGCCAAAGAGACGGGGATCCCGTCGTCTGTATGGCGGTACTATTTGCTTTCATCGCGGCCGGAAACTGCCGATTCCATGTTTTCATGGGCCGAATGTGTAAGTCACACAAATCATCGAGGCAATTGTGAATGACCCAAATTCTGCTAGATTGCGGCAAATAACAACGTTTTGCTGAACAAGTGAGTGTCATGCATCCCGAGTTCTTTGTTCCTAATGCTCGGGACACAGTTTCGGAAACTTCGTTAATCGAGCACTCAAGTTCGTGGCCTCCCAATATAATGGTGTTCTACCGGATGGTGGCGATACACCTGGTCCCTTATCCGTCGACGACCCTCTCGATGGCAAATTCGTCGCCGAGATAAACGAGCTGCTCAAGGTCTACATCGACTCTATGGAGGCCGTCAAAATCCGACAAGGCCTTCAAACCGTCATGTTCATCTCTAGCGCCGGCAACACATACCTCCAGTCGTCCGGTCTCAACAAAGCGTTGATGACCGAGAATCCAGTCCGCTGTGGACAAGTCTTGTCGCGAGCTGTCAACCTCATCTACGTCTTGTCGGCGTTGATCTACCCCTTCATGCCCGCCACCTCCGACGCGATCCTCGCCCAACTCAATGCTCCTCCCAGAGCCGTACCCGAAGCTCTCTCAACCGACATCCTCGCCGGTCACACATTAGGGAAACCGGAGCATCTGTTTAAAAAGATCGAGGAGAGCATGGCAGAGACTTTCCGCTTGAAATTTGGAGGTATGGAACCACAACCACAGGCGGCCGGCGCAGATCCGTTGCAAGCTGCACCCCCAGCAGTATCCAAACGCCAAGCTGCCGCCGCCGCCAAAAAAGCAGCTACAGCCAAAGCCGACACTGGCCCTAAATCTCCCGAATATCTCGCATTGGAAGCGAAGATACAGGAGCAGGGGCAGGTTGTGCGTGGCTTGAAGGGGCAGACGCCGAAGACAAGCGAATCGGAGGCGCAGATTGCGTCGGCAGTCGAGGTCCTTAAAGGCTTGAAGTTAGAGTTGGAAAGTCTTCCAAAAAATTGAGGGTCACCTGGGAAGAGAATTGTACAACATCTTTACCGTAATTTGTACCAGCTATAGTGGTTTTCGAAATCTGCATACCGCAAGCAAACCGCAAGCATACCCTTTAGGTTTTGTTTTCCTGTAGCTCGTTTCTCACGCCTCTTGCTTGTTTCTTCCCGACAACTTCTTGAGTCTTGACGCATTCGCTTTCAGCCCAACCTCCGTGCTATAGCTCTCGAATGATAGAATAGGATGGTATAAACCGGACTCAAACTAACTGAATTCTCGACGATGACCGTCTACAGAACAGCAGCCGCAGGAAGAGCATTAGGCAGGCTGCCGACCCTTGCCTTGGGTTTTATCTTCAAATGCCCTCACGTTCTCCTAGCTTCTCGGCCCCACGTATAGAAACTCTCAGTTGCGACAATGACTCAGGCTCTGAAT
Organism: Favolaschia claudopus; assembly: GCA_037176885.1. NCBI lineage: Eukaryota > Fungi > Basidiomycota > Agaricomycetes > Agaricales > Mycenaceae > Favolaschia > Favolaschia claudopus. Next base: position 1,367,332 of record JAWWNJ010000023.1, on the reverse strand, counting down.
ATCGAGAAGAGGAATCTGAACCGATGGTGTCCGTGGACGCCTTTTTACGCACTCTCGTCGTCCCGACCAAAACTTACAAGAAGAGGAGAAGAAGTAGAACGGCAAAGCGAAATGGCAATAACACCGAAGAAGAAGACCCTGCCCCAGCTCCCCTTCAACCCCAAAGACCGCTGAAACAACGTTTACTTCGCGCTGCCGTGCTTTCTAATACCGACCCCGAAGAGTGGCTGCTGCAGGATGACTTCAATCCGCCACCTAGAAAAGCTCTCCCTATGGTAGAACAGCAGCCTCTGCGCCGCGGTTCCGTCCGTGCGCTACGACGAACTGGGACTTTGGTAGATCCTCACAAGGCTGTTCACGCTCGTTCCAATCCCTTTTGCGGCATCGACGAAGCAGCGCATTCAAACAAACAATTCGATTATGCGACTGGATGGCGGAAGAAATACGGTGGTGTGTATCTCAACGGCGCATCCGTCAGCAAACGAAAGAAGCCGACTTCGATAGTCGCGCGACAAATTCGTCTCGAGCGTCTGCCTTTAACTTTTGTGTCCTGGAAGGAAGCGGAGGAGACTCATTCGTCAAGGAAATCTGTGTCGCGTGTCGGCAAATTCGCAGCTGCTCCAAAGAAACTCGTTAGCCGCGCGCCTTTACCGTTGCAACCTGAAACTGCTGTTCATCTATATCCTTCTTCTCCCGCGCCCGCAGACTGTCTTCCATCAACAGCCTCCGAAACAGAATCTCTCCACTATCCCTCTGCTCTTCCTGCTTCTGCCTCTTCGACTTATCCAACGATGACTCTTGCAAACGCAACTGCTGTAGTGGTCCCCTCTCCCGTAACGCCTCGACTAACCTCACCCTCTTCTCCTGAACACTGTACTGTCCTCCCTCCTCCATCGCTCCCTCCGACGTCGGCACCAAACCCAGATGGCGCCTTGAAGCCGTTAGCTTCTTTCTTTGATACGTTTCTGGAGACGGCTAGAGCTGAAACGCAGTTGGAGAGCAATCAAAACGCATCTCGCGCAAAGCAAAGACGGCCCACAATTCAGACGCCCAAGCCGATGCCCCTTAGCACTCTGAAGCCATTTCTCAAGAACTCTGTTCGTTCAGCGTCGGCTCAACGGCATAGGTTTGCTAGCACGTACAAACCAGTCCTATCTTCCAGAGACGAACAGTACATGACTCAATTCCGTGTGCCGTCGAGTCCCATGGCTCTCCAGCCTACTCCTTACCAAGTTGTTCTTCCTGTTACGCCTCCGACTGTTCCTGCTCGACGGTTTGAAACGCTGCGCAACGCTGCCGCGAACGACAACACCTACGAATTGGATTGGGACGTGGTCGATTCTTCCGTGGAATATTTTTGTCTTCGCAATGCGGTTTGTGAGTCTTGTCTATTCCCTCCTGTTTCTCTTGTGACTGGATTCGCTGTAGGACCTTGAGTACTAGGAGAACATAATGTAGATGTTGGGTAGCTCGAACCGAGCTGGACAATGTCACATTGTCACTTTGCTTTTTTATTGATTGAGGACAGAATATTCGCGGAAACGGACTTGACTTGTGTTTCTCTGAATTTACATACAATCGTTGTGCTATTGTCAGTCCTTAGTTTGGTCAAAGCGAATTTCCTTTTGCGGGGCACGCGCCTATTGTTCCCTCAAACAATGATCGCCGCTCATTGTCCGGCGGTCAATCAACTCAATGCACAGCGGTGCTGTGTACGCCCACTCGCCTTTATTTTCGACGTGACGCTGCCAGCTTTCGCCTGCTACGACCCCCACTTGAGTTTAGTCTCATCCTGAAGGACTGAATTGACGAACCACGAACCACGACCTTTTCACGTTACAAATGGCTACACGACATCCCATCCTCGTTCGTACCCTCCGAATCCTCCAAAGCTACGGCATTGACTGGTATTAACTCTTGCTCGTGTGCGCGGTTCTTATTTAACCTGACGTTGCAGGGTTCTAGCAGTTTTCATCGCGTAAACCGTTCCACAACGTTCTGTGCATGTTGTTCACATTCGTCCAGTGTTTTCGCCAATTTCTACTTGGATCGCTTTCAGAACATTCCTGACTTCGACCTCACGGATACTTCGATTCAGTTTTCGTTCAAAGAGAAAGAAGTCTTTCCGGTATAGCTGATTCCGGTGTAGGTATTCGTGTGCTCACCGTTTTGCCTTAGAACTCTACCCTTGCCTACATCCTTGTGTTTTCATACGTGCTCGTGGTCATCAGCAACCTGATTCTAAGCCGGAATATGTGGGACCTCCATCACGCGCTTCTTGGTTGTAAGCAAAGAATTATAGGTTGAAGAGATACTGGTTAACGCGACGCCCTGGCAGTGTCGGTTGCGTTCTCGTTCGTTGGCGCGTTCGAACAGATCGTTCGAATCACTGTCGGCCGCCCTCGACCAGGTGCGTGTGGCTTGCTAATGAATATGTGAAAATTTTGACAATTGTGGCTTGCTAGACTTTATTGCTCGGTGCAATCCTTTTGAGAATGCTGCAAACGGCCACTTCTTTGGCCTCGCGAATGTTACTGTCTGCCAAACCCCAGCTACTGATAAAATAATCAAGGATGGAATGCGAAGTTTCTTCAGTGGGCATGCTTGCCTTTCAGCTGTTGGCATGGCATTCAACAGTCTATACTGGGCTGGTAAACTGCAACTGTTCAACAGAAAGTCATACTCTGTGAGCACTTCTTACATCTTTTGACTAACTCATCTTTACTTTGGTCCAGTCCAAAGCTTGGCTTGTGTTCTCACCACTGATGGTGTCCATCTACATATGCATAACCCGTGTAACAGATCACCGCCACCATCCCAGTGATGCCTTGACGGGTTTCTTTGCTGGTCTGATTCCCACCTACTTCTTCTATAGGCAGTTCTATCCGCCACTGGAAGACCCGCACTCCAATCTACCGTACAGCCCTCGGCATGCGGTAGAAGAATCAAACCGTGGCCCTTCCAAATCTTGGAAGCCAGGAAATTGGTTTGGTTCATCGACGCCCCACGACGATGGACCGACACCTTTGCTGCCGACCAATCGATCTACGAGGCAAATGCGCGATTCCACGTCCAATCTGGGGCATATTGAGGTCGAGCTGGACTCGGGCCTCATTGCAACACCTTACAGCCCTCCGGGTCGCGAGCCAGACATGGCGTACTCCGGGATGCCGAAACCACTAGAGCCTCATTCTTCTGTGTAGTCTGAGGGTATGACTTGCTATAGATACTACTTATAATTTGCGTCTGGGACTTTGTTGTTCTTTTGGGACGAATCTGCATACGTATTACTATAAAATAATTGCTTGCACGTTTTGACTTGCAAAGGTTTCCGCTTGGGTGTTGGAGGCGTCGAGATGTTCGCTGTTTTTCGGCCAGTTTTGACATGATCTGACACATTTTGCCTTTTTCAGCAAATTTACTAATCGGCTCTTCTGCGAGCCACTGACGCACCGACTCAACACACTACTGCGGCCTGTAGACCCAAATTGCAACTCGCTATATAATTCCCTTGCATTTCAGTTACTTCAAAACTCGAACCAAGCCGGTTACTTCGATTCCGCGCATTAGGTTCCGTTGGGCTTCTATCTTATCAGATACCGGTCTAGACTGATCCACTTATCAGATACGTTGCCAAACTTGCCTTTCGCCATGTCCACCCTGCCCAGCACCCCCACTTTCCCCGATTCGGCGTCGGAATCAATGCCTTCCCATGAGCTGGAAACCCAGACACTTCTAGAACGAAGTCGGACACCCAGGGGACGAGCAGCCAATCCATACTGGTTGAGTCCACCATGCCAATTCATCCTCAAGTCGAGTGCAGCTGATTTCGTGTCTTTTAGGGTTATTCCGGTTGTCCTTGTTGTTAGCATTGCTGTATGCAAATTTATCGCTGTTCGTCGTGACCCTCCTAATGGCTGGATGCATATAGCGAGGCATGACTCTTTCACCGCGCATCAAGGTCTACAACGAGATCGCATGTCGCGCCGTTGGCTCTCCTACTCCCGACGATACCTTACTCAGACTTGTTGCGTCCGCCGGCTGTCAGTCGCCGGAAGTCCAAGCTCGGGCTTCCAAGATTCAAGCGTGTGCGTTTCGGCTTCAGCCCTGGCAAGGCCCGATTGGTGCTGAAAGTATCCCAGCTATTATTACGATAATGAGCGTGCTGAGCTCTGCATCCACGGGGCTATGGTCTCAGTGGGCTGACATCAATGGAAGAAAGATTCTTTTCTGTGTATCGATTGTCCGTTGTCTTTTTTTTTTCGAACACAGTTGAACTTGACTCGATTGTAGATTGGTTTCATTGTGATGTACGTGATTCAGCCACATTGCGATTGTAGTCGCCAAATTCTTGGCCAGGGAATTCGTATTCATTCTCGTATCGGGGTCGATAAATGCTATTACCCGCCGAGGAGAAGCCTTCATTCTTATCGGTCCAGTGTTTGAAGGCTTTTGTGGCGGATTGAGCGTGTTCAATGGCGTATTCCACGCGTAAGCCTGCCTCCCCGTTGTCGTGCGGTGTTTTAATATCGTCCACACCTGCAGTTATATTTCGGACTGCACACCGGATGGATCGCGGTCAAGGATATTTTCCACCGTCCAGGGAATTGTTTTCGTAGGTCTTGCTCTAGGCCCTTGGGTGCGTGTGAAGTCGTGTTGTTATTGGACATGAATAACCTGTAATGCATCAGATTGCGGGCATCGTTCTTTCAAATACCAGTCTCGGGGCCTATTCATTGTTCTATATCAGCATTGCCATCCAATTGGTGTTGCTAGCATATGTCGTATTCTTGCTGCCCGAGTCCATTCGCAGCAGAGGGCAGCAACCCATTCAGCTGCATGTTGACCCCGTTCCCACTGGCGCGAAGGAAACCCTGAGGGGCCATATTCAGCGACTCGCCAACGCTTTCGTTTCTCCCATCTTCATTTTTCGGCCGCGCATAATCGATGACGGAATATCATCCGAGAAGGATTACAGCCTGACGCTTCTGGGATCTGCTTTGTTTCTGTACATCCTTTCAACCGTGCGTGGTTTTCGTTCTCGATCTGCGTTTGATATAATGTTAGATGCAGGCAGTGTATCAGCTCAAATATTTGTACGGGCAGCATACGTACGAATGGAACAGTGTCCAGGTATGTGGATATTAATCCCGCGTTAAATTAGTCGTGCTGAAGAGGTATAGCTGGGTTATTATATGTCTCTCGTAAGCCAGAAATCTCACCCCGAATTTGGTGAACTCATTTCCATCGAAAGCTTTGGATCTCGCGCGCCATAAACCTGTTGTTCCTGCTACCTGTTATCATCTCTTACTTCAAGCCGAAGACCCCAACCCATGGGCCTTTGACGCCGGAAGATATTGCGCTAGAATTACGGTTTGACAAGCGTCTAGCCCGAGCGTCCCTTTCTGTAGATGCCCTGGGCGACCTTCTTATCACCATCGCGCCAACATCGTCCCAGTTGTCGTTTATTGCAGCCAGCTGTCTGTCATCATTCACGTCTGGTGGAAATCCAGGTGCGAAGCTAGGTTAATTTTTAGGGGCGCGTTCGCTCATGCCAGAACTAATCACCTAGCTCTACACTCGCTCGGCGCAGTGTGTTTACATGCGCTCGGGCATAGTTCCGAGACAGGCCGTCTGTTCGGAGCAGTCGGGGTGCTCAATGCTATAGCGCATAGTATGGCTGTGGGTTACTTCCTGTTCGAGAAAACGCGTCACTTCCACTCATTGTTCTCTCTGCATAGCCTGCAATATTCGCGGCCACTTACAGCTTGACTGTGGGGACGTATCCGAAGACGGTCTTCTGTCTGGCGGCCGGGTTGTTGCTATCCGCCGTATTTTTGTTAGCGGGAATACGGTCAAAGGGTACGTACTTACAGTGATATGTCAGAACTGGGCTCAAGTATAGCAGGGCGGTAGTTAATCGGCGTGTAATACCAAGACTTTCCACTTAATATAGAGCAGGCGCTGGGTATCTGGACATTCAAACTCCGTCGAGATTGTTGAACAAGCGGAGAAGGGAAGATCTGTACGGTGTACCGCTTTTGCGAAGAACGGGACTGCTCGCTGAATGAAGAATGACGTCCGAAAGGTCAGGAAGCGGAACAAGTGATGGGAAGATTCTTGAGGCTGCATCACATCCAACTTGCACCTGTTCGTCCACGCAACTTGGGGGCGACCAGGAAACTCAGTCTTCCAGGAACAAGGAGTTCCCGCTATGTCCTTGCCTTTGTTGATGAATTTTGTGCTTCGGCCTATGTCTGTCTCCCTCGTAACAGGAAATGAAATCGATGTTCTCGAGCCCCGGGATCACCTAGGAGGGGGACCGGGGTGATTTCAGTGGGTGACTGTGAGGCTGTTGTACATGTGTACCAGGATGGATGGCTTTGAGTGTCACCTGCGCATGCGAGCCTTGAACGGAGCAGTAATTAGCGATCGACACCCACAGAAAGGACGTTAAAATGCTTAAATTGATTTGAACCATCGGAAGGTGATGTAGGTACTCGCTGTCAGTGGCCACTGATGCTGGGCGTGGGTGCCTTTATATTACTTAAAGGGTTGACATGAAGCTTTGGATCTGGTTTCCTTTTTCCTCTCCTTCTTTCCTCTTTCTTTCTGTTCATTCGTCCTAGCGACGCCCTTCGTGCCCGTCTACAGCATTCGAGGTCACCAGGATGTTGGCCCTGCCCGAAACCCTCAAATCTGTGTACTTGAAGATCACGCTCTCTCGTTTTACTGTCGCTTTCTTTCTCTTCGCCTTTATCCACAGCTTCGCCGAGGGCTTCATCCAAGCTTTCATCTTCTCCCAAGACGCCTATGCCAACAATATAGTCACCAGCATTCTCCGGGAGGCTCAGGTGCCGCGGGCGAACTTTGGAATCTTGCATCGTGCGCATGGAAATGCCACTCTGAGCCTCTGCAACGAGATCCCCACTTACATTGTATTTCTTTCGGTCCTCGTTATATATCCGACGTGGTTAACAGAGTTCGCAGAGCGAGAAGCCCTGTGCCCTCGTCTATGAAACGGGACGTAATAATCTAACAGATCCTAGTTTTACCGTGCGTATTCGTCTAATGAGCACAATATCGTTGAAGGAGCTCTTTTTCAAAGGGAACCATCGGAAAGGCGAACTTGGCAGGAACGGTGCGTGGAAACAGTCCGCAGCTGGCAGGCACTCATACTCTACTTCATCAAGACGACAGCCGTGAATGTCTCCGTTCCTCTCGGTGACGGATCCTCGAAGCAGATCAGCTCAATGTGCGCTTTGGTACTCACATATCCCCACCAAGTGTTGGCCAACGCGCAACGCGAGGACGTGGTCCTCCTGTTAACGCAGTTCTGGATATTTTCTGTTTCTTTCTTTGCCATCGTGTATGACTCCATTCCCCATCTGTGAGTAACACACGTTTACCTTCGCTCTCTTGCACTAATATTCTCTCAGCGTTGCCGCCTTATGTTTCCGTACATTGGCCACTGGATGGTCGATGTACATCATATGGCGGACTGGGGACGTTCGTGAACGCTTCGAGATCCTCCTTCATTCCAATGACAGCCCCTGTCGCTTTGAAGTCGACCAACTGTTCCCATCGTACTTCGCGTCTCGTTCAGCTTTACAGGTGAGATAGATCTGGCAGTGGTCAAAGTCAATCTATATCAAGTACTCCCCACCCTAGATCCCCGATTTGGCACTAAATGTCATTGCTTTGCTTCTCGCCTTATATCTCTCTCGGAAACTCATCAAGATATATGGTCTCAACACGTTCAACAGAGTCGGTGCCCCACCAGAGATAATTCGGGTTTACAAGGTTTGGCTCTTCAGTCTCCAAACGATATTTTATCAATATCTTGTCAGTACTTCCTCGGCGTCTTTGTGTCATTCCAACTATCGGCACTGTTGCTCATCTCCGCCGTTGCTCTGTGGCTGGATCAAATTGTAAATCCCAATAACGCATTCTCGCAAATGACGATCCACAAGACTTTGTACATCGGCATCAGTGTCACCACTCTTGCAGTATGTTTTTTGTCTGTCCTTCCAGAGCCTCTGACTGAGTTGCGCGAAGCTTTTGGTTCCGTGGATCGCAATGGTAACAGCTTCGTGCTGCTTCGAAGTAACTATATCACTCATATCTTTCATTTCGTTTCTAGGGCTGGTATTCCGTCCGTCGGGAATGGAAGAAGCTGATGTTTGCATTCCTCTTCATCGCGGCTCTTGTATTTACCAGCTGGATCTTGATGCTCAAATCATGGACGTATGTCGACTGCCATTTCACCGACATTACCGTGTTATCTGATGTCTTGTTACAGCTTTGCCTGGACATTCGTCGAGTGGCCATTCTTTGCATGCTCAATCATTGCTGCTAGTCTGTCTTTGTTAGCAACGATCGTCTTCGGCGTCATTTCCCTGCTTCATTTCGACAAGGGGCTTGCTCACTACCGTACGTGTCCCTCTCACGGTGGCGTTTGAATCACTGATCAACCTTATTTCGTCTACAGTCTATGTTGACGATGTCCTTGCCAAGGCCGGATTCGAGCCAGAGCTGTTCGAGAAGGACGTGGAGAAGAATGCGGGGTCCGATTGGCGTGACATTGGACTTGACGACGTCCCTACGTATACACTTTCTTTCAGCACCGAGAAGAGGGATCTTGGAGATGCGGAGAAAGCTGACATGAAGTAGACCGAGCGTTGTCTATGCTTGCTTTGTTGTTATTCTGCATACACATTGAATTGTGTATCACTAACCTGGACGCTGACGTCGCCACTGTAGCAAATTCATCTGGAAGATATTGGAAGGAAACGGACATACACAGCTAGACTATGCGCCCGAAGCGCGCTTGTACAATAGATTTTTTTAGGCTTGCATTGGGAGTTGTTGAACTTTCTCGAGTAGATTTCCATCCCGAACGGGAGCTATGGTGGGGATGATATGGCGGGAAAAGCGCAGTGGTCGAACATTGAATATTGAATCCCGGTGGAAGAAACGTCATATTCACGGTAAATTCAATGACTGTCTCCTCCGACGGTTCTTCTCCATCCAATACTCCCGTTCCGTTGCCCTAAGCCTGGCCAGCTCTTCCCCTTCAAGATCGGTCCCATTCTCCCGCGCGAGTCCCTTTCCCCCATCTCGTAGCTTCATCCCCATCCGCCGCTTGACCATCCCGACGTAACCGACCTCCGAGACCCCACGAATAACGTGGTCATCATGTCGCTGAGCAGGTGTCATTTTCGCCAGCACGTGTGCTGGTGGGCCTTTGCGCGCGCGCTCGATGGTGCAACGAAGTATCTCCCCCCGACGCTCGCGCATTCGTTCGCGTGTCTTGTTGGCGACTTTTTCGCGTCGCGCATCGAGTAGCAGTTTTGCGAGTTCCGGTGAAACGAGAGTATGCGCGCGCGCAATGTCCCGGTTGAGAAGGGTCCTCAACTCGGCGCGCGCCGCCTTCAAAGGGCCGGCTGTATGACGATTGCAGATTTAGTGAATGTCAAACAGCGACACGAGAAACGTACACCACTCATACCACGCGTCTCCGGAATAGATACGCTCTGGGGAGCTTCCATGCAGGGAGGAGAGGCTCTCTTCAAAGGCTGCCTCTCGTCGGAGGTCGTCGATGTATTCTGAGAGCTGTGCGTCGCGTGCCAGGCGCCGCTCCCGGGCACGCATGCGCGTGTTGATCATCCCCGAGATAGCAATCGGCTGGCGTTTCATGCGCGGTAAGGGTGGGTTGTATAGAGTGGGTTTGAGGAGGGTGCCGGTCAGTATAGGGCGAGAGCGCATGCGCTGCTCAGATGCCTGGAGTTGGGTGTCACCAAGATATTATCGAATGTCGGGGGAAGGCCATGTACCATTTCAGCGCGAATGAGACGCTTCCAGTGCTCCTTCTCTAGCTTGGCGGCGATGAGCCGCGAGTAGCGTGCGAGGATGGCGCTCTGTTTTTCATCACCCGCAGCGGCTGACTTGAATGCTTCTAACCACTAAAATTAATCGTTAAATCATTCGAATATGCCCCGGTTCATACACAATGGTCGAGCAGACCTTATATCCTTTCAAGAGCTCACGCTTCGTTTTTTCTGTCCCAGTTGCATGTTGATGTTTGCGGAAAAGGTATCGAACGCGGTCACGAATCTAACTCGTCTTCAGCGCACGACCAACATAATTGCGAAACAGGCAGATGGACATTGTCGTCGGGCGCGAGCCGTAGAAGATTCCGATAGAGTACAAGTGTTGGGGCGCGGTGGATGGCGAGCTGGAAAAATGGGACGCGCGGACGCACACGACGAAGAGGTGAAACGAGGCGAGCAAGAGATGTGCGGAACGCGACTGAAGCTGCAGTCGGCGCGGTGTTAACGATAGTAGAGGTCATGCATTAGAGTATTCAGCTCAGGAAGCTGTGGACAACGCAAGTTGCAAAGTAGGGATGACCGTACAAGTCAGAGTCACAATTCATTCATTCGTTAAAACACACGTAACGAAAAAAAAAGTCAGTACGAAGTACAGCCAAGTATTAGTTTACACGATAAATGGGTTCATGATATGTACGTCCATCCATTATAGTCATTAAATGCTGCTACCGTCTCGCGGCACCAACACCAGCTAGATTCGTCATACTTCGATTCCCTAACCCATTAGCATCGTAACTCCTGCGTTGTTGCACAGCAGGCATCACCCGTCCGTCTTCGTCAACTGTCCGCAGCGTAGACGTGCTTCCGTTCACGTTGCGCTTGTTGGCATCCAACGAATACATCTTCGGCGCGCTACTTTTCCTATCCGAAGAGAACGCGTTGCCGACGACGGGCATGCTCAGGCGCCGTATCCAGCCCTTGGGCTTCTCGGCGGGACGGAGAGAAAGGGGTTTTTCTGGAGGCCGAAGGTCGTGTGGGGAGACAGCGCGATTGGTCGACCGGTACTGCGACACAGAGCAGGTTTCGCAACCGCAGTACGGTGCGTGCCCGTTGCGGGATCCATCGTCAGAGACAGACGAGGAAGGGGATGGGGATGGGTGCGAGCCGGCGGGGGGAACCAGGTGCGTTGTGCTGTGCGAATGAGCATAATTACTCATGTTTCCAGACGGCACACGGTTCTCTAGCTGCGATTGCGGACGAGGAATGGGAGAGTTGCGAAACGAAGTCTTCCGTTCTCGCGGACGTAGCTGAGGTTTGGGACTGGTGGCCCCGCTGTCCCATGACTCTCTCTGAACACTGTCTCCCCGGATGGTCCTCAGATTTGCTCGCTCTATCTCAAGCTCCTGAGCACGTAGCCCGATTTCCCGCTCCCTTTCTCGCAGCGCCTTCTCCTTCTCCAGAAATTCCAACTCTGCGGCTTCATCGAATCGCTGATCTAGACTCTGCCGCCGAACAGCGTCGTTTTCTCGAGAATTTGTAGGACTAGGCATGCCAGGTCGAGTACCATTGTAACCCCCAGACACATTCCTGTCTCCATATGTTGCATGTTCAGGGCGAGAACCCGAAGGTTGAGGGGACATCATGGGTGGACGAGTATGTTGTACCGTAGGTGAAGCTGCTCTGGCACGAGGTGAGATAGGTGACGCATCTGCAGGCTGATAGCGAGTGGCCAGATCCGTGACACTCAACGGCAGTCGTAGTATATCTTTCGGTGCAGGTGAGGCTGGCCCAGGCTGTAACAGGAACCGTTCAGTGTTGTATGGGTAAAAATAAAAAGCAGCTAACAGTTGAAGAATATCTGCTCCGCATAGCAGCCACAACGCTTCCGCTACTCCCACCAGTATCGCTTCGCTCCAAAGCATTTCTGGACTGCGCTGTATCCGGAGATTCCGGCTGAACCTTGTTGATCGTCCCAAAATCGCGCTCATCCGCAAGATAGTCCCCTTGAGTATGAACCTTGAGAGCTGCAGCTCCCTGAGAATCAATCGGTGTTAAAATACGATCGAGAGCAGGCGACTGGTGTGCCGAGTCAACCGTTGAGGATCGTACAGGAATGGGTCGCCGAATATTAGCATTGTCGTTCAATGTAGAGGCATATACAGGTGGCTTGTTCTCTGCATGCTGGTTCGGGTTGGGGGAATACTGGTTCGGATTGGGAGACGGGGGAAGCGACGATGGTTCGTCGACTAGACGATCAGGCTCGAGGAGAATTTCGGTTTGAGGGGTGGTAGGAAAGGCCAGATTAGTGGTAGAAGTGGAGGAAGACGAAGCAGACTGTTGTGAAGCTTGCTGTTGTAGGGAATGCAGAGAAGGAACAGACTGCTGCGAGGCTTGCTGGGACTGCTGAAGGGAATGCAGAGAGGGAATAGGGAAGTGTGAAGGCGGAGGTGGAAACGCTGATAGCGAACGAACAGATCCAGAATTGGGATCAACCAACGGTCGAGGCGGTTCGAAAGACGAGGGTGGAGAGCTGTGGTTCATATGAGGTAGACTGACTCTGCCAGGATTCGGAGACGCAAGCGGCGTGATGGCAGGAGTGGTGTCGCGGCTCTGGAAGGGGGCACTGGCTTCCGTTGGCCTGATATTTCTCATTGGCGGCATGTCGTCCTGACGTGGTTCCGGGTTAGACGGCCCTGATTCTGGAGGATCATCTGGATCTACCAGGTCCGGCGGAAGAGGTCCATTCCAACCACCCTCGCATAACGCTCTCCATTCACCCAAAGGTCCAACAGTGGGAGAGAATCGCCGCACTCCCTCACAAGTACGCAACCATTCAGCATCGGCTACACGCGAGACACAGGCAGCAACACTGTATGTTGTTGTCGTATGACGTTGGGTGACCTGCAGCGCATGATTGCTTGGCAGGGTTGAGTATTGCAGACGGGCAATTGGAGGGTGTGCTCACTATTTATCTTGCGATATTTCGGGTCCCAAAGAGCTGATAAGATTGATATAACGAGCATGCTCATCAGCAGAATCCCGAGGGTTCTTCTTTGACTTCTTCTCATACATCTGCCCTGTTGCGAGACTGTGTGAATGGGACGGAAAACCAGGGACGGTAAACAAGTACCTGCTTGCTTGATCTTAGCGTTAGCATTACTGAGACGTTCGTCATGCGCCTTCTCCTCTTTCTATATAGCCAACGGACATCATATCCGAAGCTGCGCACATTCAGTAAGTTGCTCACCGCAAGCTTCTTGAACCATTTCTTCACTTCCGCACTGATTCCGTCGTACTCCTTGTCAGCAATCTTGGCGAACTTGGAATCTATCTCTGAGAGGGAATCAAAGATAGTCGCACTCGCGTTCATGGCATTGGCTACAAAACTAAGTTATTGGGTACAGGCACAAGCCTTTGCACTTACCAGCTATCTCCCCGGTGACCTTCAGAGCGGCTGTTTCTCGCAAAGCCTTTGCAAGTTTCTTCTGAAGTACAACGACCGCACCAGCAGCTTCACAATAATCATTGAGGACATTAAGGAGAGTCTCCAGAGATTTGCAGGACTTGTGAATGTCCACACGCTCCGCCACAAACTGTTGAAGGGGCTGAGTTTGTGGGGACGCCATGGCCGTCAGGGACGAGGACGGTGGGAGGGTATAGCCTTGAGCAGCTTAAGCTTGCGGATCGGAAATGGTGGTACAATGTCAACGAGATGAGATAACTGCGAAAAATCACGTGTTGCTTTGGCCGGCAGTTTGCGTGAAACGACCTAATCAGGTCGAGTGACCGTCGAGTAAATTGTCCTCTTGACCACCAACCATCTCCCTCCCGCTCCTTGGCTTTGGCTTTCGACGCTCTCTTTGGACCTTCCTTGAATTGCCATAGCAAGACAACAAGTAGAACAGAAAGATCGAACATGAACACTGTGACCGGCGAGACATCGCCATTGTTGTCGGGAACACCAACGCCAACGATCTACTCCAATGATTCCGACTCATATTATGTCTCTCAAGACTCTCGCGCCAGTTTCTCGTGGTAAATGGGCTGTCCGACGCGTTTTTGGAGCTCACCCTCGTTTCTAGGCTGCTTCCCGTAGCTGTAATGGCCTCTCTGTCTGTAGGTCACTCACTATTCGCTGGAATACGTTCATGTCTAGAACACTGCGCCGCAGGATGCTCTCACAACGTTTTCTCGACAAAGGTTCTTCCGGCAGTATGTTTGTGAAGAGGTTGGCGGGATGCCTACACCACCCAATTCCATACTGCTCCAAAGTGGCGGCCCCAACATCACCGGATTTTCAAGGATAGACTGCACAGGCTCTCCAGCGTTGTCAGGAATCGTTTCAATCAATGTCGCGTCCATGATCGTCACTTGCACACTGAGCGCTCTGTCCACGGGCTGGTGGAGTCGCTTGGGAGATATGCACGGCAGGAGATACGCCTTGATGGTCTCGGTGCTCGGCTCAATCCTGTTGTACGTGTTTGTTGTGCCTTAGACTTTACAACAAAATTTTGCGCATCCGTTCATACTCCGGTTCTGATTTTCTCTGCAGAAACACCATCTTTATGTTCGTTGCCAGCAGCTCGAGCGTGGGTGGATTAGCACAACCTTGCATATTCATCGGACTGCTATTCGAGGGCTTGTTAGGAGGCTCCGCCACCCTCAACGGAGCTGCACATGCGTATGTCTAGCTTCATGCCCCGAATCAATTGCCGCTCAATTTTGGCCACAGCTATTCTGCAGATGTCTCTCCTGCGGGTTCCTGGTCTGTGTTCAGGTTATTCTATGCCTGGCTACTTTGATTAAATGAGTGGTCAGGTCTTCAATGTTCAGCGTTCTCCAAGGTCTCTTCATCTTATGCAATGTTCTGGGCAGCTGGGTTCGACATGTCTGAAACGCTGGTCACATATACTGATGAAGTTCTGTAGGTTGGTCTGGGTGCCGACTTCATCTCGCCTTTCCTGTCGTTCTCCCTTGCAGCTGGTCTTGGCTGCATGAATTTCGCCTATGTCTTCTTTTTCCTTCCAGAATCATTACCAGAGGATTTCTCAAGCGCTCGCCCGGCGAAACCGACGCTCAAGGACGTCAGGGTATCCTTATATTCAACCGTCACCATGTTCACCCAGAGCCATCGACTGATATTTTATGGTCTTGCCCTTTTCTTATATTCTCTTACTCTGCGAGTGGAATCATTTGAGCTCCTTGTCATTTTACGCAAAGATCAACCCTCGCCGACACCTTACTCAGTGCGTCGTCTCCAATGTTTGAACAATATAACTTCATTCGATGTAGGCTGGGTTCTTTGTAACCCTTTCGTTGTTGGCCAGAATGGTCACTTTCTTCTTTCTCTTCCCCGGTAAGTATACATAATTGCACTCATACTGCGCTCTGATTCCTTTCGACGCCAGGTCTGCTATACTTGCTCAAGCGGCGCTCACCGCTTAGCCTTGCGACTTCCACGAAGCAGTACTTCACCTCGGTCCTCCGCATCGATGGTCATGCTGCACGCTACTCTCTCCTCGTGGATTTCCTCTCTCAATTGGTCATCATCGTGCTTTCTACGAGCCCTTCTGCGACATTCTTTTTACTAGCGTTGCTGACACCTCTCACCGTTGGCTTGAAGCCAGCCCTGATATCACTAAGTGCTGTGGCTTCGGAAGCACGCGGCGACGCCGCACACAGAGGTGCGCTCTTCGGCGCCATCAGCGTAGTTGGAATGGTGGGGGAAACGCTCTCGGTGAGTCCTTCATTCATTCGTGGACCCATGTCGATTAGCATCTTGACGCCACACAGTATATCATGTACGTGTCTGCGTACAACACTTTCTGGCGATCCTCAGTCAAAACGGGGTTCCTCCTCACTGCGGCACTGCTTTTGCTCGTCGGTGTCTTCCTCTGGCCCGGACGCAACCGAGGCGAATCGGCTGAACGTGTCGTTCCACGAGAAAATGCCCCAGAGCGCATCCGTATTGTGGTGTCGGACGAGAATGCGCATCATAATGCGGACCTGCTCGATCCCTCCGTGTTTTCTCCCATCTATAGGCGCCATCGCGAGGGCGTTGTAACGGATTCTGAGACTGGAGATGCTGCTTAAACTGCCGTAGGATTAGGAATGGGAAGCTCTTACGCGGATTGTGCCCCTTGCACTGACTCTCACTGTAATTTATAATGTATCGCATATGTATATACCGGCAACGTTATACGATGTACCCTCCCAGTTTAAGATGACCACAGTTGGAATGTCGTAAACGCCGCAGCTTCCTTACGCCATGTACTGACTGGAAATTCGAGAACCGCAGGCGCTCCACACCAACTCTCAGCAAGGACTGCCCTGCGGATGCTTGAAATCCTTCTACACTTCTCGGGACTCGAATCGTTACAGCCTGTTACAGTGAACATTTCAGAGTCGGGTGACGGTATAGTACTCAGTGGAAATGACCACGACTTTCGAGCAGTGAGACGGAGTCCCGGGACGCGGTGTAGGCTCCCCGTGTTTCTGGACGTTCTTCTTTCGGGCTCTGGCCAACCTTTTGGCTTTGACCCCATCTGAACCCCGGCGGCGAAGGGCGGCGAACGGAACAAAGTTCAACAATGCACACCTGCAGGTTTCCTGAAGTTACCTTTATCGCACCATCTTTATTCGAATCACGACCGCCCCCGCGTCTGTACCCTTCCATCGATCCACTAGCGACTACCAGAAGGCACGTCCTACTCTCACCGCAACATAATGGCCCCCGCATTGGTTTCTACACCCGGAGAACCCTTCTCGTCGTCCAGAGACACTGGTAAGGTGGGGTCGAGAGCTACCTCCATTCTGCATCGAACGCCGTGGATCCCCCCTGTCGCTGTGTCTGCACAAGGAATTTATATCGAGCTGGAAAATGGCCAGAAACTCTTGGACGCGGTTGGAGGTGCGGCTGTTGCGTGCGTTGGGATGAACCATCCTGCTGTTAACAAGGCGATGAAGGAGCAAATCGATCGTGTTCCGTATGCACAAGCTCATCTGGCTCGCTCACTTCTCGTCAATGACTCTTGATCCTTAGGTATGTGTATAACATGCAGCTCTCCAACCAACCTGCGGAGGAGCTTGCGAAACTTTTGACTGAAGGATCGAATGGCGCGTTCGAGCTTTGCGGATTTGCTTCTGGCGGCTCTGAAGCGATGGAAGGTTGGTCTGTTGTCAATTCATTCCATCGGGGTATACCAAATACACTGGCATGAATTCTAGGCGTAATCAAACTGGCGCGACAATACTTCCACGAGACTGGACAGGTGAAGCGCACAAACTTCATCGCACGACAACTTTCTTTCCACGGGAACACTGTCTCGACGCTGGCATTAGCCTATCATCCTGCACGAAGAGCTCCGTATGCCGCGATTCTTGACAACGACCACTTCCATCACGTTTCACCGGCGTATGCAAAACGTTTCCAACGGCCTGATGAATCTGAAGAGGACTACGTTGAGCGACTTCGTGCTGAGCTTGAAGCCAAATTCATCGAATTGGGCCCCGAGACTGTCATTGGATTCGTAGCGGAAACAGTGGTAGGCGCAACGACAGGTGTTGTAGCCGCGCCCAAAGGCTACTTCAAAGCTATGAAGTCGGTCTGTGATAAATATGGGGCATTGCTCATCCTTGATGAGGTCATGAGTGGGATGGGACGTATGTACTCGCTGTATTCAAAAGTTACTGGCTCTCAGATTCTGCAGGAATGGGCACTCTGCATGCTTGGGAGTCGTTCGGTGATGGAATCGCGGTAGGTTTTGTTGAATGTAACGAATGTGTGTTTGACTTGCTGTAGCCCGATCTCCAAGCGATAGCCAAGGGTCTCGGTGGAGGGTTAGATACCTCTTACCATACCACTCAGAAAGCTGATTTTTATGCAGTTACGCTTCCATCGGTGCTGTGCTTATGTCGAAGAGGATTGCCAATGGACTTCGCGACGCCTCGGGACTGTGGAAACACGGACACACTTATCAGGTGAACCAGCCTCCAAGCTCGCAAATTCTTCATGCTGACATTCTTCAAGGGGAATCCCTTGGCATGCGCTGCCTCCCTGGCAGTTCAGAAAGTGATCAAAGATGAAAACCTTCTTGAGAATTGCCGCAAACAAGGCGCCTATCTGAGTACTTCTCTTCCAACTAATTCGTCCATGTATTTTCGCCGATATCTGTTACAGAAAAACTTCTCAAGGAGCGCCTGCAAGGACCCAACTCCCCGGCGGCGCCGTTCATCTTTGATATCAGAGGCGCAGGCGGTTTCTTCGGGATCGAATACGATTTCGATTGCCCTGAAGCTGCAACCTTCGACTTGAAAGGCGGACATTTCGCGATGTTGGTGCAAGCGCATGCTCTTGAGCATGGCTTGATCATTATGGGGTTCAATGGCAGTGCAAACCTGGAAGGGACGAAGGGAGATGTGTCTATAATTGCTCCGGCTTACAACGTTACGAGCGCAGAGGTGGAGAGGATTGCGGAGATGTTTGGAAATTCGGTGGAAGCTGTACTAACAAAACATCGTGTCTAGGTTAACTGTAGCAGCCGTGTAAACGTTCTTGTTGTACTTCTCTCAAACTTCCCTCACCAAATTCAACCCGTTCTTGCTTGCCTTTAGCTCCTTCGGGTCTAATTGAGCGCGTGTTACAGAGACGCGACGGTCACACAGAACGTGACCCGTTGTCACCAACTCAACCTTTCCCTCCCTGAGTCCCTCCCTTCAGCTGGAAGCGTGCATCCTGAATATCCCGCTCTTTCTTTTATAATTGGCGCGACACGGAAGTGATCCGCTGGGCGGCTCGCTGTTTATCGCGCTTCTTGGTCCTAACACCTTCCAACAAGCGCCCAACTCGAAGCCTTTCCAGTCCAAGAGAAGGCCCACTCTATTCTTCCCTTACACAGCACAGTCTATCCTGCGATGACAGAGCAATTCCGTGCTGATTTACCAGTGCTCAGCGATGGGTCGATCACGACTCGAGGCTACCAGCAAGAAATGTTGGAAGAGAGTCTTCAGCGGAATATTATCATCGCGATGGACACCGGCAGTGGAAAGACGCACATTGCAGTTCTGCGGATGAAGATAGAGACGGAAAGAGAACCCACAAAGGTACCTGATATGACGAGATCTCCTGCAATCGTACTGACTGTGAAAGATCTGCTGGTTTATGGCACCTACGAGGCAGCTTTGCGAGCAGGTTCAAGCTTTCTGTTTGCTAATTCTCTCTGGCTGAAAATTTTCCTTCCAGCAAAAAGCCGTCATCAAGAAAGCGATCGGAGTCGAGGTTGGGCTCATTTCGGGCGCCCTTGAGCCTGAACAGTGGACGGACAAGGCTT
The DNA here is from genome assembly GCA_037176885.1 of Favolaschia claudopus. Lineage (NCBI taxonomy): Eukaryota > Fungi > Basidiomycota > Agaricomycetes > Agaricales > Mycenaceae > Favolaschia > Favolaschia claudopus. Next base: position 1,348,170 of record JAWWNJ010000023.1, on the reverse strand, counting down.
TGTGGCGGAAAGTCTTGGATACATATCGAATCGTGGTATCTACGCCGCAGGTACTGCTGGACGCCCTGCACCATGCTTATGTTACCCTTGGCGTCCATATCGGACTGCTTATATTCGACGAGGCACATCATGGTGCGTAATCTTACCGTTTTGCGAGTGGGTCTTATCCAGCTCCGTTCCCAGCCGTAGACAAGCACCCATATAATGAAATCATGCGAAACTTCTATTTTGCTTGTCCACCGCGAGTCCATGGTATCTCTCGGACGTATGGGATTGAAAATGTTCGGCCCATAGTCCTGGGTCTAACGGCGTCTCCGGTTTACGGGGGAAACCTAGTCACTGCATTCAGGTATGTTTCTCCGGATATTTCCTGATATGGGCCCACAACTTTTCACAGAGTGATCGAACATAATTTGGATTGCATTATCCGATCTCCCCGCAGGGAACGAGCGGAATTGAACGTAAATTTTTCTCTTCTTGTCCTACTCCGGATGCAAACTCGACTTTCAGGCTTTCGTTCACCGGCCTGTGTTCAAAACTGTTCTGTATTCTGCGGATGATACCCAGTTTTCGACGAATTTGGCGGCATTCCAATTCGTTGTGGATTCGCTGGATATTGAAACCGACCCTTACGTTCTCAAGTTGCGCAAAGACCTTGCGAAGGCCACGCGCAAAACAATAGAGTATGACCGACTGGATCAGAAGCTATCCAAAACCATCCAGACAAAAAACACATACACGCACAAAGGTCTTCGGGATGCCTCCCTTACAGCTAAAGCCATTTGCTCGGATGTTGGATCATGGGCTGCGGATTGGTTCATTTATTCGGTGGTCGAACAAGCAAAGACATCAATCACCGCGGTCGACAACTTCATCACAGCGGATGCGTCTTACAGCGAAAAGGCGTATCTCAAGAGTATCCTTGACAACGTTGTACTTTCTCCAGTTTCCTACAGTGACGACGATATTCTGGACGAGTCGTCCGATAAGGTTCAGTGGTTCAAGATCTACAATTCAATAAACTCATCCTCGACGGTTCAGGTTCGCGTGCTGGTGGAATGTTTGTTGTCCGAGAAGGCTGCAAGTGAAGAACGCAACGAGTCTTATAGCGGGTTGATTTTCGTTGAACGCCGCGAATCAGTTCTGGCATTGGCTCAAGTGTTAATTCACCACCCCCAATGTAGAGAAGTCTTCCGTGTCGGATCGCTTTTGGGCGCCGCAGGCACTGCATACAAGCATTCAGCGTTGGATATCACTCGTAAGTATGTCAAAAATCAAGACGACGCTTTGGACGACTTCCGGCGTGGCGAGAAGAACTTGATCGTTAGCACAGCAGTCGCGGAGGAAGGAATTGACGTACAAGCATGTGGCAGCGTCATCCGATGGGATCCCCCGCCAAACATGCCTAGTTGGGCGCAAAGTCGCGGTCGAGCTCGTCGTAAGCGCAGCACATTCACTCTCATGTTCAACCAAGAGGAATCGCGCCAAAAAGTGCGCGATTGGGAACAGATAGAGAGTCAGATGATGGCCTTGGTCAATGACGATTCTCGGAATATCAAGGTTGCTGAAGATGAGGAAGATGTTTGTGATGATAATGAGCTCGAGTTCAGGGTGGAAGCGACAGGGTACGTATGAACTCACGAATTTCGGATTCTCGTTAATTCATCACTTGGTACAGTGCCCTCCTCACCCTAAACTCCGCTGTATCGCATTTGAACCATTTCTGTGCTTTGATTCCACATTCTGGTGTGTTGATTGCTTATGGTATTGAACATGGGGCTCACATCGTGACTGTATTGCAGGGCATGTCGAGCATAAACCTCTCTACGATATCGATCCCCCGGATCTACCAGAAGGTTGGCACTCAGACAGATCCGTGAAAATTGAACCCTATCGCGGCCCATATGGCGCGAGACTACAACTTCCTCGACTATTGCCGAATCATATTCGAATCTTTGAAACCGACCGAGTCCATCCCAACAAGCCGTCTGCCTACAGGCACACTGCTTTCGACGCATACAAGGCTTTATATACCCATGGGCTCCTCAACGACCATTTACTTCCTCTGACCAGTTTCATGCAACCTGAATTAGACGAAGAAGTTAAGGCGTTGCTCAAGGAAGTGGAAAGGCGGGCTGGAACGGCTCAAGTCTCGATGCAGATGGATCCATGGGCTTCTACCCTCGAATCTACAAACTTTTTTGCTTCGGAGATCGTCATAGGGGATCTTCCACCTCTGTTGATGTTTACTCGCGTCAAGCCTATTGAGTGGGCGGAAAACGAAGGACCGACTTTGTATCGACCGGGTCGCCAAGACACGGTGACCTGGCGGCCGTTGGCTTTGGAACCAGACTCGAAAACAATCGCGGAAGCGGCAAACTATACGGTGAGCTCTATCCGAGCTTGAGACAATTCACTGAGTACTTATTTTAGCGACGATTATTCTGGTATATCAACGGCACTCGAATGGATTGGGATGATCTGAATTTTTCGTATCTCTTCCTGCCCACGAACAGCGCAGAGGAGTCAGCCTGGGTGTCTCGGAGGCTCTGGCACTGTCGGACATATCCTGCCCGTCCCCCATTCTTCACGAATGCACTTGACTTTGGGACGGAATTTTCCTTCCCTAAGAATATTGCTATCATTCGAAAAGGCCCTAATTTTGCGAAAGCCTTCAAGTTTGTTCGCTGGAGGTACCGTCCTCTTAGTATGGATGAGGAGATGGAGCTGCGGGATATGTATCCCAAAGAAGAAGATCTCGAGATCACATATCCTCTGCTCGTTGTACAACATTTGCCGCCCCGCACCAACTTCCTCCTCCCCATCCCAGAGAAAAGTCAATCTCCCACAACCGCCCCCAAAAACATACACCTGTTGCCCGAGTTCTCTTATGTAACACTGTGCTCTCAGGTCGAAGCACAGTACTCCTTCCTCCTTCCCTCTGTTCTCCGAGCCATGGAAATGTCCATCACGATAAACTCTATGCGCCAAACATTGTTTTCGGATATAGCACTGTATTCGGTTCCTGAGCAGCTGCTGATGAATGCAATGTGCGCCCCAATCTCTCAAGAGAAGTCAAACTATCAGGTTAGTACAGTCAACTTGAATTCGATGATAGACGTATTCATAGTCTTTAGCGGTTGGAGACCTTGGGTGATACTTGCTTGAAGTTCATGGCTAGTTTACAGTTACTCGGCGAGTATCCTCTATGGCACGAAGGATATTTGACAAAGAAGATGGGCCAGTGCGTGGATAATTTTACTCTAACCAAGCTCACCATTTTTTTTCTCAGTTCCGTATCAAATGTCCGGCTTGCGAAGGAAAATATCAGGCATTCCCTGTACCAGTGGATCATTAGAGGTATCCAGTCTGCGAGCCATTGTTTTTTGTGCGCTCACTGCTTTCAGATCGCTTGATTGGCAAGAAATGGAAGCCGAAATACTTGCTTGCAGAGCAGCAACTTGAGAAGGTTCTGGCACCGCAAAACGAGATAGGCGAGGAAGAGGAGAATGAGAAGAAAAACAAGAAAGCAAATAAACAACAAGATCTGTCAACCAAGGGTGAGTCCACTTCATAGTTATCCCGGCGGGGTCGAATCAATCGCGGCATTCAGTTCTGGCCGATGTCGTTGAATCTTTGATCGGTGCTGTTTATCTGCATGGCGGCTTTGACTACGCTTTCATGTGCGCCAAATTCTTCGACATGGGAATCAAATGGGAGCCACTTCCGCGTCGTATCCAGAGTATGCTCAACCGAGTTGAGACCAACTTTGATTTGCCCATACATCAACTGGAGACAGTCGAAAGTATGCTGGGATACACCTTCGACCGCAAGCTACTCCTCGTGGAAGCGCTGACGCACGCCAGCTACCAGGAAGACTTGGGCACAATTTCGTACGAGCGGCTCGAGTTCTGTGGCGACGCGGTCCTCGACATGATTATGACGGAGTACCTTTACCGTGCGCCGGGAAAGGAATATAGCCCGGGTCATATGCATCTGCGGAAGTCTGCAATGGTCAATGCACACACGCTGGCTTATTTTTGTCTGGCGACCCACATAGAGGTGCCCGCACCGATGCCAGGTCCACTCTCTGATGCGCCGAGCTGGGGGAATCGACGTCGTGGATCAAGGCCCATTGAAATTCGCGAGAACATGCAGACTATTCATCTCTGGCAATGTCTTATGCACTCCAGTCCTCGTGTCATGGACGATCAGAGAGTCACGTTCGAACGCTTCACGGCACGGCGCGAAGAAATCGAGGCTGCGTTTACGTCGGGTGCGATCTTCCCATGGGCAACGCTGGTACGACTACAGGCACCTAAATTCTTTAGCGATATGATCGAGAGCCTGGTGGGAGCGGTGTTCCTCGACTCTGAGGGCGACTTGGAGGTAGTGAGAGGCGTATTGAAGAAGTTGGGAATGTTCGCTCTGTTAGAAAGGATCGTTGCGTCGGACATGGAGGTGCTGCACCCTGTGTCGCAGTTGAGCATATGGGCCGGCCAACATGAGCTGAAACTGGGGTGGGATTACGAGGAGACACCGAAGGTGATTAGTTGTGCCGTGAAACTCAGCGGGGAGATATTGGAAGAGTCGCGCGTTGTGGATGAATATCGAGGCAAGTCGACCAAGACGGAAGTGCGATTCGCGGCGGCAGAAAAGGCGCTTCTCCACTTTCGGGTTCGGAACTTTGACTATACGCAAGTCAAGCCCAAGAAGAACCCCAGAAAGCGCAAGCACACCGGGTCGTCTTAGACTGTTCTAGTTAATTGTATAGTAGTTTGTTTAACTGTACAACTTGGATGGTATTACAGATGTAGACATGTGTAGAACAGAATTTTAACGCAATGAATCAATGATCGGTCTCTTCCCAAGTACGTCCAACGGTGCGAACGAGGTCTGCCTCAGTGACCTAGACAAGAACATTCAGTCGGTAGTTTGTTGTCGAGGAACAAGACAGCATACCGTCTTGGAACTCGAGAAATATCCAGCAGCGATCTTGGCGTCAATCTCCACGCGCGAGTCGGGCGGGATGAGGTGGTCCGGAATATCGTACCGATTCAGAATAGGTATTCCGCTCTGGAGAGAAAATATTACCACTGGATTCCGAAGAGGGAGCTCAAATTACCTGAACGATGGCATTGTACTTCATATCACTCATGGACACCATGTGGTCGACCTAAGGGGAAAACACAAAGAATTCAGTTGGCCGGATGAACGAACCGAGGATCTACGGCGCACCTTCGTGATACCAAGCCAATGAAGCACATCCGGCATGAGAGCTTGAAACCGCATGTCCTTGACCCCCGCGATGAGCTCCGTGCTCTTGAAGTACTTATCCGCAGAGTCGCCACCCCTCTTCCGTAAATTATACACAAGGTACTTGGTCACTTCGCCTAAAGCACGGCCCTCCTTGCGGAAATACACCACCAGACCGACCCCGCCTTTCTGCGCGCCACGGATGCACTCTTCAATGGCGTAGGTGAGGTAGGGCTTGCAGGTGCAGATGTCGGATCCGAAGACGTCGCTACCGTTACACTCGTCGTGTACGCGAAGAGTGAGTTCTTTGGAGGGGTCGGAAAGGAAGGCGGGGTTACCAACTGTAAGTTACCAAGGACTGAGCTGAGAGCGGGGGGTGAAAGACACTATACGTACAGATATAGGCGGTGAGCCCACCGATGGGAGGCAAGAATACTTTGATATCAGGGCGGGTAATGAGCTCAGGGTACGAGCCACCCGTCTCCTCGAACAAGGCGCGGCGGAGAAGTAGCTCAGAACTAGAAAGAAACAGTGATTAGCACAACCATCTAAATCCTTACAAATAAAGCGGGAACTTGCATGCCAAACCGCTCTGCTACACCAGGTAGATGCCACACAGGCTCTACTGCAGCTTTGCTTACGACAACTTCCACGCCGACATGATCGACGCCTGGCAGCGGAGGACTGTTCATGACGACCTTACCGTCAACCTTAAGAGTCCCGCGCCGCACCGAGTCGTCGAGTTCGCTCATTTTGATATGCGCAAGGGTAACAGCAATGCTGGGGCGCACATCGAGACCAAGCTCCTCGCTCTCGCGGCGAAAAACCGACGGAACAAGGTGTCCATAGGGATCCATGCTCACGATGGGACCATACCCGCCAGTCGCGGGCTCGGGGCCAATGGACCACCCTCCTTTTGAGCCCCACGATGGGTTGGGAGGGATGTCAATGGGGGGCTCGGTCATAGTGAAATCGGGCTTGTGGGTAGGCGAGAGAGAGCCAAGAGCGATAGACAGCGCGCGATAGATAGAGTACGAGCCACTGTGAGCCCCGAGAGCGTTGCGAGCTTTGATACTGCCAGGCAGACGTGAACAAACAACAGGACCTCGGGCGTCAGGCGAAGCAGCACCCCATTGAAGAGGATGGGGAGATATCGAGTGTTGGCCGGGGTATGTTGTCAGATTTACCCTCCCAGGGTACAATATCTTTTCGCGCTCTTTCTCACTGGAGGTGACGCCGCTGAGAGCATGGTGAGGCATAGAGGAGGGTGTTCCGGAGAGCGGGGGAGACGTGCCCAATTGAAAAGTCGAGGATTTAGATGATGACGAGGGAATGGCGATAGGTCGCGAGGAAGCAGTACCGATCGGTGGACTACTCGCTATCGGGGGACTACTCGCGACCGGATGAACCGCAGAATCGCGACGGCCTGGAATAGATAAAGCATCCAGCTGAGCTTGCATAGTCTGTTGCTGAATCTGCATTGCATCAAGCTGGGTCATAATCTTCAATAGTAGGGCGTCGGTCGACATGGTGGTGGTACGGAAGAAAGAGATGTTCCTGCCGTTCCGCACGTGAAGGCGCAGGACCCCGGTTTATCCCTTTGAAGGCTAGGTCCCGACGTTGACTGATTCGCCAATTTTTGTCCGGACGCGTTTGGGTCCCAAAATTTGTTTTTTGTCCGGACGCGTCCTAGCCCAGGATGACGTAACGCGCCCAATAGGGCAAATTTGCGTTCCCACGAGGGTAAAAAGCTGAAAAAATTCTCCGCAACTACCATTTCTGGCGATTTCCGTCCCAATTGGCGTCGTTGAACACAATTGGAGGGGACGGAGATTTTCTCCCGCCCATTTCGGCCGACCCAACCTCCACAATCTGAGGAATTTTGTCCGGACGAGAACCTAGCCAACCCGGCCGCCAGGGTACATTTTTGTCCGGTTGGGACCTGGGTTTCGAGGCCAAAATCGTCGATTTTTGTCCGGACCGTGGGCTACCCTTCAAAGGGATAAACCGGGGTCCTGAAGGCGCGTGTTTTAAAAATGAACTACGCGCGGCGGGGGCGTTGCAACCTCATTGTGCAGCCTTGCATGCACTCAAGAAGACTTAAGATCCGCGCTAATCAGGTATCGAAAAGAGATCACACGAAATTATCGCGAAAACACGAATATATTGCACTTCGACTAAACTATTCTCCCGCATCTTGGCTAGCATAAGAAAATATCAAAGTCGGGAGCAGGGATGGCCTGGGGTAATTGATTTGTTTCGACGAGCTAAAGCACCTGCAACCAAGTCAGTCAGTTAGTGCGTGTGATAAAGCAACAAGGACGCACGTCAGTCACCTCGAACAACTTTGCAGCTGCTCGAGGACGCGGCAGCAGGACGATTCGTACTGCTGCCACCACACGCTTGTCGATTTACGACGAGCGAGGTCGCAGATGCTATCATACATCCGCTTGTGTCCGACCTTACGGTCGGATCGGCGCCGCGAAAGGCTGCGCCTGATAGCGCATACGTGAGTGTGCGCCCGTTCGAGACAAGTTTGCTGAAACCCGTCTCCCGTCCCGTCGATGACACGGCACGATGAGGCCGCCGCGGTCGCGCGGCCGCCACTGTGATCGGGGCCATATCTGGCCCACGAGATCCTGGTGCTCGCCTCCTCCGATGGTAGGCGAGATCGATGTAGAGGGCGTCGTCGAAGAGATCGGCGCCGTTCCATCCAACCGGGCACACCTAATGCCCGGGTCCGACTGAGCAGTACTGCCCAGGGTCCAAAGGCGCCGACGGCGCCCGTCCTTACCCAGACACCAAATAAGTGGCTGGGTCCAAACCGAGCCACCAAATAAGTGACTCGGGTCCGAGTGGGCATCAACGATGCCCAGATCCATCGCGGGGGGCGTAACAGCCGCCGCGATTCCTGCACCCGCGTCAAGTGTTGACGGGGTGAAAAACCCCTCTACTCAAAGAGGGGGACGAAGCCCATCATGGGCAGCAACAGCGACCTAGAAGAGAGGATGGATTAGAAGGGAAGAGGGGGGAAGAGGGGGCGACGTACTCAGGCCGTTGGGGAAAGCTCCAAAGAAAGGCGTTAGTGACAGCCTGTCTTTTATATCGTCTCCGTGAGAGTTTGATCCCGGAGATGACAAACGGTTTCAGGACAATTCAATTGGAACTGCGCACTCTACCTCGATCGTCGACATAGAGTCATATCTTCCGAGCTTGAACAGCCTGAACCTCCGAACTTTCTCTCAACATAATTTGCCTCGAAAATTGAATCTCTCTATGGTCTTCATGAACCTCAGCAGACTCTGGCGCTCTCTGGGGATCATACCGACGGGGGAACTTTAGACACATGGGCGCTTTCCAGTGTCACCAGATTGAAACGGCAGTTTGTGAGAACTTGAAAGACCTTTCTATGGATTTAGCGCATGTACATCCACTGCGTTGTTTTGCGGTTTCGAATCATGTAGCAGTCTAAACGATAGCTCGCGTCAGTAGTATGAGTATCCCAACACAGCACCGCTGGTTGTTGATTGAGTTGGTTAGTTGGTTAAATTGGATGCAGATGTGCCGCAAGATATTTGGAAGTTTTCCATGGCCGGCGCCGGGGCGAGTGTTTTTATTCGGAAACGATAAGAGATATGACCAGCAAATCAGGGCTAAATTTATTGGCCATGAGGTGAGGATGGGCGTGATAAGGCAGCGTGGTACGCACGAACAGTGAGAGATCTGTTGTTTTTTGAGGCGCCGATACGGCATATGTTTTGGATAATATGGGACCAATCTTGAACTCGATATGTTGTAGAGCCTGAGCAACTGTGTAGTACCGCTATGACTGTGATCTCTGTGGGTGCGAATCACTCGCAGTATGGGGACCCTGTGTAATGATGAGTAAGAAAGACGCGAGTGAAGTGCAGGCCGGATAGTTTCATTGCGCATGGCACCCAGAGCTACCAGCAGCAGCGGAGGACCGCAAAAATGCAATGACCGAGAATTTCGAACGAGAAGCAGGCTGTTTGAACTTATCACGAACGACAGGACAATGAATCATTCGGAGCAGAGGAATCACGGCAATACTGACGAAGATTCAGAGCAGGTGCCAGCGCATTCGAGCCAGAAGTGTACAGAGACTCTGAGACCTGAATTGAACATGTCCTGAAACCGCTGCACGGCAGAAAACGTTGAAGCCTTGCGTACACAGATTCAGTAGCGATGGAAGTTCCAGAGAAACAATGTGTCGAGTTGAGGGGGAGTTATCCTTTGAAGAAGCGGTCTAGGTAGCGAAAATGGTTAAGATGGTTCTGAGATGCATATGCTTGCATACTTATGGTTGCAGGTCAAGTTGAACTTACGTGAAACCTGGTTTGCGTGAAGAGTCTGCACGCGACGCTACAGTGCGTTAGAGGCGTCTTCTTGCTGACTCAGAGCAGCGTCGACATTCTTGAGAACTTGGACGCGTCGAACACTGTGCCAACCGCGTCTTGGACGCCTGGTGGAACAAGTCAAGAGATACACGCTCACGTGAACGATGATCCCGGCCCTCCGTCACGCGTGCCTGGCGGCTCCCCTCCCTCTCCCGTACTTGTACACATTAAGTATATATTAGATTTCTCAAAGGACTACATATGGTGGTGCTATAATACAGATTACCCTTCAAACAAACCTTAATTACCCCAAAACTAACCCGACGACGAGCCTTCTTGCACGCGCGATACTTCTTCAATGCTCCCATATCCCAGATCCTTACTCACCCTCGAGCGTCCACGTTGCTGCTCCGCAATGCTATCTATGCGCCTCCTCCTCCGCACGGATGACTTGCCTCTGATTCCAGACAGCGGGCTGCGCACAAGCATAATCGCGGTGAGAGCCCCAATCAGAATGCCAATGGCCGTCACGAAGACCGTCTTAGGGAACGTTGCGACAGTCCCGCTGTAGACCAAGCCGAATAGCAGAGGCTACCACAAAAGATTAGCCGCCATCATTTTGAAGCAAGAAACAAAACGTACACCGAGAACCATCTGTCCGGTCGCCTGAAGAACAGCTAAAGCACCGAACAATGTGCCTGTACCAACATCCGATCCAGTTTGACCAGCATCGGAGGTCAACAGTGACCTCGCTTGCAGAATGCACAGAGCCAGACTCTGGACCGCGGGAACGACACCGGACCCCATACATTGCAGCCAGCTCGCGACAATAAACAACGCTTGGGAGTTCTGGAACTGAGAGCTCCCTGTCGAGGCTGAGCTGTTAAAGGCTTGCGAGTGCATCTTATATGCTGGAGCGGGCGCAAACGCGATCGCGAAATTAGCAGCGATGTCGATGCATAGCGAAAGACGACTGAGGCCAAGATCGAACTTGATTTCCTGAGCGATGTGCGTTTTCGTTGGTTTAGGCTTCGCAGCTTTATTGGTGGAAGCGGCTTGGCCTTTGGGTAGCTTGACTTGGGGTTTGAAAATCGAAATGATGACTAGAGGTGTGGTCAGAAGACGGAAAAAATTGGCACGGAAGATACCCACAAGGCAGAGCGAATAGTAGAAACACCGCTCTAGTTGTCCCCAGCAACGAGATATAGTAGCTGAGAGAGACTGGCCCCCAACCATAGACGTGTCCAGCATAGAGGTATTTAATCTGATACAAACCCTGTACTCGCATGTGTGAATACCAATATCATGAAGAGCAGAAGAGAAGCTTACAGTGGACAGCATGTACGCAAACAACCCCGTTGCAAGGAAGGTCAAACTCCAGTCCTTCCGCTTTCGCGTGGAACCATCGACGAATATAGGCACAGGCAGGAAGACAGCGAGAGGACTGAGGAAACTCCTGATGATGCCACCGTTGCTCGAAGCCGGAGATTCCGCGATGTCTGCAAGCGGAACTGAGCTGCCTGACGAGCGATCCGGTGCCTTGCCCTTATCCTTCCCAGAAGCCAAGTCGCGCTGGCTCTTGGTCGTGGATTCTGGGACCACGAAAAGCACCAAGCACAGGTTGATGAACTGGAGCGCAATGGCTACCCAGAATGCCGAGGTTACGCTCTGCCCGTTGAGTTGGCCGAGATGCGGGGCAGGGGTTAAGAACTTAATCGGGTGTTGGATGAGGTATGCGCCGAGGATAGGTCCGATCTATGGGCTGTTATGAGCTTGGTTGATAAAAACACGGAAATCAACTTACGCCGAATCCAAGATAAGAAACGCCGCTGAATCGCGAAAACATTGAAGCACGACTGCCACTCGAAGTGCAGTCGGAGATGTACGCGAATGTAGCAGACTGAAGCGTGGACCATCCGCCAAGCGCTCCCTCTACTATAGGCGCAAGTAGTAGTAGTTTGTGACCATGCGCAGACAATGGGGATGAAGGTGTCGACGCGAGGATGAAGGTCAAGTCCCTAAAACAATCGAGTGAGCGAAGGGCAAGGTAAATCCAACCCGGGTATTTACGTGAGTAGTAGACCGAGCACTGAGAAGCTGAGGACCTTGGTTCGGCCGTGGCGTTCACCAAAGCGACCCCACCAGCCAGTAGTGAGGGCACTCAAAAGTCCCATTGTGGTAGTGAACATAGTCTGAATTCGGGCTGCAGCCAAGTCAGCGGTAAGAACATGCCAGTCACAAATATGCCTCTACCTGCACCAGCTTGAACAGCAGCATCAGACATGCAACGAGGGGAAGGAAGTTGTCGGGGATCATCCTCTCCAGTGTCACTGTCATCCCAAGGTTCATCTTCCGCAGGGTCAAGAAACGTTAACGATGGATTGTGTTTCTCGGGATTGAATTGAGGTCCCAAGGGATCGAGCCCGAAATACAGCGGCCCATAGGTTGGCAGAATAGATGATGAAGACGCCGACAGAGTGTTTGTGGTGTGATTATAGCTATGGTGTAGCCGCGAGCAGGAGAGCTGAGTGAATACCTCCACTCGGGGCGCCAATGTCATGCCACGAACGAGCGCAGATGCAACGGCGAGAGGAACGAGCCTGAATCGTTGTCAGTGATTATTTCGCAGCGGTCGTGTGCCCAACCTCACCAAAGCGGACGCGCGCGATAGAACGGTTTCCTAGGCCGCTGTTCCGTGGCGTTGAGCAGAGGTTCGCGTTCGTCGGAGATAAGTTCTGCTGGGGAATTCAAGGAATGTGGGGAAGTGGCATGATTAGCAGGGTGTTGGACATGGATTCTAGACGAGGTGCGAGAGGGCGAAGTGAAGACGGCGACGAAGGGATCGGACACTTGAGATTCCTCGGGTGCCCAAGAGGGACTGATACTCGACATGGTGGAAAGAGAGAAAGAGTGGTTACAGTGGCACGCAGCACGACGGCCACTGATGGGTAACCCGGCGCGCGTAAGACGCGCGCTATCTTTTCTCCATTTGTAAGTACCCCGCGCGCCATGCTTAAACCTGCTCATCAACTTGCTTGCAAACGGACATGAATTCTCACTGTGCCGCAGCTCTACAGACACGCGTACAAATACATACATAACTTACTTAGGCCTCCAAACCACTGGTTCCAACCAGGGGATAACGTAGCAGCAAATCTTCTCCTTTCATTGCGCAATAGACATCTCGAAACTGCGGCGACGAATTTCAGATGAGTCCAAGGCAATCTGGGCGGAGTGTACAAGGAATTACCTTAGTTCCCTCCGGGAGTGGGATAATCCTGTGATACACGCGTTCCACAGTCCGCCGAGCGATGCAGTCTTCTTCTTCCCAATTCTCAACCTCCCACTTCTCCCAGGACACTACGATGTGGTCCCTTCTTTAAAAGAATGTAGGTTTTGGCGGATTATAAGGTCTAAAAGAATCATACCTGTATGTCACTCGAATATCCTCGCGCTCAACATTTCGCAAATCAAAGATAGCAATAGAGTAGTTCTTCTCCGGAATAGTGCGAATCAAGGTACTAGGGACGTAATCAACATACTACCGTTGAGCAACATTCAAACTCACATTGATTTCTTCCTCTTGGGACTGGGACTCGGTGCTTTAGGTGGCGACGGCGTCTGCCGAATCTCAGGTATCGGAGGGTAAGGCGATGGTGTGCGAAAGAATGAGTCTCTATCTTGAACAGAACGGTCATTCAGCAAAACATCCTCCAATAACGCCCGACGCTCGCGTGTTCGAGTGCTTTGTCCAGTAGTAGGAGGTGATTCGGGAGCTAGTTTCGGGGTATCACTGTTGGCTCATTGTTCACCATCCAGAACATCCACAAAAGTACAAAACCAACCTTATCACCATTCTTGAGGGAGGCCGCGGCGAAGGGGATTTGGGTATGTGATTGAACACAGTCGTGGGTTTGTACTCCTCAAGAGACTTGACTTTGGCATGCTCTTTGTTCATCTTGAGCTCTTTCTGAGCTCTCAGAGAACTCCAAAGATCGTCCAGAGCTGTGGCATCGTCTACAAGCGGGGGAGTGCTGATCAGAGTGGGAGAGATATCAACGCAATCGCGTTGACATGCAGTGGCGTCGATCCTCGACATGCGGCGCAGCGGACGGGGCCTTCTGTGACTGGAAGACTGAGGTTCGGAGGAAGCAGACTCGAGCGGAGAGGGGAAAACGATCCCGGTAACAGCTGCTGTAGTGCCTGGGGTAATGGGGGAGGTAATCCGTCTAGTGATGGGCCTGCTAGCCGACGATGGAAACAGCACATCGATGCGACCGGGCTGCGGAGCAGAACCAGCCATGTTTGGAGGGCAAGAGTTGGAGAGAGTTGAGGGTGGCGCAACAGACACACAAGAATTAAAAGGAAGCACTGAATCTGATGCTGGTCGGAAATGACAAGAACACAAGGATTTCTGGCGACTGATAGCACGCAACGAGCCAACGATGAGTACAATACAGTTTATTGAGCCACAAGGACACAGCAACGCCGATGAAGGGTGGACCGATGAACTTGAGTACTATCGGGAGGCAAACGGGCTGATTACCACCAGTTCTGCAGCCCCGAGAGACCCCATCGTCCCGACAAGAGCCATGAGGCGAACGCGTTGCAACAAACCAGAGAGTGCCATGATCCGATCAACACATAAATTCACACTCCGCCAGACTCCGCCACTTTCTTTCTCTTCCTTCGCTCCATCGACGTGTCGTTCGGAAAAAGAACGGGTTAGTCCCTTTCCATTTCTCTCTCAGGATGGCCTTTGGCAAAGTCAATAGCATGTTAGACTACCTACCCTTCGGGGACTGAGGATAGCTTACTCGACTTCTGATTTTTTTTTCTGTGTTTCATTGGCATTTGTAGCATCTTGGCTGACCACCGCGATTTAGCTCCTTGTATTCGAGAACCACCTGGAAAAGTGCGTTCCTGCAGTACAGTACAACAATTCTGGAGCATATATACACCTCAAATTGTAATGCCAATTCCTCTGTTCCAACCCACACTCTTCACTCGGCCTTCTCCGAGTCGGACACCCTCTCCTCCGATCCTTTCGCCTCGATGTCATTATTCGTGCCCTTTGCGCCGTCTTCCATGAGCCCAAGTCGACGATAGATGTCATCAAGACGAGCTTGGTCTTCGCGCGCAATTCCAGTGGTGCTACCGAAAACTGCAAGCAATTCAACAAGTCATTAGGCGAACAAAAGCGAAAAGTAACCTTCTTCCATCTCCTCGAGGGATACCCCCTTCGTTTCAGGGACCTGAGAGCGCGTGAGCAATTGAGAGATGCGGCCAAAGGACATTGCTCACGAAAAAGAGAATAAACAGACCACCGAGGAGGGAGAAAGCCTGCGAATTCATAATTCAGTAATCGCCACCAACCGCAGCAGCAAAACCAACCCCAAAGAATACGAAGGTGCCGAAACTCAGGTGCTTCAACATGGTCGGAGTGACTTGACCGACAATAAAGTTGTTCATCTTCCATGGCGGTCAGAAATAAAGGTATGGATAGCTGAGCTCGGGATATATACCCAGTTCGAGGAAGCTGCGATGGAGACGCCTTTGCCGCGTACCTAATGATTCATTCTCAGCACTGAGAGCTTTGATAATCGCCAGTGATCACTCACCGACAGAGGCCAAATCTTGTGTCCTGGCCGTTAGACGTTGCATGATACCAGAGACTCTGCATGCTTACCTCGGCGATAATGATCCCTAGAACGAACAGTGGTCAGATTCAACAGAATAGCCCTAAATTCGCTGAACTGCGTACATGCACAAGGTCCCCATGAATATCTTGAAAGTTCCGTGATCAGAGACAACCACAGAGTCCAGGAGAAAAGAAGAGTTTTAGAGACACGAACCCAAAACCTATGGCAAATATCCAAACCATGGCGCAGGCTGCCCATCCAGTTGCGGCGTTATTCTGTGCAGTGTGGAATAGACCGGCTACGATGAAGTGGCACCTATGAAACTGGCATGGGTAGGGCGACGAGAAAGACGAAGAAACGACGAGTACGCAGCCATGAGGAATGCGCCGGAAATCAGAACCGGTCGTCTTCCCAGTTGATCGATGTAAATAACTGCAAGGACCAGTCAGTGAGATCCCTATATGAGAAAACTGAATAATTCACCAGCTGGTATCGTGGCCAAGAACATCCTGCATGAGATTCAAAATGCGAAGCCTTAATCGTAGTGAATGCGCGTACGCAATACCGACGACACCAGTCGCAAGCAGGGAAAGGACATTCCCCTGCAACCCAAGACTTTGAAAAATGGTAGGAGCGTAGTACAAGATTGCGTTGATTCCTATTGTCATCTGTCAAGAGAGATGCTGTGACTACAAATAGTTGAACACTGACCAGTCCATTGCTGGAAGAACATGGTGAGAGTTCCGACCATGACCCGGTAGAGCAAACCTTGACGCAGAGTTCAGTTTCATTCTGTCACGTCTAAGTAATAAACATACTTCGTTCCCGAAGTAGACTGAGGTATGCAAAGAGCCCAAGCTTGAAACCTGACATGAAGGATCCGTCTTGGTACTGCGGAAAATTCTTCTCAGATGTCTCCTGCGAATTGAATCTTGTTCAACGCTGGCAGGTTGAATACTTGTTAGTCAAGTTTTACCTTCTCGAAAAGATACTGGGCCTTGATTTCCCTATCAAGTGTGAAGTATCAGTGCATACGAACTGCGCCGCACTCTAGAATGACGTGCAGGAATTCAATCTGAACCAGATCAGAGTCTTCGGGGAGACCGCGAGCGTAGCTGAGGACAGCGACAGCTTCGTCATTTCTTCCTTGATTGACCAGCCAACTTGAAGCAGGATCAGTACTCTTTCTTTCCTGCAAAGAGACAGAAATTTCACCGTGGACTAAAAGGCAAACGTAAAGCTCCTACTCCAAGGATGACCGCCGGAACGAGCTGAAGGGCGATCGGAAGTCTCCACGCAGATTCTTTTTGGGTGTCACCGTTGCCGCCGATCTGAAGGATTCCAAAGCCTTAGTCGAATGTCTTGGTCCACAATGGACATACGCACATAATTCGTACCAAAGTCGATCCAGAAGCTTATCATGATGCCGAATGTAATCGCCTACGAATATCAAAATTTCAAAAGAGACGAGATGAAGAAGATCGCCTTACCAGTTGCTGCAGAGCGACAAGGCTGCCACGGACTTCGGGGGGCGCGATTTCACTGCCCCAAGCTCCTCAGACGCGTAAAGCAGCCGAAAATTGTGCGTACCTGTTATACAAGGGAACGGCCATGGACAGAGAGCCCACCCCAAGACCGGTTACGAACCGACCTCCTATGTGAATATGAGAATTGTCCGACTCGTGCGTCCCTTGGGTTTTAATCGCCCACCATAGATAGATGGCGAGGCCTTAGCCGTCGTCTGTACGATTACACCGACGCAGAAAATGACCACAGCTATAGAGTATTCAGTGAATGAGAAACGACGCCATTGCCCAACTCTCACCGAGAACGATAGTGTATTTGCGGGATAATTTATCAGCGAAATAACCTGGACCGAAATGTCAAGTTTGAGACGCCCATACGGCTTCAGCCCTTGCCTGTTACTAAAACACCCAGCCCTAGGTAACCGGGTCAAAGGACAAATCGAGGCGGGACAAAGATATTTGCCCACATGCTCCGAGCTCGAGAATGGAGACAAGCCATCCTTGCTTGCCGGGGTCGTTGACAGCATCCCCCATCCTAGACGGGATTAGTCATTGTCTGTGAATTTCGAGAGAATCCCCAAACCTATCAACGAAGGTGTGCATCCTGATGACAATGAATGGAAGCAATGGCAGGTGAGTATGGTAGAGCATACTTGAGAACCCCGGAGAATACACCCTATATACATCGGATGGGTTGGATTAGGTTCATTGTCGAAAAGAAAACAGGTACCTGATTATATCCTACAAGACAAAAATGAATAAGACAACGGTTTGAAGGAAAACAACAAACCATAAAGCCTTGGAAGAAGTTGTGGTAAGCGCGGTTCACGGTAGAGGACAAATAGAAAGAGCGTACAATCCCCCGAGCGACGCAAACACTGCCATGGAGAATATCCTACGGTTGTGAACCAAACCAGCCTTGAAAGACGATCAATGGAGCGATATATGCACAGGAGCATTCACCCTCACCCATCCGGAAGGACCGGCCAAGGCGCGGCGACGCGTTGTGGACAACGGACCTGTACTTGTTGCACCTCCTCCAGCCATAGTGATGGAAGTCGAAGTAACAGCGAAGGAAGCGGTATGTTGTTCTTAAATACTCCAGCCGTTGTACGGCAGATACAAGTGGGAAAGAAAGACTGAGATGTGATATCATGGGGACCCGTGTATTTCCAGTCAATTCATTCAGTGAGAAAGTACGAATGGAGGACCGGAAGAACGTCGGCGTGCAGGTACGGTGGGGTAAGAAGAAGTGCGGGAAGACATGTGAGCCAGTTGCGGGCGAAAATACTAGTGAGAAGCCAGGGAAGTTGCGAAGACATAGTGGCACCGAGTGTCGTTAACCGGCCCGAAAAGCAGACGTGAAATAAATTTGGCGGGGAACAGCTATCTGAAGGCACAGAGACGCATATTTTAGCTCAATGTGAATCTTCTGGAAGGTCGTGAACCAAAACAAGCCATAAATGGGCGGTGAACGAGCAGGCTCGGTCCAAGCGATGTTGTGCGACTAAACAAGGCAGACTTTGATTGCCGGGTCTTCAGCATCGCTTGACAGCACTGCTGTGAGTCTTTCATCGCAGCTGACTTCTCCTCCTACCACCATGTACAATCATAGAGGAACCCCGCCCCCAGCGTCAGTCATCCACAACACTACTCTACCATAAACTCATGGCGATCTTGACAGATTTCCGAGTGCGTTTCCGAGCGCGTAAGCATATAAATCACAAAGGACGTAGTAGAACTAGCCGTCTTACTTCTACTTTAGGGATCCCTATGGCTCGCCTGCACCAGGACCAGACTACCACCCTGGCTATGGACCCCCGCCTGGAGCACCTCCAAGTGGGTGCGTTCTTTCAATTCAAACGCGACCGTGACCAACCACCGATCTGACTTGTTGCGAAACAACTTTGTAGATATGGTCCCCCTTCCGGACCACCTCCAGGGTATAGTGTCTTGCGCCTCGATGTTCAATTTAACTAAGCATTCTGTAGTTCCAGAGGTCTCGCATTCCCCGGATCCCCCTCACCCGGATTTCCAGGGTACACATAACTATTTCTAGGCTCGAGCTTTTTCTGACTTCGTTCTGCAGGCAATCCTCGTATGCATATCGCAGAGGCGATTTTCGTCTCTCTGACGCAGTTTTAGATACGGCCCGCCGTCTGGACCACCACCTCAAGTAGACAGATCAAACTACCCGGGTCAGCAACATCATCATCAACACAATCAATACGCACCTCCTCCTGGACCGCCTGGGCATTACGCGCCACCCGCGGGCCCTCCTGGAAACTATGGAGCCCCTTCAGGGCCTCCGTGAGTGGTTCGTCTTTGTCCACAACATCTTCTTCAATGCTTGCACCAGTCCAGGACATTACGCTCCGCCGCATGGACCCCCTCCGATGCCCCCAGCAGCCCGGCAGAACTACGGTCCCCAGTTCCAGAATGATCAGCACCAAATGCAACAGCCATTCTTTCAGTACTCTCAGTGCAACGGAAAGAAGAAGGCATTATGCGTGCGTATTCTGTCCCATGTCGTTGTGTGGGTCTTCATCGGGAGCACAGATCGGCATCAATTATTTCGGACAAAACGGTGAATTGCGCGGGTGCATCAACGACGCGAACAATATGCAACGATTCCTGTGCTGTATGTCTATATACGTTTCTTGTGAGCTTAGGCTCACTTCCCTGGGCAGCCCAATTCGGTTACAGGAAGGAGGACATTGTGATGTTGACGGATGATACTCAAAATCCACGTCAGCTTCCCACCAGGGACAATATTGTGCGTCGCGTTCGTTGTACCTCTGCCGCCTCTCAAACCACCCTAGTTCTCTGCCATGCAATGGCTTGTATCCGGTGCCAACCCCAATGATTCCCTCTTCTTCCATTGTATCGCGTCTTTCTCGCCACTTTGTCCTCGCGGTTCTAACCTTGTCTCAGACAGTGGGCATGGCGGACAGACCAAGGATGTCGACGGGGACGAAGGCGATGGTCATGACGAAGGTGCGCTGATTTGTTTCATTCGTGGCCATT
The DNA here is from genome assembly GCA_037176885.1 of Favolaschia claudopus. Taxonomy (NCBI): domain Eukaryota; kingdom Fungi; phylum Basidiomycota; class Agaricomycetes; order Agaricales; family Mycenaceae; genus Favolaschia; species Favolaschia claudopus. Next base: position 1,328,361 of record JAWWNJ010000023.1, on the reverse strand, counting down.
TCTGACTCGTTCCACAGTCATCTACCCGGTAAAATTTGCGAGCTAACTCAGGGTCCACTACTAATCCTTTGTTTACAGCTTGACTTCCAAGACAGTGGCCATATCGTGGACGACGTAAACCCCCGCTCAACTTGAATTTTGCCCCTCAGAATTGATTTTCCCTTCAGATGATGCACGATATCATGGTGCGGTCGTTGCCGCCAGGCTGTCGCCTTACTGCCATATTCGACGTAAGGCCCCTTCTACGCACTTACTACCCTTACTATCGTAGCTGATTTGTCCCCCGCCGCAGTCGTGCCATTCGGGTACTGCTCTTGGTAAGCTTTCGGTCTGTAATCCAACTCGTTTGCTAACGTGAATCTTCCAGATCTCCCATACGTCGTACGAATCCTGCTTTTGTTAGCTTCATCAGACTGATAATTCATTCAGTACTCGACGGAAGGCAAACTCAAGGAACCCAACCTGGCTGCGGAGGCGGGATCTAGTCTCAAAACCGCCTTCAGCTCGTACACACGCGGAGACATGGGTGGTGTTTTCAAATCCGCCATGGGATTAGTCAAAACCGCAACAGGCGGCAACAAAAAGGCAGAAGAATACACTCGCGCGACGCGCACCAGTCCCGCCGATGTGGTACGTTTTCGCTTGACATAGATCGTTGCTCGCGCCCCTTACTGATATATGCTTTACCATACTATCAGATCTCCTTTAGCGGGTGTAAAGACTCGCAGACCAGTGCTGACGCTACGGAAGCGGGGCAGGCAACGGGTGCGATGAGCTATGTTCGTGTTCATTTCGTTCAGATGACTCCTCGATACGATCTCACCCCAATGTAGGCACTCATGACCGCGTTGTCGCAGAACCCACAGCAGAGCTATCAGCAACTCCTCAACGCCTTGCGAGACATTTTGAAAGCCAAATATTCTCAGAAGCCACAGGTGCGACTAATCCCAATCCTATCACGAATTTGTGCTGAATTCGAAATCAGCTCTCAAGCTCCCACCCGATGGTGCGTTCATCTCGCGTTGTGCAGACTGATATTTGAGACTGACGACTCGTTTGTAGGACACTAACATCATGTTCATTTGTTAAAGCGTTTCAAGCTTGAGTCGCAGCCGTGCTAATATGTATTTATTCGTGTTGTGTGCCCATTAAGCAATAAATGTGTCTGTATTGTACAAGTACAGTGAGTTATTATAAAGCAATACGATACGCGGCGGCCAGACTTCAGGTCCGTAAGGTCACTTGCATGAAACGTCAACGATACGGGCCTCGCCAGCGCCGAAAGGGATTGTAGTCTTCTTCCGGGCTTCTATGTCTCCTACTATGCTTTCTAACCGTCCAGAATGGGATTTTGGTATATTGGGGCCCAGCACGAGTGCGGACAGGCGACCTTTGGCAACACATCCAGAGTCAAGACCGACGGACCATCGTTTGATGTCGAGCCCTCGCGCAGCGGCGTGTCCATAGACAACAGTCGCAGGGTAGCAGGATAGAGGCGTCTTCGTCTTGGAGGATCTAGTCAGATGGCCGTCGAACCCTGCGCAGAGTGACATGTCGCGGTTCCACAGATTAGCCCATGGTTCGCCGTGCTTTGACCTGATATAGAGTCAGAACGCGAAGTTTGCCGAGAACGAAAGCATTGCGTTGCATACCGAGTGATGGAGTTGTCCTTGAGAATACTGCGCATATTCAAGTTGACCCAGGGATCGGTGTTCTGTGGCACCTCTGTGAGGATGGCGGCTTCTTGGAGACGCCTCAGCAAGGCAAGTGTCTTTTCGGGATGCTCCGCTTGATTAAGGCCATCTGGAAGGACAGGGACGCGTGCAAGGGGTTGCCGGCGGTGGGACGGCGCGTACCGCGGGTCGGAGGGGAGAACGCCGGCGTGTGCGATGAAGGTATGCGCTGATGGGGCATGCAGTACAAGCGGAAGTGAGAGGAGGTACTGATACTCTGCGTCCGACATGGCACGCGCTAAGCGGTAGTGGTCACTGAGGATCTTCCATCCTTCAGGTATGAGTTTCCACCACTTCGAGTTGGTCTCGCTCGTTTTCTTGATGTGCTTTTCCGCCCAGTGTTCGGGATCGTCGGGGTCAGCCGCTTCAGCTTTGCGGTGGAAGTTGTTGAGGAAGTGTTTACCGCCGTCGAGATGCGTGACCCAGTTTAGCCAGGTGCGCCATTCTATGACTTTCTGGTCGTGGTTGCCTCGGACCTGAATGATTAGATTTGGATTGATGCATTTATAGAGAGATACCTACCCCAGTGATATTGTGGGCGACCATGTAAGATAGAATATCCTCTGAGTTTGGGCCCTTTGCAATGATATCACCGACATGTACCAGGGCATCAGAGGAGGGGTCGAAGGAAATCTTGTCTAGCAGTGCACTAAATGACTATCAGAGAGCACTCCTACATATTCGTGGAACTCGGACGGACTGGAAAGGCTGGTTCATTCCATGAATGTCGCCCAGTATTATTGTACGTCTCTTTCGGTCATCTGTTTATTGCTTTCAATTACCCGGTCATTGCTTAGCGGATATTACGCGAACTTATAGGGAATTCATCCTCGGAGAGTGTTCTAGGTGCCTTATAGCGACTGAAATCTGGGGTACCTTGAATTCGGATGTCAAACACTGAACCACTGAAATAGTCCACCGCGCACTATGAGAATTGACTGTAAAATTGGTGAAATTGCTGGAATTGACGAGGCCTGAAGAGAAAAAATAAAGGCAAAAGAAAGCAAGGACAGAAAACGCGGCGGCCTGCTTCAACGTCGAGGTAGTCGTCATAGACCAAAGTGCATTAATTCCCACGGCGTCGCGTCGTGCCTGTGACGCTTGTGACGCGCGCGTGACAGGTTTTAGACTTGACTCCTTCTTTCGTCTCCCTCAGCTCCAAGTGACGCTAGAGCTGCTCTATTCACTCTCTCTCCTCTTTCTCTTCCTCCCATCATCTACCCACCCTTGATTTTCCCCCAGAAACCATGGTTTTTGGCCTTTTCTCCAAGAAATCTGAACCCAAACTCGATCTCAAACCCTCAACAACTATCCAGCTTCGCACCCCATCCCCCTCCGTAGTCGAGTCCGGTTCCTCTCCCACAGTCGACGATGCTGGCCCTCCGATAACCCCTTCACCGCCCCCCGGGGATGTAACTGATCCCGCGGTCCTTGGCGCTCTCATCCAATCTATTCCCCCAAAGACTGTCCATTCATACATCCTCTCCCATCTCTCTGCGGCTTCCCCGCAAGCTCTCATCGGGGTTTCAGAGTTCTTCCGCTTCCTTGAAGTGCCCCCGACACTCCATTGTGTCCGTTGCCATAAAGGCTACTTTGATGTCGAGAACAATGATCGCAGCTGTCTCATCGGCCACGACGACGAAAGCGCCGAAGTAGAGCGCGTTGGAAAAGGTGCGGGATACGAGACCCTTTGGGGCTGCTGTGGAAAGACGGTTGACGGAGACGGCGATATGGGACCTCCCGACGGATGGTGTTATGAGGGAATGCACACGGTCGGTTGTTTCTTCACTTTGGGGACTTGTTTCGTTTCTCAACTGTATGTAGACTGATCTCAAGCGCGCGCGCTTCCGAGCAGACTCCACCGTTCATGAAGATAAATTGACGTCGTGTGCACGATTAAGATGTCATGACCCTCGCGGCTCCGCGTCTCGTAAACGAACACGGAGAGCCGTCGATGCAGACTCGGATTCGGAGTCTGACTCTGGTGCCAGCCATAGCAGTATCCGTACACGGTCGAGAACATCCAAGAAGGCTCGAACCTTTAGGGAGCCTTCGTCGGATGAAGATGTTGACATGGCGGAGTCTTCTTCACTACACCTCAGCCCCAGATCAAAATCCACACGCAAACCCCGCGCTAGGTCTGTTGCCAGATCTGTCGCTTCTACCACTTCGACGAGGGTGAAATCGACAAAGTCGCGGCCAACCTTGTCTGCTCCCTCCTCCCCGTCCAAGAAACCCATCAGCTCACGTTTAGCACCGAGTGTCTCGTCGCTCACCGCCGCTGCCTCTTTTACTTCCACGACAACGTCTACATCCATTACCGAAACCGCGACAAAGACGATGAATGTCGTCGTCAACACACCCGCTGCACCCGCAACAAAGAAGCGCGCAATGCAGCCCAAGTCCAAACCCAAATCAACGAAACAGCCAAAGCGGCTACACGAGGTCGTCGAAAGCAGTATTGCCGGTGAAACTGCTTGAACGCATTCCTCCTCTATTCTTTGGGTGATATAAGATCTGCTTCATTTTGCTTTTCGTGTCTATGCTTTCAGATTATCATACTGTACTATTATTGACATTGCATCGCAGATTTACAACGCACACTCTCTGACACCTCATCCATACACATAGCTGTACACACACACTCCCTCCATCTCTGTTCCTCTCTCCCCTTGCATGTCTAGTCGCTAATAATAGTATGCTATTTAGCGATTTTCGCATTTTTTTCGCCGACCTTGGGTTAGCGACGGTCGCTCAATTCGTTGGAGATATTCCAGGATTTGTGAGTTGTCACGGCCAACGATTGGTGTCCTCCATCGATTCAGGCGAACGTAGGATCGGATTAAATAAGTATCCGATCAACTGCTACGTAACGCGTCGTTGCATTTCCTTCATCCACCTCAGTCAAAGAATCATCAAGTCTGCAGCATAAACACGTCTATCATATCTATCTAGTAACGCTCTGGTCTATGGGGTCGCACTTGGCCTATCCGTCTCTCTATATTCTGGCCCGTACCACTTCGCCGCATTCTTTTTGCAAAAATCATCGAAATCCCAAATCTCCGCCTTCAGGTAGCTTATGTTGTAAAAGACGTACGTCTCGACCTCCACAGCACCAGGTAGATCCGAGTCGGGAGGCAGGGCGGAGGGTTTCACTGTGGGCATCTCGTAGTCGGAGAGGCAAACCAGGTCTTCTAGGGGGTGTACAGCGACTTTCTTTCTGTCATATTCCTGCGAAACATTCCGTGATCACTCAGATACGGCGTCGCGATACCTTGCGAACTTACTCCTCCTTCGAAATAGTCAAGTCGGCGGGTGTCTGAAGGAGTCAAACCTGTCACCATTGTGCCTCGAACAGAACAAGCCTCGCGGTCAAGTTCATCATCAAACAATACGCGGCCTTCAGAATAAGGAATTATTCCAGGGTAGTCTGCGGACTAGGCGAATTGGATGATGCTCTCCCCGCGATCAAGAAATCGGTCGTACTTTGACCTTGTGGCGGGTGAAATTCTGCATGGTTGGTCAAACAACTGAGAGAAACAGCAATTGGATTGGGCACCAGAAGGACTGCTTGGCATATCTGTAAATGACTGCCTTCGTTGCCTATAACTCGCTTGAGAATTTTTGGGTGCATGAGCGTCCCCTGATTTACTTTGGATTCAAATTGAGTTCAGTTTTCAGTCATTGCACTCTCACATAGAGAATGCAGCAGTCGTAGCGCTAGCCATCGTTCAGCAAGTTGCAGGGTTGTTGCGACGGTGGGATTGACACAATCAAGTCAGATCCACGTGCGGGTAACCTCTTCCTCTTGTACTTCCATCTTGCTGGATTGTTGCTCTCATCTCGAGTCATTCTGATTCAACAAGACGCCGACTTTCTACTCCGCTGTCATGAAAAACTCTATCTAGTCTTTTTGTAGCTTCCTCTGCCTACACGCCTTCACTTGGACCATCTGTCGCGGTAAATGCTCGCTCTGGATCATACCACTTCCACGCATTTTTATCGACGAAATCATCGAAATTCCATACGTCCGCATTCAAGTTCGATAGGTCGGTGTACACGTACGTTTCAACCTCGACAGCGCCAGGTAGATCGGAGTCCGAAGGCAAGGCGGATGGTTTTATCGTCGGCATCTCGTAGTCTGGGAGGTAAACCAGATCTTCAAGCGGATGGACCACAACTTTTTGTCTTTCGTATTCCTGCAAAACGCAATCCTTCGATAACAATGTGGAGTCTGGAATGCCTTGCACACTTACTGCGTCTTCCCATTCATCAAGTTTCTCGAGATCTGAAGCAGTCAAGCCAGGATAATCCTCGAACTAGGCGGATTCATGGGCTATATGCTTTCGCCGCGATCAAGAAATCGGTCATACTTTGATTTCATGTCGAGTGAAGTTCTACAGAGTTGGTAAATACGCTGGGAGGCGCAGTAGTGCGAGTTAGACCAGGAGAACTGCTTGGCATATCTGTAGATGACTGCCGTCGTTCTCGATAATTTTTTTGAGAATTTTGGGGTGCATGAGTGTTCCCTGTTTCCGTATTCCGTTTCATTTTCGTGTCAAGGTAATCCATTCTTACATAGAAGAATGCAGCAGTGGTAGACATTGCCCAGCAGTGGTTGAGGTTTGGTTGAGGTGAACAGTGAGATAGAGTCAGAGTCTCACGTGCGGCGAAAGTTTCTTTCTCCCGTACTTCCATCTTGTTTTTATCTCTTGTCTTTCTGATTCGGCGTCGTGGGCGATCTAACAATGTCCTGCGGAAATCCTGTTTCGGAAGAAGATTCCCTCATGCTTCGTGAGGGCAACAGCTTAGTTTTCGATGAAATTTCTTAAGATTCAACCCAAGGTCGGACGAAATACGACAAAACCAGGATATGCGGCAAGTGTCGCACAAACGTCGGGAATGTGGTCATTCGACACGCCGTTTATTGCAAGTGCGCTTCCGCCAACCGAAACTCATGCGCTCTCGGTTAACCTTCATCTACAGAGAATGTTTCCTTCCAAATATCACGACCAAATTCAAACGGATACTCGAGCCGACGATCAACGTGAATGGAACCCGGAAGAAGGGATTCAAACCCACTGGCAATCTCTGTGTGGGGTTTACCGGTGGACTGGGCTCTACGGTCCTTCTGGATCTGATTTCCGATTGCTACTATTCGACCCCCACGAACGAGGATGTTTTGAAAGGCGGGAAAGATCACCCTCGTAATGCGGGTGTATGGAAGAAGGCAACGGTGTGCTATGTCGAGATATGCAATGCTTTGCCTGGGGTATGTCGTTGTAGCCCTGATTTATGCTGGATATTCAATAATTCACCAGTAGACTAGAGATCGAACTGAGGAAGTGCGTGATGTGGTGGAACAGTACAAGCACTTTGATTTTCTACCTCTTCGAATCGAGAATGCGTTCGATGATATGTGGTGGGAGAAGGTTGGCGGGCAACGCTCAGAGTTGTCTTTGAAAGTTGATATTGGGAATGAAGGTGCATCTTTTCCCTCCGTCTTGTTGTCCAACTGACCCACATTCATCCAGAGCTGGTCATGATCCCACAGCCAATCGAATCCAGGGATCCTGTGGCTGCTTTGCTTGCATACATATCTGCTCTTCCCACTCAAACGGCCGTCCCAAGTGCAATCCAGAACCTCGTTCGACTGCTGCTACTACGCACTGCGTGGTCGACAGATTCCTCCCATCTACTTCTCGGCACCTGTCTCACATCCCTTTCCGTTTCCTTGATCTCGTCTATCTCGCAGGGCGGAGGCTTCGTGGTGCGCGAGGAAGCGCAGGAGGAATGGCAGCCGACTGTTAGTAGCGGCTCGAGGAGAGCGATCAAAGTCGTTCGACCGCTGCGAGACATCGGCATGAAGGAATGTGCGATATGGGCATGGTGGAGAGGCCTCAAGGTAGTGGGCAAAGAAAGCTTTCTTGGTGGTAAGCAAGGAATCGGGGCGCTCACCAAAAGTAGGTGTGCTGTTACTCTCAGTTAGCTCGCTCTAACTCGCACTTTTTAGACTTCATCGTTGGATTGGAACGCGATTATCCGTCGACCGTATCCACGATTGCTCGGACGTGTGGTAAACTCGCGCCGAAGGACAATTCTGAAGCCATTTGTTTGCTTTGTGAACGGTTAGCCCTTTTTCATGCGGAAGAAATCGCCTCTCACTCTCGATTGTAGACCTGCTCAGCCTGGGGTTCAGGACTGGAAGGCTAGGATATCAATACGATCCTTCGCGGATCCAGGCCTTGCTTCTCCTCCACCTCATGCAACAAATGTCGTCTCAAACAAAACAGACGACCTATCGGGACCATCGCTAACACCATATCTCTGTTACCCTTGCCATACTACATTGACAAGTCGCAGCAGTCGTGGTTCAACTGCGTCTGCGCTTGTGAATTCAACACCTCTTCCTGTTTGGGTCGCGCCGCAGTTGGATGGGAAGGGTATCGTGGAAGAGTGGGGAAGTCGGAAGATGGAGCGTTCGGATATGAAGCAGTCTATATCGGAATTTTTACTACCTGATGAGGACAGCTGAAAACATAATCTGTCGGTTAGATAAAGATGTCAAGTCGGCTAAATCACACAGCAGCAAGCAGCCTCGGCGCGGCGCTTTCTTCCTTGTCGTCCCTCGCACCATATACACAGTATCCCAGCTTGATGTCTGACCAGGAAGAGGCAAGAAGCGTCACCCCGCCGAAGCTAGATACCAACTTCAAGCCTGCGAAAAATACTGTCCTCGTATCCCATGGCCGTCCACCCTGGTAAACACGCCGATTCTCAACACGTTGCGGGAGCTTGACTCGATCTTGGAAGGTATGGGGAGAACGGGGAACGAATTTGCGACGCGTTTGTCGTCGGTATTGCGGGTGCGAAATGCGTTGTGTTCCAGCTTCCAAGCCCTAAGACTCTATCGATATCTCAGGTGGATCTGGGAGCGGTAAGACCCACGTCGCACAACAGCTGGTCCGCTCCCTAGGGTCAATCCCGAGCGTTATCATTCTCTCGCAAGATAGTTTCTACAAACGACACACCGAGGAGGAACTCGCTCTTGCCCATGCCAGCGCTTTCGACTTCGACCATCCGGACAGGTGCAATTCATTTGTTCGTCGGAATGCCCTGGGTGACACTTTCTACGAAGTATTGACATGGCCCTCTTCGCCGCTGTAAGTCTTGCCCAGTTTATAAAACCCGCGCGCGTATTCGAGCCCCTGCACAGTGTTTGTCGGACTTGAAGGCATGCAAGCAATCCAATATACCCATTTATTCGTTTGTAACGCACCAGGTGAGTTGTAACCAACTCAAACCGTCCACAATGATATTTATTCTCGCTTTTAGCGGGAGGACGAGCCGAAATATTTATATGGCGCTGCAATCATCATCGCAGAAGGCATCATGGCACTTCAAGATCCTAGCATGCGGGAACTGTACGATCTCAAGGTGAATCCTGATTTATTTCTGCATGATCATTCGTGAGGGAACCCTGTCCAGCTGTTCGTCCAATGCGATTCAGATCTAATGCTCGCTCGACGTCTCAAACGCGACGTACAAGAGCGCGGACGAAGTGTCGATGGCATTTTAGAACAGTATGTTCTGTTCTCATGAACGTATCGTCAGTATGACAGTTTCAACCCAGATATCTACGTTATGTCAAACCGGCGTATGATAATTATGTCTTGCCGTCCCAGCGCTATGCGGATATCGTTCAGTTCTATTCTTCCATAATTCTTGCTCTTTCTTAGTGCGGTTCAGATTGTTCCTGGGTCGCACAATCAAGTCGCCATCGACTTAATCGGCACCCACATTCGACGAAAACTGCACGAACGTACTAATGCTTTTCGGCACAAGATGGCCATTCCGCACTTGTACACCAGTCCCTCTGGCACAGTGGTGCCAGAATGCAAATTAGAAGATCTAAATCTCTCTATCTTACCTCAAACTCGGCAACTACAGGTTTGTCCTCATCCAGGTTCCGATAGCCGTAGTACTCAAAGTTGATTTCAGGGCATTTCCACCATCCTCCGTTCGCAGACGAGCAGCCGTCAAGATTTCATTTTCTTCGTGGATAGATTAGCGACTATCTTGATGGAGTTTGCTCTGCAATTCCTACCATATTCCTCCAGGACAGTCACAACGCCAGTCGAGGCTTCTTTCACAGGTAAAACATTGAGTGCCAAAGTAAATACTTCTTGAATCACACAGTTCGCGAGTCTGACAACCCCTCTAGTACATTTGCGGTGTTTCTATCTTGCGATCGTTCGTGACTTTATTCCTGTATGGACAGTTTTGACGTTAACAACTGCTCAAGGGGTGGAACGCTTGAACGCGGGTTTAAACGTGTACTGAATGATGTCCCTATGGGCTCGCTGCTGGTTCCTTCCAACATCACGGACGGAGAACCATTAATGCTGCATGTAATGCTCCCCGTTTGCATCCGCAAACGACATATGGCAGAAGAAACCTGGGTATTCCTTCTGGATGCGCAGGTGGGTTGAGAAGTTTTGGTTCTCAAGTTGGCTGACTCGCATTCTGTGTCAGATCGGAACGGGAGCATCTGCCTTCATGGCTATCCGTATCTTGTTGGACCACGGTGTCAAGCCCCAGCACATAATATTTGTCACATTCCTAGTCGCACGAGGAGGAGGTGAAGATCTCCAAAACGATATCTCTCTTCTTGCCTGACGCACTTCAGGCATATCCGTCCTTCGTCGTGCATTCCCTGACATCAAAATTGTCACTGCAGAGGTCGACGATATCGTACGCGAGGGTTGGATTGAGGGCTCTAAGGTAGAAGGAAACCCTCAAGGCCGACAAGTGTGGTCTATTCTTCCCGGACTGGGTCAAATTGGTAGGCACTCGAATTTTTTGGTTTCCCACTCCATCGCTCATGCATGCCTCTGAAGCCGATCGATATTATTTGTAGCAATACTTGTTTCGCTATTCAGAATCGATAGTCTTTTATTCCCGTTCCGTCCTTCCTTCCAAGTAATGTCGCTGACAGTCGCCTTCAACGCATCCGAGGTTACAGCGCCGCACTGGCAGCACGATCACCTGACTACACAGACTTGCGTATTCTTTCCACTTATGGGCGGACCGATTTCCCGATTCCGCTCCGTCACTGTACCTGTGACCCCGTTTCACAGTTTAAGAAGTGGGGAAACGTTCTCTAGGATGTCTGTGAGTACATCCCTCCACACATGCTCTGCTCGACTGTTATTGGTGTCCTACTGGGTTGTCTCGCCCCTGCGGCTGCACTTTCTCGCAGTGTGCCTACTTCCTTCGTTCTAGTTGGCGACAGTACTACGGCGAATGGGTGCGTGACCACGAACATTCAATCCGGTATAGATTGAACTAACCCATGATAAAAGCACAATCTTAAATTCGGGCAAGCCTCCTTGAAGAGTGACAGGGTCTGCTCGACTCACAACAATGCATAGGCGGATGGGGAAACGGCTTCTGCGGGTCTACCAACATCACTGCGTTAACGCCTTCATCATTGGTAAAAGATACGCCATGCATAAATACTGCGAAAAATGGAGCGACGACTGGTAGTTTTGTGGCTGATGGTTCTTGGGACATAGCCGGTATGCATGACTCTTGACCAAACTGGACTGTTACTAAAGCGGAATTTCAAGTTGCTGCTATTCAAGCTGAAGTTGCGAGGGGAAGAAGGTAAATACACCGCGATTATTACTATGCGGGAAATCCCGATCGTCAACAGGACACTAGTTACGCTTCAGTTCGGTCACAGTTCGTGCCTCCGTGCTCACTTCGTATGTTGGCCATGACTTGACTTTTTTCTCAGACGACATGAAAATAGGTACGTGGCTCTGCGATCTCGAACGAGGATCTTGGAAAATCCTGACTCTGCAACAGCTCCTCCAGAATCAATGGGAGCCAACCTGACAAGTTGAGATCACGAACTCTTCTTCACTGCACGATAACTCCAATTTGTTTCTTCCAGTCATGATCGACCAAATTAGGTCTCTCGGTGCTGAGCCTGTTTTGGTCACCAGCCTTACCAGGCGGAATTTTTTCGACAACGGCACTATTCAGGATGCGTTAGCACCATGGGCGGATGAAACTATCCTCATTTCACAGCAACAGCAAACCCATTTACTGGATCTGCATGCCCATTCAATTACCTATGTAGAAGCCATTGGACCTGATGCGGCACATCGTCTCAACAGGTACTCGGTTCCCTTTCTCAAACAATAATCACAACCTGAGACAACGTCCTTCAAGGTCGCCAGATGACAATACACACTTGAACGAAAACGGCACTATTGTGTTTGGGCGGTGAGCTGATCCCGTGCATTCGTTTTGGATGCCAGTGGTCTCAAATCGCATCGATTGCAGTATGGTGGCGGACCTGTTTCGTGCTAGCTTCCCTGGTGAGCTCCCCATTATTTCGAACCCTGGGTTAAGGTGAGCTTTCCTCCAAGAGAGTGCGGGCTTTGAATGACTTGGTATAGCTTCAATATCAGCCACGGAATTCCCTCATACTGAATACGTATGTCACCGTACTGCTGGGAACAGTTGGAATACTAGTATGATATTGCTTTAACCAAAAATTAACGACGACGTACAATAACCACAAAAAGATCTACACCGTACATACGATAGTGGCTACAAAGCAAGAAGGGATACACAATCAAGGAGGATGCGTTCAGCCTCCGAATTTATCATAAACTGGACTGTTGTCCAAGGACGGCGCCGGCGCAGCTTGCTCCTTGGCCGCAACATGATCTTCTATAAGCTTTGCTACAAACTGCCCTTGCACAGGAATGTTGGGTCCATGGAAGCCTTCTGGATATGCGGGAAGCACCGGCTCGTGTGGGTGCGTGAACGATTCGTTATTCCAGATCGAGTAATGCGTCATTCCGAGCGATCTACTCGTCCATTCGTAGTCCCTTGCAAAGCCGCCGGGCAGAAAGATTTCGACGACAGCAGAAAAACGCGTGGGTTTCATGAATACTAGATGAGTAAGGCCTTGGAATTAGGTTAAGCGGGAGGAAACAGGGATAGTGTTGTTTCAGTCACCGTTGCCGTGTACACCGAGCATAATCTGCAAATGCATGTAAATTCGAGGCTCCTGAAGATGATTTGTCAAAACGCGTACAGTTGTCTTCGCCGCGAATCGAATCTGTTCATCCAAAGTTATCCGTTCTGCGTGCACGTTGTTGAATTCCCACTTCTTGGTCCCTTGTCTATTTTTCCGTTCTACCATTTGTTCGATCGCAGCAACGAGCGCTAAGTTGTCCTCATCGCGGAGATGCCGCCTCGTTCCCTGGCGGTTTATGTAGGTGATTATGATATTTTGAGAGTCAGGGAGGGTGGCAGAAGGCGGGTCGTCCGTTGGTGCGCTGCCAGCGTATCTGGATAGCGTGTCTCTGATGCTGGCCCACCAGTTGCCGATGAGATCTATCTTCCCAGCCTTTGCCATTAACATCCATGCTTCTGCCGCCGTCCGCTGCGTATATGCACCGCAAATTGGAGATCGAAATGCCGCGCTGCGGTCCGTGAACAGGACAAGAGGGAAATGCCACGCACGGTCGATTTTGGTGTTGGTAGTGGCGTTCACGCGGTCGATCCAATCGATGGACACCTCAACAGTCATGGATGGAAACACAGCACGTAGAAAGTAGCCATTGAAGCCAGGTGCGTCGCGCAACCCATTTACGTCGGAATGAATGAAAATGGCGCGATTTATGAACGGCACAGAAGTTGATAGTGAAGGCCCGTTGAAGGAAGGCTCGAACGCAGAAGTCGGGGGGATGGCACTCTGATTATGGAAAGCACCAGAGAGGAACAACCAGGAACCGAACATGAGCTCAGCGACGAAATGATAATCTTGAGCAACTTGGTGAGAAATATGCTGAAAGAGGGGCAATATTGACGTACAGTGGTTAAGAAACTGAGGAGGGTCGTTGTGCAGCAGCTTATTGATGGATCAGCCTTTTCACGCTGGTGAGCAGAAGGACAACGATATTACCGTCAGTCCTTCTACCGTTAAAACTCTGTTTCTCTCATGTACAGAAATACCAGTTTGGCGTCCCCAGCGCATCTTCGCTTCGTTTGGGGTAATAAATGCCATTTCTTTGGGCGTGGGCATACGCTGAGCATCATTTGTGAGGTTTCCAGGCAGCCCAGTGCTTGTCATGAATTTGTGGTCGGGAAACTGCGACGAATTCGAAGTTAGGAGGAGCAGGGTTCCGCCAGACATGTAGAGATTCCGGAATAGAGTCCATCCAGGTGCGTGGGCGACCACTGAAGTCTCGGGAAACCCTTGGACGCCTAGGTCCATCGTGATATCTGGTGCGAGGATAGAGTCTGGGTCTTTGACAATCATAGGGTTGCTTTTGGGTGAAAAAAGAGCGGAAAAGGCGTAAAAGCAGGTCGCGCCAAGAAAGATGAGAACGATATCCCTTCGTGAAATTTCTCTGGACACCATTGTCTGCGCCGTCGGTCCGCAGAGCAGTCCAGAGAACGAGGAACAGGCTGAGCAGGAGGAGGCTAGACGCTGGCCAGACTGAAGAAGGATATTGTGACCGTAACGCGCCGTCACGCATACCGCTCAACTCCGCCCTCCATGTCGATGCTGCGCTCAGCCGTCCACGCAGCGCGTCCCCTCGTCGCCCGCTCTGCGCGCAGGGCCCCTACTTCTTCTCTCCGTGCTTTCTCTACTACTCTCCGCGCTTCCTCAGACCACGGCGCCAAACCACCGTCTATCTTCGGAACTGGTGGAAAAGCTGGCGAAGTCCCGACCGATTTTGAACAGGCTACTGGTCTCGAGCGTTTCGAACTTATTGGGGAGATGCAGGGCATTGATGTGTTCGATGAGACTCCGCTGGATTCGAGCCGCATTGGCACAAAAAAGGATCCCATCATGGTGCTGTCCTATGTGCGTGTCGGTTATTCTGGCCAGCTGCATATGCAACGCACGCCTTGCAACACCTTGGTGTCGTTCTGACTTGCTCTTACATTGTTACAGGACAACCACCGCGTAATTGGCTGCACTGGGAGCCCTTCCGACTCGCATGATATTGTCTGGATCGACGTGCCTCACGACCGCCAGCGGTTCTGCACAGAATGTGGCTCAGGTGAGATTTTTGAAGCGTGTCTCTGTGAATGTACATTCAGCTGCAAACCCGCCAGTATATGCATTGGATTATCAAGTACAGTGGGTGGAGGGTGCCGAGGAACAAGGTCACGCCGACGCTCACCACCACTGAAATGGCGTAAAATATAGAAATGCATTGTTGCAAACAGGCCCATTTGTTCTCTAGTGCACAACGCTCTTGCTGGTCTGGGGTCCGAAATCCAGACTCGAGTCTGACACCAAGAAGCGACCTGTTTATATGTCTGAACGCCCGTCTTCTAAGGTCTTCTCTTGTTACGGCTGTATGACGATGTTCACAGCCTGAGCCCCGTACTCTGTTCGAAATCGCTTCCATAGAACAACTTTCTGAAGCACCCTGTTCTTGAGGAAAAAATTCACACCGTCGAACAAACCACGAATAACTCGTGTCCTGTTTCTTCTGTTCTTTCGCGGTACCGTAGTCTAAGTTTACTGCGTAGTCTGGATAAGGGTTCTTGCAGGCCGAGTCGTGCTGCCAACTGCCAACGCGCCGCAAATAGTCACCGGGATAGCCGGCGGCATCATTTCTGGTCTTACGGGTCTCCGGAAGTTGTCCGGAGGAACTAAAGCTATCTAATCCTCCATGGCATCTTCTAGCTTTAAACTCTGTTCTGTTCTACGTCCTTGACGGTCTGCTCTTGCTTTCTTACCCGGGGTCGCGTCTGTCGCGTCTGTCTCCTTCTTTGGTCCCTCCGGCGGCCCACTTTCTTTCTGTTGGGTTCAGGCTAGCCCGAGTTGCTCGATGTTTCTCAAATTGCAAGCAATAGTCTTCGCGTTGTCCCTCCTTTCTGTTTCTCTGGGGCGTCCATTTGAATCTGACTTCCATCCGAGACGACTGCGGTGAGTCCCGAAGTTCGAAACCTTCGGATGCATTCAACTTGAGCTCATTCTGGTCAGCAAACCTGCGCTGGTTCGGGCGCAGGTGATAAGGGCACAAGTGCAACCACGGGACGCCCCGACCACTTGCACGAATCAATGTGGGGTTAGTTCATTCAGTGCAGGATATTACATCTCTCTCTAATTGCTCTGGGACTCTTCCAGACTCTGACGGTGAAAGTGTCGGGCACAGCGACTGTCAATGCCCCGTTTACAGTAACTTTCGGTTCTGCTGCAACACCGACTGTCCCTCCCGTGAGCGCACTCGGCAATTTTGGTTGGGAATCAGAATATATGCGCCTTTGGTACTCATGTCTCTGCCAGGTTCTTGTTCAATACCGGAAATTGAGTTCGGTACTGGCTTCGATGGCCATGTTGGCACAAGCTTCCGACCTGTAGACCAAGGTAAATTGCCTCTTCGAAATATTTCGATACTCAACACTCAACACGTTTCGCCGAAAGCGTCTTACAAAACGGGTTCAGCCCATGACATCTCGGTCATAACAGGCTTTATCTGCGACGCACTGATAAATACGGTTTGTGCATCTTCGCTTACTCTTACTTCGAGTAACGCTGAACATCTTTTTTCGCAGTGCGGGGCGGACCCTACCGCTCAAGCTACGTGTGTCAAGGCACAAACAGCATCGGCAGCGCAACTTCCCCAAGAAGGTATTGATGCCGACGTGTTCAATGGGCTGTTTGGCATTCAGACGGTCAGTGATTTTTAGCCTCTAGTAAGGACCGACATGGACCGTACTGAATCGGATAACACAGTTCTTCAAAGACGTTACTCCCATCAGCGATAGTACTGGCGCTCCCGTATCAGCCAATGTATCTGCACCAGCCGGCGCCAGTACCTCAGTAAAGCTGACAAGCTTTCTTTCCACGGCTGCTGTGTATGCCCCACTCAGTTGTTCGTGTCTCCTCGATTCTCTTGTGCGCAACTCAACCTGAATGCGACAAATAGTATCGACTCCCGTCCCTAGCTCGCCATCGTCTTCGCATGGTTCTGCTACTCATGACGCTGCCACTCACACTACGCACACCACTGAGTCAACATCATCTACAACATCCACCACGTCCTCTACAACAAGCAGCCCTGCCTCTTCACCATCTCCTCCAGTCAAGAGTAGCCAAACCTCCAACAATTTACAAGTTAGTCACCTTTGACGATCCCGAAGCAATGACTGGTTGATTTCAGTTCCAGACGTTCACAAGCGCTCTTGGAGGTATTCCGGCCCCCGCCGTAGTAGCCTCGGGGAAACAATTCCAAGTGGAGGGTAATAAATCTCTTTTCAATGACCAAGTTGATGCGCTTTCGCGGTCTTGGCGAGTCATGTATGCAATTGAGAGCCGTTCGGGTGCTTACATATTGTGTGTTTCATTCTTTCTAGTGCCGATCAACAGAATAGTTGCTCAAACGCTGCTAATGCTGGGCGAGACCAGGGGGGTCTGACAGTCGCTGCCTGTCGCCAGCAGCAGATTGACTGCGATACAGTGAATGGGGTAACGGGTAACAATTGAACAGTATTCTCGATGGACCCTTGCTCTGAACTTGTTGTACACTTATCTGTATCTTCCACAATCCCTTGCTTTGCGTATGTAGCACCCAAGACTTTTGAAAATGTAGTTTAAATTGCGGCGTAGTGTATGAATGGACAACGGAGAGATGGGTGAATGTTCCAGATGCAAGAATTCCGATGATATGCTGTAACAGTTGGCAGAAAAATCAAGACAGATAACGGATTCAAGCGTCAAACCAGCCAGCCCTGGCCATTTCAGCACCCAGGCCATCCCCCGTTCGCCTTCTTGCCTTACGACCAGACAGTTCGGTGGCAAATCTATGGCATGCCGTGGCTCAAATGAAAACCCCATTCTTGTCGCATAGAACGAATATACATACCGAAGGCATTCATCCAAGCGCCATCGGCCTCGATCGGAGTCCGGCGAGTTGGTACCAGAATCTTCTCCACCTGACGATGGGGTATACGGTGGCCCAGGAGCAATTCTGCGACTGAGCGCATAAATCATTCCCGCCACGAAGGCGTCCTGTGCGCCGACTTCATCAACAACACCATCCTCTATATCTGCGTCTTCAGGAATCTCCGTTCCCTGCGAATCATGATCGTCTTCAGACTCAGTACTGCCATTCCGACTCCGGCTGTGCCCGTGGTGCCGAGATGAGGAGGGCGAAGACTGCCGCGTGTTAGAGTACTCTTCGGAGTCAGACATCATGTAGCTGGCAGAGAACGCGCTGGATGACGCAGCGCCGCTCTGACGACCAGCCCAATAGTCGCTCCCGCTACGAACAGACAATAAATCGGCGGCGGATTCGCCGGAGCCTCCGGCGTCGGCTTTGTGTCCGTTTCGGCCGCGCGGAGTGGAGGAAGGCGGCACCTTGGGCCGCTCCTCAACCCAACCAGAACTTTGAAAGTATTCTTTCGTGGGCAGGGACAGCACCGCCGCCCCTTCAGAGCCCCAGTGCGCCACTAGCAGTGCATGTGGAGGTGCAATGTTCGTCAGAGACAGCAAGAATGCGCGGGGGCTGCTCGCAAAGCTCGGCGACGTTGCTTGCGCGTAGTGTTTATTCAGAAACAATACATCGGCGTGAGGAATGAGCTAGAAAAAGAACAGGATGTTGATTATTCCCTGCTCGACTGAATGAAATACAAGTAGAATTCACACCGCTTCGACGCCTTGTCTGCCTTTGCTGCGGCCCACGTCGACAGAGAAAACGCAATGACTACGCCATTTTCGTTCTCGGGCAAGCCCATCGAGGCCGGTGATGTTGTTGAGGGTTGTCTTGACAGATCTGCCTTCGAAATGTAGCCAGTCAAAAGGTGCTGGACTGTTCGGGTTGGGTTGAGGACCAGGGGACCGAGCTGGAGAAGGAGAAGGAGGAACCGGGGAATTCAGAGTGGGCGAAGGAATAGGAGAAGGGGGAAACATGTAGTTCTCGGGTGCAAGAAGGGGCCCCAGAATAGATACGAATTCTTCGTGCGTGATGTCAGGCAGGGGATTGTGATTTATGACCGTGCGCGAATTGTTGTCCGCTTTTGTGCGAACAGTGAAACGAAAATTAGAGGCAGAATGAACCAAGAAAAGAGAATGAAAACAAACCGGATTCTAAAACCCAAGCACTTGGAACACCGGCGCCTTTCATGATTTTACAGTATCGCGTGGTAACACCTTCTCGCTGAAGATCCCGTAGAATCATCTTGCCCTCTTCGTTTCCGCCGAGAGGCGCGACCAGGAAAGCTTCAACTTGAGCAAATTGCGCCAGTAGAGACAAGAGAGTGCTAGCAGAGCCGCCACGAGATTTTGTGACAGAGTGGGCGCGTACTACAGTGGAAGGGGCTGGATGATTGGGGACACTGAGAGTGTGTGTGATGAAAAGAGTGCCACAAGCGACTATTCGAAGAGGCCGGGGTGGAATAGACGCGACTGTGTCGGAAGATTCTTTGCGTAACTTGCCCATTACGCGCGAAAGTTTGAGCTTAACACTTGTCAGTGAGTGAGGAAGGCAAGGTTTGCTCGACCCTTCGGCCGCTCAAGTCCGAAGGATCGACACATCTCCTTTGGGGTTCTACTCCTGCTCTCAACCATATGTCTAGCACGGATGCCAGCTTCGTCAAGTCAGACACTTGCCGCAAGACAATGACCGAGCTCTGACACAATATCATTGGCGCGATACTCGGATGCCTCCACTACAGTAGGATTTCCAAGAGATCTTACATCTATACCCGTCGTCTCTTGGCCTCTAACGCTCTCATTCTACCTCGCTCACTCCGAGTTGGCTTGCTCTCATGAGGATTTTCAACCACAAGCTACACGCAGCGAAAGCCAACGACCAAGTGGGACTTGTCGATCTCCTCTTCGGCGTATCTCAGACCTTTTCCCTAACAGGTATCCAGCAATGAAGTCCACAGGTTATACATAACTCAGGACCTTCTGACTGGAGCCGCCACCTTTGTCGCTGGCCGTGAGCTCCAAAAACACTGCAAGGCCAATGGCAGACCACTTTCTGTTGTGGAGACGCAGGCACTGCTTGCTGGGTTTGCAGGGGACTTCATTGATCAGGCAAGTCTCGTGGATGCTCATGAAGCGTTTTCTCGGTATTCATTCATCTTCAGGTGGTTGATACCCAACATTTAAGACGGATCGACAAGGCTAAGGCGAAATCTGACGGTACGTAGCTGCACCTTTGCCCGTGAATTTCATTCTAATTGAACTCTGAAGCATCGTCAACAACTGCCATGGCATATGCCTACGATCCCACTCTCGAGCAGCCAAGCAACGATAAGGTTGAAGAGAAATCGCCGCCGCAACTGCTAAAGAAAGTCTTGCATAGGACGTCGAACCTGTTTTCCCATGGAGTCGCAGAACTACATTGACTACTGTCGGGATATTCCGCGCCTTTCGTTCGAAGTATACACGCTGTGACTACCCGAAAGCAGCTGGTAGGAGTCTGCGGGCGGGATAGTGTTTTTAGCAACAATGATGATACAGTACTTTTGTTCCACGGAATAAATTTTAAGCCATCTCCACATCCCCGTCCCCATCCTCGCTCCCTTCCAGATCCTCCCAGTCACCTTCTGCTTCGTCTCCTTCGCCCTCTGCAACAGGTGATGGCTTGATGCCCAGGGCATCCAGCTTGGCGACCAGCTCCTTGACGTGCTCGAGCAACGGAGCATCTGGATGTCCTTCATTTACATGAAGCTGCATGGGCGATGAGGACGATATTTTGCAAGACACGAACTGGAGGAACTTACCACTTCGCAAGTTGCGAGACAATCTCGAGCATCTGTTGCAAGTTCCTGCCAGCTAAGCTCATCCAACGTTCCACCATTTTCCTGCGCTTGCTCTGACATCAAGAAGAAGCACCATCCCTCGAGGTACCATGCCTCGACTTCCTGGTCGTCCGACGCCATTATTCCATGTAACACCAAAAGTGCCGGTGTAAACAAAGAAAGCTCAAGGAATAACTTGACTAGAGCAAGGCGCGTTGGTATCGGCGGTAGTTTAAGATCATCTGTGGACCGGCTTGATATGATTTCCATGTGAACATGCAAACGCAATCATACCGAGCTCTAAATCCTTCCAGGCAGACCATGACTGTTCTAAACATTGTTTTGCCTCGTCAGGCCGTTGTTGCGACATCCGGACAGAGGCGAGAGCTTGCAGAGCCTCCGCATTTCCAGGGTCCGTTTGCAGAGCGGATGAGAGCAGATCCTCACAGGTCTTTTCAGCTGCGGGATCGAAGCTGCATGGACATGATGAATGCTGCGAGCTAAAATGAAGAGCGCGGAAACGAACCAGAGATCATATGAGGGATCCATCCAGATCTCTACCTGGCCAACAAGAGCTCTGACAATATTACTCTTGAGCTCGGCCTCATCGTCTTGAGGTTGATCCATGGCACGCTCCTTGCCCTTCAATTGTACCGTCAAAATTTCGATGGCGGCTTGGTAGTGTTTTAACGCCAGACCGGGATCATCTTCACTCAGTTGCGCGAGATAAAGATGAGCAGAGGGAGGTGGTGGGTTGGGAGCATCTGGGTTCGGAGGTAGCAAGGTGGTGAACGTCTGAATACAGTTGTGAATCTCAGTGCCGGATATAAGGAAAGCCGATAATCAAACGCTGACCGCCCGAGCTGCCTCTATTTCACCCGTTTCAAGCTGCACAACACCAAGCATCTCCTTTGCCTCCGCATTGGAAGGTTGTTGCTCTAGGATTCGATTTACAAAGCGCAAAGCAAGGTCATAGTCGCATTGAACGATGAGGGATTGGGCTTTTTCGAGCAGAGCGGGTATTGAAGGCGCAGTTGGTGCAGGAAGGGTATCAGAAGTATCTGAGGTTTTTCCTGCAATCTTCTTTTTAGTTCTTGTCCGTCCCATCGCGTCGTGGTTGACCGAAGCAAAGAAATTTAGCAATTGACAGGCACCGCCACCCCAACCTCTTTGAGACCACCCACCATGCAAGAGCTCGCCGTTACAGCTACCCAGCCTGCCTGCAATTCTACTCACAGTCTATTTCTTGAACGTCTCGACGCATTCTGTATGGCCGAAATCAGAGCCTTTGCTGAGCGCGAACAAATGGGTTTCTCCGAGGTACAATTTCACTAATTTAACTCTTGTCTTTGTTCTAAGCTTTCACAGACGCGGCGACATGTCGCAGAATGGCATAGCAGGTACCTATTTCGATCTCCAAACACCGAAAGCCCAGTACCTTCTCAAGACCGCGTCGCTCGAGGTCGGCGGTTGTCGCTGCAAAGAGGCAACTCTAACGATGTGTAACACCGCAGTTAACTCTGTTCTTGCCGACGCGTCTCGAATATTGGAATCCCTTTGCGATACTTCTGGAGTACAGTCTTTTCTTCTGGCGGTGGATCCTTCCGACCCCATCAGTTCTGGATTTCTTGGAGGCTCAGTGTTGGGTCGAGAGTTTTGGCGAGGCCAACGCGGAGGGGGCGACGCTGGAGCCAAAGCTTTCAAACTTCATTGCTTCAAAAATACCCCGCCTCCTTCTACACCTGAAAATGCTCAAGCGTCGTCGTCGAAATTGTCTGCTCGCCCACCATTGCCCAAAGTCTCGTCTTCCAGGTCAATGAAAGCAGATCTTTACGAAGCTGTACGCAAAGCACTAAGGTGCCGCCTATGTTCGACCTCTCAAGCCCAGTCTTGACAAGCTCTCAGATCAGCAAGTGGCGTTCGGAACGCTGAGATGAAATGGACGAATCCTGCGCTGTTGCATACGTACGGTGTCGATCTTGTCGGCTGGCCACCCCATATCCCTGCACAGAATCCCTCGTCTCTCAAGGCTGATCAAAACAAGGAGCTGCTCGAGGCACTCGAGAGCGGGACTATGCACTTTGTGCGAACTGTAGTGACTCGGAATCAACCACCCGTGGCCGAACAAACTCCGTCTCCCGTACCAGTACCCTCGATCGCAGAAGAGGACAGCATGTTGTTTACTTGGGCGATTCAATACGACGACCAGGCTGCTCAGTCAGATGTAAGGGCCGACATGTTTCTTGTCTTTATTTGTCTCACATCCACAGGGCACTCCTGGCGGACCATATCCGAGTGCAACTGATAGCATGGGGAGCCCGGACCCCGCTTTGGATACTAGATCCTCGAAGCGACAGCGAGTCGAGGAATAGATCGGAATAAAATTGTAAAATGTATTGACAGTGTATGATTACGTACGACATGACATAAAGGTAGACGCGCGATTTGGCTGCTTTTTGAAGTTTTTCACCGAACCACGATGTTCTCCTCGATATTTTCGTGAGTTGAAGATGCAAGCCTTCCCAATTCTGTTTGACCCGTCGCAGGACTTCTGCTCCGGTGGATCCTAATGCACCGACATTTCATCCTGTCACGACGCTAGCCAAGGAGACCTACGGAGAACTCCAGCCAAAAGACACTGAATGGTTGTGCTCGGGAGGATTTGTGGCAGAGACGCAGATATTCTACACCACCTGCGACGATGGTACGTTTATGATGTGCCAAATCATTCACTCTTCTGTCGGGTGCGTTTTCGACGTTCGACTACCGCATTTGGATGACTCTCATGTCGATCCAGGGTATGGTACCCTACCATCCAGTTCACTTGCAAAATCTACAACCCAAAGACCAAAGAGACCACATGGAAGTCCATTAATGTCTCCAACTTCGTCACCCCGCCTCCGGGACTCGATAAGCGTTCTTGCAAGGCCGACGAGTTCTCCGTTTCGCATAAATCTTCTCCGGGCTCCGACACTCCTGAGTCGTACACTGTCCGTGCGAATCTTGCGCAGGATCTCCAGATCTCTCTCGAGGTAACCCGTTCCAAACACATTCCTGGCTACAAGATCGGCTCTGGCGACAAGGGTGGCTACTCATATTTCGGTCACGATCTGACCAAGCCTGACGGCTATGTTATCCACCGCTTCTGGCCTCGATACCATGCGACTGGACATATCATTCGTAACGGGGCAGCTTCTACGATCGAGGGTCCTGGGATGTTCGTTCATGCTATTCAAGGCATGCGTCCGGATCTGGTCGCCGCGTCGTGGAATTTCGCTCACTTCCAAAGCCCGTCGAGTGGTGGCGTGTCTGCTATTCAGATGGAATTCACGACGATTGAAAAGTACGGGAGGAAGGGTGCCACTTCAGGAGGTGTTGCGGTCAACGTTGGTTCGTTGGTCGTTGGGGAGAAGCTGGCCGCTGTGACTGCGGAGACTCGTTGGCCTGACGAGGCTCTCAGCGCCGACGCACCTGTTCAGTCGCGGGCTTCGCATCTCAAGCCGGCGCTCGACCCCGAGACTGGGTATCAGGTGCCGACGGAGCTTCTTTTCGAATGGACAGGGTCGTCGTTGATCCCTGAATCGCCCGGGACGTTCGCAGCGAAACTACACGTGGATGTAGGCGACCACGCAAACCCCAAAGGGCTTGTGGAAAAGGTGGATTTCATGGCAGAGGTGCCGCGAGTACTGAAGCTCGCCGTGAATTACGTGTCCGGCACGAAGCCATATATCTATCAGGCAAGTTTTTAGTCGTGCTAATTACACAATCCACTCACGTATGTCTCCCGTTTCTTTTCCTACAGTGGTACAACCCTACGACACTGAAGCTCGTCGGTCCCGATGGAAAAGAGACTGATGTCGAGGGCATGCTCTACAACGAAGCGACCTGGATTTCGTCGTAGATGATGAGAAGATTAGTAGTGTACAATATATGTTTTAATCCACGATTGCTGCGCGCGCGACGGAGGTTTGCGGAGGTTCAACAGGTACCTGTGTGATCTGAGTCAGACCAAAGACTAAAAGTGAAGTGATTTCGGAATTGGACTGAATTCGATTCACGTGCGGGCGAGACTGGTCTGTTTCAACTATATTGAGCTCGCTGCGGTGGTCGTCGTGCAAACTGGCTGTATAATGTACGATGCTGCGTCTATCCGCCCGCAAGATACTGTCTCCAACGTCTATCCCTTCGCGTCCTCTCTCTACGCTCCTTGGTCACCAGTCTCCTTATCCCTGTCGAAGTCCTCAATACATTCGTCACGCCCAAATCTCCCCGACTAGCCTTCATGCCTCACTTCCAAGATCCTCTGCGTTCCATTCCACCCCAACGCGGAGAGGGGCTCCAATCATTCCTCTTCTGGCGCTTCTGAAAGTCTGTGGCTTTCAAGTAGCAGTTATCACTGCTGACATCGTTCAGTTAGACCTCAGCCGCAATGGAACTCGTTCGCACAGCGGGCCGCATCGTTTTAACTATCATGCCTGGTATGTGCTGGTTTTTCGTGCTATGAACCTTATTCTGAATTCCTTCAGTAATTTTATTCAAAAACCACAAGACTCGGCGGCATCTTAAGCACGCGGCCATCCATGGTTTCCCGATGTCAGAAGAGAAAACTAACGTGCTTCTGAAACGAATACGATCCCGCACCCTCGCCTTTCATTTACTGTTTTTCATTCCTGGGTTCCTGTTCTGGGGCACTATCGCGGCCAGTCTCGAAAGGACTCCCCTTACTGGACGGTAAGACTTTGTCCGTACAACTACAATTGAGACTCATATCCCAGCAAGATGGCGGTTAATCATCCTTTCTCCAGAGGAGGAAGAAGAAATTGCCGGCCAACTAGCGGGTCCTGGCTGGTACCAGGCTGTTAGCGATATCCTATCTCAGGATGGGCCCGCACATCTCATCCCACCATCCGATTGGCGGTACGCTTGGGTTCGAGATACCCTGCGGGATCTGGAGCGCACCATTCCGGTACTGCTGAATGAGGGACACCTCTGCAAAGACTGGTCGGAAGGCGGCCAGGGTGATATCCCTCTGCCCCCACCTGCTCAATATCCCCTGCGCCCTCGCCCCCGCGCCTCAGAATTCCTGCGGAAATTTACCGAGGGTTATATGTGCAAGCGACATGTTGCCCCCGTACCGCATTCCATCCCTGGGCCACCTTATTCCTTGCTTGTCGTCGATAAGCCGGATGCATCCAATGCCTTTTCGTATGGCTTTGGGCCCGACGGAGGAGGTGGAATTGTCGTTTATTCTGGCTTTTTAGACGAAATTCTCGCTCGTGCGCCTTGCGAGCTCGACAAGCCAGCTGCTGCCCCTGAACCTCAGTCCTCTTGGTTGTCAAGTCTCTTTGGCGGTCTTTTCAGCCCAGTGACACCTGTCCCACCACATCCTATTCCGACGCCTTCCCAAACCGCAGAGCTCGCTATTCTTCTCTCCCACGAGCTGGCGCATCTCATTCTATCACATCACCTCGAGACTCTCTCATCCGCTACCATAATAGTGCCCGGAGTCATGTCTATGATATCCGACATAATCCGCGTTGTAATCTTCCCTGTCACGATGGTGTTCGGGTATGTTTCAGGGTCCTCTCATTTTATACCGCTCTAATCTTCATTTCTTCAGTCCATTCGTCAACGACGCTGTCGCCCAACTGGGCAAGGTTGGTTCCGGCGAACTGGAAAAAGTGGGAGAATACTGCACAAGTGTGAAACAAGAGATCGAAGCGGACGTCGTATCAGCTCGGTAAGTCGTCGATTTCCTTCCTTCCTCCATCTTTTTTTTCTGACAAGGATCGAATCGTTCGTTAATAACTGCATTGCTTCGTCACCTAGATTACTCGCACACGCAGGATATGATGCGCGCAAGGCCGTGGCGTTCTGGGAAAATCGATCCTCATCAGAATGCTCATCGAACGCCGGGGAGCAGCGCAAACAATATCCGTCGTCGTCGTATGTGCATAACATAACGGGATCGAAGCATCCTGTGAGCGAGACGAGGGTGACGAGTTTGAAGGGGGAGTTGTTGAGGTGGGAGACAGAGAGGAGGGCGGAGTTGCGGAGAAGGGACGTGCCGCCTGTGGACAGTAATATAGTTCTCGCTACCGCATAGCATAGCGCTCACGTTTTTGGAGGGGTTGGCTTTGGATGGGTAATTGTATTTGTACCGACAGTTTGTAACCATATTGCTGCACGTTCCTTATTTTTTCTTATATCATCCCCTCTCTTGCCTCTGCCTTTTTTCAATTGTTTCTGACACTGCCTGGCGATGTTTGTACATTGTAAGAAGGGTAAGGGGATACTACCAATGAGTGGTGGTTCTAAGAGTAGTATGCAGTTGAGACGTACGCTAAATTTCTATTCTCAGTGGGGGGTTAATTATTGCGAGATACAGCTTGAATTGTACATTAGTTCCTTCCCTTCGTGTGCGCGTCTGCGTTCTTCATACCCGCTCGGCGTGAGCCTCTGGTCGTTCATTGTGGGAGACAGGCCGGCCTGTGAAAATCTCCCACAATTCAGGCCCGTCGCGGATTAAAGCGATTACCACCTCGACTGCGATGAGTGCTATGATGACCAGCTCCATGCTGTGGCTACTCGTCTGGGGGAAAAGAAATTTGAATATTGTGCCGAAAGAGAAGGAAGGGTAGGTACTTGCCTCGGTGAGTAGTTGTCGGAGGACAGATTGTGCCTATGCAGGAGCGGTTAGTGGGAGGAGCGAAAGAACGAGAAGGACAGACCTCTGCGGCATATGTGATTTTGTCGTTGACGGAATCCGTTCGTATGCTGACGTCGAGAGCGTCGCTCACGGATATGAAGTACTCTATACATAAGTGAGAGCGGTGAGTAAAGTACAAGATTTTTTTTGCTTGAATCAACAGCTCACTTTCAAGCTCAGGTTCAGTCCAATAAAAATCTGGAACGTCGCTAAAATTCTCGCGATTTAAATTCAAACCTTGCCGGAACTTCATCAGTTCGCCTAGTTTCTTGACGAGGGCCGTGCGGCCCATGCCGGGTTTCCCTGTTTTGGCGAGGGAGTGGGGGAGGAGGGCCATGGAGGAGAGGTATTCGTCCAAGGCGACTTCGAGTGCGGAGAGGGCTGTGGAGCGGGAGAGGGCTTGGGAGAGGGCGTAGCGCGCGAAGAGGGTTTCGGGGGGGAAGAGGGTGGGGGGGAGGGTGGATGTGGGGGGTGGGGTGATTTCGTTGAGAGGGGGGGCTTGGCCGAGGATGATTAGGTCGCCTTGGAGGCGTGTTATTCTGGAGGAAGAGAGAGGGGGCGGATGTTAGTGGTAGTGTA
Organism: Favolaschia claudopus; assembly: GCA_037176885.1. Taxonomy (NCBI): domain Eukaryota; kingdom Fungi; phylum Basidiomycota; class Agaricomycetes; order Agaricales; family Mycenaceae; genus Favolaschia; species Favolaschia claudopus. The sequence goes on along the minus strand of JAWWNJ010000023.1, from coordinate 1,300,536 downwards.
CTTTTCGTGATACGCAGGACGCAACTCGGTGGGATCTACTACGAATTCCAGTTCCTCTGTTTCGGGGACCTGAGTGCAGTGAGCCGATGACGGAGGGTCAGGGTGCGCGGAGATTAATATTGACCTTGAGAGGCGCGACTTCGAAACCTGGGACGCGGCCGATGACTTCAACGCCGAATCGGTGGGCTTCGTCTTCCTCCAGTCCCCAGCACACAAAGCTTCCGTTGCCGAACACGAAGATTTCGCCCTCCTTACCGTCTTTACCCCAGCGCGGGATCCACCACGACTCGTGGAACTTCTGGGCATGCGGAGGGAGGGCTGGGGCGCCTCGTAATCGGGAGAGCAGATACCGTTCGGCGGTGCAGAGAGTGAAGACGGTTTGGATGCTGCCTTGTTTTTGTTTTTGTTTAGCACAGAGAGTTATTTTATATGTGGATTGCATTATGTACTTCTCGTCGGCGTTGGGTTGGTTCGTATTGGCAGGGAGGCGGAAGCGGAGCGACGGAGAGGTGTTGTGGATTTTCGGGGTTTTTTGGAGGAGGAATCGTCTGCGAGGTCGTGTGGTTCTGCTGGTGTTGCGAGGGAGCGTTTAGAGAAGTAGAGAGCTAGGGTTTGTCGACAGGTAGGTAGACGAGGTGCGAGTGGTCTTGAAAACACGCTCAGCAGCATTTTGCGACGCGTCGAAGAAAGTGGTAGAAGCTAAGCGCTGATCGGTGATGATGGCATACGAATCTGTAGCGTTCTTATTGAGATACTCGTTGAACAAGATATATACGGTTGCATGGGCTTGTCTATTTCAATGTCGGAAGTGTAGAAAGCAAAAGTGTTATATAGGTGCCCGAAAGGGTACGAGATGTACAGCGTATTTTGCACTTCAATGGCTCATCGGCGACTATGTAAGCACTCGCAACTCTGCGCGACAAAATCCAAAGCTTATGCGTCTGTAGAAAGTCCATCTACTCGTCTTCATAACCCGTTACTGGCCGCCGCGGACGGTTGGGAACTAAATGAACGAAAACCTGAGAATACGCGTCAAAGAGCAGAGAATTGGCGGAGACTGACGCGGATATGAGACGGGGATGGGTTCTACGGGTTGATACCCCAGACGTTTCTTTATTGGCGGGACAGTGACCAACAGGACGGGGCCAATGAGGCCAATAACACAGGAATAGAAGATAACGGGGCTTTCATGGGCATGCCTTTGCTATTGTGAAGGTCAGTTTATCGAGCTACAAGGGAATGAGGAGTCGCCCGCACTCACGAACATGCGGTATGACGACTGAAACACCCTGCTCATCGTCGTAGTTGTGGTGACTGGAGGGAGGAGTGACACTGTGACCACTCGCCTCTTTCTCCAGTTCCGCCATCTTCCCTGCTCATTCTCTTGCCGTGCTCCCTGGACAAGCGCGGTTTCTCTTCATTCTACATACGCTTCAGTCGGCCATAAATCACACACGAAGCCCGCCATGTCCATGGAAGAAAGCATAAGCTTGGAGGAGACGAACAAAATCCGTATCTCTCTCGGTCTCAAGCCTTTGACGGACGACGGCGCACCCGCAGACGACAAGGATAAGCAGGCTGAGAACAACTATGCAAAGCAGCGCGACCTAGAGAGCAAGCAACGCGAGTCAAAGTAACTGACCCAGGTCCGCCTTCCGCTTTTTTCAGAATCCTCTGACATGCTTCTCTGCTCTCCCTAGGAAAATCCAGGATCGGTTATCCAAGTAAGTGTCCAATTCATGGACTCTTCCATGTTATCCTTTCTCCTTCTGCGCTTCCAGTTTATTCACAAACTTGTCTCCATAGGATAAAAAACCGCCGAGAGCTCAATGCCTCTCTGAAAGGTGCCACGCTTGGTGACGCAGAAGGCGACGACGACACGCTGAAATGGATCAAGAAGAGCAAGAAGCGGGAGAAAGAACTCGCAAAAAAGCGTCTCGCAGAGCTAGAGAGCATGGACAAGGTGTTCCAGGGAGATGAGTACACTGAACGTGAGTGTTGTGCATCCACACTACTCCAGCACCTAGCTCACGATCCACTTTCCAGGTGATCTCGCTGGGCTCAAGGTCAGCCATGACTTCGAGGACATGGATGAAGGCGATGCTCGTATACTCACCTTGAAAGACAGCCGCATCCTCGACAACGAAGGTGCGTGTTTTTCTCGCCCGCCCCCCTTGCCGCTTCGCTGACCAGCAATCGTAGAGGACGAACTACAGAATGTCGAAATGGCTGAACATGAGCGCACAAAGAAGAACAACGAACTCAAGATCAAGAAACGGGACTATACAGGGTACGACGACGAAGAATTTACTCCCGGGCATGAGGGAATGAAACGCTCTGTTTTGTCAAAGTATGATGAAGATATCGACGGCGTGCAGGAAACTGGGTTCCGTCTGGGTAGCTCGACCCAGAGCAAAGCCTCCAAGGTCGAAGAACGAAAGCATGCCGCTGCCGCGACGGTGAATAAGTCTCTTCTCAATATTGATTATGCCAGTACGTTGGTCCTCTCTCTATGTTTTGAACCCATACTCATTGTGTTGTTGCTTCCAGAAACGTTTGCGTCCTCGGACTATTTGCAAGAAGGTGATGTGGGATTCAAGAAGCCTAAGGTGGGTAGTCTCGTTTCTTTTCCTTCATGAACGTTGAGCTGAAACTCAAACAGACGAAAAAGAAACGGGCGTCGCGACGAGTGCCAGAAGCCGATGCCGCGCCGGAGGACAAGATGGAGGTCGATGAAAAGCCTTTGCTTCCTATCGCTCGTGATCTTGATGCCAACTTCGTGGATGACGATGACCTCCAGGCCGCTTTGGCTCGCTCACGAAAGGCGAAATTGCGAAAAGCTGTAAAGATCTCGCCTGAGGAACTCGCTAAGAAAGGTATGCGTTTTCTGTCTCTAAACGACCCCAACGCTAATTGCTTTGTGTGATAGTCGCCGAGCAGCGTGCGCAGGAAGAAGCCGAGGCTCGGGAACGGGAACGAGAGGTGGTTAAAGTTGAGGATGTGGATGATGATGAAGCCGCCCACGGTTCAGGTGGCCTGACATTTGACGACACCTCGGAATTCATTCGTGCAGTTGGGAACAACCCGATTGTGAAAGAGGAGCCGAAGGCGCGGGCTGTTCTCCCTCCACCACCTCCGAAACAGGCATCTCAATCGCGTGATGTCTCGATGGCACCGGGCGACGAGGCGCTTGAAGAGCTGGAGGCTGGGGAGGTCGAGATGAAGGAGGAGGACGATGAGCAGGATGATATGGCTATACTCGATGCTATCGAGAATCTTATGAAGTCCGTCGAGGCCGAACAAGCGTCGTCTTCAGCGGCGGCGGCAGACGACGGGATCGGCACAGCAGCGGAACAGACGTTCAGATCCGGCCTCGCTGGGACTGTGAACATCTTGCGGCAGCAGGGTGTCCTAGCGAAACCTCTGGATGAGCTGGAGGGGCGCGAGAAAGTGCAGATCGAGCGGGATAGATGGCTGGCGCAGCAACGGCGTGCGATTGAGCGGCGGGAGGCGGAGAAGTGGCAGGCGCGGGGACAGGTGAAAGACCAGTCGACGCGGGAGGCGATGAATCGGCAGCGGGAGCAAGCAGAGATACGCGAGACGGTGGACCTGTTCAAGAATTACAAGCCGGATGTGAATTTGGTGTATTATGATGAGCATGGGAGGAGTTTGACGCCGAAGGAGGCGTGGAAGGCTTTGTCGCATCGGTTTCACGGGAAGGGGAGTGGGAAGATGAAGACGGAGAAGAGGTTGAAGAAGATTAATGATGAGAAGAAGCAGTTGGCGATGAGCAGTGGGGATACGCCGTTGAGTATGACGAAGGCGTTCCAGGAGAGGCAGGAGAAGACGGGTCAGGCACATATGGTGCTGTCTGTGGGTAATAGAGGGTCAGTACTGTGGATTCTCCCTCAAATTTCAAACTTGCGACTCATATCTTTGTTTGTAGGGCTGTCCCCCAGGCCGCAGAATTCTTCGATGCCCAACCGCTTTCCAAGAGCAAGACAGACAAGGGGAAGAAGAAGAAGGACGGGAAAGGCGGCGCGATGCAGCAGGAGGAGGGCGGGTTCATGACTTTGCCTGCGCCACAGATGCAGAATTTGTTGGCGTCTGCGAACGCTAGTCCCATCCCTTTGTCATCAGGGATCAACTCGAGCTCGCCTGCGCCGAAACCTGGGTTTTCGAGGATTTCGTCGATGGTGGATTCGCATGAGCAGGTGAGGGAGGGGAGTGTGGAGAGGTCGAAGGTTACGATTGGGTTTGGGACGAAGAGGAAGGCGGGGGAGGCGGCGGAGGGGACGCCGCCGCCGAAGCGGCGGTGATCTTAGATTGTGCGTGCTTGTGAGATGAGGTTCTGTGTATGATAGAGACCCGTGCTTTTTTTGGCCATGATTTTGCAAAGAGATTGAAGAAGGAGCTGCTTTCGAGTGTTCCCTGCGGTCGTTGCCATGAGAAGAGTTAAACAATGCACAAAAGACAGAAAAGAACATAGAGAGCTGTATGACCATGTAAGGTCAACTAGCTTGCCGATTGAGAACTTTATGCACCTCTGCCTCCCGTCCGAGCGACTATACACGGCTGGCATTCAACTGATATCTCAGTGTTGGGGAAAGCTGGTCAAGTCATCATGCGGAGCAGTGTGTACCTTCTCCCTGACAAAAAGACGTTTGGGTATTGACCGAAATCATTGCCACCTTAAAAAACGCCGGGGCAAGAGCGGTGGCCGCAAAGAACAAGATGGTGAGGAGACGAATGAAGTTCATGCTGCTATGAATTGACAGGGCGGAGAGTCCACGAAACGAAGGCTCAACGACGCGCTGCACTCTCGACGTGGACATTACTTGTAGGTTCATCGGTTTCGATGTAGTCGACGAGCATCGTTGGCGGTCGACTCGTTGACAGCGTTTGAAGGATGGGTTATTCAAAAGGAGTAGATAGAATATTTTATTGAGTGAAAAATACGGGGATACAGTGTTGCCTCAGTCATGAAACTCTTTCGATGTAGGAGAGAATCGTCGGAGCGATTAAAAGGGCAGATTCGTCTGCAACCACCAGTAGAAAAGATGCACCGTCCAAATCTCATAGTGAAGCAGAACGCCCACTCGAAAAAGTTGGATGTCGTGGTGGTCGGTGGAAAAGAAACCATGCGAAGACCTTGGCTCTTTATAGCATGCGATCACGGATTTGTTCGGCCGAAGCTTTAAGCGCAGCGCACGGACCTTTGCCTTGAGCTTTGCATGCTTTCGACCTTTGCCCTGAGGTCACCATGTTTTCTGCATTCAAAGCCTGGCTCTCTTCTCCTCCTGCATTGCCTAGAATGCGGCTCGGTCCAGAAGGAAATACTGACAACCCTTTAATGCTCCAATTTTTCACCTGGGACACGTTGAACAGTGAGCTGAGCTGGTGGAAGCATCTGGAGAGCGAAATTCCGCGCCTGGCCAACATGGGATTCACTCAAGTGTGGCTTCCGCCTCCGAACAAAGGTGCCCAGCCTGTAAGTCGCCAGAAAACCAAGCGAATTTTCGTGACTCGATCCAGGAAGGAAGAGGTTACGATGCATATGATCTGGTATCCGTTCTGTATGAACCCGTTTGCGAGCATCTCCTCAGTCTTTTCTTGTCTTAGTGGGATCTGGGCGAATTCCACCAGAAAGGCAAGCTTCTCCGCTCTAGTATCAGACGTTTATGAAAAACGGTCTGAATTGCTCAGGCACTGTCAAGACGCGCTGGGGTACGCGAGAAGAATTTCTATCGGCTTGCAAAGTTGCTGCTTCTCATGGTGTGGATATCATCATCGATGCCGTGCTGAATGTTCTCGAATTTCGCTTGTGACGGCCAAGTAGTGGTGCTAAATGTTACTTTTTCTCTGGTTGCAGCACAAACTTGGTGCCGACCGCGTTGAGAAATTCCCCGCCGTTCCCGTCAATGCGGAGAATAGGTTGAAAGATGAAGGACCTCCAAGAGAGATTGATGTAGACAAGAGTCTCTTTCGTTTTCTCGCTTGCACTCAACGTTTGAAGGGGTGGACGGCGTTCGATTTTTCAGGCAGAAAGAACAAAGTGAGTGGAAATTTGTTCTTCCATTTTCTTCGCATATCTGGGTTTGGCAGTACAGTACTTTCCGATGGACTCACGACCACTTCACCGGTTCTTGAACTCTAATTCCAAGTCCAATGGAGAGATATTAATTCAGAACAGGTCTCGACTGGGATCACCGTACCAGGAGTAAAGCCATCTACAGGATAGCCGGTCCCGGTCGGAAAGGCTGGTCGAGAAATGTGGCCAATGAACTTGGGAATTACGATTACCTTCTCGGAATTGATGTGAGCATGCAATGTTTTCGGTGTTTCAGCTCTCAAACACCCTCTTCTAGATAGATCACCGGCACCCGCACGTACCCTATTGTCCAGTCTTTCTTTCATGCTGATCCTTCTTTTCTCAGGGAAGTACGAAAGGATCTGCTCAACTGGGGTTTGTCATTGTCGTAGCATTCTTGCGGGTATTTCATGCTGCCTCGGTTAGGTGTCTGGATCCTTGAGGTTTTATCTCCTCATTATCTTCGGCATTTCTCTTCACGCCTCTTCATCTAGACCACCGGTGCAGTCGGTTTTAGATTGGACGCTATCAAACATATAGATCGAAACTTCATATACACCTTCGTGAGTGTTTATGATGTTGGACTGAAGACATTCAATTTGATTCATCGACCGTAGTTAACCCATGTCCGGCGTCATTCTCGGAAGCCGCAAATGTTTTCTGTGTGTGAGTTGCCGGATTCGTGTTCTCTTCCTCTGTGGTTCATGTTTCCGATGTCTAGCCGAATACTGGTCCGCCGAGTGAGCGCATTGCGATCATTCAGTTGTTCGCGTTGTCAGAATCTTTGTAGTGTCAAACTGATCTTGCCCTATATCAACGCATTTCGCGGTGAGGTGCACAGAGGTCCCCTATTCATCCTAAATATACAACTGATGTCTTACAGACGGCCTTCTTCGACGTTCCGCTTCACAACAACTTCCACCTTGCGAGCAAGCAGCGCGCTCAGTACGACCTGAGAAACATTCTGAACGGCTCTGTCGTCAAAGAGAGACCGCATGACGCCGTAACCTTTGTAGATAACCACGAGTCAGTCGCTCTCCAGCATTCATTCTGGAAACTGACGCATTAGGCAGTACCGTACATCCCGATTTACACTGCTTCTCGTTCTTTGTAGCCTAACCCTGATTTAGGTCATCGGACAAAGCTTGGAAAGCTGGGTATGTTCAATCTCCAATTCCTCCCTTACGCTTTCCGCTTTTCGCCCTTTACCCACGACGCGCTCAGGTGGACACCAACTTCAAACTCCAAGCATACTCCCTAATTCTCCTTCGGCAAAATGGCCATCCGTGACGTATTCCCTACCTTTTTTGCGAATAGAACTCCTAATTGAGAGCTCCAGATGTGTTTTCTACGGGGACCTATACCCAAACGAGGAATGCTATGATACGGAGATCTCCCGGAATCTCACTTTACTCGTTGAGGCACGCAAGAAATTCGCCTACGGTCCGTGTAAGGATTATTTTGTTAATCCGGACTGTATTGGGTTTGTCCGCATGGGTGATTCACTTCATCCTGGTTGCGCCGTGCTCCTCAGCAACAAGGACGATTCGTGAGTTGTACACACGAGACAAATCTGAAGTGAGAGCTCACTGACGTCGCGCAGCACGGGTGAATTCACTCACACAGTTCGCATGTTCGTCGGACGCGTGAGTTTCTCGCATTACCCTTACGGACCGCGAAAGCGACGGCCTCATATTACGCTCAGGAACACGCTGGCACAAAATTCCGCAGCTTCATGTCTACTCTCGAAGATATCGTCATCGACAGTCAAGGTTTTGGCAAATTCAAGTGCGACGCCAATTGTGTGGAAGTGTGGGTCCGATCTTAGATAGGTTCTGGTCATAACGTTCGTGAAATAAGGTACCTTAAAAATACACGCTATTGTTCAGTGTTCATATCACATCCGCCCTTTTAAGCCAATTCATGGAGCTCTCTGTGGTCGTGGCACTGACTGCCATGGAATGCCTTCGTTTTTCCGAACCCTCCGACTCTGAAGAGTCGTAGACCTTGGCTTCATTCACGATGTCCTCATTTGAGGAACGGGTGCGTTCTTGGAGCACAATGGCTCGGCTGAGATGAGTCGTCGCAGCTTCGCCGCCCATGTGGGCAAGGTGTTCCTGCTTCGCTTCCCCATCAAATATTATTGCTGTCTCCTCCAGAGTACGACCTGTGCCAGACGTTAAGGCGAGGTTGTGGTTCGAGGGCTGGAAATGACCTACCTTTGGTCTCCACTACGTAGCGCAAGATGAACAGAAGTTCGAAAACCAGCCATCCAAGATAAACCTGTATATCCATGTCAACGACTTTCTTACAGCCCGTCCTTGAACGAACCAGATAGTAGAGCCACCCAATCTTCTGGATCGCCCAGGGGTTGACGAACTGGTTAAAGGCCGAAGTCAAGAACACAACCAGGTTCTAAAGGAGCGAAATGAGACCTTATAAGAGGCAAAGCTAGGATCGAACTCACCATGACTGCAAAACCTTTTGCGCGAATGCGGTAAGGCAGGATCTCGAGTGTATACGCAACTAGCCTGTAAAAAGATATCAGGCGCTATACTGAGGGGAATATAATGACAGAATACATTGGTGTATACGCCAAATCATAGAAGAAGTAGAAAACGAAAATGACCGGAATTGTCGCTGAATTAAGCACTAAGTGTGTTGCTCGTTTTGACCCCGCAGTTGCGTACCTTTTGCTGCAGCGGTTTTGTGTAGATTGTTGAAAATGGCTTCCGTTATGGTCCACAGGGCGAAGGAGCCCAGCATTCCAGCGTTACTGATAATGAAAAGGGTTCTTCTACCCATATAATCCACTAGGAAAGACGCAATGACAGCAACAGCAAAGTTGAAGACCTGAGGTGTGTAGGGTGAGGAAGCCGAAGCAAGAACAATACGTGACTGATTCAACCTGTAAGCCAGCGTTGATCGAGGCTTTCGTGCGAGTCCCAGTTATCCCAACACCTTCAAGAACGAGGTTGATATAGTAGCTAACCTGTGTCCGGAGTTAGAAGCCGTATGTTGTCTTTGCGCCGATGGAAATGCATACCAGTCCATTGCCTGACCTAGGAAGCGAATCAGACTCGGAACGCAACGGTACGAAGATAATTACCACTGCGAAAACATCGCTATCGCGACGATCAACCGCATGCGCTTCCTATTGCCCGGCGTCGTGAAAAGGCCCCAGTACGATGTTCGACGATCAATTTCTTCTTGCAAGCGAAGTGCATGTCGTATTTGTGCCAGTTCAAACTGAACGAGCGGATTGGGCTCTGTGTCACCGTTTGCGTGGTACTTTGCGAGAATTTTGGTTGCTTTGGACTCCTATCTCTTGATCAAACCTCGCAAAATTATTATGGTATTGGTACTCACCAAACCCTTGGACACGAGGAATCTGGGAGACTCGGGCACGAACCTGCGCCATTCAGGATCGTGGAAGTGTGCTGAAGCGAATGAAGACTTGCCATACAAAAGCAACTTGCAGAACCGGAATCAAAGCTTGAATGAGTGTAGGGGCACGCCACGACCAATTATCGCCGGATGCAGTGGTGTAAGAAGAACCAAAACATATCTAGAAACGCTCAACACAAGCCTGGATCTGATGATTATGGTAAATCATTCACCCATGCAGAGATGATGCTCCCCAAGTACCAGTTGGAATTGTAAAGGGATGTGATTTTGCCCCGCTTCCAACAAGTCAGTTCTGTTTCATGTTGGATGGTGCATAAGTACTTAGCTTACCTGCGTAGGATATGCCAACTCTGCAGAAATGTCGGATTCAGAATCCAGTTTCACGAGAATCATTCATTGCTTACCGATGAGAAGTAACGGAGCGGCGTTGAGACAGAAGGTCAAACCGAACCCAACTGTTACGTGGCTATGAGAAAAGAGGCTCGATTGAGTTGGGAACTCACTGAGGATTCGAGCACTGATCAAGACTACGACGCTCCAAGCCGATATCTGGAGGGCTACACCGGCAAGCATTATTAACGAGCCAATGAACAGGGCGGCCCGTCGGCCCAGCATATCGGACGCATAGGGCGTGAACGGTAGTCCCTAAGAGCGAATAAGACGAGGCGTAGAAATGGTCAGTACCAATATACCACAAAACCCCCTATGCTCTGCGCCGAATTTACGACGCCTGCGATGAGTTGAGGCGAGGAATCAAACATTGATCTGAACAAATGGCATACCGAGAGTGGTCCCTTTGGGGTATCCGAAATATTCTTGCCAGTCAGGTACGATTTGCAATCCTGAGCTTTGCTCGAATTACGATCAAGATATGGTTGGAAAAATTACCATTGATGAGGGACGAGTCCAGTCCATTGGCGGCAGACGTAAGGAGCGGAAGGATCAGACATATATTTAACAATAGAATCCCTAAGTTATTTCAAGAATGGCTTGTTCAGCAGCCGTATTTCCACGTACCTCGGTTCGTCCACCACGGGCCTCGATGGATGAAATCCACAACCGTCCAGTCGGGAACCGGGCGAGGCATGACGAGAATGCAGCCTGTGGGGTAGCGGGTGGGACAAGAAGAGTCTCATTGCACATCCTGTCAGTGACTTAAGTACAGACGCGGTCTATACCTGACCAGCCACCCAACCACCAAATCTCGTGGACCAAGTGCGGATAAACAATCCGTGTCGGAGACGGGTGCCTAAAAGTCGCGTAGACGCGAAAAATGGCCGACGAGCGAGTCGTGTGATCGAAACCTGGGGAATCAGTTCGGAGAATCTTCGCGCAGTGCTGCGTTTGGTGGCGTTCTTGGGACATCGCACGGAAGTAAAATTGAATTACAGCAGGGGGGAATGCTCAGAACGGGAGTTTGTAGCCAGGAACGGGACAGAAAATGGCGTATAATCACTGGCAGCCAGACTTCTGAGAGGTTTTAAGCTCGGTATGCTTCGGTATGTTTATAATCAAAGTCACAGTGGGCGGATCGTGAAATTCAGAAGAGACGGAAGGAGTCGCGGCCCGTCAGGAACTGTTAGTAGACGGAAGGAGGGACCGTAGTTTCACAGCGCCGAAGAGTTTAGAAAACTCTTCAATTTAACTTGCTGGCGTTGAACGTTGACCGGTCATGGTTCGGATAGTTGCAGACAGTGACTTCACGTTGGAGCATCAAGATTGAGAATGAGATAGAGGAGCAACGAATCCGAAACTAAACAAGCAAGTTGGAAAGAAGAGGTTCGACGAATCGAAGAGCCTCAGGTGAAGTGAGCAGTCGCGATCACCTGACCAGTCTTGCCTTTTTCGCGTCGTACAATGTGAGGTTCCAATCGAAATACATTCAACTCCCCTTCCATAGTACAAGGAGGAACAACTACAAAACAAAAACTTTGCAACACAGCAAATAAAAAGCGGGTAGTAAATATACAATTTCTTCCATCTCCATCGCCTTGACTTATTTCTTGATAAACGAGGTCATACCCTGGAGGTTCGAAGCGTTGATGGGAAGCCCAGCAGCCTTTGCAGGGGCTGCGAGGTCGAGAGTCTGGAGAGCGGTCGCCTTTCCGGGAGCGTTGAGGGCAAGGACTTTAACCTGGGTGGCGTTGGCAGCGAGGACAAACATGAAGCTGCGACAATATTCAGCCAAGGACAAAAGATGAAAGGCAGTTTCTACGAACTCGTTTTGTCCAACGGTAGCGATGTCATTGTCGATGGTGGCCGTTCCATCACCCTGAGCGTATTGAGTAACGATGGAGGGCTTGAGGTTGTCGTCAACGTTGATCTCGGTGACCTGCGAAGTGCCAATGTCGGTGACGTAGAAGTTTCCGGTCTTCTTGCTGAAGCTAGACCAGCAGGTCGCTGCCTGGCCGTCGATCGCGAGACCCGACGACTTGCCAGCAGCCAAACCGGCCGTGACACCTCCAGAAAAGTCGACGATATCGACACCGAGTCCGGCATCGGTCGCGAGGATGGCGTTCTTGCCCGGGATGACGGTCATGCTGAACGGCAAGAGACCACCTTTGGCAGGCTCGACGGCTTTGAAGTCTTGGGAGAGAGAACCATCCTCGGCGATGTCCCAGACGGCGAAGATACCCGGAGTGGGCGGGACACCTTTCACCGACGCGATGAGTTGTTTGTTGTCTTCTGAGAAGATAACGTGGCTGACGGTCCCAGGGGGGCCATTAGCGGGTCTACGGCGAGTAAATCAATATCAGCACGGCTCAAAAATTGTGCGGAGAGGAACATACGAGGTTTGGTTGAGGTTGAGGCTACGAACGGTGTTTGCCATCGGGATGAGACCCTTAGTCTTATCAACCGAGAAGCAACTGCACACGAGACGTCAGTTCAGTCTCAGCACAGAATGCAATGAAAACAACTCACGCAACACCGTTAATTTCACCACCGTTGACCGCGCAGACCTTGTCTCCGGCCGAGTTGATAGCAAGCGAGACGGGGAACTCGCCGCCGCTTCCAACAGGCTTGCCGATCATTTCAAGGTTGGTCGGGTTCTGGGGATCGATGCTGAACACCGAGATGGTGTTGGAGCCAGCGTTGACAGTGGCGAGGATATTTCCTGCGGCGGAGGCCTTGACCGCACCCTGAGTGAACAAGGGGTCGGGGCCATCACCGCCTGCACCGTGGCTGCCGAAGCCTTCTGACGAAGTAGCTTGGCGCAGAGTCTAGCAATATAGGTTGGTTAAGGAATTTGACATCGACGCAAAACTAACCAATTTGCCGTCGGAGCCAATAGCAGCCGCGACAACAAAGTTGCCAGTGGGCTCATTGGTGATAACTAGAAAGCGACAAACATTGATCCAGACGATCGATTGAAAGAATTTTGTAAATGCGTACAGTAGGCAGCACCAACAGACCCCTGCGCCGCGACGGTGGCCTTGTTGTTGGTTTGGCCGTTCATCATCATCTTCTTCTTGTGTCGGGCCTCGAGAGGGGCGGACGAGACAACAGAAGCGAGGACGACGGAGAGAAGGACAGAAGAGATCGTCAACTTCATGATTCGTTGTGTTGTAAAGAGTGGGGTGGGTAGAACGAGTGACTATGGGTCGACTGGCGAGGTAGGTGAGAGGGGAAGAGAATGTAAATGAGCACTGCTCAAAAAGCTTAGAAGTTGAAAGCTGGAGGGAACGAAGGAACCTGGAGAAAGAGAACACATGCCGTGCCTTTTATATATCGCAGGCATCAGTAAGAGATTTGACAGGAATTTGGCCGGTTGAACAAGTAACCCGTTTTAGGCGTTGTCCATCATCAATACGGTGATCGACATCACGCTGGTTGCCCGTTGACGCCAAAAGGAAGGTGCGATCAAGGAAGATCTCTAAGTATACATGTTGCGATGCTTACAACTCTATTCCTCGGTGTCCTCAGTGGTGAAAACCAAGCACGCTCCGTCGTCTCCGGCACTAATCACAACGGAGCCTTGTAGTCCGAGCGAGCCGCCCAAAACAGCCCCTTGATGGCCGACATGTTTTCGCAACAATGTACCTGTGCGAACATCCCAAGTTCGCAGCGTCTTGTCAGCGGAGGCGGAAACCAGCAGGTGACCTTTGGGAGCTGGATGAGCGAGCAGCGTAGTAACCGCGTCCTGCGGACAGTCAGCTCGTCGTCAACGAAGCATAATGAATTCATGTTACTGACTTTGTGTTCCAGCGTCGCTCGTAACCTCATGGTTGTCAAGTCCCAGATACACACTTTGCCATCAGTTGCACCCGTTGCTGCCACTCCCGCGCCAGTGGTACTCCCAGCAAGGTCAACAAATTGAATGGCCTCGATACTTTCTCCCTCGGTGTGTCCACCAAGGGCACCAACGACTTCACCTTTGTTAAGGCTGACAACGCGAACGCCGCCTGCTGCGCCGCCCACAACAGCAAGTGTTGAGGAGGGATTGACGCCTAACGACGTAATGCCATCAAGATCAAACCGAGCGTCAGTCGGTGTCAACTTGAAAATCGGCGTAGGCGAGCGTGGATCCCAGAAAATTAATACGCCATCCGCACAAGCGGTAACTATTCTTTTGCCTGGAGCCGCAGTCCTCCGCAGTTAGTTGTTGCCTGCAAAATGTGTGCAGACGTACCGTCTGGCGTGAATTCACCACACTGCACGGCTCCCGTGTGGCCGGCAAATACCTGCATGGTATTTCCCGAAGGTACTATACGGTCATTAGAAAGACCGAAAGCAAAAAAATAAATGGGGAGGACGGGATACTCACATTGCCATAACCAAAGTGTAGAGTCGTTTGATCCGGCTAAAAGGACAGTGCCTTTTGGATGCCATCTCAAAAACTATATGCGCGTAGATTAGATCCATTCGGCTCACGAAAAAAAAAACCAAGTCGAACTTACCATAACCTCATCCGGACCCTCAAGCTGTGTTAAAAACTCCCAAGTTCGATAATTTTCCTTTCCCACTCGCCGCCATATTCTGATTTTGCCGTCCATTCCACCAGTCGCGATCATCTCTCCGTCAGCACTCCAACCGATGCTCGTTACACTGTCGGTGTGGCCCGATAATTTTACGATGACCTCGCCATCGGTGATATCCCAGACATAGCCCAAGTCGTCTTCCCCGCCCGAGGCTGCGAGAGGCTCTGTTGGGTGGCCGGCGACGCAGAAAACAGAAGAGCCATGGTTCTGGAATGATTGAAGCGAGTTGTCTGCGCCTGATGAAGATCCAGCAGCGGGCAGGTCGCCGACAGTATCTCCAGCCTCGTCCTCGTCGTCTTCATCCATCGGGATGTCGCCATCGTCTTGTACCTCAGCGAGAATGTCGTCTTCTGTGATGAAGTGCTCTTGCTCGTCCTCATCGATTTCTTCGTGGTGAGAAGCCATTGCGGTTTGCTTAGATTGTCTGTAGGGTGCGAGGACGATCAGGAGTATTTAAACGCTGAGCTGGCTGAATAAGAGGACTTTTCTGACTACAACGGAACCGGAAAGAAAAAGATGGATTACTGAGCGTCCCGATTAGGAAGCCTTTGGTGGACACGGAGTCTACAGTCAAGTTCGGACACAGTATAGTGTCTGTCTCTCTGAGTGAACCGGTCCAATGTAGTGTTCAATTGTCGAGCGCGCTCAATTCTGGCTCGAATTTTAATACACTCGTACAGTCGAAGTAGAAAAAAAGAATTATGGCATCAGCATCATCGGCCGAATTTACCGATGCGAGCTTGGGGACGCGCCGAGTCGCCGCCGACAACTGCTCACAGCGAGCTTCAACGTCCTGCACTGTTTTCATTCAATGTTGCATTCATAGAGTCTAGTAGATATTGGATACGCGTCCCTAGCACCCCAACAAGTTATTTGAATCCCGAAATTTGGGCGGGCTGACCAATTGATCTCCAACTGACGTGGAGTTTAGTTTACAAGTTTACACGTCTTTTCTTTCTACTTCCACCATGAGACTCTCCGCTTCGTTGTTTGCGGCTCTCTTTGCCGTCGTCGGCGCATCCAATGTTCTTGACCTCACCCCGTCCAACTTCGACTCCATCATTGGCCAGGGCAAGCCCGGTCTCGTCGAATTGTCAGTGTGTCTCGTGCGGTACGCTTAGCGAGTTCTAATCCCTACTTTCCCGTTGGCAGTTTTGCACCCTGGTGGTATGCTATCTACTTGTAATATTGCTTTGCGCGTCAATAACTCGTCGGTGTCTTCACAGCGGTCACTGCAAGGTAAGCATTCGCGTTCTTCAACCAAATAACCGACGAATGAACGCATAACACGAAACTAGAACCTCGCTCCCGTGTATGAGCAACTCGCCGATGCCTTTGTGAAAGTTAAGGACCGGGTCATTATTGCAAAGGTTGACGCCGATGGCGAGGGAAAGCCTCTCGGCTCCAAGTACGGCGTTACCGGCTTCCCCAGTGCGCGAGGGTTCTCTCTCCCATCTCGCTCCACCGAGTCTCACGCCTTCCAGCACTGAAGTGGTTCAATGGAGATGGAACGTACGAGCCCTACGAAGGCGGGCGTGACCTCGACGCACTGGTGTCTTTGTGAGAACACCTTGCTGTACCGCGTTATTCGCTGGCTGAGACAGTATTCAGCATTTCTGACAAGGCCGGCGTCAAGTCCAGCATCCCACCCCCACCGCCGACTGACACCCTCATTCTTGATGTTCACACCTTTGACGATGTAGCCCTGGTGAGTAACGAACCCATTCCGCCGGGGCGCGCAAAATCTGACTTTGGTGGTTGTAGGATACGGACAAGAATGTTCTCGTTACGTTCACTGTGCGTATACATCTCTTCAGTTCACTATTGCGCACCTTCTCATTTCATTTCCTAGGCGCCGTGGTGCGGACACTGCAAGAACCTGAAACCCACCTACGAAAAAGGTTAGTTTCCTCGACAGCGCTTCTTTCGCTTTATTTGCCTTCTTCTTGCTGCTCACCCTTGGAACTTTCAGTTGCTCATACTTTCAAGCCCGAGTCCGACGTAAGAGATGGTTGTTTAATCTTATAGCTTCGTCAAACTGATGCCCCTGGCAGTGTGTCGTCGCCAACATCAACGCAGACGACAAGAAGAACAAGGGCATCGCTGAGCGGTACGGCGTCGCTAGCTTCCCGACGATCAAGTTCTTCCCCAAGGGCAGCTCGGAGGCTGTTGCGTACGAGGGCGGCCGCGACGAGTCTGCTTTTGTGGACTTCCTGAATGAGAAGTGCGGTACGTATCGCGCTGTTGGTGGCGGACTTTCGGATAAGGTACGCAGCCTTCGGCGCTTCAAAAGGCGCCTTCACTGCCTATAATTAATCGTCTGTTTTTCTAGGCCGGTCGCCTACCCGAGTTTGACGCCTTGGCAAGCAAGTTCTTCTCCGCTGCGGCCGATGTGCGGGCTGCGCTGCTGAAGGATGCACTGGCGCTGGCCGAAACTGCGGGAGTTATGTCGAAGCACTACGTTCGCGTCATGGAGAAGGTCGTTAATGGCACCGAGGGGTACCTTGCAAAGGAAGCCAAGCGGTACGTTTATTGATTTTCTCAAGCTGCCTGTTCTGACGTATTGGACGCCTATCTGTGCCCTCCTTCCTATTTTCGTCGCCACATATTATCGATTGTGATATTGTGATATGTTTCCTGCGAACGCCTGGACGGACACAATACGCCACACCTACACAGGCTGGATTCGATCCTGCAAAAACGGAGCCTCGCACCCTCGAAATTAGACGAGATCAAGATCAAGTCGAATATCCTGCGTGCGTTTTCGGAGGAGCCGAAGACTGAGGAGACGAAGCGGGACACGGCGGAGCTGTAATTGACTTGGATGGATAGAGGCGGTAGAAAAAACCTTATATTATGTATTGGATGGAACGAAGGCAACCAAAGAATTTGCGGCATGAGGGAGATTGAAGCCTCGCGGCAAGATGAGACAGGCCAAACAAAGCAAGCAAGCGCCTCGTGGACGTCAAGAAGGCGCTTGTGACCTTCCGCTCGATTGTTCGACGCGAAAAAAAATCAGATTCGAAATCTCGGGCTCTGGTATGATCGATATAAGACACACGCCACACTCTGGGCTTTTAAAAACGCAGTGCCGCGTTTCTGTGGGTCCTGGTAGAAAGCTTGCTTGCTTTACTAGTAGCCGCTATACTACTGGGTCTATCTATCTGCGACGCGACTACTACTACTCTACCACCAATGTACTGCGGCAGCGTCGAAGATCCCCTGGGCCCTGTTGTCCCCAATCCCATGAACCAGCTCCGGATGTACCGCTGGCGAAGCTCGCGCAAAACTTGGCATCGCGTCTCCCCAGATTACATCGACGACAATGAAGACGAAGTCCCCCCTTCGACGATTGACGTTGTAACCTGGAACGTGAGCTTTGACGCGCCGTTTTGCGCGCAGCGGATGGAGGCGGCGTTGAAGCATTTGGAGAAGTCGGTGTTTCGATGTCGAGGTGGGGAGGCTCCGGAGCCGTGTATCATTTTATTTCAGGAAGTTCACCAAGTAAGTAAAGTGGGTTTGACGATTGCAGAAATGTTATTGATAGACTACATCAGGCACATGGTTTGCCTGCGATTTTGAAAAATGAGTGGGTGAAGGAGCATTTTTTGGTGACCCCGGCCGATGCAAGTAAGTGGCCAGAAGATGCACTGTATGGCAATGTGACACTAGTCGAGAAGTCGATTCCGGTTCGTCTCGTGTATACTCGTTCAGTTGCGCTCTCTTTGATTATTCTCTTTCATTTTAAATTTTAGGTGACGGACGCGCATATACTGGAATTTGGGCTTTCTGCGATGCAGCGGACGGGTGTGATGGTGGATATACGGCTAGCGGCGGCGAAGCCACACGACTACGATGTGCCGTTGCGAATAATCAACACGCACCTTGAATCTCTGCCAGTGGGAAACGAAGTACGGCCGGAGCAGCTCAAACTACTGTCAAAATTCCTGAAGGTGGGTCCAATGTCTCCATGCCTCATGTTCTTGTGTTGACTTGTGATCAGGGTGGAGGTGTGCGTGGAGGGTACGTTGTGTGACTCTTTCTGCTGTATTTGCTTGTGAACTGAGGACAACGGAACTTAGGGTTGTGGCCGGAGACATGAACCCGATTGGACCCCATGACGCTGAGGCTCCGGAGAATCTTGGCTTGCGGGATGCCTGGAGAAAGGGGGACGAGGACGAGCGGGGATTTACGTGGGGCGAGCAGCCGAAGACGACTTTCCCTGCGGCAAGATTTGACAAGATACTGTATCTGCCTCGGAGGGGATACCGAATGGATGCGCCTCGCAGGATCGGGGTTGGACTTCAAATTCACAACGAACGAGCGCAGGGCGGGAAATTGTGGGTCAGCGACCACTATGGGTTGGCCGCTAAACTGCATGTTCAACGCTGATTTTTTTCTTGTGTGGGTTTTCTTGTTGTTTCTGTTGTACCAGTCTCGCAATTGTAACATGACGTGCACATGGTATTTTGGTCAAGCGATATGTGTCCCAGATTGAAATGTAGCGCTTCTTCGGTAACCTGGGTTACCTGGCAGAGATTCGTCGAATCGTCTAAAAATTTAGAGAACTGCATAGTTCAGTCCGGCTGCCTGGAGGGACTCTCCAGATGATATTTCGTGGACTAGGTGGAAGGGAAAAGAGAACAGAAGAGCCAAGATCATCTGGTTGCTGCGGACGGACGTAGTGAGCGTCGGATCAGGTGATTATGTGATGTGGATACAAAAAGGTGGTGCGAAAGATGGGAACAAGAACATCATCCCCTTGCCTTCCTCCAGCACAATGAACTCGCTGCTCCTGCTCTCCCTCCTCGCCGTTGGTGCCGTCGCCCAAGACCTCACTATCAATACCCCGTAAGCTCCCGCCCACTCTCCTCGCTTCCTCTGCTCACGCCCTTGCTCTAGCACCATTGGTGGTAGCACCGCCGGAACACGTACGATCCCTGCAACGCCCGCTACTTCTCTTGCTCATAACCTTTTTTCAAGCCGAATGCCAGGCTCTGTTGATCACCTTCGCCGGTGGAACCCGTTCGTCGTTTTCAATAGTTCATAAGAACGATATATCTGACTTTTTGCTCGCTTCCAGCCCCCTACATTATCGTAAGCTTTTTTTCTGCATAAGATTCCTTACCTTGTTCACTAATCGTCGCTCTAGACGTAAGCCCGACTCGCCTAGGCGTTTTCTCCGTCGTTAAACCCGATGCGATATCCTCTTTAGTGTAGACACGCAGCCCGCTGGCGCATCCCACGTCGCCGACTTTGAGAACGTTTCTGGCACCTCCATCACATGGCCGGCCGTAAACGCCTCGCAGGGTACCGTCCTCGCAGTCGACCTATCAACCGCTTGCTTATCTATACCCCTCCCTAGGCACTCAGTTGCTCATGTCCATCAAAGATACCACCGGTCTCACCAAGACCACCGCGCCTTTCCCCGTCACCCAAGGAAGTGCGTGCTACATGCCTTCCCCTTCCAATCTCGTCTCCTAACTTAGCCTTTCCTTCTTGTCAGGCGGAGATAGCTGCCTGACTGCTGGTAGTGGTATGTTTCCTGTCTCGGCTCTTTTGCGCCCATGACGAACATTCTTCACAGGTTCCCCCCCGCCGCCAGGCGGGTCATCGGGTAGCACCCCCCCTGCTTCGTCCACTGGTGGTTCTGGTAGCACCCCTCCTTCCAACCCCTCGGCGACCGCACCCGGGAACTCCAACTCCAACTCTCGCCCTGGCCCGTCTGGTTCCAAGTGAGTCCTTAATAGGATCCTTCACGGGTCGAGCTAACATATGTCCAGCTCCGGCACCGCGCCCAATCCGTCGAACTCCAACACTGGCGGCGCAATGGCCGTTCAAGCGCCCACTGGCATCCTTCCCGCCTTGGCCTCTATCGCCCTCGTTGGCGTCGTTGCCCTCTTCGCCTGAGCGCCTCTCGAACGATGTCGGACGTACAGCACACGAAACAAGGTGCCGACCGCCCTGGTGCCTCATTACGATTTTTCTCACTGTATCCCTTTGCTCCCACACGGCCCGTTAGGCTATTGTCATTCGCTTATTCCCTTGAAACAAGTAGTAGCAATCCATTCACCCCCTACCCTCTGCATGGACTCGCTTCCTCATACCTTTTTTCTCTGCCTAATACTACGTTCGTTGGAGGACACAGACAGAACAGACCGGACAGCAGTTCATTCAATGTGATTTGTTTTGTTGGGGACTCTTTTTACTTCGGTTTCTTTTACACCTAAAATAGACAATGGTGGATGGATTAAATGACGCACGCCCTACGTCTTCATGGTCGTACGACTTGTATTGAGTGGAATCTGAGGGCAACTGTGACGAGAATAACGAAATGGACAGAACCCAGCTCAGGCCAGGTCAATCCCGCGTTCTCGCCCTTTCTTCCACGCAATTTCTTCAGACAGCGAGCTGGATTCTAATGCACGATCGACGCCAAATCCGCAGCAGTGGGCGGGGACAAAATTCCGCGTGAGTTCCACTCTGTTCCACTAGCATCACAGTCAGTCGAGACGGACAAACCCGAGGAGCTGACGAGGGGGTATTGACCTGAGGGCGGCCCTAATAGTATGACCTACCCAGAATCACCTTTCATTTCCGCAGCATTCGGTGTTCGGTGAATTCATCGCCGTCCGCGTCATAACTCGTTGACAATTTAAAATAGGTTGACAGAAGACAGCCTCAGCTTGCCTAATAAGGGTTCTTGGAGAAAGGCCTACTAGTAGGGTTGCTGAATTCAAGTAGATTCAATTTGAATTTATCGAGCATTGTTTTGCGGTTGATTAAGCGCGGATTATAGTAGCGTAAGGTACATGCTGAGTGGGGTCACTGGGGTGATGATGCTGCTACTGCCTGCGTCACTCTCGGTGCGCAGGGCTACATACGCAGCAATGGCTGGAACCTGTGCTCGCTGGCGGTAGATCCGCTACAAAGCCAGGTTCATCACGGCTCAATACCCGAGCCGATAACCTCGAAATGGTGCGGGGGCAGTAGAGGGATTCGTTCATTGACCGTAATCTGTGCGACGCTCATTGCGGTGCGGAAAGTAAAGGCCCTGGTTGCAGCACATCCAGCTCCTTTGGTGTTTGAGGGACAAGCCTGTCGCGCGCCTCTTGCACGTAGGTCCGCATGAGGCCCACCGCGCGCGTGAGGTTCTGGCTGAACTTGCCTGACACGGGCACAACGTCCAATCGGCGTCCTTCTTCGTCCACAAGACGGTCCGCGACAAATTCTTCTAGGCGTTCCAGCTTCGCCTTTGCCTCAGCGACAGCCGCATCGTCGCCATCGCCGCCAAGCAAATCTGCCTTGTTCGCGATCACAATGCGCGCCTTGCGGCTCATCCCGTGTTGGTATTTCTCTAGCTCGGCCCGTAAGACGAGTAGTTCGTCCCACGGAGCGGGCGATGACAGGTCGACGATGTAGGCGAGTGCGAGCGAGCGTTCCATCGACCGAAGAAAAGAGTGCCCGAGGCCGACGTTCTCTGACGAGTCCAAAATGAGCCCAGGATTGTCTGCGATCGTGAATCGGAATGTTTCCGCGAGGTCGAAGTGATACCCTCCGCGGTCGGTGTCTACTTTCAGGCCAGCATGCCGCTCGGGAGTCTGGTTACGCGTAAGTGCGCTGGCGTACTCGCCGCGCTGCATGCGTTCGTACTCCTGTTGCTGCTCAATTATTGTCTCGTCGTGCACTTGTCCCGGTTTGATGCCGCCCTCGAAGGTGCCGTCTTCAGCGACCCGCACGATTCCAACAACGGGGTTGAGTGTGGTGAAGGCGTAGCTGGCGACTTCACTCTTCGCGCGCCCGCCGGTCAGCGCTCGTAAGAGGGTGCTTTTCCCAGCATTCGGCATGCCTACGAATCCAATGTCCGCTAGGATTTTGAGTTCCAGAGCAAGGGTGATACGTTCCCCTTGTTGACCGCGCGTGGCGAACTTTGGGGAACGGTTGAGCTGCGAGAGGAAATGTGGGTTACCGAGACCACCGGCGCCGCCTGATGCGACCAGATGGCCTAATGGCTCGCGATTGCGTGCACCGAGAGGAGCGTCGACAGGTCTAGTGTAGTCTATATCTTGCTCAAGGTCGTGGTAAATTGGTGCTTCTATTTCTCGCTGCCGTCTAAGCATCCGGCGTTCTCGTTCCTGTCGGTATAGAGCTTTCTCTGCTTCCTGGAACCAGTCGCGGGCAATGTTGGTCTCTCCGAACCGTGGATAGTGAACCCAACGGTTGTTGCGCATTTTCTCCAGTCTTTCATCAGCGTTAAGACCTTCCAAAGACTCCTCCTCTGCTTCCCACTCATCTTTGGACCGCCGGCTGTCTCCTCGAGGAATCTCGCGCACAACAGTGCCCAGAGGAACGCGAATAATTAATGGTTCGCCGTTTTTGCCATTTTGCCATGTCCCCTGACCGTTGCCGCCGGGATTGCCGCGTATTTTCTTCGCTATCGAGGAGAGGGTGGTGAGGTGAGGCGTCGGCATGATATAGACATCCCCACCACGACCGCCATTCCCTCCCGATGGTGGACCAAAAGGTTTGAATTTTTCACGGTGGAAGGCGACACATCCATCGCCGCCAGAACCTGGGGGAAAATAGGTCTATTGACGAACGAGGACTGTCAGGATAGTCGGACGAACCTCCTCGAATAGATACGATCAAGTTATCGAGAAAAGTTTGGCCCTAATAGTGCTTGTATAACTCATGCCATTGGTCCTATATTTGCTCGGTGCCTTACCCGTTGTTTTCGCTTCCATTCTGTTCTACGGCGTCGACGAAGACGGTCTTGTAAGCCTTCATCATCCTCCGGCGGGGTTGGTAAAGGATTGAGTGTTGGGTGAGGTTTATCTGGTTGTCGAGTTAAGATTTCTTTGCTACGGAGGGCGGTGAGTCGTGAAGCAGGCAAAAGACCAAATCTGGGCATGAAGAGTGGCTGTCACGTCGTGCGCGTGTGACATGTCGCGTTTGTTCAATTGTTGCACGACCGTCAACGAAAAGTGATGGACCCTGGACTAATATCCGACTTGGGCTTTTGGAGCATTCGACTCTGCTGTCCTTAGCGACGTTGCCTCTTGGTTCCCTCTCTCATGTTCTTCGTCTTCCTCCTCGCTTTTTCCTCTTTTGCTGCCGCCGTATTGAATGTTAACACTCCGTATTGAAATTTTCTACGTCTTACTGTAACTGGAGGTTTACACACAGTTCGCCCCAGATCAGGAGCAGGTATATCCCTCATTCTGCCACTTATAATTGTCCTTACAGTGTATCAGTTACCTGCGAGCCATTGCAGCTAAATTGGAATGGCGATCAACGTACTTGACCCTAATTTTCTACCGTCTCGCAATCAATCTTATACAACTTTATAGCTCCCTACTTCCTTGCATGTCTCTTATATGTTTTTTTGAACTCAAGAATCTCATCTCTCTTTAGTCGTATGCTTTTCGTATATTTTGATTTCTGCCTTCATATCTACTTCAGCATCACCGCGCCTGGCACCACCCTCTCTCTCGTCGATTTGGGGCAACAACAAGGTCCCTCCTTGACATGGGTCGTCAACGTCCCGCCAGGTCAGGCCCTCCCACGTGCTTCGAGCACATTGATTTCATGCAGCTCTAGGCGTTCAGTATGCGTTGACTATCAGAGACAACGCCGGATCTCTGCAAAGCAGTGGCCCCTTTGATGTTGCCGCCGGAAGTGCGTCGCTACTTTGACAGATTCCGGGTGGTTATTCTGAGCATCTTTGCAGGTTCTACGACCTGTATCGGCTCCGGTGGAGGTCGAGCTCGATTACTCGCCTACGTTCTGCATTGGCTGATAGATGAGATGTACAGGTCCTTCTAACTCAGCCTCCAACACGGGAGGAGGCTCTAGCACTGGTGGACAATCCTCCTCGACTGCCCAATCAAGTTTACCATCATCTCCCAGCGGGTCCGCTTCACAAACTTCTCCTCCACCCCAATCCTCCGACCCCTCCGGACCACCGCCCGCAGGAAGCGGCAGTAAAAAGAAGAGTCTTGCCGGTCCCATCGCTGGTGGAGTCGTAGGCGGTCTCATTCTGATAACTGCGGTTTTGGCATTCTTTATGTGGCGAAGGCGTCGACAGACAGCCGAGGGAGGGTCCCCATTTCCAGAAGGATTCGATAATGTTGCCGAAAAACAACTTCCGCCCCCGCCCCCTCTTTCTGTTACGAATGATACCGCGCATTCAGCTCGAGATTGGACGCCGGAACAATTGTTCACGACACTTCCGTCCGGCGAGACACAATTAACTTCACTACCCGCTCAAACCGTCCCTCAGCCCATTCTAGCGGAGGAGGAAAAGGCTCGAGCTCGTGTGGGCTTCATTCAGCAAGAGATAAACGAACTGCAGCAGCTGGCAGATGTCTCGTCAGCAAGTTCGGCTGGGCGGAGTGATGACAGCTCCAATGCTGAACTGCTTGACGAAATGCGGAGGCTGAGGCAACAGATGCAGGTGATCGAACAGCGGATGCAAGCTTCACAGGCAACGTCCCCCCCGGGAACTGAAGCCCCGCCGGAGTATTCGAAAGCGAGTTGAATCCATTGCAGCATCGCTCTACCACACCAAGTTGTACGCTTACGGTCAATAACGCTAAATACATGTCGGCCATGCCCTCTATCGATTCGTGTCGTGTGCTACAAGCAGATTTTCTGGTGCCTGGTCGCCATTCTAGGCCGGTATCATTATCTCTCAGTGGCCATGTCAAGTATTCTTGCGACCGTCTTCCTTCCTTCCTTCAAGCGACCACTGGATGATTGATGGAGTGATGGACCCTACACTAATGTGGGCAGACATGGAGTGCTTGCACATCACAATCTCATGCTGAGCGCGTAGATATTTTTGATGTATGTATTGTTTCAACAATCTACACGTCCGCAGCGGACTTCCGGTCACTTGCTTCATCGTCTGCGTCCTTCTCAACGACGAGCGTCTCAACATACGTCTCAGTGGCAGGGAACATCCTCGAAAGAGCCCAATATATGGCCCCAGCAGTGAAGAACTGTATCCGTATCAACAAACAACAGGCTTGAGATAGAGCGGTACAAACCCCGTAAAGCCAGGCAATATCAAATAAGTGTGAGCCATTTCCGACATCGAGATTGGGATTTATGCTTGCAGCTAGACCCGGCATACTGGGCGTCACGGAGAAAAGAAGCGCGACCGCTGCTCTCCAATTCTGGAAGAAATGTTATATTCGGTGACATTGAAGCAAGTATGCGAAACTCACAATTCCATTCCAATACCGATATCGTCCATGAGGGTCGTACATCGCCGGCACGTCCACGTTGCACTTGTGAACAATCCAGTACTACAAGAATGTTAGAACTCGTCGCACGTAAGACAAGGTTCGGCTGACATCGACGACCATTCTGAGAACTGGGTCAGCCAAAAAAAAAATGATACGACACTGAAGACAGCTTACAGCGCTGCGAAAGGTCCAAGGAACACCGTATACCCCGACATGAAAGTCAGGAACCCTGGCGCACTTGACAAGATCTCCCAGGGGCATAACGCCCACCCGCCAATGATGGCGCATATAATCTGTCCCCTGCGAATGTTGATATAACGGGGAAACAATACCGTCATATCGTTGGCGGCGCTGAGAGAATTAGCGCTAATATTTGTGCCCAGAGCTAGTAACAGGATATGAGGTTTACGTATGACAGACACGAGCAAATGAGCATCTCACTAGCCAGTGCAAAACTGAAGGCCGCAAAGAAGGATGCTGCACGCGAGTCCCAGAGATTGATCAGCTGTAATGGGTCCCAGATAACGCTGCCGTAGAGAACTTCGCTCGCGGAGGCAACCGCCATTCCGCAGAACCCAGCTAATGTGAACGCAACGGGTATCACGATAATTTGAACGTATTGGCTGGGGAAGAGAGCGATCAACAAATTTCATCGCATCGTCGTTCGTTACGCACGCTTGTTCATTTTTCGCATATCGGGTAAAGTCTGGTATGTTGACCGAGAGAGTGGCATAGATTCCGAGTGCACCATTCAACGAGCTCAACCATGCCCAGCTTGCGGCGCTGCCGGACAGTACAGCATGCTTGGGAGTGAGGCTGACACTCGGCGGTGCTTCATGCAAAGCCCAAATCAAGATGGCCAGCCATGTTGCCGGAACAATGATCGCTTTGACAACAAATAGGTGACGGATACGTTGAGGAGAGACCAGGAGGAACGGGAACTGTATGAGCCAGAACAAAACTGAAAGACTCGATTGTTAGAATTCGGAAAAATGGAATAGAACCTACAATAACACATCATTCCTACGGTAGTGATACCAGCTGATTCAGGAAGATGATTCGGTATGCGAGGGGTGGATGGCCAGATGGCTTTGAGCATCTGGTAAACGCATTCGGAACCTGTGTATGACTTTTCTCACTTAGCTCAATACCTTGGAGGAAGAAAGGGTCTACCTGGATAGCAAACCAAAACATTGAGAGTACGACTCGGCTGATGACGCTGAAGTAGCTGAACCAAAAACCGAAGGACGATCGGGTCAGGACCTTCGCCGAATCAGTGAGGGCTTTACGGTCATCTCAACAGACAGCGCACAGGAAAGGGGACATGAAGACGGGCCCCGATCGTTCCATTCAACACCTGGATAAGGATAAGTTGTAAAAACTAGATTTACTCCGTTGCGTTCGCACCATAACAACTGCGATGAGTATGTGGCCAAGCGCGATGGCTGGAAGTGCTTGTCTCCTGTAGAAATTGAGAAAACACCGCTCCTCTTTCTACGATATGGCCTACCATGAAAGACCAATAGCAATCATAGAGCTTGCTAGTTCCCATGTAGCCTGGAGAAATTGCCGTATATAGTTGTTCGTTATGAGCGGACTTTTCAACATACAGTATTCGTCTAGAGCTAATTCATCAGCACGACCACTTCAAAAAATATTGGCAAGAGAGAAACGCACCGCATCCGAAATCCAGTAGGCCACATAATTCCAAGTGCTCCAGGTGCGAAGGTTTTCAGGGACAGGATCCATATCTTTGTTGCTCCATTTCGAACTAGGAGCAAAGGTGGACGATTCTGGCTCGAGCGCCCACGCGGCCAATGTCCATCGCAATTTTGGGGTGGGCGACGCCATGGCAGAGAACTAGAAAGGAGGCAAAGCATTATCAAAGTCTCGTTATAAAATCGAGATAAGGCCCTGTGAAAAGTCGGAGAAGAAGACAGGAAGCACAGCGCTGTGCAGCCAAATGGGGTACCGGTTAAGATACCACGCAGGTATCGTTCCTTGGGAAAATCCGACCGTGAAGCTTTCAAGTGTCGATTCGACCATACAGGCAAATCGTTTAAGTAGGGAAGGTGAAGGGACACGATACGAGCACAGCAACTCAGACAAGGCCAGGAAAGCAGCATTTCATCCATTGAGAGAGAGATAGAATGATAGAGAAACGAGACAAAGCTGAAGCAATAAACCTGCAGATTCCCCGCCGAAAGGAGGGTAGCAAGACTCGGTTGCCCAGGACGTACGGGGAAGACAGCCAGATCACAAAAATCGGCTGTACCGAGGGCCCAAGAGCAAAAGCGCCGTGGAACAGGGAGTGATACAATCATTCAAGAATATAGTCTACATTCGTCGTTGTACACTTCGACAACTATTAATGTATCGACCTTGGGATTGAAGAACACTGAACTCACTTAAAGGCCGCCTCCGTCAAGTATGTATGAAATGGCAAACTGAACATTCCCAGCTGTCGCGAGGAGAGCCCGTACGTTCTGGGATGCGTTCGTGAATCCCATGTCCTGCAATTGCTGGAGAAGGAAAGATTAGAAAGGTGGAAGCTAATGAGGCCAGAGAATAAACGAACCTGTAACTGAACTTGGAATCTCTCTTCAGGCGGCCGAGCGTCAGCGGGCGGCGGCGGCGTTGCTCCTGCACCACCGAATAGGTTTTGTAGTGCTCCCAAATTGGGGATTGAACCAGCAGGAGGATTTTGAGCTCCAGCAGGCGGTGCCCCGCTCATCAAAGCAGCGAGTAACATGGGGTCCAAAGCTGGAGCGCCTTGTCCAGCACCACCGCCGAATAGATTAGGGAAGGCAGGGGCAGCGGGTGCGGCTGGAGGGGTACTTGTAGCCGGTTGACCAGGAATACCAGGGGCAGGGAAAGCAGGGGCTGCTCCGCCTCCCGCGCCGTTGAACATCGACGCCATTTGGAGCATTCGTTGCAGGTTCTCCGGACTTGAGCTAGAAACGCACGCGGATCGTTAGAACTGGATTTAACATATAGAACCAGACACGTACACCATCTGCCTGAAATGATCGCTCTGCATCAACGCACGAGCCTCGGGACCCATTCCCGCCATCTGCGGATTGGACGCAATGATCTGGTCCATAATAGCGGGATTCGACATCATTGCCGACATTTGCTGGAGAAATTGCGGGTTATTCATCATGCCTTGCAACTGCGAGTGTGTGAGCTTCGGCTAACCGCGTCAACATTGCAAAATTAGGTTTACCATGTTGGGATCGTTCTGGTTCAAACCCATATCTGCAAAGGGATTCAAGCCAGCCATGGCACCGAACCCCAGATGACTGTTGAGCTGAGTAAGCGGATCGTGCGGGTTCTGCCCGGTCTGCATTGTTGGGAGCGGTTGTGGCGCAGCGGGTTGCGTCGACGATGATGCAGCACCAGAACGCGCAGCGCCCTTGACCATGTGGATGGTGTGAGATGATTGAATCTTGTACACGGATAACAAGTCTTCATCCTCCAAAAATTCCTAAGCATTGTAGTCGAACAGAGAACCTAATTGATTACCTTCAAAACTCTCCCTGCATTTGGCGTGTTATAAACGTTCTCGTCATGCGGACGATGGGGGGATTTGACTTGCCCGAATATATAAGTCTTTGCCTCTCGGCCTCCACATCTGACTTCTCTGCGATTGCCTGCTTGAGTTCAAGGACAGTTTTATCGGTTGTAATCGTGATTTGAAGCTTCAATTCGCTGGGACCTGGAGTGAGTGAACATAGAGTCGTGTTGAGGGCTTGGAGTAGAGGTACCCTTGACGTTAATCTGGATTTCGGGACCAGGAGCTTCGTCAGACATGGCTGTTAACGGAGAAGGATGTTTGCGCGTCCTCAGCCTTCTATGTCATTCCAATGATCGTGACGTAATGTATTTCCGAAATTTGAGATTGACTGGAAAATGGTCTATTAAATACACTCGGTAAGGTATTGGTGCTACAGTCCGATTTGTCCTGGTATATGTTAGCTCTTCATCTCAACAACAACGTTTGCGACCATGATGGTGCAATACGCAGCAATTAGTATAATACCCCATCGTCGAGTCAAGTGGTACCCGTTGAGTGGTACTACGATGAGTGTAGTCGCCAACAGCACCAGTAGCCCAATGCCACTAACCATCAACGTATTGTTAAGGGGTAGCGGATACGGCTGTTGTGTCTGCTGCGTGATGTAAGACCCGGATATGCCCACACCGAGCAAGATGTTCAGCATGGGCCCTCCAAAGCACGCTGAGAAGCCCATAATCGGGGCAAACACCTGAAAATCATGAATCTCAATCTGATCCTCGTGAAATGTTATTGGTTACCGCCACGCTCATATTGGCCACAAGATCGGCCAGCGAGTTCCCCATCGCAAAAATGGTCAATCCAATGATAGCATCGGAGAGGCCGAAAATGAACCCAAAGGTCTACAAGAGTTTACAATGAGATATCGACCAGGAATAATTTACTCAGGTCTCACCTGTAAAACCTTCACCACCTCATCCGCAATGGCCATTATCCATACGATAGCCACAACAAAGCCGATGGAACATCGAGCCATGCGGAATGAGGGATGAGCCCCGTTGTTACCGAAAAGAATGACGAGGACTGAGGCAGCGAAGCCGACAATCCCAGCCGAGATCAGCGCCCATATTCGGTATCGTTTGTTAGTGCCTGCTCGAGAAGAGTGAGAACCCACAACAAAAGATCCAAGACCAAAGTACCAAATAACACAGTTGCACAGAATAAAGGCCCGAAAGTAAATTGAGCGGCTGTCAGCCATTTGCTATACATGGTTCCATGCATTTCCTCTTCAACTTCTTCCTCCGCGATGAGAATTCTCTCAATCCCTTCCTCTTCAAAGTCAACCAAGTTGGGCGCTTCACCCGGAGTTTTCTCATGAGTATGGTGGGAGGACTCATATGGACTTGTGACAACCGGCAGAGTCAGTGTGAGCAGCAAGACGGCGGGCGCCGCAAAGACAGAGGCGATCTGTCCAAGCACGCTTTTATCGCGGAAGTTATGGAGAGAAGGGAAGAGTCGGTGATAAACAGATCCCGCGATATGCATGAAGCGCTGCCGTCGTGTGGGCGGCTGGAAATTCTGCGATTCCGTGTCGCCATCTGAGACTGTGGGAGAGGTGGGTGCCCGCGATGCACCAGGGACACCGTCAATCGGAGATAATCTTCTGCTACCAATAGTGCTCCCATCCAGAGGTTCTGGTTCCTCGGAAACAGCGGGTGTGATCACTAGCTGGGGGTGTGTACGCTCGTCAAGTGGTACTCCGAGCGCGGCGTCCCAGGGGTCGATCTCAATGCGCTGATCCCTACTCACAGTCCGCGACCTTGAACGAAACGGAGTGTAGTGACCTCCGGCGTACGGAGTGTACGGAGTATCAAAAATATTGAGCGAAGTCCCAGCGGCTTCGTGCTGCAGTGATGATATGACGTGGCGGAATTCCAGAGCCCCCACGAGAGAGAAGGATGGCATTGGAGTGTATGATGGTGATGGAGACGGCGTTCGTGAGTGGGGGCGCGGGGGAAGATCCGTAAAGAGCCTGGGCGGTGCGCCAGGGGCGGAGATGGCACGGGCTCTGGTCGGTGACGGTGAAGCCACGAGATTCGATATCTGCGAAGGACCTGGGCTAGCTACCGGAGAGTCAGCACAAAGTAAGTCAAGTCAACATGCGCTCACGATAGTCTCTGTAAGATTCTAGCAGAGGGCTCGCAGGTGAAAGGTCCGAGTCATCATACTCGGACCGTACCATGGCTTCATGTGCCCTCAAGCGTTCTCTTCTGCGTTCCAACCAAGTTCCAACAACTACCGTTCCCACATAGATACAATAGAGGGCGATCATCGATGCAGATTCCCAGAAACGAAGCTTTCCGTCCCACAATATGCCCAGTAACATGGACACCGCAACAAACATGAAGCCAACATCTCGAACAAAAAATGTTGCGTGGTGCAGTTGGAAGGGTTTGATGATGCACAGGGAGCCGACAACGCAGGAGACGATGAATGATGCAGCGCCGAGCAGTTCGCCGATCGCCAGGCTTCCGGAATCGGCCCGCATGGCAGAAAATGTAGAAAAGACGTCGGGACTACCATTCCCGAAAGCTAGGAATGTGACACCGGCAACATTTTCATCGAGACCGAGTATTTGTGCTATTGTGGCGAGATTGGGTGTGAAAAAGTCGGACGCACTGATCCCCAAGGTGGAGAACAGGAAAAAAAGCCAGATGACTAGGCCGGCGAAAATCAATGGTCGCAGTTCCGTCTCGGCGCAGTAATAGTTGGGGAGATAGGGAATAGATAGAATTGTCTTGGGTAGGGGACATCGTTTCAGCACATGAGCGCACTGCTCCGTCGCTGGAAATGCAAGCGGCCGACACTACGGGGGCTGTGAGCGCAACTTTCGAAATAACATGTTTGCACCACGCACTTGTTTCTCCATTGCCATCTCCAGGCTCGAGCCATTTGGGTTTGCAAGCTCAAGGGATATTCGTTTCACGAGACTGTTGTCGCCATAGAGTAAACTTGTTTGCGGGATTTCGCCATAGTGGCTAGAAGACCACAACACACAGTTTAGAGCGAAAACGAGCACAAAAATCAACCGAGGAGAAGCCAAAGCCATCGTTAGATATAGGAAGACCTGTAGAGCAAGGTGACTATCGCGAAGAGAAGAATAGCATGAGGATAGTGTGAGGTTACGGAGTGAGAGACTCGAACTTTGATGGCTCACATTAATTTATGTGTTCTAGAGCTCGACGCGTCAGTCAACCCCGAACTCTGCGGCAGCGAATACGGAGAAAACAAGATGCTCTTCAAACCCAGGTCTTTAGTTCATTCGTTGACCGCGATGCACCGCTATGCACGACAAAAGCGGCGTCATGAGTGACACTTGCCGAATTGAGGTTCTCTTCAAGTCAGCCACATACGGCGTATTGGTCTACATTTACTCCCAGCGTTCAGGATGGCTCTACTGGGATTCGATTATGATTTGTGTACAAGATACAGATGTGGGGATACAGAAGAAGAAGAAAAAACAAGAATATGCACACTACATCGGGGCCAATTACTGCTTCCTTGGCGTGGAACAGGCTGAACACGCAAGAAAGCCGTCCTTGTTGAGCCTAGCATTGAGTGAGGCACGATACCCGCGATAGCTTTGGGAACGTACAAGGTGCACAAGTGACACGCCCATTCAGATTCCTGCGGCCTCTGTCCGGCCCCGACAGTAGAACGACCACCTAAAACTCGGCTACCAGCTTTAACCGGCGCCATGCCCAGAGACTCTCTCTTGCGTAGAGAAATCTCATTCTGCACCAGGTTGCCGAGACTTGAGCTCTTTTTACCCTTGGAATCTGGCGCCGTGTTAAGTCGAACCGAGTTCTACTATCATGAAATGTCGATCACCTTGAGTAATATGGGAAGACGTTTTGCTAGGGCCCACGACAAATGTAGAGCCGGAAGCAATAGGAAGGTCTTCTTCGTCTGAAATTTCGATAGGAGAAGTTTGCTCCCCGCAGCGGGAGAAATCGAAATCGTTCTGGAATTTTTTCCAATCCTCTTCATTCAGGGCTGGCAGATCCTCCTCTCCGGCGCGAAGTAATGCTTGACGTCTTTCTGCATCTGTTTCGCCTACCAGTTCGTCCTCGGAGCCTTCTTCCTCGACTTCATCAACTTCGTCGGATTCAGGATCAGAGACTACATTGGATGTCGAGGCTTAAAATGAACTAGAATCAGTGAACGCCGCTGCACTGCGAAAAAGATCGGAGTCTGACCTCGGGATGAACCGACCTGCAGAGCCTGCAGTCGTCGTTCTGCTGCAAGAGCTCGTTCTTCTCGAGCCCGTTTACTGAGAGCGAGTTGTCAAGAAGATAGCATGTTGTTTGCCGATGACATACCTAGCGGCTTGTTTCCTAAATCCAGCGCCTTGCGCTTTTGGGTCAAGTCCACCTTCAGTCAATATGGCACCATGACCTGGAAATGCGAATTCAGATTTGACCCGTCCGCCAGCTTTGCGCTTCTTGGCCGTTTGACGACCAGTTTTATTCGAAGCAACTGTCTCACGTCGACGCGTTCGGCGAGCGCGTCGTTTGCGACCCAGAGCCGTGGGACGTGACTGCTTCTGCGCACCACCACACTACGGCAAATGGGGGATTAGCAGAAATGATTCGAAGTATTCTGCATACCAAGAATTCAGGGAATTCGCCTGTCTCGATACCATCTCCCATTATCACGGCTGAATCCTGGAGACGTTTGCCAGACGACCATAGACCGTCACCGAAATAACCCTTGTCTTGTAGAGCACGAACTTCGGTACGGAACTGCTTCCAAAGCGCCTGGAAACTGGGACCATGGTGCATATGCTTGTGACGAATGAGTTCGGGTTGTGGTATATTCACCTTTCAAACCTTGATATGAGCTAGCTGATCAGAAAAAAAATCAACGTTCAGATGCTCGGCTTCACAAAAAAAAAAAAAAAAAAAAAAAAACCTCGTGGCACAAAGTACTCATTATGTAGGCTGTCGGCGCGAAAGAGCCGCCGGGCCTACGAAGAACTAGCTCTGAAACTCTTCAAAGGGAGGCTCGACAAGGCATGGAGAGAAACACACCTACGGTTTCACCGGCATTCCAATTTCGACCAGCAAAGACATTGTTATACTCGTACTGTGCTTGCTTCAGCTAGAGCCAGTGATTTCGTAGGGGATTCGTGCCACCTCCTCAAGACTATTCACGACAAGGCCATGTGCTTTCATCAAAGGTTTAACTTGAGCTGCTAGGGCACGAAGGAACTGCCTGTTTGTTTCTGATGAGCACTAAGACTATGATTGTTTTGCGCCGCTTCTACCTCGCTTGTTCTTGACCTTCAGAATCGCCGGCGTCAAGAGCCGAGATAAAATTCACGTAGGCTTGCGGCAATATTTAATAAGGAGACACCAAGGTCATTGTAGAACTCTGAACCCACGACTTTGAATGGATCGGGATCAGATTTGGGGGGACCTCAAGGAGCCCAGGGAGAACCCACTTTGGATTTGTGTCGCGTTCGTTTAGCCGCACATGAACCATCGGGGAATCTCGAGTTGGACGTTGGCAATTAAGACGGGTTGACGCAAACGAGACACGCGACGCGTCCACAGCACCAACCATTGATAAATCCGATATACTCCGAACTCCCACGGCCACAACATATAAATGTCACGATGTGACCGTTACATTTTTTGCTTTTTCCCTCTCCCCCAATCTCCACCTCCCCGTCCTCACCTTGCACCACACTCCGCGTCCATTCAGCATGTCCAGACTCCACCCACTTTCCCCTCCAGTCGTCCGTGAGTATCCGTTATCCCTTTTAATTTCCTTTTTTCTATGATGACTTTATTCTCTTCCCCGTCCTACACGACCATGCCGAGGAATAGAGGAGTTTGTTCGCAACAAACTCGCGTTCTACGGGACGCACAGTGTACTTGCCAGTGCCATTTCGTCTGACCTTTTCTCTTGTCTTTCATCTGTGTTAGACGTTGTCCTCATTCCTCTTCTTAGGGTTTGTTTCGTTTTTCTCGGTGCAATACTCTGCTTTCACAGGGTGAGTGTTCTTCCTCGCCCCTCCAATTTTATTGCGCCCCATCCCCTTTGTGATGAAACACTTCCTACATTCGCAGTTTCCACTTAAGCGTCCAGTGAGCACTCCCCCAATGCGGAACGTCTATATTCTCCCTCCATACCATGCTGAACCCAAAAGGCATTGGTCGAGCGGGGCCGCCCTTGTGGTGCGCTGGGCGGGAAGCGGGGGTCGGCGCGATGCAAGCGAAACGACCTTCCTTTGGATGTCTGATCCCCTTTCTTTTGGGCGCGCTTCAACTGTGTCGATTGTTGTGCTCACTCAGTTTCTCAACAGTTTGCCCTCCCCTTGCCAAACTCGATACAGTCCTTATATGTAGTACAGAGATGCTTTTATACAAATTCGAACCTATCCGAACTCTCTCCTACGAAAATCCGCAGAACTCCATAGAAACGAGAATCATTTCTCATCTGTGCGACGGGCATCCATCCCCGATTCCAACCTACTCCTGAAGATCGCGGACATCTGAACATCGCGGACATTTCAGGCCGGACGAGTGAATTCATCGCGACCACTATAAAACCATATCGAACGGTCATCACTATCCAAACCACTATGAGCGGACTCCAGTATAACCCCTCGACCGGCGAGCCCTATCTACGCCTTCCCGCCCCATTTTCAAACATCATACTTACCCCTCCTCGGATGACCGACGTCGACGAGAGTGTCGCGATATTGAGCGATCCTGAGGTTGCAAAGTGGTTGGGCCCAACTGGCCCTGGTTCTACATACACCACTGAGAAGGCGCAGGGTTGGCTAACACAGTTGACCGCAAAAACAGATGAAATGGTCAAGGAGCTCGGGGGCTCAACCGAGCCTCATCCGGTGAGCGGGTGCCCTCTGCGCCATATACGCCAAGTGGGAGCCGAGGGGACAGAAAGATTTCTCGGGGACATTAATATCACGCGGTCCAGCTTCATTGAAGTTCCCGATGTGGAAGAGCGCGCTCGCCTTGTCGCAGAGAACAACGCACGCGTCGCAGGAGATCCCGAAATCTCGTGGATGGTGAGCGCTCCCAGTCAAAAGTGGGTCGGATAATTTGAGATGATCTGGGATGGAAAGATTAAAGCAGCAACCAAAAGTAATGAGTTGAGATCGTTCGTCAATGGTACTCAAAACATTTCGTCTCATTACAACGTCTGGCGACGGCGATCTTCCATGAATTTCTCCAAGTCGACCGCATCACTCGGTTACCTTACAACGGCAATATAAAGTGGCACCACTTTCCGCCACGTCATCCGCTCTCTCTTGCCTTCTTCTACCTCGTTCGAGTCGGCTTGCCTCCTCCGCCACTCTCTCCTCTGTGTCTGGCCTCCGAAGCCCAACCAATTGTCGTCTCCTGCTCTCCACATCTACTCTCCAGTCTCGTCTAGTATCCACGGCGCCTTGTGATCATGACCGAGATCTTCTGTTGAGGGCGAAGGTATGTATGTTTTTGCCCATTTTTCTTTCTATCCCCCTCTTACCGGTTCCTACCCAGCTCCCAGTGCTCCGCTCTTGCTCTAGCTTGGAAACCATAGACTCCATTGTTTAGAAGCCGTCCTGCTGCCCTTGTCTTCGTCAATCCTCGAGCTTCCCTTTCTTTCCTTATAACTCGGGTTTACCTTGTGGTCAGGCAGCTGGCCGGAGGCTTGTCTCGATGCTTGCACGTTCCGAGTCTATATACAGTATTATCTAGTGTACTATTGTATGTTTCGATGCTCTACAGCATCTCAAAGCATTCTATGTATTCTGTTGACACCACAATGCCTCACTCGACTACTTGCAATGGATTGAGATAAATTGTACAAGAATTCAGACTATCACAATCCATCTCATGCTATGCCAAAAAGTCTGCCACTTTTCCAGATGGTTTGAGCATGGATGAGATAGTTTGAAGATTTCGCATTTTATCTCATTTCATCTCACTCAATCTCGTGGACTTTTGACTGGGGGTGAGCTGTAAGTGTCCAACTCTCTCCGTCTCAGGAAAACACAAGACCATGGATATTCAGATTTTCTGGCCCCAAGCCATCAAGGACGAGGCTTGACGACCGTGGCACTGAGGACACTCATAACGCAATTCGGAGTGCCCTGGATGAAGACTAAACGAATCCGCCCAGCGACCTTCGAAGATAACCATGGCAGTATAAAGGTCTTGCAGAAGAGCGGATTCGTGGTCATCGAGAAAATCCGACAAGAGGGGTTGGACAAAAGTGGATATCTTTTCGAGTGGCGCGGGTTTGAATAATCTTGCCTTGAAATTGGACCGAGTGCGTAGAGTGGACAATATGGACTGAACGGACTTTTGACTACAAGCACGATGTTCCAGTCAGTCAATTTATCATTGAACTGAGCAATTAGTACAAGTGAGATATAACTTCCTTCTATTTTTTGCGCCTTGTAAGAGCTTAAATACGAGTGCCATATACATCCTTGGCAGTGACGCCTGCCTGGCCACGACGAATATTGGCTTGAGCCCATCTAAGAAAGATTAGTATCTGCAGACAAATAAAAATAAGTGTCGACCCTACTTTTTGATTCGGATCGATTCGATCTGGATGAATCCACTGGTATCGGTAGGCTCGAATCCACCCATCTCGTCCATAGAGCTCTGTCGCTCGTCATATAGACCCTCAGAGCTCTCCCGCCCTTCAACGATGACATTACCCTTGTAGAGCTTCAGTCGAACAAGTCCGTTCACTGTGCGCTGGCTCGCAGGGATCGCACTGACGATGAACTCGCGTTCAGGTGTGAAGAAGTGCCCATTATAGAGCATGCGGCTCAGTTCGACTGTTACAAACTGATCTCGCAGTGCTCGAACGTTACGATCAAGCGTAAGACCTTCCAGGTCGACGTGGGCAACTCGAAGAATG
This sequence comes from Favolaschia claudopus, assembly GCA_037176885.1. NCBI lineage: Eukaryota > Fungi > Basidiomycota > Agaricomycetes > Agaricales > Mycenaceae > Favolaschia > Favolaschia claudopus. Next base: position 1,262,337 of record JAWWNJ010000023.1, on the reverse strand, counting down.
GTGGCTCCGGGAGATTCGTAGCAGCCCCGCGATTTGACGCCGATGAAGCGATTCTCGACAATGTCGATTCGCCCGATGCCATGGGCACGCCCGAGGGCGTTGAGGGCAAGGAAAATTTCAACAGGGTCGGTGTGAACCTTGCCTGTGCCGGGGATCGTTACCTTCGTGGGGAGACCGGCGGCAAACTCAATTGAAATATTTTCGGGGGTTTCTGGAGCCTGTTCAGGAGCAGTGGTGAGTTTCCACATGTCGGCAGGAGGTGTGGTGTTCGGATCCTCAAGAATACCGGCTTCGTATGAGATGTGGAACAGGTTCTCGTCCGTTGACCAAGGCTTAGCGGCTGTTTGAACTACAGGGATGTTGCTTTTCGCCGCGTACTCAAGAAGAGCTTGACGACCAGGGAAACGATTGTAGAATTCTAGTCGAATATAAAATTAATACACGGAAATTGATCGACGATAGAGCAGTACCAGGCAAACGCCATGGCGCGATAACCTTGATGTCAGGTTTAAGACCATAGAAGGCCAGTTCGAACCGAACCTGGTCATTACCCTTGCCGGTACAACCATGGGCGACAAAGCTATAGCGAAGATAAAGCGCAAGAGATGTGCTTCAAAACAAATTGCTTACTTGCATCCTTCCCGATCTGCCACTTCAATCATTCCCCGAGCGATAACCGGGCGAGCGAGAGATGTCCCCAGTAGATAGACGTTCTAATTACGATCCCTTCAATCGAATCCTGATTACCATTGAAAATACCTACCTCGTAGATGCAATTCGCCTGTACAGCTGGGTAGATGAGCTCGGTTACGAACTCACGCTTCAAGTCCTGCAAGATCACTGAACATCGGAGTTCAACCTTCAACATGAGTGCACAATACCTCGAGGAAGAACTTTTTGGCACCGACTTTGAGTGCTTTCTTCTCTGCAGCCGGAAAGTCCTGTACAGTGTGAAATCAAATCTTGGTCAACTTGGATACTAGAAGACATACCTCCTCCTGGCCAACATCTGCCATGAACGCATAGACCTCATATCCCTGCTCAATGAGCCATGCGAGGATACACGACGTATCTACGGGGACAGACAATGAGACCTGGATACAAAGCAGATGGGTGAATGCATACCCAGACCACCAGAATAAGCGAGTAAAACGCGTCCCAGAGAGTTAGACATGGTGGTGAGAAGGAAGAATTGGAGTCATTCAAAATTTTGGCAAACACCGACTACATCCGCAAGTCCGAAAAGCCGAAAAGGACGCGACCAGACTCGTCAAAATTTGGGTTACGCTCCAATTCCATCGAGTCTTAACCTCTTCCTTCATCATCGCGGTCGTCTTGGCCCTCCCTTGACTCCCCTTCACCATGAAGATCGCTATACTCACCTCCGGCGGAGACAGCGCTGGGATGAATGCTGTAGTTCGCGCTGTCGTTAAAGCTGCTATCCTCAAGTGCGCTTTTACGCGTTGGGCCGGCTTTGTTTAACACGAAAGAATAACAGAGGCTGCGAGGCGTGGATCGTACGCGAAGGTTACGAAGGCCTGGTGCGCGGAAATGCGGAGGCAGAGTCGAGCCCCACATATGCCCCGCCGTCCGCCACACATCATTCCGACTTCCCCCTTGCCGCGACAAATATCATCAACAATCTACGCTTTGGTGACGGCGAACTGCTCAAAGATGGAACGGGCGATTATGCATCGGGTAGAACCTTGAAAGGCAGATACATCGTTAGAGTTGGCTGGGATGATGTGAGGGGTTGGTTTACTGAGGTACGCGTCCGTTGCGTCCAATTTTTACGCATCTGCTGATACACTTAGGGCGGTACACTTATTGGGACCGCCAGATCTAAAGAATTTAGGACTCAGGAAGGGCGCCTTGCCGCAGCATATAACATGGTCAAAGAGGGCATCGACGCTCTTGTAGTGTGCGGTGGAGACGGTTCACTGACTGGAGCCGACGTATTCAGGAGTGAATGGCCACAATTGGTTGCCGAGCTACGCGCCAAAGGTTTGCATACTCATGGATGACGGTTCTCTTTTTACATCCCGAACTACAGGCAAAATCTCTGAAGCGCAAGCCCAGACACACTCGCACCTCAAAATCGTTGGCTTGGTCGGCTCCATCGACAATGACATGTCCATGACCGATCTCACCATCGGAGCACCAACGGCGTTGCACCGAATCTGTGAAGCTATCGATAATATCAACTCTACCGCCTTCAGCCACTCTAGAGCCTTCGTTATCGAGGTCATGGGTAGACATTGCGGTTGGCTAGCACTACTGGCTGGAGTCGCGTAAGTTCTAGCCTTTTTTGTCTTCCATTCCGCTCTAACGGTCATCAAGCGGCGGTGCAGATTTTCTATTTATTCCTGAGCAACCTCCAAAATCGCAGCCATGGGAAGACGAGATGTGCGCTGCTATTCACAGGGTAGGCTCACCACGACGGTATATCTCTCCCACTCATTAAATCCAGCATCGTGAATTAGGGAAACGTAAAACCCTTGTGATCGTTGCTGAAGGTGCTCACGACATCGACTTGAAACCCATCAAAGCGGAATATGTGAAGGATATTCTTGCTGAGCGTCTGGGGCTCGATACACGGGTTACTACCTTAGGACACACTCAACGTGGCGGCCGTCCATGTGCTATGGATCGTATTTTGGTAAAAATACTGTTCCAGAGTCTGTCATGGAAACCTTTCTAATCGCAATTATAGCCCACTTTGCAAGGCTTCAAGGCTGTCGACGCTATTTTGGAAGCAAATCCTGAAACACCGTCTTATATGATCGGTATACAAGAGAACAAAATAACGATGGTTCCGCTAATGGAAGCCGTAGCAATGGTACGTCGTTCATGTTTATCCTACGTAGCGAAGATATCGAGACTTGAACCACAGACTAAAGAAGTCTCTACCGCAATTGAGAAGAAGGACTTTGAGAAAGCTATGAGGCTTAGGGACCCTGAATTCCGCGAAAGTTTGGAAGGGTTCGTGACTACTTCAACTTTGTCTACCGACAAGCAACTACCGGCTTCCAAGGTAATTTGCGCATTTCGGATCGGTTTTTTAGCTTACATATTTGCATCTTATCAGAGAATGCGAATTGCTATCATGCAGTAAGTTCAATATTTTCCTGAGTTCCGCAGTCACCAACTTTTTCCTAGTATGGGAGCTCCCGCCGGCGGTATGAATGCTGCTACCCGGGCAGCCGTTCGATATTGCCTCAGTCGTGGCCACACGCCGTTAGCAATTCACAACGGTTTCCGAGGACTGCTGGATGACGACCTCGAGGAACTGTCCTGGCTCCGAGTCGACTCCTGGATGGCGCGTGGGGGCTCTGAGCTCGGTACAAACCGCACTCTACCCTCCGTCGATCTCGGCACTGTTGCAGCCAAGTTCCAAGAACACTCCTTCCACGCCGTCCTGATGATTGGCGGGTTCGAAGCGTTCAGTGCTCTACAGCTGATGGAAGAAGGCCGAAAACATTATCCTGCATTTCATATTCCGATGGTTCACCTACCTGCTACAATCAGCAATAACGTTCCTATGACGGAGTACAGCCTTGGGAGCGATACAAGTTTGAATGCATTAGTAGAGGCCTGCGACGCCATCAAACAAAGCGCCAGCGCAAGCAGAAATCGTGTTTTTGTCGTCGAGACTCAGGGCGGGAAATGCGGGTATATAGCCACGATGGGAGCATTAGCAGTCAGTGGTGTTTTCGAGTTGTCAAACCGAGTTTCATTGATTCTTCAGGTCGGAGCATGTTTGGTTTATACACCGGAGGATGGGATGAATCTCGACTTGCTGAAACGCGATGTACGATTCCTCAAGGCTAGATATAAACTCGACGTCAAAGGAAAGAGCGAAGGTCGTCTGGTCATACGGTCTGTTGTGTTCGCACCTGCTCGCGAGTGTGCTAACGACGTGTAGGAACGAAGTTGCGTCTACTGTATACACGACCGACGTCATTACCAGAATGTTCAAGGAGGAAGGAGGAGCCCTGTTTGACTCGCGTTCTGCGTCTCTCGGCCACACCCTTCAAGGTGGAATACCGTCTCCAATGGATCGCGCTCGTGCTGTGCGGCTTTCACTCAAGTGCATGGCTTTCGTCGAGCGGCACCATGAGTTGCTCCAACAACAACCGCAAAAAGGACGTGTTGCGGCCCCAGAGACCGCCGCTGTAATCACAATCCAAGACAGCTCCATCAAGTGGGTGCCTGTGCAAGAGATGGTTCAGCATGCAGATACAAAGAATCGTCGAGGCAAGACGTCCTGGTGGGCAGATATGAAAGAGCTGGTAGAAGCGCTTGTGGCACGACCGCAGCTCACAGCGCTGAGCGCGAAAGACCTACAAGAGCTGTAGTTTTGGCAAATGTACTGTAGACTCGATTTTTGAGATTAGATAAGTAGATTTTGTAGATCATTTTGCTCACGTGTTTGTTTCCCGCGTTTGTCAATCCCGCTTTGTTGATTCCGGGCTTTAACCAATAACCACGATGACCTCCAGCGCTACCCCTCGTCCTCCGCTGCCAGTGCGACATCAGAATGCCAATATTAAGGATATGGAGCCCGCAGTCGTCAAATATCAAGGTACGCTCGACTTTTCACGCGTTTTGCCGATTCTTGACCTAATGTGAATTTTCTAGTGCTCAACTGTCAGGGCAATGATATCCTGGTGCGTGGCTTGCGATAGCCTGCGGACGTACTCGTTCAACTGAATGGATTGATAGGTTGGTAGACTGAAAGTCGATACCCCAACCGTGCGCTTCATTTACAGATCCGACAAATCCTTTAACTGATAGCTTCTCACAGTCCTCGGGACATGCTTTCATTTTGAGACGTTTCGACACCGGCGCCGTCAGTCTCACCACCATGTTTCGCGCAGCGTTCCCGAACGCGCCAGAAGACTTGGAAAAGCGCGAAGTACAATGGGTGAAGGACACGTACGATCTCACCGGAAACAACGGTTCTTCCAAGGACACTAGCGTCACGCGTCTCGCCGGGACATGGGTCAGCCCTGCTGTTGCTTTGGAACTTGGCGAGCAATATTTCCTGGGAGATCTGATACACTCGGTCGTCCAAGCGAAACCTGACCCGACCGCCAATTACCGGCGCTCGAAGAAGGACGCCGCTCCCACTCCGCCAACATCGGCCCAACCCCCTTCGAGGACGCTCTCGACTACTGCATCCTCAATGGCGTCGCCGACGCCCGCCAAACGGCGAAAGGAGTCTTCTCCCGCCCCTGCCCCACCCCCCGTCACGCCGGTGGCACCCAGACGGTCGACACGCACTAAAAGCCCTGCCCCAAAATCTTCTTCGACGATGTCATTGACTTCTGCAGCCAAATCCATGTCTACAAAGAGGAATTCGCGGCGAGAGGAGGTGGTGACACCGGGGGGTTCCGATGAGACAGTGGTCGATGAGGAAGGGGACGTCATCGAGGAGTCTGTTGGGAGTGAATTGCGAGAACAGGATTTGGCGGAGCAGAGGGATATGATTGCCAATCTGAAAGCTCAAAGAGACAAGACTTTGGCTAAGCAAGCAGTTGCCGATGACGACGCGCCGCCGGCGAAGCTTAAACGTGTTCGTGAAGAGGAAAACAAGCAGCTCGAATTCGAATTCAAAGAGCCCGAAATCGGCGAACGAGCTATTGCGACGAACCGACGAATTACTCCCACGCAGAAGTCTGCGGTCTGGGGAATGGTGGCTTTCGCTTTTGGAATGACTGCGGTGTCCGTCTCCCTCATCCGTGTCTTGACTTGCCTAACTCGTCCTCAGATCCTTCTTACCAAACTTATTCTGATCTATTTCTCTTTTTGCTCTCTTATCTATTCAACTGTATCCCCACCATCTCGGTTAACATCTGACATCCACTACTGGGATCCTACGTGTCTTCAATCAAGATCTTATTATACTGTACTGGATGTATGTAGACCTCTTTCGTCTCGTTCGAATTTGTACACAAACTATTTTGGATTTATTCGCCCTCACGACAGACGAGAACCCCAGACTCATACAATCCTAAAACATAAAGCGAATTCGTTTTTGAATCGCGCAAACCCGTTGTGGAGGACGAGAAGTACGTCCCGTCACTTTGAAAAAGTGTCTGCACCTCGTCAGTGGCGACGCCAAGGGCGGAAACCCAGCTGGGCGCTCGCAATTTCGCGGGATCTTCTTTCATCTTAGCCAAGGAGAAGAAATGGGGATGGCCAGATATAATGAGCGCCCCCGTTGCATCAAAATCTAGATTATCGGGGTGGAACTGCACAGGGATGCGCTTGACATATTTGAGCACGTTGTTGGCCGGATTGCGGGAGTATATGTGGACGTTGGCAGGAGTCGAAGACGCGATAGCGACTCTGAGACCATCGGGGGAGATTGACACGCCATTAGCGAAAGGGAGGAACAGCGCGGCAAATTTGTGCTCGAGAATAGGTTTGAGCGCTGTGGGGGCGGGGTCTAGAGTTATATGCGAGACATAACCCAAAGGCAGGGTAAGAAACGTCTCGATGACGGGAAGAACATTGCCCAATCCCCAAGGCAGTCGACGAGTCATGAAATGATCGTTCGAGACATAGAAGGACGATGAAGAGGTCAAGGAAATCGAGTTGGGTGAAATGAAGTATGGTGAAGATAGCGTTCGAACATGGGTCGCGACGGCGGATGCAGGGGACATTGTAAACTGTTCGATGACCGTTCTCTCACGAGCATGGTTGACGATGAACAAGTTACTTGGCGTATCACCGTCAAAAGGCGATATGGCGATGCCCAGTGGATGGAAATCGTGGCCGGCAGGATAATTGTCGAAGGTGATGCGCTGGGGAACAGACTCCTTGCCCATGGCGAGCAACCATAGGTTTCCGTGAGGGTCAGGATTACGAAGAGGGCCCATAACAGTATTCCAATCGACGCGACCCGGGTCACAAGTTATGAGCACCACCTGTTGTGTCGAATTCGTCGCTGGATCGTGAATATCCCAGAAGGCTGCGTCCTCGCAAGAATTCAAGCCTGGGGCATGCTTCACCTCGCAGTGGCTTCGGGCGTCTCCGTGTGCATAGAAAGCTACGGGAAGGTTCCTTTTGAACATGAAGCTCCCTGGACGACGACGGTTCCATACGAATATGCTCTAATGTGCGATGAGGGATCTAAGAGTGTTATGCTCACTGATCTTTTGAATTGACCTACCAAACCCAAAACCGCGAGGGCAGGCAAGAGTCTCATCTTACAGCGACAACCAGATGCGTTGGCAGTGGTGGGTTACAGTCTGGACTGTACCTTGAAGGTTCGTTTACGTAGTAAAACGCCCCGAAACCCCGCATTGAATTGAACACCGTGAAGGCGTGAAGGGCCTTCTAGAGTGTAGCTTCGGCGTTGTTCGGCTCACAATGCCCCGCGCGGTGATGCGGTTGGGGGACGTACGTCACTGCGGCGCGCGCGTGGGACTTGGACGCGCTCAGAGTTGAGTTGTGGCTGGGAGTAAGTAGGAGCACCCGAAGTCGAGAGACGCGCCAGTAGTGATGTGATGTAAGGGGAAAGGTGAGCTGGGATGAGAAGGGCAATCTTACAGTCAAAAGAGGATTATAGTCCTACTGGCGAGGGCTTCGATGGTAATCGCTAAAATTATATGAATATAACCACGCTGATGAAAAACTAAGGTGAATAGGTGCATACACGACTCCTAATTCGAGAGGATATTTCGCCAGCTTTGCCCACCAACGTCGCCCAAAACCCTTTCCACTTCGCCTTGTTCGAGATTGAGCAGAACCTTCCGCTCATCCTCCGCTTTCTTTGAGGCAGCCGCTCCTACTTCCATCAGCAGTGCACGAGCAGCAACCAGAGAGTCAAGGACGAGCGTCAGCTCCTTCGGAGTCGGCATACGAAGCTGTGAAACGTCGGGATCCTCCAGAACTTTCACATAAGTTGAATGTTGGCGAACCACCTTCAAAATGTTGTCCATGAACATGAGATTTTTGAAAAATTAGACACGAACATCTCCCCATTTTATCTCCTCTACACCCTCGCGTTTGATGCATTTGATCAGCGAGACAAGAACCATCCGTTCGTGAAAACTGCAATCCCGCAGATATGCCGCTATAGGACTGTTTTGCATCTGCTTCGTTACCTCGTTTACATCCCTGATGAGTGCCATTCGGCGTTCCGGATGCACAAGTTCGACTGCTCGCCTGCGCTAATGTCCAGCATAACATCGCAGAATCAAGATATTTGGACAGACCTGCAGATGTCCAGGATTCTTCTTGCATCCCCGCTGATGCTGCTGACTTTCTTTGAAGTGAGTTTTATAGCATCGGGTTCGAGTACTTTAGGCGTGTCATCCGGTTGTCCCTCCCTCGCGCTCGCAATTCGGGCTTCGACAATAGACTGAAGCTGGTTCGCCGTATACGGTTGGAAATTTATTCGAGTCATCCCTGCGCCAGGAATGGGTCAAGCGTTCGGAACTTAGGATTCAACATACCCAGTCGGCTTCGTACACGACCAGTCATTGCTCGCTCCGGGAGGTCCATTGTGTTGGCCACCGCAAGCACCACAAGCTTACTGTTGGCCAAAGTTGGCCAATTGAAAAAGTTGTATACAACGTCTTGTTTTGCAGTCATGAGCTGGTCGAGCTCGTCCATCAAAACAACACTGAACAAGGCAACAGCTATAGAAAAAACACAATGACAGAACAACTTGCTCGACATACCAAGCATGTCCGCCAGGACCACGTCCCCCGCCTCCACTAAAATGTGCCGTGAGTGCTTTCAAGCTCTCCTTGGCTGCGATCCGTAGATGACCCTCTTTAGCGACGTCGTGGCCAGAGACAGCTTCCCATAGTAGACTGTAGGCAGCTGTAGGTTCTGGTATTCGCAAACCGTTGATTTCCACATATGTGAACGGGTTCATTTCCTGGCATGCTCGTGTTAGACAAGCAGTCAATACTTTAGAGAACTCACTTACGCTGCATTCTGCCATCCGTTTGAGTTCTCGAATGACGGCGTGCACCGTTGCGGTCTTGCCTGTCCCCGGGACGCCGGAGATGTCTTCAACAATGACAATTAGTTCCAGTTCCAACGAGAATCACTGAACGCACAAACGCAGCCGCCGCTACCCTCCTCCAGTAGATCACTCACTGCACCTAACACGCGACCAAACTCATCTTCGCGACACGGCAGAGCATCCGGCCTACTCCCCACATGAAGAACATGCATCGCGCGAAGCCATGGATCTTGTGGCAAATGCTCCATAGAGCCATGACCTAAGGTCGGGTTATTTGAACGAACAGCCAGTCTAGCGCGCTTCCGAGGGGATGCTGATCCGGCGCCCTTGGCTCGACGGGCAAGGGCTGCTTTCGAATGTGGAGTGGGATGAGCTTTGGGCCGACCACGCTTCCGCTTGGATGGGGTTTTGGGTTCGTTAACGTCTGTCTCCGCATCGGAAGCGGGCGGCGAGTGGTGATCATCTTCCATGGTCGGCAGATGGTCGTCTTCGCTTTCTTCGTCATCACTGGCTTCCGTCTGGACATACTCGGCGTCGCTCAGATCTTCTTCTGACTTAAAAGCTGAGACGGCCAGTCTTTTGACTCGCTTGCGCAAATCGCGGTTTGGCTCCTCCGACGGTTCTCGTTTCTGTTTCTTCCGTGGTGGCATGCCTTGACGGTGTTCCACTGCGGTAATGTTCCATTTTTCTCCAGAACCAAAGGGATCGTCTTCTTCGCTGAGTGCCTCGTTGCGAAGTGATGACCAGTTGAATTCATAGTATAGACCGCGACGAGAGTTTACGGCGACACGACAGTAGAACGGACCGAGCTTTTCTTGTTCGTCTGCGTATACCCAACGTTTTTTGGGCTGGGTTTTTGAGGATCTCGGGTTTTGCGAGGTGGACACTGCATCGGTCACTTCACACCTGGACATTATGGCAGTCGAATCGAAAACGACGGCGGAATCGAGAGAGTAGTATACTTCGTTCTGAGTACAATTCAGTCCAAACGTTAGCTTGAAAACAAGGGTACTCGCCTCGAGATGATCTCGCTTGACTCCAATGGCGGGAAGCTCTGTAGGTCTGAGGAACCAGTGAATACGGACCATCATCCTCCCTGAGATCTCTTCATCTGTGGCATCTTCCTGCTCTTCTCCGCTCTCAGGAACGAGTTCCCACATGGCCACAATCACAGCGATACTTGGTATCTTGTCGCGTTTATAGATGGCCTCAGTCCTGATTGCGACAGTTTCCCCGACACGAAAAACAGGCGACTCCGCGCGTTGTTTCCTCTGCAAAGCAGAGTAGAATACAGCCTTGTAATTCCGTCGTTCGTCCTCCGACTCTTCTTGCCAGACCGCGAAATTCTCGGGAAGCATATCTAGTTCAGGTTTGACGGGTCGTTCGTGAATCGGAACGCCGACCCATGTCTGTTCAACTGCGTCCTTTGAGGCAACAGCTATCGGCTGGCCGCGCTTGGAACGTCGCGTCGGGGTCTTGAGCGCGTCGGACATGGAGGGCGAAGGACAAGTTGCAATTGTCACACACGCGTCGACAACGCGTGACGTCACTCAGCTGAACTCTTTTAGCGACCACCATGTCTAATCTATTAGCTATTCCGTTCAAGAAGACTTATAACATCGATTTGAAGGAGCCTCTCCGCAACTATCTTCTTGTCAACGGCTCTATCCATCCCGACGCATTCAAGAACGATATCAACAAGTGGCTCACCCTCCGCAAAGACGGTGTTGGCGGAGTGGTCCATGTTGATCGCGTGAACACCACCCTAAGGTCTGCCGGCCACATTATGCAGGTCAATCGAAGGCATTCTTAGCATATCTTTTGAAGTTATCACGCACAACTGTTGTCCGTGTTGGCTAAACTGCCGACCGATGTGAGTTCCCGTGTAGACCTGCTCGTGAGTCCGATATTGACCAGGCCCTTAGATAGGAGTAGACTTCGCCTACGCACCTGCATTTACACCAACGAGTCTCCCCATAACTTTAAGAAATGTGGCATTTGAACGCGCTGCAGTCCTTTTCAATCTCGCAGCATTGTATTCTCAATTGGCCGCATCTGAGGACCGCTCTACATCCGACGGAATCAAGCGTGCCATTCCGAATTATCAGGTTCATCCCACTCGACTCCAACTTTGATTTCATCCCTGAGCTTTCTCTAGGCAGCCGCAGGCACACTGTCATATCTGCGAACCTCGGCTTTACCGAAACTGGTTTTCGGGCTCGGCGACGAGGAAATACCTCTAGATCTTTCCCTTCTCTTTGTACAGGGTCTTGAGTGGCTTATGCTCGCCCAAGCCCAAGAATGCTGGTGGCAAAACGCCAGGCTAAGTCAGTGCGTTGCCTGCATTTCCACATTGTTGTTTCCTTATGTCGTTCTGTCTAGGCAATTATAAGAACCCATTGTTAGCAAAATTGGCCGCCCATGTTCAGTGCAAGCAGTTTGTTCTCTTATGCATTCCTGACCAAATACCCAGACTGCCGCGTTATATCGGTCAGCTATCACCACCATTCGAGAGGCAGAGACTTCTATCCAACAACTTTTCCCGTCCGTGAGACCATTTCACAGTCCCTCAGCACAGAGTGCAGTCTTCATAAGTTATAGAGCTGGCTGTCCCACTGGGAAGCTAAACAATACCATTTCGAAGCCGTTTCTCAATACCGTCAGAGTCTTGCCGAGCTCGAGGCGAGCAAGTTCGTAATCTGAGAGTTCCCCCCCTGGGTTTCACTGATGATTCATGTAGTTATGGAGTTGAATTAGCCCGCCTTGAGCAAGCACGCGTTGCATCCAAGCGCGCATACGAGTTAGCTCGGCGTGGTAAGGTTGCACCTGCTGTTCTACAAGATGTCCAGGTATGGTACTTCATCAACAGCTGCTTCACGACGACTGATTGCGTGCAGTCCCTGCTCGACACACTGCAAAAGGACTATGCGCGCGCAGAACGGGACAATGATCTCATCTATCACGATGACATCCCTTCTGCCTCTGCCCTTCCGCCAATTCAACATTCAGCGATAGCCAAGCTCACTGTGGTTCCAGGGTTAATTAATCCTGACAGTGTCATTGGTACAGACGGCCCCATATTCACTGAGTTGATCAGTTGGGGAGCTCAAGAAGCCATCAGTGGGTCACTGCTCCCAATTACTCTGTATCGTGGGCTCATTTTTTTCACCGCTCAGATATATACAATGATCGAAAGCAAAACCTCGTTCAAGACAGAATAGTCGATGCTGCACAGCGACTAAAAGACGAGGCAGATGGGGCTTTGCGTCAGCTCAATTTACCATCTTCCCTTGAGGCGTTGGAACGTTCTGCTGGACTTCCGCCTAGTCTTTTACAGAAGGCCGAGCAAGTTCGTCTCGAGGACGGTCCCGCCAAGATCGAGGCCGCAATTTCTGATGTACAGCGCCTGGGACAACAAGATATTGCTATCCTTGACGAGGCAAGTGGAACTATGATCTGCGAATGACCGAGCATGAATCTTGATGTTGAGCAGGCAATGGACATCCTGGACAACGAAGCCTCAGAAGACGAGGCCATGCGAAAAGACGCGCAATTCGACAGGCCACCATCGCATGAAGCAAACATAGAACTTGTTGAGAAAGAGCGACGGTATCGAAATATAGTGATGCGAGCATCTGCAAGTGATGAGGCAGTTCGACTGAAATGGGATGAATGGGAAAGCAACATCCTTCAATTGACCGCTGATCAAGTAAGCCACAATGTTGCCTGACTGATTCTAGGCTGACCGCCTTTAAGGAAGATCTGGAAGCCGCCGTTCCTTCCGCAACTCTATCATCTTCCAGCAGGTCAAGTGCTGAAGCTGCTGAGGCGCTGAAACACTCGCGCGCGCTTCGGGTGGCTCTGGAAGCCCTAGACTCACTTCACAGAGAGTTACAGGAGTTTGCCAGGCGAGCCCAGAATCTCGCTGATGCCGACGATATCTACCCACGGGTATTGACCGCGGCTGCGGGGTTAGAAAAGTTGGCGGAGGTGAAGCCAGAGATGTTCGAAGACGTTTCTGACCGAGAGTTGGCTAAGTACGATAAATTTTTGGAAGAGATCAATAAAGGTGAGAGCAAGCAGGCAGAGCTTCTTGCCACTATTGAGGTAAGTTTATCACTTTTCATGGTTTCAATCTCTCAAGATCTAGTCAACAGCGCCGGAACGAACAATTCTTGGAGAGTCGTAAAGAGGATCCGTCTCTCAAGGCACGCGAAAACGCACTGCGAGCACTCGATCTGAGTTATCAGAAATATCGAGAGATTATAAAGAATCTTAACGAGGGAATACAGGTCGGTCTGTTCCAATGTCGTTTGGCGGTGAACTGACATAAGACAGTTTTACAACGATCTCGCACAAATCTTCATAGACTTCAAGAATGAGTGTAAGGCATGGAGCCAGGAACGAAGTTCTGAAATTCAGTGAGCTGGTCTGACTCGATATCTTTGATGTTTCTGAAATTCGCCGGCAGTGCATTGGCGCGACTGGTTCAAGCTGTGTCTTTGGAAGAAGTGGACTCGATCGCTCCCAGGAGGGAGCAGAGGTCTTCTGCTCGTCTTCCGGCACTCAACTCGAGTGACTGGGGATTTGAGGAGGTTCCGCTCCCACCTGGCCCCCCCAGACGGTGAGGACCGCGTCGTAATATTGTGGGCGGGAGTCGGCACAAAGTCGGTAACTTGACTACGTAACTAATCACCGTGCGGTATCACTGCCACACTGTCAATCAGTCGCTAAGAATAGACGCGCGCTGTTCCTTGTCCTCCCCCTCCAACTTCGTTGACCCTACCGAATCGTTGAGATGAGCTACGAGAAAGGTCCTCACACCGATTTTGCTGCGCAGGAGCATTTTGCTCCTCCGCCCACCTATTCAGCTGCGCAGATGCCTTCATCTGGCTTCAGACTTGCACTCAACAGTTCTGTCGGTTTTTCTTTCAAGCAGTGAACTTGCCTAGTTTTCTTATTTGCGGCACCCCAGGTGCAAATCTCCAAGCAAGATTTGGAGCGCGCAGGAAATGCGCCATTCGCTGACCTAGATGGTTCACCGGTCTATGTGGGGTCTGCTATCTTCACTCACGACGATGGGGTATCGCAAAAGTCAGTCCATCCGTGCAAGATTGGACCCCATTTGTATCCGTCTCCCTGCATGGTTCCTTATGGCGGCAGCGAGATGGCTCATCAAGGACGCTACGATTTGTTGCGTGAGTTCGAGCACACAGTATCGCGCACAAGCGATATAACATCAGGATGCTCGCAGTCTTTGACCCGTTGACCATGGAGTGGGTCACGACTTCGGAAGGACGAATTCCTGAAGGTCGTACTCCTATCGAAGGCGGGGTATGTGCTGTCTCTAAACTAAACTTGTCGTGGGCTCATCCCCCTTCGCTTAGTACGAGGAGACGATTCGCGAAAAGCTGTACCATGCTTGTGCGAGGGTGAACGGGATTCTCGTTCCCGGCAAGACAGGGACCCATCTGTGGGTTTCCGACGGATCTGTTGTTGTTTCTATTTCTAACCAAATCATTATCTATCAGTGGTGCAGCCAATGTATCTTTTGGCGGCGGTGAACATGCTATCCGCGACAACTACCAGATTCTGTGCGTCCCCATCCTGATTTTTTACCGATGGAGAAGCGCTGATCGGTTTAAAGGTGCTGGAAGATTCAGAAACATTGAGCGGAGGGGTTGTATATTTTTGTACAGTGTATTCATATCATGTTAACGACTTTCGTTTGTCTTGTGCGGCACCAGCTTGCTGTATCTTCTCCATCCTACACTACAGACCTTGGAAGAGAACAGCGATCGCAGCAACCGCGTATGTTGCCACGACAGTAAACTTGTGAGCACTTAGGTTGCTCCTATGAGTTCCATCCTCTCGGAAGGATGGGAATTTCACGAGATGGATCTCGTACTTGTGCAGTACGGCCCCGGGGCGTCTGTTCATTTTCGAAGCTGTGTGCCCGCAGTAAAAGCAGATGATGGAGATCTCGAATGTCAAAACATAGCACTAACATAGCCCAAGCGAATCTTCGGTGCCCAGATCCAAGTGTAAATTCAACCGACTGAACTTGAACAAAAAGCAGAAAGAATCTGGGGCGTCCGAGTCCGTGGAGTGGTTTCCGTGTTTCCTTGGTGTTTCCTGAGTCAAACTTGGTTGTGGTGATACCGAGGAAGAAGACAAGAAGAAGTGCTGTGACAAAGTGACTTGCGTGACTGCGGTCGAGATCCAATAGTATTCTCTGTTCTGCTCTCCTTCCATCCTCTTCGTGGTTGCGCAGGCTGCAGCGCGCTGGTGCTGCCTACCACTTCACATATTTTCTGTCGCTCCCTCACGCCGTTTTTCTGACGTTCTTCAACGACTCTCATGGCTTATCCTGACCCCCCAACCTCGCCCGGTGGAATGTCCACTCGCAGGCTCACGAACAGGAATACCAATCGGTACAGTGTCACCGCTCTATTCAGCATGGCTGCGGAGCAGGATGTTGAGGTGGAGGATGAGTTGGCCCGCGGTCCGTCGTCTACCTTATACCTCTCTCTTATTTGGACGTCTGCACTCATGTTGTTCATCCCCTAATGCAGCGCAGAAGCGGCTCCGGGACTTGAAGGGAAAGATTTCAGCACAGTCCAAGAAGAATTTTGTTCTTGAGCGCGACGTGCGCTATCTCGACTCGCGCATCGCTTTGCTCATTCAGAATCGTATGGCTGCGGACGAAGTTCGTTTACCTCGATAGCTTGCTACTTTAACGACCACTAATACCGTGATTTCCAGCAACGCGAGGTAGAGAGAACGCTGGAAGACGTCGATCCAACCGAAGGACATTATCCGGATGATCGGAAGATCCAGCAGTATTCAAATCTCTTTTTCCTGCTTCAGTCCGAACCTCGCCATATCGCCGCGCTCTGTCGCCTCGTCAGTCTTTCCGAAATTGATACTCTCCTCCAGACCGTCATGTTCACCCTTTACGGAAACCAATACGAAAGTCGAGAAGAGCATCTTCTTCTTACGATGTTTCAGTCCGTTTTATCTGCCCAGTTCGAGACAGCCACAGAGTTCGGTTCCCTACTCCGTGCCAATACCCCCGTATCTCGAATGATGACGACTTATACCCGCCGCGGCCCAGGCCAAAGCTACCTGAAGAGCGTCCTGGCAGAACGCATCAACAGTTTGATCGAGCATAAGGATCTCAACCTCGAAATAAACCCTGTAAAGGTATGCATTCCTTCCTTGCACACTCGGACCGTGTTGATTAGGACAGGTGTACGAACAATTGGTTAACCAAATTGAGGAGGAGACGGGCCAGCTTCCTCCCAATCTACCTCGCGGAGTCGCACCCGAGGTCGCAGCCGAGAACCCCGATGTTCAGGCATTCATAGCACCTCGGTTGACGATGCTCATGGAGATCGCCAACAGCTTCTTGCTGACCATAATAGACAGCATGGAAAGTGTGCCTTATGGTATCCGGTGGATTTGCAAGCAGATTCGTAGCTTGACTCGGGTGCGTGGGCTCAAAACATGAACCTCTCTGTCCTTACTGATTCCATGCAGCGAAAATATCCCGAGGCCACGGATTATGCCATATGCTCACTGATTGGGGGCTTTTTCTTCCTCCGATTCATAAATCCTGCGATTGTGACACCGCAGGCATACATGCTTGTCGAGGGGGTGCCGGCAAAACATCCTCGACGGACGTTGACTTTGGTGCGTAGCATGTCATTGGTTGTCAGTTGTTCTGTCTAACATCCAATGTATAGATTGCCAAAATGTTGCAAAATTTGGCAAACAAACCGTCCTACTCGAAAGAGGCCTACATGATGACCCTCAATCCTTTCGTGGAGAACAACAAAGCACGGATCAACCAATTCCTGAACAACCTCTGCGAAGTTGGGGACTTCTACGAAACTCTCGAGGTGTGTCGCTTTCAAGTTACAACTCAGCGATATCGAACTGAGTGATGTTATTAGATGGATCAATACATGGCACTTTCCAAGAAGGATCTGGTGATCCATATCTCTCTCAACGAGTTGTACAACACGCATTCATTGATTCTTCAACACATCGAGACTCTCGTAAGTCTTGTTCCCCCGACGTCTTCATTCAATATTGATTTTTTTGTATTATAGTCACCAAACGACAAACAGCACCTGCGAATTCTAACAGACGAACTCGGTCCTGCACCGGCCCAAGTACCAAGGAAAGAAAACAGGTCGTTGGAACTCAACCTGTACAGTCGATGGGAAACACCAGTTCAGGACATTCAAAGTGCCCTCATGGACTCGGTTTCCTCTAGCGACATGCTGTACATGGAGACCAAGTCCATCTTCGTGCAGCTCATTCGGTCCATTCCTCATGCGGCTGAGAAACGGCCGTACAATCTTTCTGCGATAGCGGAACGCGCGGCCACGACGAAGGATGCGATTCTCGTGCGGAAGGGCATCAAGGTCAAGGAGATGTTGCGCGAACTGGAAGAGCAAAAGGTTGTACAAGCTTCAGACGGGTACAAGCTCATGCAGGAGGAAGTCGAGGCGGAACTTGTTCACCTCGGCAACCTGCGCGAAAAAGTCGTCGCTGAGACAAAATCTCTCGAGGCGGTGTACAAGACGATCTGCGACCACAACAACTACCTTCGATCGCAGCTGGAGCAGTACAAGGCGTACCTGCAGAACGTACGCTTGAACGCTTCCAAGGACAAGGGTAGCACTACGGGTGTCGGTGTCGTCACCGTGGGCGGGAAGGAGAAAAAGCCGACCAAGGCGGTTGTGCTTGGCCCGTATCGATTCACGCACGCTCAGCTTGAAAAGGAGGGGATCATTGTGGAGAGCAATGTTCCTGACAACCGGTCAGTCTCCACCCACTATATGCCGAAAGCGTTGGACTAACGGAACTGTTGTGGCTCTGTAGGCGGCCAAACATCTATTTCAATATAACCTCCCCGACGCCGGGAACTTTCATCATCGCGCTTCATTACAAGGGAAGGGAAAAAGCTATCCTGGAGATGGATCTCAAAATCGACGACCTTTTGGAAAAGGTATGTTCTTTTTCCTTCAACCGTCGGGAACTCGGACTCAAAAGTGTGTGATTCCGCAGCAAAAAGACAACAAGCATCTTCTCGATCTGGAGTACGTTCAGCTAAACGTACCCAAGGTGCTAGGCCTGTTGAAGAAGGTCTTTGCCAAGCGGTGATTCGGTGTCTACACTATTCTTAAGCTCTATTTTTCTCCGTATATCTTCCTGCGCTCCATCCACGTTGCTTGACTCTCCTTTTTTTTATTGGCGGACTCGTCGTCTTTCGTTCATTATTGTTTTCTCTATCTCTCTCACCGGATGTATTCTACTTCTGTAACATGTGTGAGATTGTTCCACTACTCGTATACAAGTGCTTGGGGATATATTACTGCGATCACGAAGACGAGAGAGAATGGCCGAATACGGAAATCGTCTTGAGCTCAACGGCCATCCACTGCCAGCACGGCCTCCCACAGTCTTTTGTCATCTCCCGCCTCTGCTCAGTCTCTCGTCTCCATGCCTTGAGACGATATGTTATTCTCTGCCTTTTCTGTTCTTTCGTTCCTTATTTCCAGTGCATCGGCTCGCCATGCAATCCACCCTTCGTCGTCCATCACGATCCCGTTTCATACGCATCGTAGAGACACCGCTGAGAAGAACAATACAGCGTCCACACTTGCCGGAATAACCCCAGTCTCACTGGCTGCCGACAGGCAGACATACTGGGTTCTTATTCGACTCGGGAACATTGCTTTTCGTGCAGCCCTGGACACGGCTTCGAGCGATCTGTTCATTGTAGGCTCAAGCTGCGCTGCGGCGTCTTGTGTTGCGGTACCGCGCTATCCGCTGTCTTATGGCAGCCCAACTTTTGGTGTAGTTAACGACAATCAGACGCTGTTCAAAGCTAGCTATGCAGATGGAACCAGTGAGTTACTCTCAATCCTCTCTCCGCGTGACTAAATCATCTTTGCTATAGTGGTTTCTGGATTCGTGGCAAGAGAGTCTGTGCAGGTAGCAAACTTGACGCTGCCGGACCAGGTTTTTGGTCAGTAGGCTGAGTTGTGCAAAGGTCATTGCGCTTATACTTCAGCAGCTCTTGTGACCGATTCCAACGTAACGCTGCAGGACGACGTGAGTGGAATATTGGGCCTTGGATTTCCCCGCCTTTCCGGCATTCCGAACAATGTAGCCAATGGTGCGTTTGCATCGTGAATATGTTCATGGATTGTCGACTGATATTCGGTAATTTGAAGCTACCTCCTTCTTTCCAACACTTGCTCAAAAGGGCATTCTGGACTATCCTCTTTTTGGTGTCAGTTTGACCCATGGTGAAGGTGGTTCGCTTTCGTTTGGGGCCATTGATAGTAGGTGGTCTGCGTGTTCAAGCGTGCATGTTCTCTGACCATGGGTAAAAGCTACCATCGTGAAAAATGTGAGCCAAATTGGCTGGAACCCCGTCGTAGAGTTCTCGCCCAAGGGCGCAGAGAGTAATACCTCCAGTTACTTGCATTGGGTCATACCCATGTCGTCCTTCTCGGTTCGTCGCATCTCAAGCCAGCGCATAAGCCTAGTGCTCAATGTTGCTCGATTGCAGGTCAACGGGACAAAAACCGCCCCCATCCCAACCTATCCC
Organism: Favolaschia claudopus; assembly: GCA_037176885.1. NCBI lineage: Eukaryota > Fungi > Basidiomycota > Agaricomycetes > Agaricales > Mycenaceae > Favolaschia > Favolaschia claudopus. The sequence goes on along the minus strand of JAWWNJ010000023.1, from coordinate 1,242,715 downwards.
GGCGTCGCTGGTGATTCGTCCCTTGCTCTTTTTGACATGTAAGTGGGCTTCAGAATTTACCGGTGTAGTCTGTTGATCAAGGTTTCAATAGCGGAACCTCGGGGATATACGGACCCTATCAGGATGCACGTTTTCTCTTCAATTGATATACGTAGACGCTAACCTTAGGTTCAGGTGGAGCGTTTGTTCGCACAAATCCCTGATTCTCGACTCGTCAACGATGGAATCTGGGCAGTTCCTTGTGACACGATAGTACCAATGGCTTTTACTTTTGGTCAACGGACATACACGCTTGAACCTACAGACTACCTCCTAGGTCCTGCATCGGGAAATCCGAACCTTTGTTTGTCCTGGCCGATGGCTCTCCCTCCCAGTGCCGACAGTATTGACTGGCAATTTGGTAAGTCCGGTTTTACTCCAAGACTTCAAATGTCTGGTGTTGAATACGATTAGGCGGGCCTTTTCTACGCACTGTTTATTCCGTATTCAGCTATGGAATCAACGCCAAGGAGGCGCCACGCATTGGATTCTATCCCTTGAACAATGGTTCCGAGACGGAAGATGCGGCGTCCATTGCTGCCTACTTCGCCTCTGTGTCTGCTACCATCCCGACGACCTTGCCCAACTCCCTCCTCCCTACCCCGTCCTTTTCGACACCGAGCTACGCGTTCAACTCGTCCATCCCAGCGTCGACTGGTGGTATTGTGACCTCTGCTCTCGCAATAAGCACCTACAGCGCGATCTTTGGAAAAAAGACGACAGTAAACGTGACGTCTCTGCCCGGTGTTACACCGGAACCCACAGTTACCGTAATCACCACCACCAACGAGCAAAGTGACGTTACGATAATTACTTCGTCGCTCCCAGTTGCCGCCGTTACACTCGGAATACCCCCAGGTTGGAATGCAGCCAGTGGCCTCGGTTTTCCTCCCATGATACCTGTTACTTTTATTGCCCTCGTCGTTGCGGGCCTTACTTTATAATTTCATATGGACCTGCGGGACAGTTTTGTTGTCTGAACACATATACTCACAGACGGACTGATAGTTAAGTATAGGCGGTTTCGCACAATGTATAACAGCATTCCCTCAATAAATGTTTCATTATCAAGGATATGATGTGCTACTTTGGTTGTGTTGTTTTCTGCCATTCCTTCCACCATTGCGGAGTAGATTTTTCTCTGGACGCATCGACAGAGTCGACGTACTCCTTCAACTTATCCTGCGAAGCTCCGGTCGCCTTGATTTTCGAAATACTCTGCATGAAACGTAAACAACCAAACTCAATTTTGGAAGACGACTGTCTGACATCGAGCAAAGTATGTGCCTTCGCACGCTCCTGACCCGCAAGCAGGAACTTGCGAACTGCTAGAACTTCGTCTGCTGTGAATGGCCGAACGCGCGGGTCATCCATCTCGTTGGCGCGGGCTACAGGCAATGTCTCTGGCTGAAACCCGTCGACCCATCGTTTGAAATCCCGGAAGTGGACGAAATTCCACCTGGTCCATGTTGGGGGGATTGTCAGCGCAGCAATGTTTGCAAACGGAGTCGGTGAGCCGCGAGCATAGCGGAAAGGGCCAGACACGAGTTTTGCGAGCGCATCTATCTGTGACTCTATTTTTTGCGACTGCCTGTCGAGAAACTGAGTCATCCTCCGGATCCCGTCATTTGATGGGCGCCCAGGTAGGTCTCTAAGTTGTCTTCGCAGTCGGTTGACAGTGTCGTCCATTGCGTCGTCTCGTTGATCCATAAACTGATGCATCTCATCATCAGACCCTCTTTCCACAAATATACGACCCTAGGCAAGTCAGTCACCAAGATGAGAGAACAGCTGGAAATCGGCGAACGGATTCATGGTGGGCTTCGAGCACGACAGTTGTCTCATCTGCGTATTGGACCAGATATAATGGTATAAGAATCGGGTAAGCACAGAACTATGATTTGTGTGGTGAGTCGAGATGAAACCCATGTTTTTGACTTACCAGATCAATGCTTATTGTGGAGGGGTCAAAGGAGACGTGCTCGCTGGGACGACACTGGTCGGAATGCAGTGATTGAAATGCGTCAAGAACTGAGAATGGCGTGGTTTTGAACGGGATGCAAGTGATTTTGGTGTCCCACTGCGTTTCCAATTCCGGCGTAAAAGGCAGGGCTTCAGATTTCGCAAGCGTGTCGGAAAGAAGAGATACTGATGAAATTTTATCCATGTCATGACCTGCAAGGAGAACTGAACAGGGCAACTAGAGAGACACACAAAATGCGTACCGGGAAAATATCTAGAAAATCGGAATCTATAATAGGTAACCGTATAGCCAGAACACGGAAATACGCACGAATTCAGGAAAATAGACGTGATGTGCCCCTGCATCCAGTCTCAGTGAACAGCGACTTCCGAAGGTAGATATCGACGAACGTCCTTTGGTCTCGTGTCAGGAAACGAAAAGGTGGCTTGGGTAGTGACTTCGCCGTCTATGAACCATGCAGGGAAATAAACTTTTGTAGATGAAGCGTAAGGTATCAACACAAGAACCATACAACCAACCAGGAACAATCCTTTGAGGTTGTGTTGGCGGAAATATCCCGGCATATACAAACAGTCGACTAAGAGGGTCCAATCCAGCTGCAGAGCTTATTGAAAGTTGGGAAATTGCATCAGAGGGTGATACTTTGAACGGAAAAGCTAGAGGATTATTTGATGAGTCGGTGGAAGAGTTAGTCAGAGAAACCAGCGACCTCGAACTTTGGGAGAATATGACGCTATTCCTCGAACGCGGAGTGGGTTGAGGGAGCGCAGAGAGCCTGCTGGCCGTGGTCGTTGAAGCATCAGGTGGAGAGCGGGTGGCGGACCGGAAATATCCGTAACGTGACCGTATCGAATTCGCCACGACACCCTCTCTTTTCCCAGTTCTCGCATCGACGCGCGTGTTGTCTACAAGTCGACTGTCGCACAGCGCGACTCCTCGTCGCTTGGTCTTGATGCTTCCGGTCTCTTTGTTCGCTCTCTTGTTTCTCATATTCGACCTCGCCTTTGCTGCCGACTTGTACAAGACCTTGGACATCCACAAATCCGCTTCGGAAAAGGATATTCGACATGCATACAAGAAATTGAGCAGGAAATATCATCCAGACAAGAACAAGGACCCTGATGCCGAAGCCAAATTTGTTGACATTGCGCACGGTCAGTCCGGTACATATTGTGCGGTCTCCCGAATTCTCATGCGTTACTCGTTGTACAACAGCCTACGAGGTGCTGTCGGACCCCACCGTGTGTTGCGCTCTTCCCTTCTATTGTTTCATATTGAGCTACTCTCTAGAAACGTGATATCTATGACCGACATGGAGAGGCAAGTGGTATACCAAGGGGATGGTCCCGAAGTAACAACGATTCTTCTCTCTACAGGAAGGTCTGAAAGCCCATGAAAATGGGCAGCATCACGCAAATCCTTTCGACGTGTTCCAGAGCTTCTTCGGTGGTGGACGTTAGTCGAGCCCGTCGTATTGTTTTAGGTTTCCTTCTGAATTCTTGTCCAGATCAGCAGCAACAGGCACGTCGCGGCCCCAGTTCACTGACGGAGTTCGAGGTAGAATTGGCCGATATGTGAGTACCTTTGAACCGCCTCGAATACTCTGATACCAACACAAAATTTCCAGGTACAAAGGGTCGAGCATCGACGTGGGTCCTAATTCTTTGCCTTGACGCTTGTTGATCCTTGGTTGCGCAGTTCATGATCAAGAAACATATTCTATGTGACCACTGCAGAGGATCAGGAGCCGCTTCGGATGGCGATATACGCACCTGCTCCGGCTGTGGGGGCTCCGGGGTTAAAATGGTTAAACAACAAGTGCGACTCTGCGATTTCACTTGAAGTCCTTGATACGAGAACTTGCAGATTTTCCCCGGCATGTTCGCCCAAACGCAGACCACATGTAATGAGTGTGGTGGGCGTGGTAAGACCATTGGCAAAAAATGTCCTAACTGCGGTGGAGGAAAGGTCCGTTAAGTTTCTCGGGTTTGTTCAAGTTTCTGAAGTCATTTCAAAGGTTGTCGATCACACTGGACATTATACTCTGGAAATTCTCCCGGGAATGCCAGAAGGGCACGAGATAGTTTTCGAAGGTGAAAGCGACGAAAGTCCTGACTGGGAACCAGGCGATGTCGTTCTGCGTGTGCGCAGCAGGAAACACAAGGGTGGATGGCGGAGGAAAGAAAGCAGTCTCTATTGGAGAGAGACCATTGGCGTTGATGAGGTTGGTCTTCTTGTGGGACTTTCGTTCGCACGGAACTCATTCATTTGACAGGCATTATTAGGGTTTGACCGTAATTTAACTCATCTGGATGGCCACGTAGTGAGACTTCAACGAAAAGGTGTCACTCAGCCTGGTAAGTGGTGCGCTTGTGAATGTCGTGACCGAATTTTGACCTCGGAATCAGGCTTTGTACAAACAATAGAAGGAGAGGGAATGCCGCATTTTGAGAAACCGACTTTCGGAGATCTATACGTAGAGTATAATGTCGTGCTTCCTATAGAGATATCGCCTCAGACACGTCGAAGTAAGTTCTTGATTTTTCGATTGCACAACTTTACAACTAACTATGGGCAGAATTGGCGGAGGCGTTCCATGCTGGCGGCTCTGGTCACGATGAGTTATGAGACCCAGTTTTGGCTGACTTGGTGTACTTAGGCATACGAGCACGATGCATATCATTATTCTCTCTCTACACAGCCGGAAATAGCCCGCTATCTGTTCACCAACTGTTCTTGGCACGTCTTGCAAGTCGACCTCAGTCAAGCGCTCGCAGTTACTGCTACAATTTTGATCATCATTATTTCAATGTCGCACTGTCCGCTGCTCTACAGCGTATGCTGAGTAGTCACTCGTCGGTTTTTTTTCAGTACATCCCCAGCTCCTGCATGCTTTGGTGTATCATGCCGTGAGTATGTTCTTTTTGGTTCCCCCAATTATACTGCCTTTTCGCCGCTTCACAGACGCATTCTGGGTAGAAGATTGAGCGTTAGACAGCGACTGAGTCAGTTGTCCTCGGTCGTTATGCACTGGTAAACTCTGTCATGCTCGATTTCGACAACGGGCGGCACGTCAGATCCGCTCATGGTTCGCTCATTGGCAGGTAAAGGAGGCATACCCTGCCTCATCCAAAGGCTTGGCGAGATTTATGTGCATGTGTACCATGCAAACGGTTCTCTGACAGCTGACGCTCACGATTTCCTATAAAATCTTCAAAATTTCCAGTTCCTTCACTCAGTCCATTTTTTGTTTCGTTCTTTCGTTCTACCTCCCACCTTCTTTGGCCAGGCAGCCTTCTCCAGTCTTTTCGTCTTCTTTCCAAGTGAGAAGTTCAACAAAATTCTGCCTACTGGATACTCATTCTGACCCGAACACGAAGGCTTGCGCCGACTCTCTTCTATCATGTTAGCCCAACTCGCTCTACCCTTGATCGCTGTTTTTGCGGCCAGCGTATTTGCGTCACCCGTGTCGATCGCTGGTCATGAAGGTCTGAATCAATTCTCGTGATTGAGCCGTGTCTTCAATGCTGATGATGGAACAGTTGCGCGTCGTGGTCATGGCCAGGTCTCATTCAACCAGTGGAACAATATTCAAAGCCTCGACGGCTTCGACAACTTCTATGGTACAGGTTAGCCTTTTGCGCCTTCGAATCACACTAACAAACTCATTAGGCATCGATGACTTCAACGGCTTCAACCGTGTGCAGACAATTGTCTCAGAGAACGAGGAAGTCTGCCACTCTGTAGATATCGTGATCATCCAGAAAGACTCGCGGTCCTCCAAGAGATGGCTAAGAGGTAAGCTACTAGTCTATTCACGTCTGCGAGTGACCTGATGTACATGGGCAGGATTATAACTGAAACAATATGCGAGGTTGAGACACAGACTATTGTCTTCGAACAATACTTCCAAAGCCTTGGCCATTTCCGTGGTGATTTGCGTCGTCACTCCGGCCATAAGGTTGGCCATGATCGCGGAGTTGTCTCCCACTTTGGTTCGCTGCTACTTTGTTGTTTCCGCGAGGGTTATGCTGACGGAATCCTACAGGAAAGATCTTCAACCCCGATGGCTCTATCTGCACTGACGACTGGCACTTCACTGGCCACGACATTGGTTCGCAGACGGTCGTGATCAAGGACAACTGGAACGAGGTGTCCTCCCCTCGATCTGTGGACTCTGCTTTCTTCACTGCCCGTAATGCGTATTACATCAACCGATCCAGCTAAGTCAGTCGTTTTCTCCCTGTTCTCATACCGAGAACTTACCGCTTTGCTCCTAGAGCACCTGCGGTCTCGCAAGTGTCTGCACGAACTGCATGAGAGGATTCAGACAAAGAACAGAAGGGTTTAGACATTGTACATAAGGTTGTCAAGTTAATATGTAGTTTCTTTTTTTGTGTCTGTACAAATTCAATAGCACTCAACACGGTGGGAACCCGAACGAGCATGACGAACAATATACTCGCTCGGGCTACTCGGCGGGAGATTCGTCCCTTTACGTCAGAGTAGACTCGAACCAGTCCACGGTGAAAAGATCAAAGACAGTCGTTGTGTGTTTCCGTCAATAACGACTGGTGTCGAGTCTAACGTCAGAGCTTGTTTCGTTCCCTTCCTCATCCCTTTCTCTCACCCTCAACCGTGCAATCGTTCACAGTCTCACACTGTGTCTCTTTGAACTCGGAGAAATCTTGACTCACCTCTTGTAGGTTGTTCTTCTCGCTCTTCTCGTCGCGTGTCGTCTGGAGGTTCTACTACGGAATAACGTGGGCTTCGGGCTCTCCGTTCGTCCCGAGAAGACCGTCGGTGCCGCTCGAGTTACGATGGTAATACGATGTCTGGACTCCACGGACACAATATACGGCCAAACCGCGAAATTGCTGCAAATGTGAGGCGCAAGTCCCATATACTTATAGGATGCTAGGTAGCTCTCCACCCTTTGCCGACCCCGAACTTGGGAGGTCTCAAGACCTGACGCATCAAGATATCTTGTATGCGCTCAGAATCGCTGGTAGATTAAAATAACTTCGGACGCGTTTGTCTAAAAAAATCGCAACATCATCGCCGTCTCGGAATCAGAATTATGGTGGCATGGTCCGAAAGATGCGACCCAGGTTGTCCAATGGCGGACTAGAAAATTCACGGACACATTAAAGAATTATGAACGACCCTGACAACACCGGCAGCGTGGCGCCTACGTTTAGCAAGCTGTTCCGATTCCTGAGCCCAAGTCCTGGATTGGTCAACGGCGCACTTCTTTCACCTATGAGTCCCATAGTACTGGAACTTCCCCTGTCCCGACCTATAAATGCAGGACTCAGCCACCCAAATTCCTCAGCCTTCTTCACTTCGGTTTCACCTCGTCTGGCCAGGTTGCCTTTTAGCATCCTTTTTCGCCCTCATTCCTTTTGCCCAAGTCGGCTTCAGTTCAATATCCACAGGTGACTATGGCATTCTATCGTTCCCTGTGCTTGGGAATGAATTGTCTCCCCTTTCAGATACTTCCAGCCATGTTCGGCACCTTCACAGTTCTTTTCCTCTTCTCCCTTCTGTCCTTGACCTCGGTGGCCAAGCCTTTGTCTTTCAGGCGCGAGCAAACTTTGAGTAAGGATTTTGTTCGCCTCGCTGAGCGTCCTAAGTTTTCATAATTAGAGCAAGTGCTTCGCGATACCCCTTCGTTGTCACTTCAAGCACGCGCCAATGTTTCGTTTGACTCTTTCGACAACATTCCCCAGCTTCAAGGCTTTGACGAATTCAACGGCAATGTATAGCTGCGCCAATGAGTTCTCGTAACTTCGGTCTGATCTTCTGCAAGGGCAATTTCAACGGCCGAAACAACGACCAGAAGATCGTAATCAAGGAAGTCGAGAAGCAGTGTGAGGTGGTCAAGGTTGGCATTTGTCTTGGTCTGAACGGAATCACGTTCTGAACGAAAATTAGATCGAAGTCGTCCAACAGAAGCTCGCAATTCTGCAGGAAATTGCGAAGAGGTTCGTCTTGAATTTTGGAAACGGTGATCGTGGTTAATAAGCAATGGCGCTTTCAGAATCATCACCGAGCAAATCTGCGATGTACAAGTACAAACTATTGTTCTCGAACAGCATAACGGGTCGGCTTTCCTGCGTCGTCTATCATGTAGATCAAGATTTAACATCCTTATAGGGTCCTTCAAGTCTTCCGTGACGATATCCAACGCAAAACCGTTACAAGACAAGTTGGCTACGACGAGGAAGTCGCTTCCAAGCTGACGAACATCATCAAAGCAGATGGCACCCTCTCTGTCGACGACAATGGATTTTCTGGTACTGATATCGGGAAGAACCTTGTGGTGCCCCAGGGCAACAACTGGGACGACACCACGGGCCCGACCCGAGTCCAGTCCGCGCTCGATGCAGCTCGCTCTGCGCTCAACTCTACGAGCACACAGTAGATACTGTACTTTTACTTACCTTACTGTGACGGACTTGACTCTGGACATTGGACGTACAAAGTTGGACATTTCTGTTGGTTGTAGCTATAGTCGCGTACCGTATCATTCTTTTGGGCAATCGAAAACATTAAAACAGGGATTGGAGCCCGTTGAATTCTCAGTCTCGACGACCAGTCACGGTTAATACATACAACAAACGCTGATAACAGCTGGGTGTTGTACCTCGCTGGCGTATTTTCATACATTTCGGAAGTCATGAACGTGTTAAGAGATACAGATGCTAGTGCGTATAGTGGTGGAGATAGGGTAATACATTTCGTGGTTGTTGTCATTCACGCCTATCAAGCAGCGGTAAGTGGACGGCGAGGCACACTGCGCGGAAACTTACCAAATAGTTATAGGACTTGCGGTCATCGCATCTCTGCAAATACTCCCTCTGTAAGGTCTGCTTCAGTTACGAGCCAGTGAAGCTGTCAGAGTCGCGTACCTCGATCAAGTTCTCAATCCGTCGTTTGATATTCAACGGATTGGGCTGGAACCTCGTAGCCAATTGCCGGGTTACTTCATTGACGAGGTCGTTGTGGGTCATATGCTTCCGATCCTTCATTATCCGTACAATACACGCCTGCAGAGGGGAACTCAGAGCGAAACAGAATCCTTACCCACGGAGTACATACCTCGGTCTGATGCCGTCTCTCTTCGTCAATACGATCCTTCGTCTCTTTCCTTTCTTCGCCACTTTCGACCTTGGATGAAACGGTACTGATCTTGATCTTCTGAAGCGTCGAAGAAAAGTCCGTGTTAAAGGAAAACGAGTCGGTCGGATTGACGTCGCGTCCTGGTGGATGTTTCTTCAGAATCTTGAACTTGGCGCAGGCCAGGGATTGGAGGTGCCGCTGTAGTTCGTTGTCCGCGATAGAGGTGGCTTGTTTGATTTCCTAGGGAGAGATGAGCAGAGGAGGTGTGTAACACAAGGAGAACCGACTTCGTAAGTGAAGAATTCATCGGGTCCTTGGTCTTCGAAAAGGAGGAGGATGACCAATGCCAACGTAGACACGTTCAAATCATGGTTGCGGGCTTTGAAAGTTACCCGCACGTCGGCGTTTCCGAGGGACGGTTGCCACGTTAGGCGTCTGCCGGAGTGTTGAGAAAGATAGAAGTTTTCAAACGACTTTGACGCCTGAATCATTTCCAACGGAAGTGCACACGTCGCAATCGGCTGGGATGTGGGCCAAAAGGTGGATGTCATAACGATGACAGAAATGTCGATTTTCGGGGCCTACAATGATAAAGAGTGAGAAAGGCTACAAGAAGCTGCATCATACATACCACTGTCTTCGCTAGATGAGCCTTGTACGAGTTCATGGTATCTTGAGAGAGCTTCATGTCATTGAACATGCCCTCCAACTTCTGTGTAAATTGGTGGCCGCATTCGACCTTGAGCTTGGCAAGCATACCCCGCTCAGCGTCGTCCGAGACCGAGCGGCCAAGGAGGAGACGCTTTGCGAGATGGCTTTTGTAGTACCGCTCGAAAACGTCCTTCTCTGTGATGAATCTGAACACTGTAATTGTCTTGTCGAGTACGGCCTCCACCTCGGTGTCGGTTTTCTTTGATATCGCGTCAATCACATGGTTCATTGGCGCAGCAAACACCTACCCCTTTGAGACCTCGCCGCAAGTGTTCATCGATGAACAGAGATATGAACTCAGAGGCCCTTTCATTGGAGTTGACAAAAGATTCAAACGCCTGAACAATTTAAGGAAAAGCAAGGTCGAGTCAGTATGATACATACCTCATTAAGAGTGCTCTCAAGTTCCCGATCGCACGAGAAAGCGTCTTTCCATATCTTATCGAACAGGTCCTTCAGGTCTAAAACTTCTCGGACCCATTTGAGAGCTAATGTCAACGTTTGGGCTCCTTGGGCTGACTTGGAGGTGGCAGCTTCGCTGCCTTCCACTCCCGCAGACGCTTGGTTGATCGCGTCCCCTCTCCGTCGGACAGAGTCTTTGAGTGCTCGTTTGAGTACAGGGAGGCCAGTGGGAACGGCGATATAGAGGCGGTACAACCGGGCCATGTCGTTCGTTTTGTTCAGGTCAATCATCGTATCTAGCCCAGAGGATCCCATGGATATAACAGTCGTGAGATGAGGCGTTAGGAGGTGGTCTTGAAGTATCTGTCGTAGCGCCGACGCCGTATTACGAGACAGATAATGGTGAGTCCGCGAGTCTTCAGATTCAAACCGACTTTCAACCTGTACAGAGGATTAATGAAGCGCCTTGGCAGAAGTAGTATATGCTATACCCTTCGAAGGTACTCCGGCGCGTCACAACACTCGAGTAACTTCACACCCTCCAGTTCATAGAATGTCTGGCTTTCCCGCAACAGAGACGGTTCAAGGTCGCGTTTATACACGGGCAAACCGTTGCTATCCTCGAGAGTGAGGAATACATCCACACAACCCCTGATGGCGGAACGATTGACGACATAACCATCGCGTTCAAACTGAATCTGGTTCAAGATAGCGGTCACCAAATGTTCCTTGATTGGCGTACGTATGATGTGGCTCAGAAAGAGGTTGAGGCCAGCATCCCATATCTCAGGCACGTCTGCAGACTTTGCGTAAACTCGATCCTGCGGGGAAGAAGTAAATATGAATGAATACGGGACATAAGGTGGTCTCGAAACGGACCATGTACTTTAGGATCTGACCCAGCCTAACCATGTTACTGGTGTGATCGTCCCATATGTACCGTAGAGCCTTCAACAGCATTTCGGCCTCCTGGCTCTGAACCGTCTGGTCACTTGAACCTGAAGGAAAGGTAGGCGCGACATGGATGGTTGCGAGATGATCAAGATTCTCGGCGACAAGCTGGGTGACGCCATTATAGAGCTTCTCGCCCTGTTTGTGCAGTACCATGTTGTAGGCATATCTGTGGTTTTCCTCAAAGGAGAGATTTGGAGCGTTGTGGTTCTGAATTTCGCGGATATTGTTGGCAAGGTCAGCCCAAGTCTTGTCGATAGACACATCGGGTCCATGCTGTTTTGGAAGTAAATGGAAAGCACGTAGATGATGGGAGCGAGCGACAATACCCTTCGCGGAGGTTTCTGTGGCCACTAATGAGTACTTGCGCGTACGTCTAGCTGATGAATCGACATACGATTTTGGGCCTTCCGCGACGCGCAGCTTGGGGTGTTCAGCAACATAGGATTGGTGGACGCAGTGATACTCACCAGAGGCCATTGTACAAGAGCAATACAAGAGCTAGTTAGACTGAAGGGGTAGCAAAGGCTGTAGCCAAACAACGTGTAGCCAAACAAAGAATTTAAGAATATGACTTGTGCTTTAGCCTTTCCACCATGCAGCGCCAGTCGGATAGAGCCCCCATAAAAGTCGGAATTCTCGGCGCGACGGGAACTGTCGGCCAGCGCTTTATTACCCTCCTTTCTGCCCATCCTTGGTTCACTATCCATGCTCTCGGCGCTTCGTCTCGCTCAGCCGGTAAACCATACGCTCAGGCCGTCACCTGGAAGCAAACCACGTATATGCCGAGCCTAGTGAAGGATCTTGTCGTCCAAGAGTGTACACCGGAGCCGTTTCTTGAATGCGCCATTGTCTTTTCTGGGCTCGATGCAGATGTCGCGGGGGACATTGGTACGGACTTGCGTTCTCACTGAGCTTCCCTGCTCAATCGCGATCAGAGTCTGCCTTTCGCGCTGCAGACTTGGCTTTATTCTCCAACGCCAAAAACTATCGCCGAGATCCCCACGTCCCTCTGATAGTGCCTCTCGTCAATCCAGGACATCTATCCATTCTGCCCCAACAACAAGCCCTACACTCACCTCCGTTGAAGAAGGGCTTCATTGTGACCAATGCAAATTGCTCCACGACCGCTCACGTCATCGCTCTCGCGGCCCTTGAGAAAGAATTTGGTCCCATCGACAGCCTCATGGTCACCACGTTACAGGCCATCTCAGGTGCTGGATATCCCGGCGTTCCCAGCCTGGACATCATCGACAATGTTGTTCCCTATATATCTGGCGAAGAAGAGAAGATAGAGTGGGAGACTCGTAAAATCCTTGGCGACATCTCAGATGTTGAGCCCGAGGAACTTGTTGGGGGAAAACCCCTACAAGCCTTTGACATGCATGCACAGACTCCGCTCAAGATATCTGCCTCATGTAATCGGGTGCCAGTAACAGTCGGGCATATGATCAACGTGTCGGTCAAATTTGCTCGTCAACCGCCGCCCTCTCCCCAACAGGTGTCTATCGCGCTACAATCTTACCGCTCCGAGGCACAATTGCAGGGCTGCCCTTCTGCGCCACTGCAAACCATCACCGTTCATGAGGAGCCTGATCGACCCCAGCCGCGCATGGATCGCGCTCATCAGGATGGCGCGGGGGTCAACGTTGGTCGCGTGCGCCAGTGTCCGGTTCTCGATGTTAAATTCGTGGTGCTGGCGGACAACGTTAGCATCGGGGCAGCGACGAGTAGCATCATCAATGCCGAATATGCGGTCTTGAAAGGTTTTGTGGGATAAAGTCGGAGTGTAGAAATAGTTGTTGTAAGTACTAGACGCCGCCGCGGCGAAGGAAGCAAATTGTGATTTTACGTACACTCGATCCGAAAACTTGGTCGTGAACGCCGACATGAGTGAATCTTCTGCATTGAAAGCGTCGATATTCCAGCGTCTCCACCCTCGCGCTTACCTGGAGCGATTCGTCGCAGAAAATTTCCGACCTGATGGACGCGCATTCGACGCGTGGCGCGATGTCTCTGTGAACGTCGGTACGCGTTTTTTTCGTAGGCTGCTTTGCTCTACAATGCGGCACACAGGTTCCATTTCGACGGCCGATGGATCTGCACTTGTCCGTCTAGGAGAAACCACTATTGTCTGTGGTGTCAAGGCTGAAATTGCAGAACCAGAACTCGACGCACCCGACGCGGGATTTCTTGGTGAATACGGCCTCACAGAATCTCCTCTTTTTCTCGGCCTCACGAGCTTCAAGTGCCCAATATTGATCTCCCTGCGCTTTGTTCTCCCAAATTCAAACCTGGACCACCTGGTGATGAGGCTCAGGTTCTTTCAGATCGACTGAATGAGGTGCTTGTATCGTATGTTCGGCCTGCATGCTCATCGCTATTCTGCATAACCGATAAGCAGAACAATAGCGCTCTCATCTCTCGTCATTCATTCCTCAAAAGCCGTGTGGACCTTGTATGTAGATGCTACATGCATCAACTACGACGGCAACGTCTTCGACGCGGCACTGATTGCTATGATGGCTGCATTGCGAAATAGTGCGCAGTATTTCAATGGACATTTTTGGTTGGCTCACATTTTCGCCAGCTAAATTGCCAAAGGCAACGTATAATGTTGAGACTGGCCAAACGATTTGCTCGAGAAGTACCACCCTTCCCTTGCAAATACTCAAAACACCAGTGTCCTTTACATTCGGTATTTTTGATACGTCAGTCTTTTCACGGACGCGCCGACCAATGTGAAGCTAAATATATGTCCAGCACGTTACTTGCAGACCCAACCGCGTTTGAGGAACCACTGCTCGATACTACAGTGACTGTGGTGGTGGACGAAAATAGTGAACTTGTATTGGTGTCCCAGTCAGGGCCAGGATTGGATGGGGGTGCATCAGACACAGTTTCTTCATGTATATCTGCTGCTACAGCGCGTCGAGTCGCCCTATTGGGAGCAATACCATGAATTTTTCGATTGAGAGCGAGTGCCCGAATGCAGCCGAGCGAGCGGCACCTTTTATTAGCTGAAGTTGTGATGTCAACCCAAGCTGCATGAAGCGACGGTGTTTCGGTGCACACACCACAACTCTTCTTGTTGCCTGCCACGACTTGTAATGTTCAGACGGCGTACAAGATGCGAATTCATCTCCGCCCGATCTTACTAAATAGACGAGCACAACTTGTGGTGTTGGCACTGGTTGTGTTCTTCCTCTATTCCACCCATCTGCTCGTCAGGCGAAGATTCTCTTACCCACTAGACGACTCCGGCGACAGCGTCTCACGACTGCCTGTTGGTCCTCCCACATACGAAAAGCTCTGGCGTTGGGAAAAAAATCTCCCGCAACATAATTTGGACTTGCCCTTTCCTGAGGGAAAAACAGGTAGGGCCGGGTCGCATCCAGGCATTTATCGAGCTGAATATGCTTCAGGACGCTATGTCAAATTCTCTAATCAAGCCCACCGGCTGGGATGGAACAATATTTTGAATGAACTGTACGAATGCTCGACCATGCAGCAACGCAGCAGCTACTTATTGATTCTCCTTCAGTCTAATGAACACCCATCTCGCATACATGTCAAATCGGGCTTTTGTATGGCCTTCGTTCGTGTGGAGCCTCACCCACTATCCTTGGCCACCAAGTCAGCGACTGGCCGAGCAACCGGTCACCCCTCTAAATGCCCTTATATCTGGACCATCTGCGGGCAGCCCATGGGACGAGGGTGACAACGCTCCTCGGGCTATTTCGGACGCATGGTTCGACATCGTGTGTCCTGAACATGAACGGCGTAGAATCAATACGACTGATGTCAAACCGTACGTCGCAGGGGCAGAAGGGGAGAAGGTGTTTGCCTTTTGGCAGAAACTCTTGCTGGATGCACCCGACAAGTGCATTGAGATTGTCCCCGCGCTCTATCAGCAAGATAATTTCCCTCAAGTGTTTGATCTCTGGTGCGTCTTCGGGCAACTTAGATCTCGAGAATTGGTGTTGACGTGCGTGAAAGGTTATGGGGCACGACGCGTATCCTCAGTTTGTGGGAGTCCTTTTCAAAGTCTCCTACCTCGCGACTACTGGGCACCTCTCCTATTGTGGAATCTGCAGTTGCGCGAAACAAATATCTCTTCGGTGCTCGAGCTTCTGGGTCCCGCGATCCGTTCCAGCACACCTTGGCTATGCATGTGCGTCGAGGAGATTACAAAGAGTCCTGCCATGCTCTGGCGTCTTTCGGGTCGTCATTTTATTCTTGGAATCTCTTGCCCTTCCTCCCAGACGTGTTTACACCGTTAGGCGAAGACCACCCTGATCGCATCGATGAAGCGATGGCGCACTGCGCTCCTGGAGTTGACGCCGTTTTGAAGAAGGTGCACGATGCAAGGGAGGATTATATTCGTGCTTCGCCCAGCTCGCACCGCACACTGAACGTGCTCTACCTCTTGACCAATGAACACGACGAGTGGCTGGACGAGCTGAAAGCGAGTCTTAGCAAAACTGGCTGGGAAACTATTGTTACGAGCCATGATCTCGAATTGGATGCGGAGCAGATCGACGTTAGTATGGCGGTCGATATGGATATCGCACGGCAGGCTGCTGTTTTCATTGGGAACGGGGTAAGTGGATGACTCTCTTTCAATTTGCACTATCTGACGTCGAGAGCAGTACAGTAGCTTCAGCTCGAATATCGTTCATCGAAGATTGGTGGATGGCAAGGAACCCATTAGCATACGATTTTATTAATAATATATCATAGACGCTGAGATAGCTGGATTTGCAGAGCAATTGAAATACTACGTAGTCCTCAGTCTTTCCGACTCTTCCCGGAGTCGTTTATGCTGCAGTTTAAAATCCAAATTTACTCCTGGGCTCAACTTGAAACTGTCATTGGTGTCAACACCATTCTTGCACCATTCCGGCCAACAAATGCCGGGCCGTGGTGTATGGCTTCACCTCTACTCTCACTGCCTTCAGACCTCCTGCATGTTATCTTCGTCCTCCTCCCCCCAGAAAACTTATTGGCCGTTGGACAAGTACGCACATCATGGTCTGATTCAACTGGATCTCAAAATCAAGCTGCTTGTGCTGTATACCTAGACTTGTCGTGTGCTTCACGAATATACCGCGAACGACTACCTTTGGCATGAAATCCTCAAGACGCTCCGTCTCCCTCTCGATGTTGAGCCTCATGCTGTTCGCAACCAACTGCCCGGCCATGTCTTGCGGAGGATCGTGACGCGCGCTTTGCGCGTTGATCACAACTGGAGAAGACCCAACCCACGGATTAGGAAAATGACGCGTCTCGATGTGGACCATGCCTCTCAAATGCAGTTCCTTGGCTCTCAGTGGCTCCTGGTGCTGCGTCGTGCTGCCGCTTCACTGTCTATCTGGCGCATCCCTAACACTAACGTGCCGTATTGTGCGACTACGATCGATCTCTCCGAAATCGGTAGACCGCTACACTTTTCTTCTTCTTTATACCATAGAGGAGGCAAGGCTTTGATAGCTCTGATACTCTCCACAAAATCAGGGACCGAATTGCTGGCCTATTCTGTCGATCTGCAGTCCCAATTCGACGACAGTGAAGCTGGGGTTTTCAGCCTTCATACCCCGTCGTGTATACTACGCATCCCTGAACACAAGTTCTATGAAGTCCGTGTTTGCGGACATATCATCGCCACGGGAGGCTTTATAGACAATCTACTCACCCCATCTGCTTATCGTATCCTATTCATCAACTCTGATACGGGGGTCCGATGTTTGCTCGACCCAAACCTCGATCCAGCTGAGGCAAGTTGATTCCTGGTTTGAGTCGTGGAATGGGCTGACGTTGGGATTATTGACATTAGCTAACGCAGTTGCATTTTCGACTTCATCGTCGACAACTAATTCTTACCGCCATTCGGGACCAAACCACGTTTGTGGTTCGAATATATGATATCCCCCCTGCGATATTCAGCAAGCCCACGGGGAATGGCACCCCACCATCAGAAAGCACAACGCCACTAGAGACACTCACAACTCCCAGTGTCGAATACGCAAGCTGGGCCGGTCCCAACCCAGAGTATCATCTCTCCGCAAGACCGATGCACGACATGTCGCACATCTCATCCATCTCTTTCCAAACCTTTCGTGCAACGGCCAACTACCTCTTTCATTTCCCTGTGAATCAGCACCCCCAGCGTTCTCCCAGCACACCTTCGTTTTCTTGTTCATTCCGAACCGAAACCGCAGCTTCTGCAGAGATTGTTTGTCTCGGGGACACTGGCCAGCGCGCGGTATGGTTGGAACGTCGTTGGTCGACTGATGAGTATACGTTGATGAAGGCGGCCTTCTCTCCCGTCGATCTAGATTCAGGATCCAAGACAGAGCCTGTTATTGTGCAGCAGCTGTTTGCACGGCATCTGGCCTTGCCATTTGCGTTTCACACCTGCTGTTGTCTCGCGTTCGAGGAAGCTAGTTGCACAGTCGCCTTGGCCGTACATACTGGCGAGGTGTATATTGTGCAATTTTGACGAGTGGATTTATCTGGGTATCTATGGTGTATTTCTTTGGCTATATATACAATGCCGTCCAAAAAACTGTATGAGTGCTTGTGTTCTTGGCACACCGAGTCCGGCAACTTGAGAGGACGATCGGATTGAGTAAGTATGTACTTTATTTGGAAGTTTCTGTTTCTCCCATCGCGAAATCTTCTTTCCTACCTCAACGAGTCAACGCGAGTCATCGACTCTCTTGGGCCTACTGAAGGCCCTCTTCCCACATACATCGCATACTCGACGCGTCTTGTCGATTCTGGCTTGTCCGGCATGGAGCAGGAACTAGAGCAGGTCGTGCAGGCCATTAACATTGCTTCGGATCCAGCACAAGCTGCTCTCCATCAGCAGGCTTTGAACTTCATTTCAACTATACAAGAAAACGCTGAAAATACATGGAGACTGGCCCTTCCTCTTTTTGTCGACACCTCAGCAGATGGCGTTAGAAAGTACCCGCCACAAGTCAGATTCTTTGCTCTCAGAGTTTTGGACGAGTTCTTCGACAACAGGTAAGCACATCGAGCCCCTCGAATATTTCTACCCCTCTGTTCCATCCCTGTCGTTGGGATCCTCCCTGGATGGGTTCGTGTGCCGTCTCAATCGCCATCGAGGAAATTTTATGATCGTGTGTCGATTATCATGGGTGCGGATAAGTGCCATCCACGTTGGCGCAGGCTCTGCACCATTTGGGGGCACACAAAAATCGCTTCCATCACCCCAATCGCCCCGCACCGAGATTTTGTTCGCGTCCCGATCTGCGGTGGACAACACAAACTCATTATTTGTGTTGGAGCCGCGTCCTTCGTCGATCACACCCTATAGAGCGTGTCTGATTGCTTCTTCTTCGCAGATTCGAACCTCTGGATGCCGAGTGCTTTCGCACCATTCAGCAAAGTCTGGTCGCGTATATTCAGAGTGAATATGTCTATGGTCAGGCGGAGGCCAATTCCCCTTGTGAGAGCTCCCCGAATTCCACAGATTGCTTGTTGAGACGTCTATGCCCTAGTTCTCCGAAACAAATTCTCGCATACCTTAACACTGTTTTTCCTCTGCACGTATATGACCCCAGACCAATGGCCAACTTTCTTCTCCGACCTGTTCTCACTCATCCGACCCAGTCAATCCTCATCCTCTTCCGAACCAGCATTCAATCGCCATATTGTACTGCTTTTCTTCCGTATCGTGCTAGAAGTTTCTGGCGAGGTCGCTGACCAGATGCTCAAATCCGCGCGAACCTTTAATCAGGCTCGACAAACGCGCGATGCACGTGTCCGAGATGCAGTTCGGGAACGGGATGCAGCTGCGATCAACGAGGCGGTTCTGACGATTGTATCCGACGGGACGCAAAGGATGAAAAGAGTAGGTGCCTCCCCACGCGAGATCGAAGAGGCTGTAGAGGTTGTCGATCTCGGGATTCGCACTTTTGGATCTTATGTTGGTGCGTGCTACAACTCTACCCGAACGTTCGTGATCTAAACGGTTCTACGCAGGATGGATCGACATCAATCTGACTGTTACTCCTACCACTGTTCCACTGCTGTTTAACCTTCTCGCCGACCCTTCCCTCCCAATACGGCTGGCTACCTGTGTGGCATTGATGCGGATTGTCGCAAAAGGCCTTAAGGAGCCAGAGGACAAGCTGCAGCTCCTCAAAGTGCTGTCCTTAGGTCATGTCCTTGATGCGCTTGAGACGAAGACACGGACGCAGCAAAGCGAACGAACTGAGGAGGATGAGGGCGAAGAATCCTACCGGGAAGCTCTTGGGAAATTGCTCAATGTCTTTGGTTTGGAGTTGACTAAACTCATTGAGGTTTGAAGAATACGCCTAGTCTCGTATATCACTAACACTTCACCTAGGACTCTACGAACCCCGATGTCACTTCAGAGACGTCTCTCCTCCTTGAGCAGATCCTCCCTGTCATGCTCCGATTCATGGCGGACGAGTACGATGATACGTGCAACACTGTTTTTCCTCTGCTACAAGTCATTCTTACGGGGGTGAGTCCTTGGTATATCTCATTCAGTGCTCCAATAATACAGTGACGTCTAGTACAAACGGATCCGCAAAACGTCCTCGGCGCCCATCGACGACAATAAACGGTCATTCCTAACCTCGCTTCTTCAAGTCATACTCATAAAACTGAAATGGGATGAGGAAGCCGATCTCGAAGATGACGAGGATACTGCCGCATTTGAAGGGACCCGCAAAGTTCGTTCCCGAAATACATACTCTTTCCACGTTTTTATGACTTTAACGCAGGAACTGAGAGTCTTCATGGACGGCATCCTGGTTGTAGATCAAGATCTCGTCACAGAAGCTGTTCGCTCTCTTGCCCTGAGCACCATCAGCGCATTCCAGACCGGCGTTGCTGTCAAGTGGAACGACGCTGAGCTCGGAGTATATCTGGTGTACATATTCGGGGAGATAAACAAAGGTAACGACTCATCGTTCGCGCCGATGAGGGTTTTTGAGCCAATCATCTGCAGTTGGAGGGAAGGGTAAACCAATGTTTTGCCAGGTGCCACCACTGGACCGAGACAAGAACAAGACTTTCGACTACAGTCAATATCCCCTCACTCCACATGGGGAGATGCTGTTCGCACTCGTGCAATCCAACATCTCCACGTTTCCTCATCGCAATGTGGCATTGCAGTTCTTTGAGACTACTGCTCGATATCCCGACTTCTTCAAAGTACGCCGAGAGTGCATCATGCCCACTTTGGAAGCTATGATCGATACACGGTAACCACAAATTCGCTTGAACAGTGGTCCGTATTCTTACGACGTTGACTTCATTAGTGGCATGCACAACTCAGACGCAAGCCATCGCTCGCGTGTCAATTATCTATTCAACCGCTTTGTCAAGGAGGTTCGAAGTGACATTTCCGAGGAAGTGGCTGTAAGCATTGCCAGCAGTCTGCGCGACTTGGTCACTATCGAAGCACAACTCCCTGACGCCGACGATTCCGATTCATCAGCAGATCTTCTTTCTGAAGCCATAAAAAACTCCACGTTCGATGCTCAGTTATATCTGTACGAGACCGTGGGCATGCTTTGCTCTTTGCTTTCCAAAACGCCGCAACAATTGACTTCGCTGCTACTGTCCTTCGTAAAGCCCCTGATGTCTGAGTTATCGGACAACCTTCAGGCGTACAGGACGAAGGGCATGCTTGATCTCATTCCCATCGTTAAAGTTCACCATGTTATCATGGCACTAGGGAACATCGCCAAGGGCTTTCCGGAATATCCAAGCCCTGTCCCAGCTGATTACGTCCCCTTACCCGTAAACGATGTACTCGGTGAAGTGGCACAAGCCATCCTGGTCTGTTTAGAAGCGATGAACATCTTCAAGGATATTCGTGACGCGGTAACCCATTTTTTGTCGATTTTATCTTGTTGACAAACCTCGCCTCTACAGAGTCGGTTTGCATTCGCTCGCATCCTAGCTACCACAGGGCCCAATGTGACGCACTTTATTCCTCAACTAATGGCCAATCTGCTCACCCAATTCGAATCATCGGAGCTTGTCGAATTCTTGAACTTCATTGGTCTTTTGATCCACAAGCTACAGGTATGTAGATTGACTGACTGAATTTCGGTAGTTAACGAAGATACAGAGCGACCTATTTACTGTACTTGACGAACTCATCGCCCCCCTCAGTGCGCACATCAATGGCATCCTAGCGCAGCCCATATCCGGTACGGATGACCAAAGGGCCCACTTGGAGACCAAGAAGGCGTATTTGGCGTTGCTGAGCACCATTGTGGCTTCCAAATTACAACTGATATTCATGTCGGAACGTACGTGTGGCTCGATCGTGCCATGTTGTCCTCTGACTTCCATGTAGGGAACCGGGGAGGTTTCGACTCACTCATGGAAAGCATGCTGACCATGGCTGGAGATCTCTCTGACCCAACTTGCCAAAAAGCTGCCCTTGGATTCCTCAATCGCAGCATCACAACATGGGGACAACCCGCGTCGTCCGTCGGAAATGGCGACACGGAACCGAAAGGCATTCCTGGGTTCGAACAGTACATTTACGAACGCATCGTGCCGAATGTGTTCCGGGTTCCGTCTCTTGCAGAATTTAATCTCAAGGATGCTGCACATGTACAGATTCTTCACGAAATTGCGAACCTGTTGCAGATTGTATTCAAGACACGGGGTACTGAGGCCAACGACTATTTCGTTGGTGTGTTCCTGCCATCGCAGGGCTGGCCACCAGATGCAGCCTTGGATTTTACGGGGAAGCTGCGGGATCTGGAAACCAAGGCGTTCAGGAAATATTTCACGGAGATTGTACGGTCTTCACGAGCAGACTCATGACATTACGAGGATGAAGTACATGCTACCAGTCTAATGTCTTACATATCACTTTATTACAGCGCTCAACTCCCGGTCAAGTATCTATCTGTTTGTATTTTGCTTGCTCGTAGTGTATTCCAATTTATCTGTGAATCGTGGTGTATTCGTGGAGGACACGAGCACGTCGGGTAGGCCCCGGTCATTGAATTCGGTTTTCGGACAGAAGAAGCCGATCACAGGCTTGATGCCTACAAAAGGCGGACGCTCCTTTCTCTCCACCATCTACCTTCACGACCTCATCGTCTCTTTCCTCCTCGCTCATCTCTTCAATGTCTGAACTCGATAGTTTGTCTGATACAGAGTGGCTGGAGATATCCAGTAACCAATCTGACAATGACTCCCTCTCCGACAGCTCTAGATCCAGCGATCTCCCCTCCGAGCCACCGTCGCGTCGGTCCTCAATAAGCATTGACAGTTCGCTAGACGGCCAGATCGATGCTTGGGAGGGCTTCGCAGACGATAGTCCAGAGGACCTCGTGTTGGATGCCGACCCCATGATAGCCACTGTCCTTGCCGAGGAACATGCTGGTAGCCCGCGCTTAGCCGAGAACCCAGACCGCGTATCGGAAGAACAGTTAGTCAATGCTGCTCTCGAACAAAGCTTGGTCGGGACGTTGAGCGCATCTCGCTCGAGCTCCTTCGGTGGCCCACCCACCGTCCATAATTCACTGCGCGATCTCCGATTGTCATTCCCAGATCCAATCACCAGCTCCCGCGATGAGCTAAACCGCTCTTACGAGGCCGTCTCGTCTTCGGAAACCCACTGTATCACGGACGATGTCTCCAATTCGCCGATGACCACAGACGGCCCAGAGGACGAGCCGCCCATCCAGCAGATCTCTCCGCCAGGTGAAATTGACCCCCAGCCTCGAGACAAGCTCGAACGCATCTCTGGATCTGATTCTCTCCCCACCCTAGTGTGTTGGTGGGATGGCCGTCAGATCAAAGATTTTGATCTCGTTCTGTACGGATCTACATCGCAGTCCCGAGACTTCGCCCAATGGCTGTTGTCCATCCTTGCAACAGCAGGTGTCGAGTTGTCGCACATTCAGCAGTTTCATCACAGTCTTTCAGAGAAAGTTTCGGGAGATACTGCTGTCGTTGTAGGTTCCTCCCCCATGCATATCTTCTCACTAATTTCATCCTGGCCCCCAGCCGAGTTCACAGAATCTAGACAGACCTTCATTGGCGATTGTGTCGCTACCAGCATCTTTCGAACAACTTCCACCGCACACAGTGTATCTTCCTGTTGTCTTTCCGTTGAGCGACGATCCTATCTCTTTGGACTCATCCATCGGCAATTGGTCGCGCCTAAATAATCCACCGGTCCGGTTGTTACGATTGACACCGAGGTCAGAGTCCCAGGTCTTTGCGGATAGTGTGAAAACCAGGAATATGGTCGATCCTCAATTCGTTCACAAGGAACTCATGGGCCAGCTGTCAACAGGCAACACGAAGAAGCCGCTGGTGTTAGAGCGTGCTGTGACATTGTATTCTTTGGTTTTAAATCCTAGTTCTTGTGCTGACATCTATGCCTTAGTGTTGGGTTGCTTCTCATCGTCATGGGATTCACAGTGAACTCGTTTTTCCGTTTACCGACTCCTACCCCTACACCTGCTGCAGCACCGTTGTACCCGACGCAGACTACTGTGTCCACTCTATGGAACGTTTTTGGGGCAACGCCGAACTCTTCTGAGACTCCTGTTTCAACTGCTCTTCCCACAGGAAATCTGGCACTCATGCCATCGACCCTCAAAGAGCTTGCTCTCGCTGTGCTCAACCCGGCGACCACGACACCGTGCGTCGAGCCTGCCTCTGTCTCCGTCGCTCCCGTTTCTTCGTCTGCATGCGACGTCGAACGTAACTCCAAGACGCGGGCAGACAGGGAGAGATCGACCAAGGAGGTCATGATTCGGCCTCCAACGTCTCTTTCCAACTCACCATCTGCCAAACCGCATTCCCCTACCATTGGCAAGCTGTCCCCCCTCCCCGTCGATGAGTCTGCCCCTGTCACGGCACTCAGCCTGAAATTCGTCGACTCGCTTTCCGAGGTTGCTGATGCGACCATGAAGGCTTTGGAACAAGTGGTCGGACCTGATTTCCGGGAAGTCATGATGGCCATCGACTCGCTCATACGAGCGATTGGCCGACAAGCCGAAGCCATCGTTGCCGATTCCAAGAGCCGGGCTCAGATCCTGCGCAATTTGCTGAAGTATCGGAATCAGCGGGCTAAGGGCAAGGCGCGAGAGCTCCAGCAGACGGCGGAGAAGTACGTGTCCGCTGCAAGCGAGCGGCTGAAGGCGCGGGCTGAGATTGCAAGGACACGGGCGCAAGTCATTAAGAAGGGTCTGATGACGAGCAGTGCGTGGCGCGCGTATGCCCAAGCGCATGGGCATTGGGTTGAGAAACTCGAAGTGAAGCGGGCAAGGAGGAAGGAGAGGAGAGAACGTGACGGAACCTCGTTGTTTAGGAAGATCAAGGAGAGGCGGGCGCTGCGAGCGTCGAAGAAGAGAGCTAACTAGCATCTGGATTCTCATAATATTAATCAAGTAGGTATGTACCATGTATTATGTTTCTTTGGTATCAATGTATCAGTTGTATGTCTGTGTGTTTGTGCGTTGATGCATTCAACGTTGATGACTTGAATGGCTGTTCCAACTTTCGCTGTGTTCACGCCATAACCACGGAACTTCAACGCCTCAAATACGACACTGCCAAGCATTGACTCGTACTGGTTGCAGCGCTCTTGTTTCGACGAATGTTCTTGAGTCAACACACTGGCAGCATGAGTCAAGAAGCTGAAATTTAAAGAGCCCAAATTATCCTCGACCCTCCTCAATCTGAAAGACTCTGCATAGTACCATGGCGCACATCGCCTACCCTTCGACACCGAATTTCAGGAATTTCAACACCGACTATGTACGAGCTCTAGACTGGAAGCGCGACTCGACTTCTACGAATGTGGACACATCATCAGTAGTAGCTGCAAGCCCGTCACAACTACCTCCGACCAGGGCCACATTCATTGGACTAGTCAAGCTACACGGAACCAATGCGACGGTCAGACTTGTGCCAGTGCTTCCGTGGCCTTCTATAATGAAATCGCGCTGATAGGTGGTCTTTCGCAACGGGAACAAGCACGATGCGCAGATTCAAGCGCGCTCATGGATAATTGAAGATACTAAGAAGGTAGAGCTTTCGGGGCAACTACAAGGATAACAAGGACTCATGGTCTCTCTTCTTGGATCTGTCAGGATAATTGCGGGACCTATGCTTTGCTTTCAAGGGCACCACTTTCATCACTCGTGGAACAGATTCTTGCCGTGCGAGGGGCTGGCGACCACTTCGAAGAGATATATATCTGTGGCGAGGTTGCAGGCAAAGGGGTGCAGAAGGGGGTCGCGATTACCCTCATGGAGGTTCGTTCAAGGCCACACGTCAATATTTGTTGATTCTACGACTCGATCTAGCGTTTCTTTGCGATTTTCAACATCCGTATCGACGGTAGCTGGGTGGACATGCGACGGTACAAGAATTGCTACCTTCCGGAACACAGGATTTATAACCTCGCCCAATACAAGACCTTCGAAGTCGATATCGACTTTCGAGCTCCCACAACTGCAGTCCATGACTTGATGAATCAATATACCGCTGAGGTGTACGAGCTGTGTCCATTCGGTGCGGCTTTCACCGATGATACTGGCAACCCTGTCTCCGGCCGAGGTGAAGGAATCGTGTGGACGATGGTACGGACCCCATACATGGATGAAAGCGATGATCGTCAGTTCGACGATACTGTACTTGTCAACTTCAAGACGAAGGGAGAGAAGTTCGCCGCCGTCGCGCACGCCCCGAAGGAGACGAAGAATGTGGATCCTGCTGCAGCTAGCGCGGCTGAAGCGTTTGCTGATTATGCACTTGCGGAGCGGCGGTACGAACAAGGTGTCGAATATCTCGAGTCGGAGCAGGCACGGGAGGGTCAACCCATAAATGGATACGATTATAAGCTCACTGGGGCGTTTATCAAGTGGGTGACGAACGACGCAATCAAGGAGGAGCGGAACGAGATGGAGCGTCTTGGGGTTCCGGAGAGAGATGCGAGGAGAGTTATAGGTGGAAGGGCAAGACTATGGTTTTCGCGACAACTCAAGGAGACATAACGGATGGTCAAATGTATTATAGCGTTGCTTTACTGTGAACTGGCTGGATCTGTATAACCGCGAAGGTTTCTTCGCAATAAAAAGCTGGTAATTACGTCCAATGTATACCCGCGACGCGACGCGTCATGAGGGTCATGTGATCGTGGCGTCGCACAACTCCTTGGTATGGACGTTCATGCCGTTTACCGAATCTTACGCAAGGTCTCCGACTATGCACTCGAAACGTACTACTCCGAAGTTTATTTGGAAGGCCTTCAGAATGTCCCCAAGGATGCAGCGCTGATTGTGTAACACGTTCACCCACGGAAGGTTGTCTGGTTCTGACGCGACGAAATAAACAGCACACCGTGTCACCACAACGAGCTGATAGATGTAGCTACCCTTGGTGAGCTTCTCTAGCTGCCCGAAAACGCTTTGAGTGCGCGGTAGGCTGAGCCGCATGTAGCTGCTACAATTCCGCATCGTAGGAAGGTATTCTGCTGGGCGAAGTCTACGACGTTCAAAGTGCCAGTCTTGGGGTGGATTCTCGCTTCTTCAGGCGCCATCCCCGTCCGCCGTAACCCGGACAAGGCGGATGCGGGGACATCGAATGCTGCGCTGTTTGCCGCCACGACCGCCGCTTTAGCGCGAAACCAGGTCACCGCAAATTTTGATTGTGTCGCGCCTCTCTGTTGAATCTTGCTTCAGGTAATCGGCGTTTTTCCGGAGGGAACTAGCTATACGGAGCCTGCTATTGCGCAAATAATGAGCGGTGCTGGGTGGGCTACTTTGGAATTTATGCGTTCTCAACATGAAAACAACAAGGCTGGATCTGTATTGATCGTTCCGGTTGGAATTGTGTATACGAATAAGAGCAAGTTCAGAAGTCGGGTGAGTCGAGTGTATTCGCGTGCTTTCATCATTCTCAAGAATTTCAGCTCCGAGTCCAGTATGTGTTTTCTTGAATTTCGGTGTCTCGTCCAAAGCTTGATGCAGGTACGGTTCACCGATTGACGCCGCTTCCTATATATCACCCTCTCTGTTCGAAAATGCTGATGCTGAGGCTGAGCGCGCGGTGGTCAAAATAATCATGAAGGAAGTCGAGACACAATTGGTGAACATGACCATAAATGCGCCGGACTGGTACAAACATTTTTCTCTGATCAGTCCATGCTTACTGAGAAGCTATACCAGGGAAACACTATACGCTGCCCGAATGGCGAGGGATATATTGTGGACCGATGAACGTAACGTCAAATTGAAGGACTGGGTTGTCGTGAATCAAACGTCGGATATCCTTGCTTCCTTCTCGACACACTGACGAGCATGATCAGGCTCATCAAGCTATTTTCTCCCTCTGAAGACCCTGAGCTTACAACCACCAAACGTGCCCTCACGAAATATCTTTCTCTGCTGCAACACACCCGCATCACTCATGCCCAATTGCGAGACCTAAAACCGCACAGCAAGCCATCTGGTTCCACTTTCGTATTTCGGTTCATAGCCCTTGCATTGCGTACCCTCCTCAATCCTTCGTTTCTGTTATTTATACCTCCGTTTATTGCACATATACCCGCATACCTCTTTGCTTGGTTAGGTTCCAGATTAGCACCTCCAGGGGAAGAAGAATCTCCAGCACAGTTCAAAGTTATCCTCGGAGGTTTTGGTGCTGGATTAGGTGCCGGAATTAGCAGCTTTGTGATAACCGCACTGGCCAGGCGTCTGGATACCCCGCTTCTCAAGTTAGCTCTCAAGTTAGCTGGTATTCGAAGATTTTTCCTTTGGGTTTTCACAGCATGGTTTCTAATGAAATGGCATTGGGCTCTCGTCGATGGTGAGCTTTTACGAATCGCTACATTGCATCGCTGTTTACAATTTCTGCTCAGGCAACTACAAAAGGTGAGCGCAGGCACTGTGTAACTTCTAAATGCTATCTCATACCCCGCTCCCAGATTCAGGCTCCTCCTGGCCGCCTTCAAGATCCTCGGAAGTGAGCTGCAACCTAAATCGTGGGCTTTGGCGCCCCGCGAGTTGGGACCGTACGAAACTCCACCACCGCCTGCTGCGAATCCTTTCCTCAAGAAGAATGTAGGGTCGAACGCGCTGGGACCAAAGGCGTGGTTGAAAGCCCAGCCACCTCCGGTACCGGCGAGACGCATGATCTCTCACTTGCTATTAGCTCGAGAGGCAGCCCTCATGTCGCTTCGTAGATCTTTGGGGAACGCGGAGACTGCAGACAGACGCGCATTGGTTGATTTGGGCGGCGAGGTCTTCATGTAATATCCTCATGGTATCAGCCATGCCTGTACTTGCTATGTAGCTTCACGGAATACAAAAGGAATGGAAACAAAAAACACAAGGATAACAAGGCCAAGGCCATGCAATTGTCGGAATGATCTACGCACCCTATAGATACTGGAGACAACGTTGTTAGAGGCAATTACAAGGCAATTATCTTGTTGAGCTGCGTATAAGAAAGAATTGAAATGAGCTCATGCCTCGTGTACGCGAAGCGAACCGGAGGCTTTTAGCTAATCTGGTTGAACTTACTTCTCGCTCTCGTGAATGCTCTGTGTCCCTTTGAGCCTACTGCTGCTCTGCCAACTGCTGCTCGCAGACGCAGCTCAGGCTGCTCAGCAATGCCGCCTTCGGCTCAAAAGTTCGTTGACAAATGGCGGTGCTGCGGGAAACGCGCCGTCTGGACCAGGCGCCACATCGAGTTCTCCTACTCAATCTACTAGTCCAACAAATCCTTCGAGTCCTTCCGGTTCTGCTGTTCCAAGTCCAACGCCATTTCGTGGGGTCAACTCTTGCGTTTACTACGGGTCGAGGCTGATGTTGCTTCTCAGCGTATGGCAAGAAACCAATTCGCGGTGTCAATCTCGGGGGATGGTGAATCTCTGAACGCCTGTCCTAGAGAATTATCTAAAGGATTGTTTGGGCCGCTAGGTTCGTGATGGAGCCGTGGATAACACCTAGTATCTTTCAGAATACTGGAAATACTGGGATCGTGGATGAATTTACGTTCGGGAGTATGCAAGACTCTGATACCGCGTTGAGTGTGCTGCAAAACCATTGGGAAACGGTGCGCGATCAGGCATTGTCGAGCTCGAGTCTCGCATAATACTCTGTTCGTAGTGGATAACTGAAGACGATTTCACTGCTATTGCAGCGGCAGGCCTAACCCACGTTCGGTGCGTGTGTTCGTGGATTTCGAATCCTCCAGTGTCTCAATGAGACTTCAGAATACCCGTTGGATATTGGTCCGTGCCCTTGACCTCTGCGGATACAAATGGCAGCACGTCCCCAGCACCGTATATACCAGGTAATTCTTCATGCTCATCTCTTGATCGGTCACTTCATATCTTGGCAGGCGCTTGGCCATACCTCTTGAAAGCACTCAACTGGGCGAATAAACACGGCGTGCGTGTCATCATCGACTTACACGGGGCGCCTGGATCGCAAAATGGTGTGTGTCTGGATGCTCTTCCTTCAAATCATTAGAGTAATCAGGAACCAGGCTTCGATAACTCGGGGCAAAGAACTAGTACAACGCAATGGGAGCATAGTCCCGCTAATGTAAGCCGGACGGTTGATACGTGCGTAGCTCTAATCCAAGCACCCTTCTGAGATGTTTCGTCACTGAATCGTTGCCGCAGCATACGATACATCGCACAATCCGTCGGCGGTCTCGTCGACGTTATCGAGCTGCTCAATGAACCCGCTACATTTTTGGCGAGCGATTATCCCGATACGCTTCGGCAGTTCTGGCAGGCCGGTTATTCAGCTGTTCGAGCTGCGGGAGACTCGAGTAACCAGGTTATGATTGGTGATGGCTTCATGGGCGTCAGCGTGAGTAAATTAAATTATTTCTTCGTGCAACAGGTTTGACACCAGCTGCAGTCATGGACGGATTTCATGACCTTGCCAAGCAAGTCGTTCGTTCAACCAATTCTATGTCTACTTATGTGCTCACAGATTACAATGGCGTTTTGATGGACTATGTGCGTATTTCTCGTACGACATCGTCTCTATACTCATGCTGGGCCTCAGCACGAATACCAAATCTTCAGCACAGGAGAACTTGCACGCTCGTTTGATGACCATATCACCGTTGGTTTCTTGCCAATGTCCTGAAATTTTTTTGTTCTGACCTTTTTGGCCATCAGTTTGCCTGCAACAGCATGAACGATCTCACTAATTTCGCACAACACAACATCTGGACTGTCGTCGGCGAATGGTCGACTGCGGTGACAGATTGTACTAAATGGCTCAATGGTACGCGGGGCGTCCCGCAGTTCATTGATTTTGATTCCTGAGATGAACCTGGGAAATTAGGACGTGGAGTTGGAGCGCGGTGGGACGGAACTTGGTATCAACCCAACACGCCTTTTGGGAGTTGCGACGGCTGGACGGGCAGCTATGCGAATTTCAGCAGTAACTATAAGCAATTTTTACGAAAGTAAGTAAATTACCGTATCTCGCTTGTCTGTTGTTGTTGTTGGTGCTGACTGATGTTTTCTAGGTATTGGGAGGTTCAAGTGATGATGGGAGAGAAAGTCCAGGGCTGGATCTATTGGGTGAGTTCTCTTTTGAATTTTGTCGAGGTGTCCGACTGACTCGTGTGCGACAGACATGGAAGGTATGTTGTGCAACCGTCGACTGTAGTAGTAGCTGATATTCGTTAGGCCGAGAATTCTGATGACTGGAGGTTCGTGAATGCTTTCCTCTTCAGCCGGTGAACTGACCCCCTTTGTGCAGCTACCAGAAAGGCCTTGAAGGAGGCTGGATACCTCAGGTACGCATGATCCTTTCTTTTCGCTCCTCGCTTCGAGCTCATGTCCGTGTCTCAGGACCCCGACGATAGACTGTATTCCGATATCTGCTCTTGAAGGACTTGATTGATTATTACGCGTCTGACGAACTGTTCGGGAATAAATTAGGAATCCCTGTACTTACCTACGTGTGATGATGCATGTATCTCGTATAATGAGCGACGACGACAAGTTGAGCTCAAAACCAGTGCTGGCTCCAGGCGGAATACAATTTGAATGAATACATTACAGTGATAATAGCGATATTTGAAATCCCTTTCTGCAGGCTACATAGATAAATACTCATGAACCGAGAGGAAAAGCGGTGGATGGCGCCAAAAAAATGAGATGAAATGAGGTGATTAGTATGTGAGTGGAGGCCAATCTGGTAGTGCGGAGATGGCTGCGTTTGAGGCTTCGCGGACGCGGGCTTTGCTGCCTAGGTCGGCGGATTGGCGGTAGTTGGCAAAGACTTCGTGCATCTGGAAAGAACAAGCGGCGACGGTGTCTGTATGCGAGTTAAAAGAAGAATACCAAGAAGCTGAGCGGTAGCTTGCCATGAGTTGATTCGCAGTCCTTCGCCATCTAGAGCGAATGAGCTTCCTATGAAAGAACATGTACAGACACTCTTACCGCTTGCAATCTAGCTACTTCTTGTTGTAGTTGATAGTAGCCCCCGTACTGCATCTGCTGTTGTAGCTGTGTGACATTCCCCTCGATATCCTTCTTCCGCGCCTCCCAGCTGTCTTTCAGTGCCTCGAAGCCGCCGAGGAGTTGTTTCCATGCATATGTATCCCAGGATTCTAATGGGAGTGAGTCGGATATGTCGTGATCAAACACTTCTGGCCCACCTATCTCAGCTTTATGTTGGCGGAGATATTCCCGTGGATGCACATGTCCGGTCGGTGAGGTCCCGAATCCACCCCCAGGCGATGTAACTCCTGGCGATTGTACCATGGTTGACCCCTGCTGTTGCTGTTGCTGACCCGGTGTCGAACCATCCCAACCTTGTCCGATAGATGCATAGGGATCGAATTGCGCAGCATATCCCGGGTTATTTTGCAGCTGCTGCTGCACGGGGTTGTATGCCTGCGATGACAATGACATGGAGGAGCCCCCGTTCTGCGGTTGTTGCAGATAGCTGTAGCTGCTGCCGTTTATTTGGCCTGCGAGTTGCTGGCCGAAGGAGCTTGTGGGTTGGAAGCCGCCGGTGCCCTGGGGGGATTGCATGCCAAACTGCTGCTGCGGACTCATTTGTCCGCCACTGAATTGGTACGAAGGACCCTGAGGTTGGAATTGCTGTTGCTGCTGCTGCTGGAAGGGAGGTTGTTGGATGCCGCCCATTGGACTCTGTTGGCCTGGCTGGACCCAATTTGTGAATTGCGTTTGGCCGGGGCTGGGAGACGAGGCATTGATATCGGGATAGCGGGAGTGAGGATCTGCGACAAAGGGATTGTTGGCGGCGAAGTCTGAGGATGCGTACGGGTTGTTCATCGTCGATGCCGGTGGAAGGACTAAAGTGAAGTGTGCGCAGTAAGTAAAGCTGTTTTTAGCGCTCTTACGATTTGTGTGATGCTATTTCGTAATTTTACCTCTTCCAAGTTAACCACCACCACCATCTTGCCACAATCTCTCGCTGTCTCCAACGGCGTCTACCGCGTCCACCGTCTTCCCTTCTACGGATCGGGCATTTATCGGCTGAATTTTAGAGTCTGAAAGGTTCACCCGCGTGATCTCAGAGCGGCCCGACCAACTTATATACCATCCAAATCCAATGAACTCTCAGACTCAAGCTTCTCATGGCTCCGCTATTCCTTGGTCTTGACCTGTCGACTCAGCAGTTGAAGGCCGTTATCATATCTGAAGACGCTGTAGTCGTTCACGAGTCGGCCGTGCATTTCGACAACGAGTTGCCCGAATACAAGACCACCAATGGCGCTATTCTAGGGCCTGCGGAAGGAGAGGTGAACATTTCAGGCTGCTCCCAGACTTGAAGAATATAATCGCTGCAGGTCACTTCTCCTGTAGCAATGTGGCTCGACGCGATGGACCTTCTCATGCAACAGATGAAGCAGGCCGATATTCAGTTGGGCGAAATTGTGGCAATATCGGGCGCGGGACAGGTATTTACGCGCCGCGAAATTTATTATTCGACAGACTGATCTCTCGATAGCAACACGGATCTGTCTATTGGTCTGAAGGCGCCGAACATCTTCTCGCAAAGCTGGATTCGACTTTAACGTTGAAAGAACAATTGTCTCCTATTGCTTTCTCCGTTCAACGCGCTCCAATATGGCAAGATTCTTCCACGACTCAGGATTGTCGGGCACTAGAGGAAGCTGTCGGCGGCCCCCAGGTCCTCGCGGATCTCAGCGGAAGTCGGGCTTATGAGCGTTTCACCGGAACGCAGATAGCCAAAGTTGGTCCGACGTATTCTAT
Organism: Favolaschia claudopus; assembly: GCA_037176885.1. Classification (NCBI taxonomy): domain Eukaryota; kingdom Fungi; phylum Basidiomycota; class Agaricomycetes; order Agaricales; family Mycenaceae; genus Favolaschia; species Favolaschia claudopus. Next base: position 1,209,221 of record JAWWNJ010000023.1, on the reverse strand, counting down.
GTCTATCGCTATCTTCAACATTATCAGATTCGCCGCCTGGATCCCGATGCGTATGCCGCTACGAGCCGCATCTCTCTCGTGTCATCGTTCATCCCTTCGCTCTTCCTCGGCCACATCGCGCCAATAGAGGTTTCCGATGCGAGTGGCATGAACTTGATGAATGTCCTGACCTGCAAATGGGATGCCCGCCTACTCAATGCCTGCGGGGGCCCCGAATTGCGTATGAAGCTTGGACCAGAACCAGTTCATGGTGGAACATCTCTTGGCAAGATCAGCGATTGGTGGACTCGTCGGTGGGGTTTCAACTCTGGTGCAGATTTTGAATCTTCGTGTGACGAATCCGACGTTGACACGAGCTCAGATTGCATTATCGCTCCTTTCACTGGCGACAACCCAGCAACCGTGATCGCTCTTTCGGCCCCGGGAGACGCTCTGCTATCTCTTGGAACGTCGACGACTCTCTTGCTGTCCATCCCTCCCGCAGACGAACCGCCCAAACGCTTCACCACCTCGCATCTACTCGCCCATCCCGCTGATCTCGACGCACAGATCGCTATGCTGTGCTATAAGAATGGGGCCCTCGCTCGCGAACAAGTGCGCGACCAGTACTGCGAAAGAGATTGGGCGCAATTCAACCACGCAGTTGAGAACACCCCTCCTGGAAACAACGGCTACATGGGCCTCTACTTCCCACTTCCCGAAATCATCCCGCCCAACATCAACGGCAACTTCTTTTTCAAAGTACAAGATAACAAAGTTTCGTCTGTGGAGAGTATCCCAGACGACGCGCACCCGCGAGCGATCTTGGAATCCCAGTTTCTATCGATTAGGTCCCGCATCGCAGCCATATTGCCGCCTCATGCACCCCACTTGCACAGACTGGTTATCACAGGCGGATCGTCCGCAAACACCACTATACGGCAGTTTGCAGCGGATCTATTCGGTATGAAGGTCTACGTCTCGCAGACGAAAGAGGCCGCAGGCATGGGTGGCGGTTTGCTGGCGAAATACGCTTGGTGGTGTGCTGTCCAGGGACGGACAGGTACTTTCGAAGACATGATGGGCGACGAGGTCGTCGGGATGCAATGTGTTGCTGAGCCCAAGGCTGAGGTAGCTGCGATTTACGATGGTTTGGTTGAGACCTATACGTTATGCGAAGAGGCGGCGCTCAAGCAAGGTTTCGAGTAGAAGAAGAAGAATACAATAAAGATACAGCAACCAGTCTAGCAAATACGATACAGTTATTCCTTGCGTCTACGTTTGAGTCTACCCTTGGCGTCACTATTGATGATTTAGATTCGAGTTGGCTGTGCAGAACAGAATGCGGTTTACTCACGCAAATGCGGTGTTTTTCCTTTTTTTACTCTCTTTCTTGAGCGAATTACGCTGTATCTTTCGCTTTGCAGCGGCTTCAGGGTTGGCAGTGACCTGCAGCACTTTTGCCGCCTTTCTCTCCCGTTGAACGCCCAGCACGCTTTGTCGTATTTGATTGTAGACGGCAGAGAATTTGGTCGTTCCAACCTTCGACTGCACGAGATCTTGGAGCTCGATACATATCGTCTTGATCTCATCTGAATTTTTTAGGCGGATTTGTCAATGTTTAGTTTTGAAGGTTGGTGATCGCATCACTTACCCATTTGGGAGTCGCGAATCGTGTCGTCTTCAGCGAATCGGTAGGCTGGAGTGAGGACGTGGACAAGGAACCTTTCTAGCTTTTCTGCATCCATGTGTGCTGCCATGGCTGCAAACCAGCGCAGAGCGGCCAATGGTTGCTGAGACCAATTGGGCTGCAAAATATGAACTTAGTTAGACGCGCAAGTACAGACTTTCTAGACGACCTACCGCGCTGGAGGATCGGTTGCGTCGGGCAATATGCGCAGATCGAACCTGGTAAGAAAGTTTCGAGAATAGCCATGGTAAAGGATTCAAATTCTTCGTATCCGACTCCTCATCATCGCTTTCGGATGACCCTGTTGGGTCCGTGGTAGGCCAGGGAGCCATGCAGAAGGATTTGCCGATGTAAAACAAATTCTTGACGACCTGTAAGCTCAGGGCTTCATCGAGATGCTCACTCTTCAGCTGCGCGCATAATTTTGCTGCAACATCTTTCAACTCGATTCCGGAAACGGAGCTCTCCAATTCTTGCGGCGGCGCGGTAGGTAGGTTTGTGAACAAAGTTCCTAGAAGTCGGCAAGAGGCTGTCCGAACCCAAGCGTGGGGGAAAAGCAGAAGAGTCACTATCGGTGACCACTTCACTTGTTCCGAATCCGTCGCTACGCTGGGGAATACGCGAAGGACTTTGGAAAGTAGGACCAACGAATGATAAGGAACCTGCCACTCCAGATCGATGTCCATCGATCGGTCTTCGGTGCTTTCGACGGCTGCGAATTGCTGAGAAGTACGCTCGAGCGAAGCGTTGACGTCCTCCAAGATTCCAGGGAGATAGCTAGAAGCGCCGGCTTCCAAAACATCAATGACGAGACCGTAGACTTGTGAAGAAACACGCGTGAGTTGGGGTTGAGCAGCTTGCGAAGCCCAGGAATGCGAATGAGAGAGGATTACTCTCCTCTGCTCATCATCTAATCTAGAGAAGAGGGTTTTGATGAGCTGCGCTGCCATCTCTCGGCATTTTGTTGAATCGTCGTTGGCGATAACCATGACAAGGGCTAGAAAGAGAAGATCGACGTATTCGCGCACCAAGTCAACGTTGAACTTGGCCAACACAGCGCCCAACAACTCCAGGACCGACTTGCGACCACTCTCGTATTGATATGAGAGGTTCTTCGCCAGGAAGTTCATCTGATTACGCAGGCGCCCTTTGCCTTGAGGATAATCCAGCAAGAATTGTAGCAACACGCTGCGGCAAAGCTCCTGCACCTGCGGGGATTGACTGGTCACCATGATATCGGCAACTTTGTCCATGGCGTCGTATATTTCCGGGACGACAAATTTGCGCGCCACAATGGCTCGCAGCATGGCGAAGACGGAGGCTTGCCGCGATGATTCTTCGAGATCAGGAATCAGAAGTTCCAGCAAGTACACTAGATCCTTCTCCTTCACTTGGACAGGTGGTCCGTCGCGCAGCATGGTGGCCAGAGACTTGAACGCAACCTGCACGACCTCCGACTCGGTGCTTCCCGCTTGTTTCACAATATCTATGGTTTGTCGCACCAGAACTGGGAGCGACTTCTCCAGATTTTTCAAGGGGCATCTGATGATTCCGGCAGCTGCTTTGAGACCAAACACCAGGACGTCCGATGAAGTGGAGTATAGAGTATTGCCAATTACAACTACCATTGATTCCAGACGTTTGATTATTTCGGGATCGTGGAAATCAAGTCGATTCCGGCGTAATGCAGTGGTGAAGAGGTCGAGTCCGAAGGTCACAAACCTGGAAGGGAATTAGCGTATAAAAGGGTACCGGGAAGGATGACGCGCCGGAATGAGTTATTTGCGTAGTGGTCTATCCCTTGAGCTATCTGACGCTTCGTTTGAACGATGGCGTCCCCCTTGACCGCCTGCCGTTTTGTAGACACTTGCTTCAGAAACTTGGCGTTCTGGCTCATAAGTGTATGGCAAAGAACTAGCAGCTCGGTCGGGATGAGATGCTTGTTCGCGTTGAGTCCGCTCGTAACCCTCTTTAATGTCTCGTCTACGAGTTGCATGACCTTGACCGTTCCAGTTTCTTGCATGATCGCGCGAAGGGGTACAAGGAGATTGCTGATGCGGGGAGGTGTGATGTATTTCGAGATGATCCCGAAGGAATCGAGTCCTTTGGCGGATGAGGATCTCACTTCTCGCATCTTGGTCTTGAATTCCTCTGCCATTACATCTTTAGCGGATTCGCCGAAGATGACTTCTGCGGAGACGTAGGCTACATCACTGACGCAGGCGTCAAGGTTACCGAAGGATTCAGAGTTTCCATCGGAAGATGCATGCACCAGCAGCGCATGCGTCACATAGGCCAAGACATGTAATTGCGGGCCACGGAGCAACGCAGCTCGCAGTTCGCGCAATATCAGAGGGAGAAATGTTGGACCTAAGGTGACAGCGATGCGGCAAAGGGTCTCCCGCGTGAGGTCTCGAGTTTCTTGTGAGCGACTTCGTAGCACTTGACTGAGTATTGTCAGAAGTCTTGTAATTTGGGGTTCTCGAGTGCTCGCAGGCAGATGCATCGCAACTTTGACAATCCCGATAGCGATGGGAATTCGCATAGTGTCTTCAGTAGATGGATCCCGCTTCTCAAGGTGATTGAGAAGGTTGGGCAGCAAACGGAGATTGACAGCATCGGCGATTCGGGCGTTATTGGGCGGTGTCGAAACGGGGGGTTCGGGGACGGCGTCCTCTTCTTCATCCTGCTCACCGTCATTCACAGTCGGCACTATCAACACGTGCTCATCCATGGGAAAGTGAAAATTATCCAAGAGGGCCACCAGAGTGCGAACGTAGACCCGTTCAGCGGCATCTTTTGCGGCAGACAGTCTAAGATACTTCTGAACCAAAGAATAATACGCGCCCCACGCGAGATGTTTGGCAAGGCGCCCTGTTGTCGAGATAGCGTCATTCACAAGATGATGGTCGGTGGAGGTGGTGGTGGTAATATAATTCCCTACGAGAGGAACGAAAATTTCGGCAAGTGTGTTACTACGAAGGTGGCCCTCTTCGCACTGGTCGGCCAATCGCCTGAGAGCCCTGGAACGGCGATGTATCTGGATATGGTGTATGTTGTGGAAAAAGCTGGCCTCCTCATCTCCGTCCGCAAGTAGGACACGCATTTCCTGCAGACAACTGATGGTATCGCACTGGCTAACGGCATACGCAAGGACCCCCAACAGTTCGGATCGGACGAGCTCATTTTTCGACCGCAGCCCGTTTTTGAGCCCAGGGAATAAGACTCGATCGAACATTGTTTCGAATTCAGGAACGGCATGTTCAGCAACAAAATCCAGGAAATGGCGCATGGCAAATGCTGCATTGTTTCGTATCGCCAGCTCCGCGGGGTCCTGAATGGAATGCAAAGCACTGTAGAGGATGGGAAGCCATTGCCTGGGAGAAAGAGACTGGTATAACGTCTCGTTGAGAGTGGCGAAGGCAGTGAGCCGACGGTCGAAGTCGGGTTCATCTACTCTCCTAGTGGAGTAAGCGTTTAATGCGTCAAGAGTTTGAGCAAGAGGCTCCAAGGACTGGTTCATGAGCGAGAGCTGTTGGAATGTCCGGACGAGGCTGATGCGGGCAAGCCGGGATCGAAGGGACTGAAACAACTGGGAGAGCAGTTCATAAGTCTTCACAAAAATTTCGGAGGAGAGGACTGAAAGCTCGGGAAGCAGGGGCATGAGCTTTCCCATGATATTCAGAAGGTCAACCTTGACTTTCTCCGGGACTACCTTGGAAGGTTTGCGCAGAAGCGGATTGAAGAGGGTGAACAAAGCGGAAGCTTGCGAGGCATCAGTGCAAAACTGAGCAATCTCGGACAGAATGTTGATCTGTCTTTGACCCAGAGGACTCGATACGGCGGTTGGTACGCCCCGGGTGCGGTCAACGAGCGTGACAAGATTATTGAGGAGTAGAGGTATGTGCGGCTGTACGATATGATCCGACACAGCTGAATCAACGACAGAGAGAGCCAGCAGTTTCTCGATGATGTCAAAGACCTTAGAGATCACGGCAGGTTTGACGTTGGTCGCAATAAGACAGTCATACACTTTAGGCAACACCTGGGCATCAAATTGCACAAGGAACATAGCGCGTTGAGAGTCCAAGGTCCAAACATAGAGCAATTCCATGAGAGCTGAGGGCGCTTGGGTATTCTCCTGATCAAGAGCTGCGATTCGAGGGGTGATGAACGCAGGGAAAGCGGCTGCTACATATGGCGTGAAATCGAACTCGACCGGACACCGGAAAAAGTCTGCCAGTCGTTTGATGCCATGCTGCCGGATGGAGCGCACCACTTTGGAAGGGGATGCAGTGGAACCGGTGCCTTCAATGTTATTATCCTCTGTATCGTTATCCTCTTCCTCCTCGTCAGCCTTTTCCCCAGGATGGATTTTGCTTTGAGCCAATGCGACGCAGTTTATGGTCGTCCCCAGCAATGCAGGCCAGTATGTGACAAGTCGGGGGCCTAGATGCCGCATGACGTCAGCGAGCAGCCCAAGGAATCCAATCTGATGCTTTTCTGCGACATCGCGGAACACATCTTGTATTGAAAACTGCTGCTGGAACGATGTTCTGTCCTGCTTGAATGACCTCAGCATCAAGTCGACAACGAGACCCAGTTCCTCGTCTGTACAGCCAGCGAGCGTTCCAAGAATGGCGGCCCGACGATCAACCCCTCGAGAACGACCCTTCCTCTCTAGCATTGACCCAAAGAGAAGTCTCGTGATAACATGCACTACCTCTTCGCGGTCTTGCGGTTCGACTCGACTCAGATCAAGTTGTGACAACTCGTCGCGCCAACGAGTATCATCGAGCAGTGCACGCATCTGCGGCTCGCAACGTACAAGACAAGGCGACTTGTAGGCGAGGATACATGACAGTGCAATCGACTGCAGCGCGCGGTCAGGGTGTGAGAGGTTGTCGATGTACAGCGCTCGAAGGGCATCAGTGCCACGTAGACCTTTTGGATTGGGAAGTTTCGAGAAGAGGGTGAACCACGCCGTGAGCTTATGGCGGGGAAGTTGAGAGGATGGGTTGAGATCTAAGAAGAACGGTACAAAATCGCGATGATGTTTCTGAACCAGAGCAGGACATTCTCCGAGGGCAAAGAGAAGCTGCGATTCATATGTTTGTACATCAAGCCGGTCCACTCGATTCTGAGTCTGCGAGGAGATATAAGCCAGCAGTCTCTGTGAACGTCAACGATAAATACCTCAGCCAACTCCTTTAACCGGTGTCGAACATTGAACCACTTGCGAACAGCGCTACGCAACTTGTGAGCACTGGGATCTCGCCATGAGCGTTCCTCTTCCCGCGGATCGTTGTCTATAGGTCTCTGTTCCGCGTCTATGTGTTCTTGCGGAACGTGTTGTGTAGAGGAGGAGTATAACATTCGCAGCTCCTCGAAAACTATACTCCAGACGTCGTCGCCGAATCTCTGCGCCATTTGGGCCAGGGCCCCTGCAGCGGGTGACCACAGGGGACGCAGGTTGACCTTGAGCTGGGCTGCATAAAAGACAAAATCAATGGAGGTACACAGGAGACTGAATATGCCATACCGACAAGCCACCTGGCGCACAGATCGGGGCCCATATCCGCATCGCTCTGTTTATCTTTTACCACCGTTTCGATTCTCCCTATCCGCAAGACACGCTCTCTAACCCCGGAAACTTCTAGGGGCACTTCTTCGCCAGCCAAACATCGTTTGATCACCTCGCGGGCATCGCTTGGTCGCGTTGTCGCCAGCAGCCGAAGGGCCCCCAACCTCCGCGCGCGTGAATGAGACAAAACCACCGGTGCCAGGGATGGATATATGTCATCGATTTTGATCTCGGTGGCGTTCCTGGAACAATAATAAGCACACAAGTAGACGAATTCAGCGTGATAGCACACTTTGCAGTGACAAGCGCCGCGAGCGATTCAAGGACTTCGGCCGACGCCGCCCACTGGGTTCCAACAGTGGTGCATGTCCTCACCCAAGCGCCAACGTCAACAGTTTGCCACTCAGTACTAGCTCGTTGTGAGAGGGCGCGCATGCATGTGCCCACAAACCAAGATGCACTGGGTCCTGACGGCGTGGACATCAGAGTAGCTTCGGGGGATAAGAAGGCTTCGCAAAGTTCGACCAGCACCGATGAGATGCCCGAGGAAGAAGAAAAAAATGATGAGAGGGACAAGATGTCCGCAAGTATTGTTGCCTGAAAACAGGATAAACATAGTTCGGAAGAGCTGCAGCAAAACATACCTGATCCCACTCAAGAGTGCTGACACTCGTTGCCATGTCACGAAGCATACAAACTCCCCAATTCTCAATGCAATTCCTCCACACCACGTCTCCATCGCTTGAACCTAATTTCGAAGTCCGCGAGAGTTCCGCGATCAGTCCTAATGTTCTTGTTTGCAACCGCACATCGCCGTCCTTAGCAGAAAGAATTTTGGAGGACGTGCGAAGGAGCAACGGCAAACCAATAGCACGCCAGCCGGCCCATCCGAGCTCCGCAAGTGATCCTGTGAGGGATATTGCGAATGTAGTTGCTGTTGCGAAAGTTTTATTCCAGACAATGTCCAGTATTACCCGTCCCTTCCCCATCCAAAAAGCAGAGTTTCCCCCAGGTGAAGCGGTGAGAAGCGCAGTCGCAAGATCGAGGAGCTCTCCCGACATATCAAAAGGATGACACGCAAGGAAGATATCGAAGACGGAAGGAAATGCCGAGACAAGAATCGTCGCGTTTTGCTCTACAAACAGAGATGAAGCCGTGTTGAGTGAATCAAACAAGTCGATTGGAGAGTCAACTCACCAGTCATTCGAGAACCATTGCGGACCGAGGCGGGAATACTTAGTAAACCTATCATCCGCCGGATGATTTCGAACTCGTCCTCCTGCTGAGGCGAGGTTCCTTGTACCAACGAAATGAATTTGTTCACGAGGATGTTCTCCACGGGCACAAAATTGTCCGCATTGCGGACATGATGAATCAGCGCAGTGAAAAGACGACGAAGTAGGGTGTGCGTTCTGTCTGCTGAAGTGGCGGACAGATGGCAGTTAAGCAGAGGGAGAATAATGGACGGTGTGCATGTGTGTAGGGTTTGAGAGACGGACTAGTCTGGCATTTGAGCAATTAGTTTTCGCACAACCATGGTACACACCTTGCATGCAGTTACTACACACCACGCAGCTGCGTCTTGAATATCACCATCGCTATCATCCTCAACACTCTCCGCAAGCATAGACAGTGCCCTCTCCTTCGCCTCCGGCTTGAGTCGTCGCAAGACGCCTCCCCAAACCTCCGCCATGGCGCGTTGAACGTCTGGCAAACAACGAGGTAGGATGTCCTTTATTTTCGCCCATGTTTTCTCCAGGAGTTCGAGCTCCGAGGCCGGGACTAACAAAAATTTGAACAATGCGGCGAAAGTTGCGAGGAGCGCAGTCAACGCTGGTGCCGAGATAGTTCTCGAACGAGGGAGTAGCGCTAAGAGGCGAGGAAGGACGGGGTCAAGGTACGCAGGCGAAAGAGTCGTGCGCAAATCATGGGTTAACTTCTGGAGGAGGCTGCACTGAAGCAATTAAC